>AP028168.1:23217462-24467462 GCA_014132275.2 Samia ricini
GCGAACAAATTAATTCATAGACAGACAGACAAAAAAAATTTAAACTATCGAAATGTGTTCTGTACTCGATTCTGAGGCACTGCATAGTATATTTTCTTAAATATCTCTAATATATTCTCGTTAGCCTTTTATTAAAAATATTGATTCCAATAAAATACAGTAAAACCTGGATATGTGAGAAACCTCTGTTATTGATAATTACAATGAGGTCCCGACATTTTTGCATTGAAATACCTATGTTACTAGTTCCTTTTACTGAGACTTGATTGCTTCTATTTCTTCGATGTTTACCTCTATATTTTGAACTTTAAACCCCAAAAGCCCTTATAAGTGAGACAATTTATCAGGTTTAGACAAGTTGTGAGATGTTTGTCTTGTATACCGAATGCTGAAATGGAAGTATCCTGAACTTAAAAAATAGATCGTGACATGGATGAACAGAATAAAAAGATTCCAAGTAGCGGTACAATAATCAAGGAAAAAGTTCTCGAATTTGCGAGCATAACGCCGTCTATAAATAAGACAACTGTCATGTTAACCTGTCTACTTAGGAAACTGGGTAAATGAAAAGGCTTTATAGTGAGAAAATAATTCCTTCAGATCCCAGTTGTGCAGGTTTCTTTATACCATATGACATAATTTAACAATGATTTTTTTTCGTAGGAATTGCAAAACAAATACGGTATTCAATTAGAAAAAGAATCGGTAAAAGTCTGTAGCGACTACAATAAAGAATGGTCGAACAGTTGGATAGAATGCATGGTGCGTTACCACACGGACCCACAGAACCATCAGATGAGTACCGCGGCTATCGGTCATGTAGTCGACGAACAATTGAGAGTATATCAAATTGAAGGTTTGTACTGACAAATAACTTTATTAACGGAAATTTTGTGGATACGTAAATACATATCTACCATATCATCGTAATTTTCAAATACCCCCAGCTCATATAAAACTGTTACATAAGAATAATCGGGCCTATCTTGAAGAAGATGTTTCAAAAAAACTACAACAGTAGTGAAAACTCTAAACTTTGGAAAAACTGTTTCTTTTTTAAGTTATGGTATGAGTCAATTAATTTTTGTAATTTGCTAATTTAAATTATGTATTAACATAACCTAACATTTAACATTTGTCTAGTTTTTATATATATTGACACTCCAAGCAATAATTATGGACCTTTGCGTATAGTTTATTCATAATCAAAACATACGATAGGCTGCGTAAGTATAAATATTATTATTTAAATCTACGCGCCAACACTTTACTGCCGTCTAATACTTGACATACTGTAATATGTTGACGGCTGATGTCATAGGATTGGTAATGTGAATATATAAGATTATCCACTACCGAACTAAATAAGTTTTCACTTCAAAACTATTTATATGACAAACAAATATAAAACTTTCCATAAAATATAATAACAGATACTTTTTATAAACGTATTGTCCAGAAATCCTATATATTTGTTATAACAAATAAAAATCCATAAAATGTTTAATTCAAAGATTTATATTACAGGATTACGGGTAGCGGACGCATCATCTATGCCATCGCCTGTAACCGGTAACCCACAAGCGGCTATAATGATGGTGGGCGAACGTGCCGCCGAATTCATCAAACAAACATACCAATGACAAACCTGTAACGATAACCGTGGCATTTTATAAAATATTTCCAATAAAGTACATTACAAATACTCGACGCATTTCATTTACATCAAAATTGTACTTCGTATTCTTAATAAAACGTTTTAAATTAATTCGAAATAACAAATATGTTTAGTTAACCGCATCATTGTTATGAATACAATTAATTGCTACTACACGTAACTGACTACTTTTATTTCTCGACAATAATTAGGGTTCCGCGGTAAGACTTATGAAAACCCGATTCAATGCACAGTTTAACTGGCAATTGTTTAAATTTGTGAAGAGTAACTTTGCTTTCCATTAGTACAAAAAAAATTTAGGATCTTAATTAGAGTTCCGTGTAAAACTGACGGAACCGCGGGCACATAGCTAGTATCTAGTATAAATCAGTAATAAAACCTATCATTGCAGCAGAAAGAAAATGTATGTCGATGAAACAAAATCGAATGAAATGATAAAATCTGTATAACAATAGATCAACCTTATATTTCAGAACAAACCTACATATATATACTAATGAACCACGTATGAACGCAGAGCTGGATGATGTTCTGCTAGAATTTCAAGAAAAAATAATTTTAGTTTATGTTCGTAACATTGGGATAATTTGAGTGTAAGGTGTAGGTAAAATATTGCATATCATTAAATTAATTTATGCTTATCAGAAATTACCAATAAAAACAAAAAACGATCTGGTGTGAACACAAGAAATATAGTTCGTATATAGCGTGGTTCTAATCCGCGTGTCTCATAGACGATATGACTGAAATGTCGGAGGTTCGAACCCAGGGTGGGTATCATATTTTTTTTAAGGTTTCACTTCTACCACGTGTGAATGGCACACATTTCTTTATGTACAGTTTTAAAAAGGTCTCATCATATACAAATGTAACATAAAGCTATATGTCGACAGTACTCCCAGATTATGTAAGAACATTGATTATACCTAAAGAGACTTATTTCAACACAAAATGGCAGCCATACCTCAGTTGGCACCTCCGACATGCTATATCATCCTCCGGACTATAACCCCAAAGCTGCCATATCAGATCGGCAAGAACCGAAAATTATTTTAAAAGGAATATATTCAGATAACTATCCAGTCAAGTTTAATATATCAATCTATATTAACTTGTCCTAACTGACTGATTCATCAACGTAGAGCCTAAACTTTTGGGCATATGTCATATTATGCCAATATAATATGCTAAGGCATAATCAAGCCGCAATAGGTACCTATTACAATTTAAGCTTACACTAAGAAAGTATTTTAGGATATTTCACCCCTAAGGAGGTAAAATAAGGGATAAACCGTTGCATGAAAGTCAGTCATTTTCAAACTAAAGTTTTCAAAATAAAATTGAACAGGGGAAAACAACCAAAACTCTCCGAAATTATTATGAACAGAGATTTAAAAATAGTTTAAAAAACACGCTTTTATAGAAAATCGAACTAAAAAAAAATAGATAATAATTAGTGGACTTGAGTTTTGTTTTGATTTGTGAGGTGACACTACACCTCTTACCACACTTACAAAACTAACCTAAATATTTGAACGACCCCTTACGACGGTGTCTTTAATTGCTATTTAATTCAAACTAAATATTAACTATAGATTTTTTTTTAAATCATTAATATCGAACGTTGTGGATAATCACAGACGATGTGCGTATAGTTGTTATTCATTTCTATTCAGGTTGTTACTAAAGTAAACAGAAATAACAAGACCATCTAGAGGAAAAAAACAAGCTATAATTAATTTTAGCCACCTCATCGTCCTTGTATTAAGACTAGTTGTGTACCCGCGCACTTGCGGCTTATAATTCCGACAACCATTCACTAGATTATACCTTCATAATATATTTAATCTTTAGTAAGAGTACCTTTTGAAAAAGATAACGCTGGTGGATTAATATTGTTTATACAACACACTTTAATCACATAATTTATTCGATGTTATAATTATCTAATGTAACCAAATACATATATACTAAAAACTGTTTAGAAAATATATGTACGTATTATATTTTATAAATAGGCGTAAAACAGTACAATCGCTTCAGAGTGACACAACATAATTTAACAGGCAGACATACATAATTTATAAGGATGGTTACGCAGAACACCAATTATAATCGGTAAAATAAAATTTGATGTAGATATCTTATCATTCAATCAAATAATAAACTGAAACAAATAAATATATTTGACAATAAAATATTTGTCGTAGTAGATATTCTAAAATTAGTTATTTTGACGAACGCCTAGAAAAAGACATACATGTTTTTTAATAGTCATTTATTTCCATCCATTCAACCTAAAGACTGATGGACATAGGTCTTCCCCAAAGGTGTAGGCTCAGAGCTTTGACCAAAATCTTACCTGATGTTAAGTGACGATGTGGTCCAGGATGGTAAACACAGGTGTTCAGAGTATGAAGAGCGGAGAGCAGAGTATCTACATAGTTCCCTTTCCTCTCTTCCTTAACAAATTCGCATGCGCTGGGCTTCGGATCCACGGCTTTAGGGTAACTACCATCTCTGCACGGAACAAGATGTTTACAATATCTTATCTTTGTCGTATCCTGAAATTGTGGACCAGTCTCCCAGCCAGTGTGTTTCCTCCTTTGAGGTCATTCATCTATTACGCATAGCATCAAGTTTAGCAGACAGGGTTCTAAAATAAAGTAAAGCAGTGATCCACCTCATTCATGCTTACGTAATACTTGAAAGACATATTCCTACAACATTTGATACTTCGAACTTAACATGAAGACTCATCTAAGAAGGTGGACAAATAACGGTGACCCACGAAGGATATTTGATCATTCAAAGGACATTACTATTTTAGGATCATACTTGGCTTATCATCAGGCACAATTCATTTGCCTTGCTTCGATAAAAAAAAACAATGTCTTATTATATAAAATTAAACCTACGAATAAAATTTTTGCCCTCTAAAGAGGACTGAGTTGCCAAGTTAAAAAAAAAGAAGAAGAAGAAGAAAATTTTTGCCGGGATCTCAGTGTGTCATGTAGCAGTTGTTTTCTTCAATTAATTAAACATATGTAATTGACTCTATATCATGTAATCTTGGTGGCGTTTTGTGTGATATAATTTGGTTATTGTGTTCAAGATAAGTTTATTATAGAAGATAACGAGTTTCATTTATTCTGAAGTGCTAACATAGCTCGATGAGAACATCGAGCAGGATGAGCCTCCGTTTTGCTGAAGCTTGTTAACGCTGATACTCGACTGAAAATACATCTTACCCTCATGACACTGGCACCAGTTGTGTGTACACAGATTCCCATTATCTAAGAAGAAGAACTTAAGAATATTTGGGTTACAAATTCCGACGAAAATTAACTTATTCCATTGAATAACTATTTTTAAGTTGAATTGATCGGCGAAACTAAAATTAAAACTATTACAAAAAATATTTATTTAATAATATCTAATAGTTTAATAAACTATTTTACACTCGGAAAATAGTACTTCAAATTCATGAAAAAAAAGAAACAATAACGAAATCAGTTAACATTGTGTTCTTATAAAGACATATACTAATAAATATTTATTTACGACAGTAATAATGTAATGAGTTCAATCTCTCAATAAAACATCATTTCGTTCTAAACCATATTTGTAAAATATTTTTTTAATGTGTAGTTTTTTCAAATAATAACACGCCGACCTACATGCCCGCAACATTGGGATTATTTCAGTTGACGTCAGTTTTTTTTTTTATCTTTTTTATAAATACAGTCTCCAATTTGTTCTTATTGTACAGAGTAAAAATTTTTACTAATAAAGCACTCATCAAAGGTTAATGAAAATATTTTATATAAATAATTCCAATTTTATGTAAAGTAAAGAAAAAGAATTAAATATTTTAACATTGCGTATATTATGTATTATAGCATAATCTTTTGAAAATCATAATTTATTTAAATTTATGTCATACTTGTGAATTTTTTATTATTATTCACTTATTTGATTACTATTTATAGATAATTGAGTAGATTTGGAACATCGTCGTTATGATTCTACCAGCTGAGGTGAGTAGAAAAGCTCCTTCCGTGCATAATGTATAAAGAAATGTATACATTTATATATATATAAATGGTTTTTTTATTTATACCACTAATGTGACAAACAGGCATACGATCCGCCTGATCGTAAGCGGTCACCGTAGCCTATGGACGCCTGCAACACCAGAGGTATCACGTACGCGTTGCCAACTCTTTAAAAAAACATCCTTTCCTTTGACACACTATCACCTCAAAACTACTGAACATATCGGAATGGGACTATTCGACGCGAAATTTTTCGTAAATTGTTCAGGACTATTTTATTTTTTGGATTCCATCGAGCTCTTCTCATTTTTTTAAATTTATTCTTATGTACATTTTATCCACTAATTAAAACAAAAGGCTCATTTTTCTTCATTCATTTGTTTTTTTTAGGTTAGATATAAATGAAATGTTATATGCATAGAACATATGAAACGTAGGCGGAGCCGTGGGCACCAGCTAATATTATATATATAATAAAACTTAAAAAAAAATGTTTTTCGTTTAGATGCCAAAATAGGCCCCTGAAAATATGTTTTTTTTAATTGCACCATTAAATTGTTTTGTCCATCGAATATTTTTGCAAAGAATTTAACGTTCTTCAAAATAGGTCGGATATCATATTTTGATGAATCAACTCAGTCTTTATCTATATTTTAATAATTATATTTGTTACTAACTTGTATACCAATGAATAGGCATGAACAAGTTTTGACTGAGAAAAATTTGGGTATGAGGGTCTAAGGTACCTATCAGTTTATTTTGAAAAAGGAGTCTTTTGACCAAAGTAGTTTGGGAATCCCTTCTCTAGAAAAATGATGGCCATCTTACTAGGAAGTTTTATTCCCTCAGAACTCATGTTAAAAGTAACACAATGCCAAAACTCCGCTGTTCAATATTCAAATTATATTTTCAGGTATGTGGTTGCCCTTTAGAGGAGGATTTATCAATAATAAATTCTCCGATATGCAGCGGCATAGCGCTGTTCATGGTTCTATTGGAATCATACATTCGGCGTAGTTGTAATATCTCTACGCCGTGCGCAAATGTCAGATCAATCGATGAGCTCGACGACTATTATGATTTCATAGTTGTAGGTGGTGGTCCCGCTGGCTCCATAGTCGCTGGTAGGCTGAGTGAAGATCCTAATAACAAAGTAAGTATAAATACTGCATTTAATTTTTTATGTTGACTAAAATATGATGCCGACTAAGAATAGTAACCACACGATAATAGTGAAGGGACAAAATTTTTGAGTTTAAACTTTTTGACTGTAAAATTATTTATTTTGCCCTCTTTGTGCTATATTTGTTATTGAAAAAATGTTGCCTATATAATCGCCAATCAGGCTTCAACGTCTCCTATGTTATCAAATATGAGCAAAGCACTTGTATCGTGCATTTAGGATTGATATCTTTTCATTTTGTGTGTTGTTATATGTGTGTCTTTATAGATTTTCTTTCTGTCTCTCACACTAAATCTTTTTTTTTTCTTTTCTTTTGTATAAGTTTCACTTCTATCGCATTTACGGTCTTGTATGCGCAATTAATTAAGCCATTTATTGGCAAAATTGAAAAATCGGCTTATAGAGATTTTAATATATCTCTGTACCTATACCTATAACAAAATTAACAATTTCCGTGTTCGAACGCTTATCGCTTGAAAATTAATGTGCTAATTTAAATGTAGATATCAGATCATTGCAAGACTCAACAAGAGGAAAATTGTGAATATTATTATACGCTTTCTTAATATGAGATAAGCGTTATTCTTAAGCCCGGTTCCAACCTCACTTGTGGGGTGCACAGTATCATTTCTTCTTCGATACGTCTTCCTGAGCTGTCATTTCTTCATTTACTCCAATTATTTTCATATTATTCCTTACACACTCCATACACCTCTACTTTTGCATCCTAGCATATTCATATTCATTACTATTTAAACCACATCCGATTTCTTTCATCTCATAACATATCAAATAAGGAGAAGTGATTTAAATGATTCCACCACAACGAAAAATGTCTAACGTTATTTAGCCTATGCTTAAAAAACTGGAGAGTTCGTATAATAGAATTACGCTTTAATAATCATAGAAATTATTTTATTAGTCCATCTCAGTAAATACCGTACGTAACAGCAGTAAGTGGTAACTATAAACATCAACTAATCTAGTATGTTATAGGCATATCTGTATTAGATATTGATTTACTCGTTATCATGTTATCTTAAATAATTATTAACATACTAACTTCGTACCACCCCTCTTTTAGGCACGGCACGAACAATTCAATCATTGATGTTACAGATACACGTACGGACACATACGTTACATATGTCAGAAATAAGTACCAATGTACATTTTTTTTTTCAATCGGTGCCTGTTGTAGGCTCTATCCCTGCTTATGAGACGTAATAAACAGTATAATGTCATTTATATCGTTTGAATAATTGTGAGGATCAACAAACAAGTTAAAAAAAATATGCTTTGTCCATTCTGCAGGAAATGGATAGAGAGGTAGAAAAAAGTTCGCATTCAAACTGTAGTAAAAGTTTCTTACGATTGAGATTGAGAGATTGTTAATCATATTCATTATTTGTTATCATTAAAAAATGCTCATCATGAAATTCGTTTATCTAATTTTGTTTATGAAATACCATTTTTTGATAAACTTCTACAACGTATTAATATTAATAAAACATGATGAAGCTCTAAAAATGTCATGTCACAACGAATCTTACAAAATCAAGTTATATACCTATAATACTGGCTATATCTTACACTTCAAATGAATATTCATGAAACTTTCTTATGCTGTACAAACCGGACCGCGGACATAGTACGACGGGCAGCCAAGGTTGTCAGTTGCCTCAGTAGGGACGAAAATCCTTTCCAAAAAAGATCGATTTTTGCGATCTAAGCTTGATGAATCGATTCATAAAAAATCAAGGTTCTAAAGATCAATCTTTCAAACTAACAAAAGAGTAACCTTTTTGTTTTCTATAAAATTATAATTATGTGTAAATAAGCAAAAATAAAACAGTTAACCTCAGTTAAGCACTAACCTGGCGTTTACGCCAGCTTTCCGTGGATTTCCTATTGTCTCATTTTTATGGGTAATTGACATATTAAGTGTAATTTTTTTCATAGTAAGTTAGGCGTTCTTCTTTCATTGTTCAGTTGCTATTGATGACCTTTAGTGCTGTTAATTATAAAATTGGAAACCGATTTTGCAATAAATAATCATTATAGTCTAATTTCAACCATTAAATAAATAAAATAATATTGACGAATTAGACCTCAATGTTTTTTGAATCGAATTAAAAAATCGATCCATATGAAAAATTTTATACCACATCCCTACTTTGGCGACTGATGACCTCGGTCGCCCGCCATACCATGTCTGCGGTTCGGTCCGTACGTGTTTTTAACAGCATTACAATTCAAATTTATATAATGTCTTCGTCTACATGAAGTATTATCTACATTATTTGTTTTGGGATGCGTTTATAAAAAGATGACGGTTTTACGGCGAACGAACACGAAACATTTATTTTATACACGAAACACGAACCATATTAAATAAATAAATCTGACCAAATTATGAAGTTATACTGAATTAAGTAAAACAAATATTACCATTAGTAAATTATATCGTAACGTTTACAACAGAATCTTTTAATATATACGAATAAGAACTATTAATTATTTTAAACGCAATGGGAGCCACGGAAACAACAAATACATATAAAACCACTATACCATAACTATATCAACAAATAACACCAGTAGTAAATTGGTATATTTTCTCCTTTAATTAGGTTTTGTTGATAGAAGCGGGTGGATCAGAACCAATCGGCGCACGGTTACCGTCTTTTTACAGGACATATTGGGGTAATGAACAAATTGATTGGCACTATCGTACAGTACCAGATAAAAACTTTTGCCAAGACCAAGGAGAAAAAGGATGCCAGTGGCCCAGAGGAAAAGTTCTCGGTAAAAAAAAAAATTGACATTTGACTAATTTTCTACATATTTTTTATGTTATACTTCTTTATATTTGAGCAAAATCTATTTAATAGCAAACTACGCATATCTTGCAATATGATAATGACATGATTGATATATATATTTAACACCACAATCACGTTCCTAATCATCACGGCGGCTGTACACTCTCACGCGAGTGCTGTCGCGATGTATCGTCGCGAGTCATAATCATCAAAAAAATCTATCTCATTTCGATAACAGGAAAATACTACTGTTGTAATCAAAAGTAATTGTCTATTTGGCAACACACTTACTGATCACTATTTGAATAAGTATGCTTTATAGACGAGCTTATTTGATATTCTGTTAAAGGTGGATGCAGTGTACTCAATGGTATGATGTATCATCGCGGCCACGCTGCTGATTACGCATAGTGGATACTTAAAGGAGCAAAAGGCTGGTCTTGGGAAGAAAATTTGCCATACTTTTATAAGACGGAAGGCAACAAACAGATCGGTTCTCTCGTCAGCGAGGAATACCATTCATCTTCTGGTCCTTTACCTGTTCAGAGAGTAAGTTTTGTTTGTAAGATTATTAGACCGACCTATTTCATAATAATTTTCTTTAACTTTAATTTTATCTCATAAGGACGTTCTCATAGTTATTGATAAAACTGTAATTTTAAGTGATGGGTGGGATGCTGTCATTGTAGACCTCTTTAGTACTGCTGCTATTACCAACTAGCAATGGCTAGTTGACTTCTGTTTTGTATCAGACAACCTATCAAATTGAGCTTATCGTTCCAGTGTTTCCATATTATATTGTTATAATTTATTATTCACTTCACTGATTTAGTGTGAAATTATATGTACTCCAAAATATTTTTAAAAAACCTTTGAAAATATACAAAGGGCAAAGTTGTAAAACGGAAATAATAAAATCTGTTAAAATAAGCAAAATAACATTTTTTTTTTAAGTTTTAGTACAATTTTTTACATCTTGTTTGTTTACATTAAAGTGGTTTTTTGCTAATGTTTTTGCAACTCGGTTACTCCATATGAAATACTTATAAAAGTACCAAATATATAGTTTGGTTTTGGTAAAATTTGGTCTGAAGCTTATTTGCAAATTACTAAGCCGCTCATGGTCGTGACGCTTACGATTGTTTTATGATGTTAAAATAATATTAGCCAAGGCTAATAAAGGTTGATACACATGTTTTGATTTATAAATTATATACTTATAATTAAATATGTTAAATTACCGATTTATTTGTAAATATGTTAATTACTTCATCTATTTACATAGTTATTAGTATTGGCGATAAGTTTACAAACTTGAGGATGGCAGCTACCCAGGCGGACGTTGTTAAAAAATGCCCTACTACTATACTAAAGTTTATCATGATATTTTCTTTCACCGAAAGCTCAGGCATATTTTAAAGTTGAATAGATAGACTCGAACATGCGTGGATTGACGCGAAATCCGACTGCACTACCCACTGCGCCATCATCGCTTCTAATTTCGTTTGATGCGCCGTTGTATGTAGATTGTAGAGCTAATGAATATAATATTTTACATTACAGTTCAACTACCAAGGTCCCGAAGTAGCTATACTTCTAGATGTCTTGAACAAAACCGGCTTCAATATTATAAATGATATAAACGATCCCAATACTCCTGTTGGATTTACCGTCGCACAAACTTTCAATGAGTTAGTATTTTTATTTAGAAAACCACGTCCTTGCTGTGAAGGCTGTTTGAGATGAGCTGTTGAGAACATTTTTCTTCCCTGTTTATCAATCGATTTTTTTTATAATTATTATAATATCTATTAAGGATCTTTAAGAGGACATGCGGTTGGATAAGTAGGTATTTCAGAAATTTATTACTATCGCGTTGCGGCTCAAAGAAAAATAGGGATAACTGCAGCTTAGGCTGATTTTACCGTATGCAAAATAGACAAAAACATCATTTCGTAGTACCCTGTTTCCTCCTCCGAAACTAAACCAATTTTTTTAATTTTATCCATCAAATTTGTTTGAAGGACGTCTGAAAATGACGGTAAAAATCGAGCATTTTCAAAGGCTTCTAGTTTTTACAATAACTAACTTATGGACAATATCAAAAAGAACGGGCAGGGCAATGGGGGATCTCTCGCCCGGGTGAGTCCCACACTGGCACGGAGCTCGTCACTCCGTGCCCTCTTATCTGTTGTATTGGGGGACTTGATCCCCTAAATACAATAGATAAGGGTAGTGCGTAAATGCATTTCCCCCCGTCAAAAAAAAAAAAAAAAAAAAAAAAGGGCAATGGGGGATATATTATTTGCTATAACAATATTTACCATAATGCTATTATCCAGGAAGGAAACAGGGGACTACGTTTGTATGGAAAAAATGGCGCTAGGATATCCTCTTAATAACATAAAAAAAAATTATGGAAACAATTTTGCTTTTAAATTATAAATCATGATTATGGTCGAGCTTAGACCACCGACCGAATACTAGTCTATATACATTTACATTATAAGACAAGATATCTTGTAAACGTAAAACAGTGGTGGAAACCGAATGGCTCGAGGTTTATTGTCAACACGTGTGTGGCTGTAACCAATCAGAAACTGAGTTTTAATCATTCCCTTATATAGTACACGTTTTCTAATATTATATAATATATATCTGTATAACTTATAATCGAATGTAAACATATTATGACAGCTTTTTTGTACTTACTAACGTAGTTGTCCAGCCGGAAAACCTAGCACAAGGCACACATTGCGAGGAACCTCGCTTCGAGAAATTACCGGCACGCAAATACCGCGGTATTCGTCCTATTCAAACATATTATATAGTTAGCAAGAATAAATATAAAAAAGGTTTCTTACAAAATCTTCTAATATCTATCATTTTTATAGTAACGGACAAAGAGTCACTCCGGCGAGAGTTATTCCTGAAGCCAAAACATGAAAGGCCGAACCTTAGCGTTAAATTACATTCAACTGTAACCAAAGTTGTTATTAAGGAACAAAGGGCAGTCGCCGTAGAGTTCATTGATCGTGATGGAAATAAGCAAATAGTGAAAGCAAAGAAAGAGGTTGGTAACTATAATTCATAGCTTCTTTAGGTAAAAATACGAGGTGTAATCTAATTTGGCGTTTTGACGTTAATTAGTCAAATCAAGATAAGATTAGTTTCTAAATAGAAATGTTCTCATAGAGAGTTGGTGGTGGATTGGTTGTTGAGTTGTTATCGGTAGTGTATCGTTGTGTTTGTTTGTTTGTGTTGTGTTGATTAGGACGCGTTCAGCTTGCTCGCGTACAGCAACCCGTGGGAGAGCTCCGTCGGGTGGACATTTCTTACTATATGCGAACTATCATGAAAGGCAATAAGCTCATAAAATTATATACCATATAGGTTTCGCATAATTTCTACTAAAAGATACTGGACAGCTCTTAATCTATGCCTGCTATATTTATGTTGGAGTTTAATAATAAACGTTTCTCTAATAATACCCACTAGATATTCCCTATTCAAAAGCCAATTTGTAAATCGAAAATTAAAACTTGCTTCACGACCTTCTAGATAATATTGAGTGCGGGTGCACTTAACACTCCTCATTTACTAATGTTGTCCGGTATCGGGCCTCGTGACATGTTGGAATCCCATAACATACCAGTTTATGCCGATCTTCCCGTTGGATACAATTTGAAAAACCATGTCGGCGCTACAGTCAATTTTATTTTAACCAAAGTCAAAGACACACGAACTCTGGACTGGAATGCGTTCATGACGTACATGCTGTCTCAAGGAGGTCCGATGTCCGCCACAGGTATTACACAGGTTAGCATTTTTTGTATATACTTTTATTTCAAAATCTGTTTCTGCAATTTACTTGTGTGGTAAAAGTAGTCTTCATAAATAAGCCCGTGTGTACACGGTACACTTGTCAATAGCACAAACATATATGTAGTCTGTAAAATATAGCTTGATTAAAACAACAGTTATCTGCAAAAAGAGCGACATAACTTTGCAGGAACGTCTGACAATTGATTTATATTACTATCTGAAAGTTCATTCATATATGGCAAGTTAATCGTTTTTCCAAATATAGTTTTAAAACTTAAGCAGTTCACAATAATTGGTATTCATGAAAAAAATAATAATAATCTAAGACGGTCTTAGAAGGTTACGTTATGTTAGAGATGGATCAAATCGATAGATGAAGTAGATTGAATCTAATATTATTTCAGTACTACTTTACAGTCTGTGTTTACATAAAGTACGTTGTAAAACGGTGTGTCTTGAACTACGTTCGCCAGTCCATTGCAACTCTAGTTGCCATTTTCAAATTTTGTGCTACAGTCTGTTATTTTGTACAAAAGCAAGTGGATTTTTTGTATATGAGTTTAATAGTTTAAGAAACAGCTGTCTACTTTTGAAAAATAAGGGTAATTAACTGGTATTCTGATTGGATACTAAACTTTCAAAACGGATTACATAACAGATTATACGTTCCAGTTGACAGGTCTTCAGTACTCGAGCCTGGCGGATGTCACTCGTCAACAGCCGGATTTACAATATTTCTTTAACGGTTTCTATGCAGAATGCTCAAAGACCGGCATGATCGGCGAATGCGTACCTGCATCGAGAGAACAAAAAGGGTTCAATGTCACGTAAGGTTTTTTATAATAGAGTAAAAAGAGATTATTTTTTATTTCCATTTTTTTGAGTCCATTCATTCCTTTTTAAGGAAGAGGTACAAGTAGGCCATGCAGCCAAGTCAAAGATTAGGAACACTATCAATAAACGAATGGCGGTAACAAAATGGTGGCCTTCTATTATGACCACAACGGGAATGATTTGGAGATTTCAGATTTTCACGCTCCGTATCATTATTTTCACTTCACTACACTTGTGTATTATAACTACACTATATCACGTAAAATACCACTAAAATGACATAATACTGCACTACTATTTTCAAATACTGCAAAATAATGAATTAAAAACAAGGACGACAACATGACAGACCAAAATCGCACCAAGCACTCCAAAAAAGTTGTTTTCCGTTTCTGACTAAATTTAGCAGTCAACTACTATTAAACTACGCAAGAGGTTTTCACCCTTAGTTAGATATTTTTGCACGGAAACTTAATATATGTTCTTTGTGTAAGCCGAAGAAGCAATCCACATTTTTGCGTTGCTTACTTTTAATGATTTATGGATGGAGTGTGCGATTGGTGATTTTGATATGCTAGACTTATCTGTTTTGTTTTCAAGTGCGAAGGTGGTATCCAACATCTACTGAGGCATCATCTCTTTGATCTTTGTTAACCTTTTTATATTTGTGGGATCAGAGTCCCTCAAATACAATAGATAAGGGGGCACGGAGTGACGAGCTCCGTGCCAGTGTGGGACTCACCCGGGCGTGAGGCGCTCCGGAAATACCCACTAAAACCCCCCGGAGCCGTCCGCTGCATTTGGGATGGGGGCGACACGGGGTGGCTTTCGAAAGCACCGCGTCGCCCCCTGCAGCGAACCCACCAGGCCCGTCAGTGCAATGGCCCGATGGGGATGAAGGAGAAAAGTTCCCCTCCACCACTTAGCCCGCCTCTTGAGGAGAGGCATGACCATAGGTCAGACATCCAGGGGGCGGGACAGACATCCGCCCCCCATAAAAAGGAGAAGAAGTAAGAGAAGAGTTAGAAAGAGCAGTGGCGGGCAAAGGGGAAATAGGGGGAAAAAGACCCGCCACTGCTTTATATTAAAAAAAAAAAAAACCCGGACACACCTACGTGCGGAGAAAACTCCGATCCTCTTCACGGGCCCTCTCGGTCGCCTCCTTCTGCGACATTACCTGTTCGCAGAAGGAGGCAACCACCTCCCAGACCTCCTCACTGCCGACCATGGCCTTGACGACCGTCGGCAACGAGAGGTCTGACCCCTACCGCCGCCACCACTGCACGACGCGGCTCCTCCCACGCGGCGCACTCCGCAAAGGTGTGGTGCGCCGTGTCTTCTGCCGCGTCACAGTGGTGGCACACCGCCGACGGCTCCCTCCTAGCTATCTTGTGCAGATACCACCCGAAGCAACCATGCCCGGATAGTATCTGCACAAGCCTAAAGCTGAGGGAGCCGTGACGCCTCCCTATCCACTCCAGTAGGACCGGGCGGATGGCGTCTACGGTAGGCCGCCCGTAGCGCGCATCCGCCAGGTCCTCCTCCCACCGGACCAACTCCACCTCTCTCCTCTCCAGTCTCTCCCTCCTAATTTCTGCCGGATGTAAGCGGAGGCCACCACCATCCCTCCTCGCTGCCGAGTACCGGTACACGGCAGCGAGCACCTCCGCTTCTCGCTCCCACGGCAGGGAGCCGGCGAGCACACAGGCCGCCGCCGCGGACACTGTGCGGTAACCGCGCACCGCCCTCAACGCCACCGTGCGCTGCACTGACCGCAGCACACGGATACTACTGGCGTTGATGGCGTCCGCCCACACGGGTGCCCCGTAGACGGCCATGCTCCGCACGACCCCTGCGTGGAGCCGGCGGCACCTCTGGCCAGGCCCCCCCACATTCGGGAGGAGCCGCCCCAGTGCTGCCGCGGCACCGGCGATGCGCGGTCCGAGTCCCTTAAAATGGGACTCGAACCGCCATCTCCCGTCCAGGGTGAGGCCCAGATACTTCATCTGGGCCTTCACCCGGATCCAGTGCCCCCCCACCGAGATGCTCGCCCCAGGGGGCGGCCCATGCCGAGGCCCATGGAACAACAGGGCCTCGGTCTTTTCGGCCGCTACCCTGAGCCCGAGCATCTCGATGCGCTTGACCACTAGGGCTACCCCCATCGTGGCCAAGCGCTCCACCTCCCCCCCCCCGGGCTACGACAAGGGTGTCGTCCGCGTAACAAATCAGGCGCACCCCACTCGGAAGTGCGCCCCGGACGACCCAGTCGTAGCCCACGTTCCACAGGAGCGGTCCGAGCACCGACCCCTGTGGAACCCCGCAGCCCGCCGGACGCTGGACGACGACGCCTTGGCTGTCCACACAGGACATCTCCCTCCCTCGGAGATAGTCCTCCACCAGCCCCCGCAGATAGTGGGGCACTCCGAATGATCGGAGCACCGCCACTATCACAGAGTGCGGAAGGCTGTTGAAGGCCTTGGCGATGTCGAGCGACACCGCCAACAACCTATCCCCCTGAGAGGTGGCCTCCATCGACCACCTCTTCAGCCTCACCAAGGCGTCCACCGTCGAGCGACGCATACAAATACCTACGCTTCTCTATTTCATGGTGTTCAATTAATTATAATAAAGTGGACGCTAAACAAATCTATTAATATTTAAACTCGGTCATATCGGTAACATTATTCAAATCGACAGTCTCTATTTAACTGGTTAATTTAAATTCCTTCAGATTTTATTTCATTCTACAGAGCAAATGTTGTGAATCTGAATCCACGTAGCGTTGGCAACCTGACATTACAATCGGCGGACCCTCTAGTACCACTACTGTTCTATCCCAACTTCTTGTCACACCCTGACGATTTGATCATGTTAAGAGATGGGTTCCGGTACCTAAAGAGGATCTTTTTTAACGAAGTAAGTTGAAATATACGAGTATACACTTTAAATATGCAGACGTTTTTATATATTAATCTACTAGCTGTGCCCGCGGCTTAACCCGCTTGGAATTCAGACAATTTCCTGCCTATGTTCTCCCCCTGAATTCAATATATGTCATTACCAACTGTCATCGAATTCGGTTTCCTTAGTTTTTGCGTGAATGGCGAACAAATTAATTCATAGACAGACTGACAAAAAAAATTTAAACTATCGAAATGTGTATAAGTGAGACAATTTATCAGATTTAGACAAGTTATGAGATGTTTGCCTTGTATACTGAATGATGAAACGGAAGTATCCTGAACTTAAAAAATAGATCATGACATGGATGAACAGAATAAAAAGATTCCAAGTAGCGGCCTAATGATCAAGGAGAAAGTTCTCGAATTTGCGAGCATAACGCCGTCTATAAATAGAACAACTGTCATGTTAACCTGCCTACTTAGGAAACTGGGTAAAAGAAAAGGCTTTATAAGTGACAAAACAATTCCTTCAGATCCCAGTTGTGTAGGTTTCTTTATACCATATAACATAATTTTAAAAATGATTTTTTTCATAGGAATTACAAAAGAAATACGGTATACAATTAGAAAAAGAATCGGTAAAAGTATGTAGCGACTACAATAAAGAATGGTCGAACAGTTGGATAGAATGCATGGTACGTTACCACACGGACCCACAGAACCATCAGATGGGTACCGCGGCTATCGGTCATGTAGTCGACGAACAATTGAGAGTATATCAAATTAAAGGTTTGTACTAACAAATAACTTTACTAACGGAAATTTTGTGGATACGTAAATACATATCTACCATTTCACCGTTATTTGCAAATAGCCCAAGGTCATATAAAACTGTTACATAGGAAATATCAGGCATATCCTGAAGAAGATGTTTCAAAACAACTGCAACAGTAGTGAAAACTCGAAACTTTGGAAAAACTGGTTTTTTTTAAGTTATGGTATGAGTCATTAAAATGTTATTATTGGCTAATTTGTAACATAATCTAACATTTAACATTTGTCTACTTTTTACATGTATTGACACTCCGACCAATAACTATGTACATTTCCCTATGTTTTATTCACAATCAATGCATACGATAGGTTGCGTAAGTACATATATTATTATTTATCTCTGAAATCTAGCATTGGGAACGTGATTGTATAAGTGTTTCCACTGTCGAGCTAAAGAAGTTTTCACTTCAAAAAGATTTATGTCATCTGAAACAAATATAAAACGGCCTATAAAATACAATAAAATAACAGATACATTTTATAAACGTATTATATAGAAATCCAGATACCTTAAAATAGTTTAATTTAATTTAAAAAAAATACATGGTCTATTATAACAATTAAAAATCCATAGAAATGCCTAAATCAAAGATTTATTTTACAGGATTACGGGTAGCGGACGCATCATGTATGCCATCGCTTGTAACCGGTAACCCACAAGCGGCTATAATGATGGTGGGCGAACGTGCCGCCGAATTCATCAAACAAACATACCAATGACAGACCTGTCACGATAACCTTGGCATTTATAAAATATTTCCAATAAAATACATAAAAATACTCGACGCATTTCATTTACATGAAATTTCACTTCGTTTTCATAATAAAACTTTAATAATTAAATATTAAACCGAAATAGTAATGATGTGCAGTTCACCGCATAACTATAATCACTACAGTTATAATTGCAACATCAAACGTGACTGGCACTGCAGTTATATCAGATGTCAACCATTTATAGTCTGATACTCGTGCGGACTTAGTTCCAACAAGATCACAACACGTGAAATGTTTAAATACCTTAGTCTCTCTGTTTTCCTGTTTTTTTCTGTATAGATTTCGAAATCTTGAAAAACAGCAGGACTTAGTTCCTTTTCAAGATTCACTTCTATTTATCTCATAGAATCTCCTCAAGATTATTTATCTTATTTGTTAAAATGATAGGCAAATATGTTCTGAATTAACATTTAAATCAGAAAATTAAATTATCCAAAGAAAATAATATCCCTACTCCTAACTTCCTGGAATAGTAAGCATCTCGAAAGTAATAGCTTTCAAAATCTCCAGTATAACCTACAAAAATATATAGCCAAACTTTACACCAAATATATCTATACCTCTATGAAAAAAAATACGGTCGTATTGAGAACCTCCTCCTTTTTTTATGTCGGTTAAAAAAATAATTTATATAAAAGTTCTACATCCAAAAAGTCGATAATGTCTCAAATTAGGTTTATTTCCACACTAAATCTCGTGTGTTAAACCTTTAACAACGCGACGAAAAGCCTATTTTTGACAAATACTGCTACATTCAAAAATTCTCAATAAGTTTGGAAAGCAAACTTCCAGTTAATATGGAACGGACTTTTTCTAATATATGTAGACCTATTGGCATGTTGGATTATTGTCGATTGTTGGATTGTTTGTCAGTTAGATAATTCTGTTGTGGACTATACGGTGCAATGGGTTGATGTTCTATCTACATATATAAAAATCTTTTTTTCCCATTTCGTTTCATTATTCTTTTGGAGAGTCTTTATTTGAACTCCTGTTTGTTTTGTCACTGGGGCTTGGAAATCACATAAATTGGTATATACTTCCGTTTTAGAAGAAATAAAATGGGAAAATATTTCACGTACAATAACAATAAAGTATTTATTACCTTGAAATAATATTTATGATATTGATCCTTAAATATCAGTATGAACCAATTCTAGGACCCTCGAAGCCTTTTTATACAAAATCTTCTTATTAAACGGATTTCTAGCTTTAATGCAGACTACTTTTGGATTTTTATCCACTTTCAAAATCTATACAAACGTTAAATTTGTTCATATCACAGCTAGGTCCCTAGATAAAGGATCAATGTGCACGTCAAGATCTAATTTATGAGTTAAAAGTATAATATAAAGTATATAGATCCTCCACAACGGGTACCATTTAAAATAGAATTACCTGAGAAATGAACTCTTTCGCCTCATAAACATCATAAACATTTTTGTCAAAATTCTCAGTAAAATTTTTTTTCAACTTATATCAAATGACATTAATTAGTAACATGTACAACGTCACTTGCAAAACAAATTAAAACTTATGAATTTGTGAACAAAATCCAATTCATTGTCCAGCTTTCATATGTGCCCGCGGCTGCGCTCGCGTTTCATAAATTTTTTCACTGCATTACATAGTTTTTAAATTTGTTTTATACGGGACCCTAATTTTTTTTCCAAAAAAAAATTCTACTAACATTAAGCATACTACTAATATTTCTCACAGATTGTTCATTGAATCGGATTTTATTCCAATTTTTATGAGTTTTAATTTTTTTATGCCTTAGAACATAGAACCTAAACCCTAGAATAATAATTTTCAAAAATCAAAAGTACCTCAAGTTACCCGGTTTTACTTCAGCTATCTACCAAAAAAAAGTCCCGTGAAAATCCGTCCAGTCGTCCTGAAGATTTCCCGGAACAAACAGACAGACAAACAAAAAATTAAAAAATTGTATTTTTGGTATAGGTATCGTAGATACATTCATATCTATTTAGTATAAAAAAATATTAATACATACCAATAAATTCAGGAATATTATTAGGGTTCCGTGTAAAATAATTAAAACACAAAACATTGTTACAACAAAAAAACATAATGTGGTCAGTTTAATTGCCTAGTGCTTGAATTTGTGAAAAATATTTTGCTTTCTCTTAGTACTGATAACATTTTAGGAAAATCATTAGGGTTACGCATAAAAATATTAAAAGTCATGATATTGTTAAAAAATTTGATTTAATGGACAATACAATCAAAACATTATTTGTGAATTATTATTTAAAAACTATATTACGCAGTGAAGAGTATATGAAACACGTGCCTAGCCGCGGGCGCCTGCATGGCAAATACCATAGATAATATACTAATACTGAAAGACTCCTGGCTAGTCTATGATAAAACGTGAAGCCAATATTGCGATAGACCATGCGTATGAAGCCTAAGCTTATAAATTTTAAAATGTAAATGACATCAATAGACATGACGTAAATAAAATAAAAATAAAACATTGTTTAATAAATTATATTTGTGTACAGTTTTGAAAAGATCATGTAAAAAAGAACTAAGAAACGTAACATAAAGCATTATGTCGACAACATTCCCAGATTCTGTGAAAACACAGATGATTATACCTGTATCTAAAGAGACTTATTTCAATACAAAATGGCAGCCAACGGAGGTACCTCTATGCGCCTACGACATGTTATATCACCCTCCGGACTATAACCCCAAAGCTGCGAGATCAGATCGGCAAGAACCGAAAATTATCAAGAGAGAAACATATGGAATCAAGTAACTATCCAATCAAGTTTGAATCTATACTAATAAATAAAATTTAACTGTCTGTTTGTAATACCAAAATATTTTTTTTAATTTTTGTCTGTCTGTTTGTTCCGACTAATCTCCAGAACAGCTGGGCCGATTTTGACCGGATTTTCCAGGCAGATAGCTGAAGTTACTCCGCGTAACTTAGGCTACTTAAATTTTTCGAAAATAATTATGGGTCGCATGTTCTGCAAATAGAGAGGAATCGAAAGGGAAGACATGTTGCACCGACTGGAAATTAAATTCTCACCTCTGTAAAAAGTTTAAATCTCATAAAATTGTGAATAAAATCCTATTCAATGCATGAGAAGTATCCTTGCATTCTGTTTGTACCAAAATAATTTTAGGGAAATTATTCAGGTTCCGTGTAAAAAACATTAATATGGGACTGAATTACGAGCGACATCGTGGGAACAGCTAGTATAATAATAATATCATTTACTTATGCACTAAACCGAAAATGATCATCTATACTAATATATCAAATTGGAGTGTCTGTTTGTAATGTCAAAATTAATTGTTTTTTCTAAATGAATACGATGTGATACCTATACCAAAAATACAATTTTTTAAATTTTTGTCTGCATCTGTTTATTCCGGGTAATATCCGGAACGGCTAGACGGATTTTGACGGGACTTTTTTTGGTAGATAGCTGAAGTTACTTCGGGTAACTTACGATACTTTTAATTTTTGAGAAATATATTTACTTTATCTTAATACTAACAAAAAAAATAGAGTTACGTATAAAATAATAAAACGCAGTAAAGAATATATGAAACGCGGGCGCACAGCTAGTATTGTTGGAAAAAACCATCTCAGGAATCTTTTGAGACTTTGGATACCATATTATCTGATTATATTTATCTTACCCATTACTATGTTATCCACTCTTGATTATTATCTTTATTTATTATTATTTTTCTTGTTATTATGTGTAGTTATCATTCCTCATCACTTCTTCTAGACTTAAAATTACGTTTTCATATTTCCTATTTATTTCTTATTGCGACAATTGTCACACTGAACAAATATTAAGACATCCATAGTTTCGAAGTACTCAAATCTACGACATATTTTTTTTGTATAGGAATTGCATAAAGGTATATCATCAACATCTCATTTCGGTCTCGGTCGACCCAAATGGAAACCATACGATTTGCCAACAAAGGAATTTGTACGAGTACAAGGTCGGTGATTAATTAATCTAATTTTATACATGCAATAATTATTTCGTAAAGCATTAGTTACTCCGTAAACATATAAACGCGATTTATTCGTATTTGTAGTTCCAATACAGCTGTCCTATGCTATAATGAGCTTAAGCTTTCAGTAAAGAGCAGCATCTTGATGAAACCATATGATAAGAAATTAAGTTTGAAAATCTGTCATTAAGCAACTATAGGATGTGTTCCAACATCATCATTCGAGAGCCAACACTTCTAAGCTTAATGAGTTTTCCATATTGGGCCATATCTTCACAGGTAAGATTGAGGTTAATCGATGAACCTGTTACAGAATAAAAAGAAGCAAACAATAGTGGCAACCTCATGATATCCGTCATTAATTTATTATAAAAACGAAGGCTAAAGTGAATTATGTGATTTAGATATACGTGTGCCTTGGAATTAAATATTACAAAAAAAATCATTACGGTTTTAAGATTCATTCATTTTGCTAATAATATTTATTTAAAATAAAGTCTACAATACAATGGCTCACGAGGCGTTTCAAGATGTGGTAGGAATTTCTTATGTTGGCTGTAATGAAATTTATACCTTAACAAAGCCCGAACGAAAATTTTCTTTTTTTAAATTTAGTTTTTAACATGTAACGTATATATTGTTTAACATACTGTTAATAGAAATTTATTTTTGATAACTGTAAACAGTACTAGGTACGATGCAGTGTAATTGATTGCCGAAAGCATATTTTATAACATCAACAAATTTACGGTAAAACTGCAAGATATGTTGTGAGATAGCTTTTGTTTGGATGCTATTTATGAACTCTAAGTAGAATAAATCTTTTTAAAAAGGTATAACTATAATACCTACTCTACTTAATCTGAAACTATCATTAAAATAATGAATTTATTGAGCCAGTTTGTTTCAGTGAAAAACGAAAATCCACACATGCGAATTCATCAAGTTTTGGAATGGGCTAAACTACTGAACGAGGGAAAACCGAATACATGCGACCAATAATACAATTTTGAATGACTTTTTATTTTTTACTAATAATAATTTATAAGTACCGCACGCTAACCAATTGCGCCACTGGAGCTGTTCTAATAATAATGTTCTTTTTAGAAGTGAATAGACTCATTCTCCTTTTTCAATACTAATGGTTAAAAATAGCCAATGAACAAAATAAAGAAAACATATAAGCAATATTAATATAAAGATCTTCATAAAATTCACCGTCAAAGTATTATTTTTACGCAGCTTAAGTTGGTTTAAGTAAGCTAATCAATATTCACAATTAATAGTTTGTCTGTTATGTATAAAACAAAGATTTTTATATATAAAAGCAAAAAATATTAAGAAAATTAATAAACAGGTTGAGCATTTGAATTGGGAGATTTAGTATTCGATCAATGATCTGATCTTCTGGCGTACGTACTACACCACTGGGCGATGACGACTGGTAAACTTGGCGAGGTCCTCAAGCGATTATTATTTTAAAAAAAATCTTTATTCAATTTACGCCCTACGAAGGCGCTTATGAACGTCTAAAACACTACCACCGGTTCGGAAAAGAACACAGTCAAGAAGAGCCAGCAAGAAACTCGATCTGGTTCTTTTTTTTATAAATATAATATATATCATTTTTTTTTTTTCATATAAAATAGTTAATCTTAGCTAATGTTAGCGGAAGCACAGAGATGTGGGTTAATTCCAGACATCACTATCGTTCACGCAATGATCCACCCTGTACAATAACCTTTTGAGATTAAGACTTGCTTGACATAATACTTGAACTTATTTTCAGGTAAATCGGTAATGTTACTTGGGATCTTATTGTAAAACCGAATACTATTACCTATAAAGCTTTTATTACACTTACTTAACCTAAAGCGTGGGACGGTCAACTTGTCTTTATTTCTAATATTAAAATTATGACGATCATTCACTTGATCGAGCTTGTCTAAATTTTTACGAATATGCTTTAAGTTATCGAAGATGTATTGGGAGGGCAAAGTTAAGATATCAATTATAATAGGTTTTGCAATTACGACCATACTTGTTGAATGACCCTCCGTCTCAGAATCACACTATATAAAACTTGTATCAGAGCCGTAATAACATACTGTCCCCCCGTTTTCGCCAATATGGCGAAATCACAGATCTACCTACACCTTACAAAAGATTCAAAATCGATTTGTTAGAAAGGCAGTAGGTACCTAATGGTTGCCACCCCGTGTCGCCCCCATCCCAAATGCAGCGGACGGCCCCGGCCCCGGGGGGTTTTAGTGGGTATTTCCGGGCGACTCTCGCCCGGGTGAGTCCCACACTGCACGGAGCTCGTCACTCCGTGCCCCTTATCTATTGTATTGGGGGACCTTGATCCCCTAAATACAATAGATAAGGGTAGTGCGTAAATGCATTTCCCCCCGTCAAAAAAAAATTAAAAAAAAAAAAAAAGGTACCTAATGGTTTCAGAGGAACGTGGATCTCCACAGAGATCAATTTTTTTTTTGACGGGGGGAAATGCATTTACACACAGAGAACTGGACCTACCCTCGATCGAATCCGTTCACAAGTCCCTAACTAGGAGTTATTTCGATCAAGCAGAACCTTAACCTCAAACCTTAAAAACTCACCACCCTCCACTTCCCGACCTCAGATCGCTCGTAACCTTAAAAACTCAGCACCTTCCCCTTCCCGACCTCTGATCGCCCTAAATGATTTTTCCTTTCATAAATGTTATATTCTCGCCCTTTTCCAGTGGGTTTCATCCTACTATATATTTTTTCCACTTTTTACCATTTTCACTTTAGCACTGGTCTCTTAACATCAGGTGAGATTGTGATCAAAGCACCGAGCCTATACAGTGTAAAAAAAAAGATGAGATTAAAAATAAAACAAGCTTCAAAGACATTATTTATGATTGTAATATTTATAGAAATACATGATCATTAAGTAACCAATACACACGATTTACAAATTACAAAAAAATCCTACAATATGTTAATTCAGAATTTTTAAACTAAATAATTCATACATAATAATAAAATAATATTATTTTGTAGACTAAAACCTAAAATATACTTCATTACAAGCTGATGAGATTTTGATAAAACTTATTAAAGGAATGATATTAATACTTTTGCCAATCATATAAAAACCACAATTGAAGAAATACAATTAAGAATAATTCCATGTCATCACCTATAAGCAAATGCTTTTTATCAAAATTATGCTTTGAAAATAGCTAATTAGATGATCCAAATTCTTTTATAAAATACAATAAAGAGTATTTATAATTTAACCCCAAATTTGATGCACAAACGTTACTAGTTACTTATTTATTATTATACTCATGGCATGAAATTCTTAAAATTTGAAAATAACTTAAACATACACAATATGGTCCAATTAATGGAATTACAATGTTTATGAAATGCATAATGGTATCATTGTTTTAAATGCCATAAGACAAAAAAAAAAACAGGAAAAACAGATATTTAGCACCTCAATTAATCTGAATTTTGTGTAATACTACCCTTATATTATTACAAAGATTACATCATAAAACCAAATACATTAGTGGGATAAAATATAATATCATTATAAAAATGGCGGCATTATTGGCAAACTATTATCAAATAAGAGAAGAAATAAAAGAACACTCAAAGATACTTAATTTTATACAATTTTAGGATTGAAAATTAATTACTATTAACATTTAATATTGCTCATATTTTTCATTTTTTTTAAAGAAAAAGTATGTTTTTTAATTCAAATCTCTGTATTTTTTATTGAATGGAGTTTGCCAATGGAATTTGTTTACTGTTCGTCCTTATCCTTAGCACCATGTTTCAAAATACGCGTGAACTCAACGTAATCGAAGATTCCATCACGTATGGGAGCTTCACGAAGCATTTCGTCCACATCGTCATCAGTGAAGCGATCACCCATAGTGGTCAGCAGTTCACGAAGTCGTTCCTCACCGATCAAACCAGTGTTTTCCTCATCAAAACATCTATAACAAAATATTGTTTACAAATAATATATCATCTCATAAACAGATAAATAATACTACATCATTAGCATATAAAAACAATTTAAATATTATAAGCTAAAATAAAGAAAGTTTTATATTGAAGAGATGACTCTAGCTTATGGTTTCGCCACAAAGCGGGCGGACCGAAACGCTAGCGCGATGATTCTATAGAAGACATCACGTCGACACAAGCCGTGCGCGACATCTTATATAGTAAAAGCTGTGAGCCACCCACTGTGTTGCGA
The DNA here is from genome assembly GCA_014132275.2 of Samia ricini. Classification (NCBI taxonomy): domain Eukaryota; kingdom Metazoa; phylum Arthropoda; class Insecta; order Lepidoptera; family Saturniidae; genus Samia; species Samia ricini. The sequence goes on from AP028168.1 coordinate 23,244,669, forward strand.
AACCATTAACTAGAATATTAATTAATTCTTTGGTATGGGGTCGTACATGGAACGTGAAGGTTATTGCAACTTTTTAAATTTTGGAAAGTGTTCCTTGCCTATGGCAAAGGTAATGACATGATCATGTTATGTTTTGCTGTTAAGTTTACACATTGTGCAATTGAAGGTAAATAAATACACATGATGCCTCAATGCATCCCACCCTCTTCCACCATTGTGATTTTTCGTGAATATTCCGAATCCCCTCCATTTCGAAGCTTGCGTAATTAATGGACGTTCCCTATAACCTAACAAAACAAATAATTTTGATTACATTATTTTTTCCCTGTACTGATGAAAATAAATAATTGTCTAAACACTAATATGCTACTACTAGAGGAACAATTAACCCAATCTTCATATTTTTTACAACAGATATGTCCTTTGAGTTGGTTTTAGCATATATTTTGTTACATTCGGTGGTATATGGAAAAAGTTATTTCGGTAACAGTAGATCAAGTTGACACAAAACTAACCACCATTTTACAGTAATAATTACTCAGGTTGGCAATGTGGTCAAATATTGTGTGTCCATGGACTTAGTTTCAAACCCATCTATCAAATTCAATAAAGAGAAAAAATCATGAAAAACCCATAGCATGGCAGTGGTAGCATTTTCTATTAATGCTACCTAACCTCAAGTTTTAAAACCTATCACCAAGTAACTAAAGTTATGTTCTGGCAACATCACTTGAGAACCAGTACCTCCAGGCTTAGTATCTTTACCATCCTACCACATAGTCACTTAACATCTGGTGAGATTAGTGTTCAATGCGCTGAGCCAATCTAGTTTAAAAATAAATCTAACACAAATGTAGTAAATAATCATAAAGAATAGTTACTGTTAGATACAAGGTACCAACTGGCTTATCTAATATTGTGTTTATAAATGTAAATAACACAAGAAACAGATATCTAGAACTGACTAATTAGAATACACGAAATAGAATGTAATTAGCCGAAGAGTACTACTGCTGACTGATAAGCGAAGTGCCAACATTAAAAGTTTTGTAATCAATGTTTAAATGAATTCTTTTAAAAATAACTTATAAAAAACTTTGTCTGTATTATATGTAGATTTTTGTATACAGAATAACTTTATTATAAAAATATTACCCAAATGCATTTTTGATAACATCTTCAGGATCAGTGCCTTGCAGCCTCTCACCGAACAATGTTAGGAACATTGTAAAGTTAATAGGACCTGGAGCCTCATTCATCATGCCTTCCAAATAATCTTCATTTGGATTTTTACCTGCATCATAAATAACCAGTATAAGCTATGAATTAATTAAATTGCTCATTAATCCAGTTGATTTTTTCATACTACATTATATAAAGGAAGTAAAATTGATTTTTTTGTTAGTTATGGATAAACTTAAGAATTACTAAACTAATTTTAAAAATTCTTTGACATGTAGAATACTCACTATCATTAACCCCTTGAGCACTTACCTGGCGTTTACGCCAGCTTTCCATTGTTTTCCTATTATCTTATTTTTATGGGTACTCAATACATTAAATATTAAAAATTTCTATATACTTATGTGAATCCAAGGCAGGTCACTAGTGTAGTACATATTAAATAACCAATTACTTTGTAAATGACTGAATTCAATACTGGTACATGTCTTTCAAATTTGCAAAGAGTCTTATTAATTTCCAGTTTTTTAGTCAGTGAGTTTTATTAATAATTGGTTATGTATTTAATATTCTCACAAAGATAATAGATTAAAAATAATAATTTTGGTATCATAATCATGTAACACTTATAACATTACCAAGAGAAGCCAGCATGTCATGGAGGTCATCTTTGTCAATGAACCCATCTCTATTTTGATCAATCATGTTAAATGCCTCCTTAAACTCAGCAATCTGAGCTTGGTCGAACATAGCAAATACATTGGAAGTTGCTCTCTGGGCACGTTTTTTGTTTGTGCCACGACGTCCAGCTGTTTTTCGGGAAGACATGATGTATCTATAAGAAAATTAACACAATTTTAAAATAGCTCCTATGTATTATTATGTTTTATCAAATTTTAATATTATTTGCTAAAGTCAAATATTCTAATAATTATTTTAAAAAATTCATTTATACTACAAGATACCTAGAACAGTATGTCTATTATTATTTTAGAGAAATTTATGGTTTTATTAAACACAACTACATGATATACAATTTTTATCTTTAATCATGGAACACTTTGCAACACTCGGAGAAGAACTCCATACACTATAAATTATTTATAAAACAATGTCCATAAATGATCGGTATCGGAAAAATAAATGAAAGAATAACAAGGACCTATGTAAAGTCACCTTTCTTTCGACAGAGACTGTTTATCAGCCGATAACTTGATTAACTCGTTATAACTGTTTTTCCGTCAAGACGTTTAAAAATAATTTTTAATAAACGTATTACGGTGTGTCATCTTGTCGTCACCTGTAATGAAGGTGACTCATTTCCAAAACAACCGTCCAGTAATGAAGTTAACTAGGCCGTGCACAGACAAACAGTCATACCTTAAAAGGCTATGAATTTTTATTAGAACATCTGGTCGAATATAACCATATATTAGATATAACAAAATATTACAGTTACTTACGGATTGTTTAGACACAAAAATAAGCGAAACTAACAAGTTATAAACTCTTAGAAAGCTGAAAAGGATAAAATCGTATTCTAACTACTCACCAAGTTTGAAGTAAGTCCACAGAGCAAGTCACTGACTGACATCCGTAATATTATTCTGTGCTGACTGACTAAGGATTCCATTCCAAGATCGATTCATTATGAGCACAAAATCGATCTTTTAGAATCGATATCTACCATTGCATTGATTCAGTAAATCGATGTTTTATCCTAGAAAATCAAGGTTAATTTTTCTGCTTCGATAAAAATCACATCTTTGTATAAATTAGAAATGTACCAAAATAAATACAAAGGTACGAAAGTTTTCATTTAATTAATCAAAAACTTGTAAGACGGTTCTATTACGGATGGCAATGAATCAATGATCAATCTTTAAGACCAAAAAATCAATTTGATTTAATTTATAGTACTAAATTGATCCAGTGAATCGATCTTCAAACACAGATTTTGACTAAATTAAAAACTCAAGAGATTTGTGGTCAGTTTCTTTCGCTTCTTTATGCGATTCAAAATGCCTTTTTGATTACTATTAAGATGGCAGACAAATATCTTGCCTGATGGTTAGTAAACACTTATAATGTTAGTAGGACGTTTATTACATCAAAAGTATTTCGGGTGTACTGCCAACCATAAAATCACCTTAAAACAACTCTAATTATTTTAAAATGATAAAGATTGCTATGATAGTGTCTCCTTTGTTTTGTCTGATAAAGATTTACCTATAAATATGCAAAGATAAAAGAGTTTAGTATATTACTCTCCTCAGACTGTTTGTCTTTTGTTGTTTTATTTCTATTGACGAGCTTTAGTGTTATCAATAAAACTATTTTGAAAACAGTTATTACCTCAAATTTTCACTAAATGATGATTATGGTCTAACTTCGACCAATAAATAAAATACTAGTTACAAATAAAAAAAAAAAACAAGTCAAAAAAAGATAGATCTTCCACTGATTAATCTTTTAAACCTCAATTTTTGTGAATTGATTCAAAAGCTTTACTTCGTATCGTTTCAAAAATCGATCCTTTTCAGAAAGAATCGCATCCCTAAGTCTCCGACTAGTAGTTTTTTTTTTAACCTAACGGTCTTATATTAAACAAATGATTATTACTACGAGTAGGTTAATAGTATAGTAAATAAACACTTTTCATCGTGACCTATCTTATGTTCAGTTACTAAATATCGATATCATAGTTATATGAAATGTAAATAAAAGGAATCTAAAGTATCGAGTTTTTAGTCGACTTGTTTTATCACTAAATGTCATGCGTTATTATATCCCTAATATCAGGTACCTATTATTTACGTTTGATATTGTCTGGTTGGAATTTTTAATTCCAGAATGTCAAAATTATCTAAAAAATATTATATTTCACCAAATAACTATAATCATTATACTACTTACTAGTCTAAATGTTTGATTATGGTATAGTTACATTTTAATTATTCTATGCTATTACCTAATATTGTGGTAGTTGCAATTAAAGTTAATATTCGTATTTTAATATTTTGCAGATCATGTTGATGTGCAATTTTAGGTTCGTGCCAGTCTTGGCGCGTTCCATTTGCATGTCGCCTGTGTACTACGCAAACCACTATGATGTCCTTGGCATTACTCCTAAAGCGACACAAAATGATATTAAATCTGCTTATTACAAATTGTCAAAAATTCATCATCCAGATAAATCTAAAGTATGTACTTGTTCATAATAAAGTAATTATTCTATACTTTTAATTTACAGATAGTTTTCAATTTTAATTTCGAAATATAATTACTGTTTTAATTTATATAAACATGCTCCAAAACAACTTAATTTTTAAATTGGCTAAATGTTGAAACTTTATTTTTATATTTTACTTATAATATCCAATGTTTCAAATGCATATTTGTAAATATTAGGATGAAGAATCAGCTAAGAAATTCAGAGCTATAAAGGAAGCCTATGAAGTTCTAGGAAGTATACAATTAAAGAAAATGTATGACAAAGGTATTTATAAGGTTCATCATGTTATATTTTTAACAGTTATAGTGATTTAGTTTAAATTTGGAAGTATGTATAAGGAATGTGATATTGATCATTCACAGGTGTCATTTCAAAAATATAAATTATAGTTATGAAGAAATAATGTGTCTATTAGTCATTGTCTGGACAGCAATTCACAAGTCTTGAAGGCTCTTTCAAAAAATTTGTAAGAAATTGATATTTCTATTCTAATCATACATTGTCATCCAGTCTGGATTTATTTAGCCTCAAGTCGACTGTATGGGTAGTATAAAATATTAAAACAGCTTTCTAGTTACACTACTTCTTAAACAGTATTCTTAAACAGTTTTCTTTTTGTATTTGTATTTCTATGAATACTATACAGAAATAAAAGGTGTACTATTATCTCCACTTATAAATATATTTGTATTGTTAAATAAGACTCATGTAAATTCTTCAGTGGTATGGACTAAAGACAGAGAAACATTATCTTTTATTATATGCATGGACATTGCAGGCTTACTTGTTGGACGAGAGAATACATCCCGCATGGAATACCAACCAGAATCAGAACCAACTGATCCAACTCTAAAGTTTTATAGGTCACGTGATAAGCGTCAGGTTACACCAAGAATGGATGGGAAAGTACCTAACTATGACTTTGATTCATGGTGAGTTCTGTTCATTTTGTGTGAATGTAATCCTATAATATCCATATGCAAGTACGTTCTTGGTAATCATATGCTGCTCTTGGAAGAAGTACAGTCACTCTCTACCAAAAAGATTGTACAGTATATCTAGGCTGTAGACAGGTTAAGTAGTGAGCTTTAGCTCTGTATCAGTGTTACAGGACTACATACATAGTCTGTTTTGGAATAATATTAATATAGTCTGGAAAATGCAAATATTTTAACATTCATAGTATTTTAATTAATAGCTTTCTATATATTGATTATATATATATTTACTTATACAATAATATCTATCATATTAATTAATTAATTGGTGGCACATGATCAACCATTGTGGAGATCTTTGAGGAAGCCTACGTCCTGCAGTGAATATCTTTCAGTTGAATGGATGGAAATCTATATTTAAATTATAAGCAACCAAAAGCATAAAATTAATTTTGTGTTACCTTCTTTCAGGTCAAAACATCATTATGGTGATCTGTTTCAAAGAACTCGATATGAAAAGGAACTTATTAAAAAGAAAAAAGAAAGACGTGATGCAAATGCAGAATCCGTTAAACAAGAAAACATCATATACTTGATATTTGTTCTTGGAAGTCTTTTTATAATACTAGTTATTCATGGACAGACAGATTACGATATGGACTCAATAAAAAAAAGAAAATTAGATGAATTAGAAAAAGCTAAAAGAGAAAATTAAATCAACTATTACTGCAGTGTTATTGGATTATTTATCTGGTTACAAAATTAATATTAATTAGGTGCTTATCTCGCATACGAGTTAAGTTAAAATATACCTTAAAAAATTCAAATCAGTTATTTATATAGATAATTTGTACATATTGTACGTAATTTAATTACCTCTTAGAGATGATAATAATAAAACTTAATGTGATAATTTAATAAATAAAATTCGATACAATCGAATTGAAATTAATAAACTTTTATTTTTACACTATAGAAAATTTTTCACAAGATCACCACTGTCAGAGAAACTCCCATGTTGTTGCTTGCATTCAATTAATTTATTCAAAAAGTTGAGTATTTTTTTCTACTTATTAAAGATTGTATTTTGTTATTAGGGGAAATTTAAACTTTTAATATGAAAAACATTACAACCACAAGTCATCATTACAACTGCTTTTAGTATTATGTATGTAGTGTTTTGATAATGCATATATACAAGGTTTCGTTAAGTTTATAGTATGAGAAATTGTAAATGACTTATTTTGTACTTGTTATCTAAAAGCATGAATTTTTTGCAGTGAAACATTTGATATAATTTAGTCAATTATTATAAATCAGATTATAAAGACTCCATCTTTGTGAAACTAGTGCTTTAGATGTTAATTAAGAAGAAATGTAATCACATAATGCATACTTACGTAAAATTATTGAGATCCAAAAATAAATAAACCAAAATTTCAAGCTTCTTGCTTCAAAAGTTTTAAACTTCTCAACAATATTCTAATTTTTTCACTCTATTAGTGGGTTATTTTCATTTTTATAATCATTGTAGTGTACACCTATAAAATGTTAACAATAAAACCAACATCAGAAACATTTTATTATTTAATTTTATAATGTGTTATTTCATAAATATTTTGCTGTTGTCAACTATATTTCACTTTCAGCTTCATTTCTTTCCTTGATCAATAATGGATTGATTTTTCAAAAAAATTGTAACATGATTTTTATAATTGATCTCCCTAGCTTTGTTAACATACATTAACGTAAACTTTCAACTTTCTCATAACTTATTTCATCCATTTCAAGATTCATGAGTTCAAATAACTGAAAAAATGATTTATAAACAAAAAAGTGTGTTAAAATAATAGATAGACAAATTGTAATTAAACCTTTAAACACTATAGTAACTAGTGTTCTTTTTACTTCTTTTTCTGTCTTTAGTTTTCTAATATTTTCATGATAGTAAATCATGCATTTTTCGACATGAGTGTATGTACATACCAAAACCTGTGTGTTGCCTCATTGGAATATTCAGTTTTATTGCAAAGAGAAACTTTATAATAACAAAGAGGCATGTGAATTCTTGCTGTTACAAATAAACCTTAAAAATACGCAAATATGATTGTAAAGAGCTGGAAAAATCAATTTTGAAAATGAGAAACTACTAACAATTTCTGTAACTTAAATTATCAGCAGTAAATTCAAGCACTGTTTGTATATACTCTGATATATACATATATTTAATATCTATTTAAATTATTATTCATGAAAGTGTTACAAACTTAACTCTCTCATGGTCCCCAAGATGATAATTTGAAACTATCAAATTTATATAAATTATATTTTATACTATACCTAATTAAACCAATATCAATTTAATTGACAAAAAATTGTCAGTTGGATACCTCATTATTACAGATATATCCATATTATGTTGATTCAATCAATGTCAATTAGTTGAATGCTGGTACAAGCATAAATATTTATACAATTTCAAATAATTTTCTCAGGGATTTTACTAAAGCTCAATCTTAGTTTTGTAAGTAATATGACAATTTTTACTTGTAAAGCACCAACAGTATGTAGTAATCCATAACTAATAATATAGGAATTTTGCACATTTCTTAAGAAATGATCTTTTTTATGTTGACATTACGCAGGTAAAATAAATATAGATTATAGTGTGAAAAAAATCATATCACTTGCTTTTTTGTTTCGTTTTAAACCTAGTACAGATAAAAAACGTGGGCCTTCAAAAGAGACTAATAATATACTTAACTATGCAGGGAAACTTAAATTGTTATGTAAATAAAATTATTCTGGATATAATATTACATACATAAGCTGCTAAACTTGAATAGTCAATACATTATTTATAGAATTGACTCAATTGGAATAATAATTCTCCTTTACAATTATTTAAAATAACAAAAAGTATAAAACCTTTACTAAGAAAATGCCCCAAAATATGAAGCATGCTCAAAAATGATTTCCATACATTCCTGGCATAGGCATATTTAAAGAGCCCATTGGGTATGGCACACTAGGAACACCTTGAGGAGGGCCATAACTAGGATATGGCAAGTATGGCTTAGCCTGACCATTCCCATAAGAACTTTGAGTACCACTCCTTAACAGGTCTGCCATTTTTTCTGCTTTGAATTTTCTTATGTGCATATTTTTACGAACTGGTTTAAAATCTTCCAGAAATTTATCTACTCCTATCTTTCCAGATAAAAAATCTTGTGCAATAGTTTCAGATTGCTCTTCAGATTCTGCCGCAGCTGTTTGAAGCAAAGCTTGTGTTGTATCTGGAGAAACTCCAGCAGATTTGTTCTCTAAAAACATATTTTCATAAATATCATCACATAAACAATGATCACAATATTTTAGTTTTATATTCTAATAGTATAATAAGAAAATTGAATGGCCATACTGTATTCATCCAATAACTCTTGTATACGGCTGCAAAGCTGTTCTCCTAATTCAGACTTTTCTTGAACTTCTGCCTTAAGTTGCTCCAGTTCTGGTTCCTTACTCAAATTAAATTCTGCCAATGATCTATTACTAGCTATTATCATTTCTCTTTCAGTCTCCCAATCTTTTACCTTAAACAAAGTAACTACTTTTTAATGAAATTCTTTACATATTTAAGTGTATTTACAATTTATACTCCTAATTTTTAAAGTCAAACAAAAAATAGAAAATCAGAATACATTCAAATTGGACTTCATTCTAGATTTATGAAGATGATCTAATTTAAAAAATCTGTGCATAACAGATTCACAAACAATAATAATGGTTAAAAGAAAACAAAGGATTTATAGAGAAGGTAAGAATCTAATTCATGTTCATAATAAGTATAATTAGTCTGACTCACTAGGAGTAGACTATAAAGTAGACAAATATTTTATTGGCTTTATTAAATATTTGGATGCGGATAAATAGATACTAATATTATAGTTTGAAAACAAAACCAGGATCCATACAAACATTAAATTACAATTTATTTATTTACCTGTTTTACGTCTTTTAGTACGGAATCAAATTTAGTGTCATCATTCAACATTTCTTTAAGTTCGTCTGAATTTAAATGAGCTAGTAAGCCCATAGCTGTTGGATAATCTGGCTGAATCATCTTTCTTGTTTTGCTTGTATGACATTCAATGTTTTTGTACCGTATACACTACTTTTCGGTCAAACTATAAAATATTTTTTCTAAAGGTTTCTTCTTTTTTGGACACTGAACACCACAGAGTACATACTAGTCTGTGATACATACTTTTTTTAAATTTTGGTTCCATTTTTTTTTTTCTTTCTTCTTTGTTTGGCAAGGCGTTAATGACGCATACGCCAGTGTCTTGTTTTAAAGGAGTGTACGAGAAATGTAGTTATGAAAACAACATGGCATATTAATGAATAAGGAACATTTTGATAAGATCAGTAGGATATAATTAAAGGGAAAAAAGGAAAGCAAGATATTGTTAGTATTTATATATGGAGCTAATAAATTATATACATTTATATTTCAAGTATGAAGTGGTTATGTTATCACGTCGGGTGAGTCCCACACTGGTGTGGAGACGTCCCTCCACACCCCCTTACCTATTGCATTGGGGGGACTTGATCCTCTTAATGCAATTGGTAAGGGTAGTGAGTAAATGCATTCCCCTCGTAAAAAAAGTGGTTATGTTATAGGTAAAGGTAAATGGAGAGCTATCTATACTTAATGTAAAGTGAACAAGTATCATTATTGGTACAAAAAAAAGAAAATATGGTTTTAATCTGCGACTTTGTAATCACAGTTGCAAGTGGAATTTTCTGTAATCCTAACTTTAAAAGATGTGCAGGAGTACAAACATATCCTAGCCGCACGTGTATTAAAATCAATGTAGCAGTTTAATTAAGTTTAAATTTATAGAACCACACTTTTATCATTTCTTTTTGCTTAATATCCCATGTTGTTTCTCTAATTTCATTACACTTACACATCATTTAAACAAGACACTGGCATATGAGTCATTAACGCCTTGTCAAACAAAGAAAAAAAAGTAATCTGTGTGACATATAGTGTAACAGATAATCTGATAGTTGTAGAAGGTTGTTTTGTAAAAACTGTTTAGAAAAATAAATGTTACAAATTAAAATTCTATAGCATATGGACAAAATTAATTCCTAATCATTCCCAATAAATCTCTTTAGTTCTAGTTAGTTCGTTAGTTAGAATGCCAGACATTAACTCTCACTATACTTTTAGTGTTTTCACTGATTATTATCCGAAAATATTAGCTGGAATATTGTTATATCTAAAAAACTTTGCTTTGTATATTAGTTTATGGATGTTTGGATATTTACTGTTGTGTTGTGTAGTATATCGAAGGTATGCTCGACGTCTACCTACACGAATTCGCGGTGCTTTAGGTGCGAAAAGAGTGTTACTTGTTGTAGCCCACCCGGATGATGAATCTATGTTTTTTCGGGCCTACAATTTTTCGATTGTGCGAGCAAGGTGCTGATGTGCATTTATTGTGTTTGTCTAATGGTATGTTACAAAAAGTTTTATAATTGCATAGTTTATAGAAAATTAACATCTTCATATTCTATTTTTTACTGTAATAGGTTTTATTAGAAATATATGTAATTGATTTAGTCAAATATAATTTTTGCATATGTACCAATAATGATTGTGGCACCCTTAGTATTTCCTGGTCACTTCAATAGACCTGTATTGATAGGAAAAATAGACATATCTTGAGACTAAATATTCTTACTATAATGACCCAATAGTGACCTATCTATATATGTTGTATATAAATAATATTGCAAAATAAACATATAAGATCACTTGAAATTACAGGTAATTATGAGGGAAAAGGTGATGTCAGACGTAAAGAACTATGGAAGGCATGCCATGAACTAGGAGTGCCAGATGAAAACATAAGCCTCATTACAGATACTAGATTACAGGATGATCCAAAGGCACAATGGCCTGTACCTGTTGTGGCCAAGTTAATACAACAAAAGCTAGAGATGTTAGATATAGATACACTTGTCACATTTGATAGGGGAGGTGTTTCCTCACATCCAAACCACTCGGCTGTTTTTTACGCAGTTGCTTATATATTTGTTGAAAAAATTATGCCCAAAAGTGAGTGTTATTTTATAAGTGTAATTCTATGCTTAATAATGTATGAATTGTAACTAATATAATTATTCTTTCTTATATCTCATTTTTTATTACATAAATTACAATAATGAAGATTGTTTACATAGTAATGTTATTATGAATTATAAAAAGCATATAATATAAGGATAATTATTAACAAATTTAAATTAAATGGCTACTACAGATAATAATAGCTGTTATAGTGTAACTTGAGACTTTAATATATTATTTAACCTAGTGTTAAATCTTTCAGGATGTACAGTTTACACACTAGATTCTGTAAATATTTTAAGGAAATACTTAGGTTTCTTAGACCTACCTCTCAGTTTTGTATTATCTTCTAAAAGGTGAGCACTGCTTAATGTATTTATTATTAAAGAAACAATTGCATTTCATAAAATCACTTAGACTATTAATTGTGTTTTTTTTGCAAGTATGAAGATTGTCAGTGGTCTTTAGCTTACAATTTTTACTTTTAATATTTTATTAATAATGATAAAGTAAAAATAAACTAGATGAAAAACATTTTCATAGAATTTTAAGCTTCTATAATAATTGTAAAAGGCCTGGAAATAGAGTACCTATTAAAAAAAAACTTTTATAAGCTATCTATGAAAGCAAACCTGCAATATGTAGACAATTTCAGTTACATATAAATTAGTTTTTTTGGATTCTCACACCATATATGTGTAATACTATATAATTTTTCAAAAGCTCAGATATTTCCATAATAGTTTATTTCACAGATTTTTAAAGGATCTGTGAAAGAAAAAACCAGTTCATTTCTTGCCAGTTCTTCTCCATGACTGGGTTGTTTTCCAAACCAGTGGGGTAGAATTTTGATGTTCATAAGCCCCTTATCATAGCTAAATTGAATTAAGAGTTTTTAATATTAAAACTAAATAAATTGAAATTGGTAAATGTACACAAATACCCAAACAAAACCTGTATAACATACCAAGATATCAGATTCTAGATGTCAAAATGTAGTTTCAGAAATATTTCTTTTCATCAAATTTTTAAATACATATTTCTAATCTCAGAAGGTTATTTTAAAGGATATAGAATTGTAATAAAAGTATATTTGTCTTTCAGATATTTTCTCCGTTGGACGGAGAGTAAACGCATAGTTCGTGCTATGAAATGCCACAGATCACAGATGGTGTGGTTCAGGTACCTCTATGTAATGTTCTCAAGGTATATGGTTATCAATACATTGCGTAGAATAAGTTTAGCTGACATTGAATTGGAACTGGAGGTTGATGACTGAAAACATTTAACGGTTCTGGACTTATCATTGAATTGTATAATTCAGTCGATAACTGACAGCTATTTTAGTATCACGTCATTGAAATGACTTGCCCCTAGATGCAGATGAACATTCCATGTATTTTAGTGTAACGTGAAAAATCCAAAAACCCTTTGGATTAAATGTCTCATTTAAGGTAGTGTAGGCCTTCAGTATTTTGCCTTTGAACTGACAGTAGCTAAACTGTTTGAACAGTGCTTATGACTTCCAAAGAGTTTTAGAGAGCATTAAATTAAGTTTATTTACTGTTTTGTAATATCCCTATAGATTTCCACATGGAGCTATGTTTTTTGCAATTTTTGAAGGTATATATTTCTTTTATGTTACTCAAAAACATTAAATTGTTAGTGTTGTAGTTTTACTATAAAATCAAACACTTAAAAACATAAATGTTATGCAGAGGAGGTATATTGTAAATAGCTCCTATTGTATACTGGAATCTATACATAAAAACAGTATCTTAGGTCACAATATAGTGTAATTGCCAAGTGACATGAGTGATGTTTCTTCCTTGATGTGTTATATTATTTTTGGACATATTTAAGTTATAGGTGTATTCTTTGGCCAGCTATTAGCACAGCCTCCTGCAATACTTAAAGTATTGCACATTTGAGTAGATATAGTGAAACAATAAACACAACCAACAAAACATTATTAATCCTCATGAAAATAAATCAAACAGGAAGGTGAACTTCCGGCTCCACTGAATGAGATAATTCAGAGCTGATTATTTGTTGAAGATATGTTATATGCAGTGTTAGGCAACTTCTTTCAGTTGAATAGACAAAAATAATTAATAAGATTTCACTGCGTCGTCCAATTTGGTCTCATCGTCTAGTCAATAATAATTTGAACTGACAAAACGTAACATGTACTGTGTTTTCGGTTATTTCAAAAAAGAATAAAATAATAAGTTTTATGGTTGTTTCCCAAGAAAAAGTCAACGGCACCAAGGGGCATTGGAATATTACGTAAGCATTAATTAAAGGAGTCTACATTACGCTTATTTTTAAGGACATGGCGGATGAGGGGATGGGTGTGCGTTGTTGTCTAAATGATGATTACATAAGCAATATTTACTTATTAATATTCGTTTTTTTTTTCTTATAATAATGCTATTGTATACGTAATCATAGGGAGAGGTATGAGTTTTGCTTGCTATTGCTGACAATGGGTCAAAAATGCTCAAAATGTTGCTTACGTAATTGGACCGAAAGATCAAATACAAATGAGACGCTTTTCTGTTAAAGTAAATTATGCTTTGGTGTTATGTGCGGTATTAGCAGTATTATTTTGTCGCCATTACAATAGCGATTGTCTACTACTTGTCTCTCAAAGTTTATAAGACTTCTGTTGATGTTGGTACTTTATTTCCCAAAAGTTGAAGTTCAGAGATTTCGTCTAGTTTATAAGAAGAGTTTATTAGTCTGTGGCGATTCGATAGGAGGGAGGGAAAAGTCGTAGAGGTCATAATCCCTCAAAATCATTGATGTGGAATTGTATCATTAAAACAGACAATTTACGAAAACCATAAATAAACTACAAACCATGAAGGTTAAAACGTCTAAGCAATGAAATAAAAAATATGTAAGTATAGAAAATAATTTTCAAAAAATGCGTGTAACACTTATTTTATGTATACTGTAAATATGACATCCCCTCCTAAAGTCTGTCTGCGGCCGTGCCCGTTATTAGTATTATTTATGTGTGCTTGTTGATAATTTAAATGTGCAGAAGAATATATTAGATTAATTAATTTATAATTAAGGGATAAATATTGTGATGTGTGAAATAAAATTGTTAAGTACAAAAGAAATGACTTGTTTATGAAAGTTGTATTGACATAATCAAATATTGTAGGTAATAGAATAAGTCGTCTAAGTAAAAGTGATATTTACCCAGTGGCGTAACTATGCCATCAGAAACCCGTGGCAAATTCATTGTATGGGGCTCTCGTAAAAATCTTTAGTTGTGTCTAACATTAATTGTATTTATAATTTTTATTAAATTTTGTTCAAAATGTTAGGATTCTTGGGAGCACGTGGGCCGGTAGCATTTTGCCAGCTCTGCCACCATATAGTTTCGCCACTGTATTTACCTCAGAATAAAATTATGCAAATGTGATTGTAATTGAAATAAGCTTAATTTAAATCATTAAATTTATTTATGAAACAATAAATTGTTGATTCCATCTTGATATTATTATTATTATTATTATTCGAAAAGGGGCTATGCAGGCTTAAACAGTCCTGTATCACTGCGACCTAGTCAGATCTATTGTGATCGCCCCTATATTGCTAAAGCTCACTGCCTAGACCTACAACCTGAATATACTGTAGTATCTTTTTGGCAGAGAGCGTCTGTACCTCCTCCGGAAGCAACACATGCTTACCCAGAATTCGGTTACGAATGGGTATTAATGGATCACATTCACACAAGATGTGCTTTGGTGTTTCGTCTGCTATTTTACAGAACCTGCACTCTCTTGTGTTCTGGACACCGATGTTGTGCATATGCTTGCCCAAACAACAGTGCCCAGTTAGTGCTCTCACTAATACTCGTAGCTGATTCCTACTGAGCATCAGGGCATCTTCAGCTTTGCGCTGAGTGAATGCTCTGATGAGCTCTTTGGAATGAATTTGTCCTGGCAATCTATTCCAGAATTCTATAGCCTTATAGGTATATTGGTCCATTATGGTCAGTCGAACTAGGCTTTTTGGAATGCCACAAAATGGTTCAGGCCCAATTTGTGTTTCCATAGCCATCTTGATATTAACTTGTTTTATTTATTTTCAATGTTTATCAAGTGTTTAATTTAGTGTTTGGTAGAGGGAGTGATCTGAGTTCCCTATGACTAACTGATGACTGTCCCTTCGTGCTTGCTGATGACTTGTCACTGTTCCTTACGAATTAGAGAATTAATAAGTAATATTACTAACGTAATTACTATTCAAACCCCACCGTTTTATCAAAAATAAGCAAAGCATAGATCACCTTTGCTGCTTACTTAAGTTAGAAACCTTTTTCAAATTTGTTATTGCTTTAGAGAACATGCGGTCGGCAACAGATTTAAAAAGTAGGTACTTCAGAAATCTATTGCTATAGCGTTGCACCCCAAAGAAACAGTTATAAAACTCGAAAGGGACAACTGCAGCTCGGGCTGATTTTTTTCTATGCAAAATAGATGAAAACATCACTTCGTAGTACCCTATTTCCTCCAAAACATTTTTATTTTATTCATCAAATCTGTTCTGTTTCACGAACGTTTGAAGATCACTAAAAATCGAGCATTTTTTTAAGTTTAAGTTCTAAAATAACTAATTTATAGAAAAAATCAAAACGTACGGGCATGGCGATGTTGGATATATATTATTTATTATAAAAATATTTACCATAATGCTAGTATCCACGGAGGAAGCAGGGGACTATGTTAGTATGGAATAAATGTTGCTAGCATATCCTCTTAATGTATAGAATCAAATTAATTCCGCAGAATTTACATCCTAATAACAGCCCAAGCCGAGGTTCGTACCGTTGTTCTGCCCTTGTGTTATAGCGACAAAGTCCGGTGATATTGTCAAGGTCCTCTGTCACCAGTATGGCAGTATTACCTAGTTCGAGAAAAAATAATCTAATTACAGTCCAACCGACCCAACTGATAATAGGTAGAGGCATTATTTCAAAGTCTAATGTTTGCATTGAAGTCTATGTACCTCCGGTAAATGTTTGTCACAAATGCAAGCGTAATAGAAAACATAACTCCAAAAATAAAGACATGGTTTTTCTATAACAATTTTTGTAATTGTGCTTTTGAGTGGCATTTATGAATTACCTATTAAAAGTGATTTTTTATTGCCTAGACATAACATTTTGTCGAAAGCAATGTAAGAGACTCAGCGCTTTGACTACAATATAATATGATCTTAAATCGCGATACGGTCTGAGGTATTGGCTCTCAAATTACGTTGCCGGAACACCTTTATTTTTGTCGGCCGACTATGTTTGGTCCCGCAGACACTCCTCTTCCAGCAGTTGCAAAAGACGTGCTCTGATCTCAACTCGGCAAGCGTCAATGTGATACCGCATGCATTAATATCATACATCACACTACATTGCACATTCATGTTGTAGTGAAATCATCTTTAGCGGCGTTGAGCGATTCTCGGTAGGGGAATAACGTATAGATTCGTGTTACCAATGCTATGACGTCAGCCGTTTTACTGTAGCTTTACCTATTATAGTGCACGTTGTGCAATGCACACGGGCGCAGAGTTTTACGGGTGCCGAGCGATGCTCGCAATACCTAGAAATATCTGTCACTTGGGGCGTATGGATATATATAGGTGGCACACGGGCGCTACAAAGGCCAGAGCCGCTACAAATGCTACAGTATGGCAAGTATAAGATGACGTTTAGAGATAAATAATAAAATTTATACATACTTACGCAGCTTATCGTATATTTTGATTAGGACTAAACCATATAAAAGTGTAAATAATTATTGCTCGGAACGCCGATAGATGTAAAACCACACAAATGTTAGGTTATGTTAATAATTTTAATTAACAAATTGAAACATTAAAAAACAGATATTTCCAAAATTTCGAGTTCTTTTTCTGTCGCCAGTATCCATGGCTGCCTAGGTTTTTTCATTAACTTTCGGGTAGCTACTGCAAATGCCGCGTAATTTTGAACAAAGGTAAGCAACTCAAGCCGAGGTTCGTACT
Source organism: Samia ricini (assembly GCA_014132275.2). NCBI lineage: Eukaryota > Metazoa > Arthropoda > Insecta > Lepidoptera > Saturniidae > Samia > Samia ricini. The sequence continues at coordinate 23,262,211 of AP028168.1, forward strand.
ACTTTGTTATTGGTAATACCTTGCGCTTGCTACTATTTTAGGATGGCTAGGCACGCAGCAAGTAGTAAGCGCTCGCCCCAAAGTTCGGTGAAGCTGTTAAGGCATTTCAGTTTATCAGAAGAAACAGTTAGTAAAAAAAACTCCTCTATTCTCTAATTTGAAGGTGGTAGCTAGCTAACAGGATATTAGAAAATCCCCTACCAAACTCGGCCTCAAAACGCTTCACATGCCTTAAGCCTTAAAAGTGAATTTGAAATTATAAAATCGAAACAAATCATAAGATTAAATTATTTTTATTTGTGTTGGCCTCAAAATATTCATAATACACTTTACAACGAATAGTTAATTATTAATAAATTACATTATAATACTTTTTAAAACGGGAAAACTCTTCCAAATATTTTAATTTAGCTAAATATTTAAAATTGACAACTTTAATGTCCTATTAGTGTAGCTATTTACGTCACGTGTTTTATACTAAGATCTATGGAATTTCGAGAAGAGTTTAAAATTGAATTCTATCTGTGAACATTATAAATATATACATGCAACGCCCAAATACCCACACATCCAGCCATACTTTCAACATTCCCGTCAAGTTTGTCAAATGGTGATTACAAAAAAAATTAAAATAAATAAAAGCAAGTCAAGTGTGTACTTAATTTTATTTGGTAACTGCAACAAAAAGGCTTACAACATCGAAGCAAAAGAAAAGCATACGAATTCACAGGTTTCAGGCTGAATACTACTAAACAAATCATATTTGTGTAAGCTATCAATATTTTCTTCGGTAATTTTCGTACTAGCTTCACAAGAACAAAAAAAAAAAAACAAATCCATTTTCAATCACTTCACCATTATTGCTAGACCAGTAGTGTAAGTACTCAAAGTAAAATTTTTATCAAAAAATAAAAAAAAAAGTAACTAATTCAATACGGAGAGCAAGCTCTATGCGATGCTAAAAGCGGGATGCGTATAAATTTACTAAATTCTACAAAAACAAAACACTAACGCAAATATAAATCATGCTGTATCGTTGATGTAAAATGTCTTACAACATTAGTTAAAAAAAAAAAAAGTGCGTCTTATTCATCATGTCAAACTGAAAGCTTGTAAGATTTGATTTAATGAATATTTGCAATACATAATCTCTTCGAGAGCTCAGAGAATTGATTTCGTAGAAAAAAAAAACATAAATACATACACACAATCGTGAAGTCATTAATAATAAATGAAATCATATAAAGTACAATTTTTTCTTTCAACTGACCTAATTTTTTTTAAATTCTATTATTTAAAATAACATAAAATGTACTGTTTATGCGAATATTTATCTATTATTATATATAATTACGAATTTTTTCGCAAACGCTTTCAAGAGAGCTATTTATATAATGTGAAATAAATTGTGTAGCAAACTCAAATAAAATCTTTTCACCGTATTCGCCACCCTCCGGATATAGTTTGGAATGTCACACAAATATTAAAAAATACTGATTTGTTAAAAAACGAAACTTATAAAATTAAAATTAACATGTAATCAATCACTATACCCCTATTTAGGGGTGCCGCAAATCGAACCGAATACCTTGGAATAAATACAGATTAATATAATTCTCTTATAGAAGCGTCCCGTTACAACCGACAACCCATATATTAACTCATATCGCAACACCCCTATATACATATGTCCCGAAAAAACCGTTTCACATATATACCATTGTTTGTTTAAAAAAAAAATATACACAATAATTGCACCATTAAAATTTCTCTTAGAAACATTCGTGCATGAAAACTAAATTGTTACTATTGCGCAAACTTTACTTACTTATAATTCATTTATTTTTAATTATAATAACACAACAGCCCAAGAAAATAATCGCGCTTACGCGAGTCTTTTAACTAAACGAAATATATATATTACCTATTATTAAAAAAGAGGGAAAAATTATTACAATTTTCAGTTAAATATATAGTCCACGCCGCCGCCATCGATAATTTCACTAATCTCTCATTTCTAAGTTGTAATTTTTTTTAATTGAATTTTTTTTATTTTAATGATTATTGTAAAGACAACACTACCTACCGGTTAACCATTGACTACATCCACTTATAAGTTATTATTTATTTAAACATTATCTAAACGATTTTTACTAATCGTTGCACAATGCCTCGCGAGTCGAATTCAGTAGATTGCTTAATTATACTAACATATAAATTAAACTTTGAATTGTTTTTTTTTTAAATAGGGTCACTAATATATTACTTAACACAAAAAAGTACATGGGAGATGATACAAAAAAGTGTCCATTAAATAATTTTAAAAGTTAAATTTGTATTTAGTATTGAATGCTGTAAACACTTGTGATGTAGAACAAATAACAATAAATGTTAAGTAATCTATTATAGATGCCCCCCCCCTCCATCAACTAAATGCAAATATTAAAATGTATATAAGAATTATACTCATTGTAATAATAAAAACATATTTACATAAATAATAGGATAGGGGATAAACAACTGCCTGCAGTCATTTTTATTTCCCACGTTACTATGAATAATAAGGAAACATATGGTTACATCAGCATACAGTGTAAAGTACGACCTCATGTGATGGTTATGTATTATAATATATGTTTAGAGTTTAATTTGTTTATATCGAAAACACACATCAATACAATCGAGAGATACTTTATTTCGAAATATATCAGGGGTTTGTATTTCGAATGATTTGTATAGAATTTAAATTGGAAATGAGATATCGCTAAAATTCAATCAATAGATTGCTGATTTTATAGTAAATGATTCTGCCTATTTTATTATATGTATATAAGGTTTTTTTTTTTTCATGGTCTCCAACTAAAACCTAGGTTCTTAACGTGAGCGTTAGCACCCCCTTTGTGAGCCCCAGAGATCCAGAGAAAATTAGGGGGCATTGAAATAGCGCAGATGGAGTGTAGGCAGGTTAAAAATATAGAATAAAAAATTAAGCAAAAGATGAGAACTCTAGAATAAAACATTCTCAAAGTGGGCGTGAAACGAAATGAGATTTAGAAACTGTAATCTAAAGGCTCACATGATATTTTATAAAAAGGGCACAACATTGAATAACAGGATTTTTTTTTTCTAAAATTCATTTTATATCTACTTCGTTAAAACTATCCAGAGAGTTTTCATAATTCATTCATAATTACTTCTATTATAACTCAACTTATCACGTAAAATGTCACTAAAGTTAATTAATAAACAAATAGGAACTTCTACGTGACAGACTAAAATTCCGCTAAAAATCAAATAAAATTTTCAATACCCCCAAATTACATTGACGTGTAAACTTCAGAATAGTTGAATGAAATATTTATGGTACCGGTACCTACTGAAATATATATATACATGAACATTGTTCTTATTTTTATAGATTACGGTCGACTGCACTGCAATTATTCCAGATAACATTATCATAATGCAATCTCAGTTATTCTAACACCGGGCATTGTGTCGAACGAAATAACATATACATAGTGAGCGAGAAACATTGTAGCTTTAATGAGAAAAAAAAAAATATTAATGGCTGTGACATATCATTAAATACGCCTTGTATGAATAATTTTAAACATACTAATATAATATGGACTGAGCCTACCTTAATATCTAATGTCAACATTTTATTTCGATAGAGTTCTCTTTTATTGTTAGTTAATGAACAAAAAAAGGTCTAACTTTTAAACTGATATAATATAATAAATAGTGCTTTTTAAAAAAGGTGATGGTAATTAACTTTTTTTTAAAGTAAAGGAACCACAAATCTCAAACAAGCTCTGCGTCAATATTACATAATATAGCTAAAGTAATTTTTTTTTGCTACATACATCCTCACATAAATATATATATATATATATATATATATATATATATATATATATATATATATATATATCTCAATTTAAATGAATATTTTACTTGATCACGTTTAAATTCAAACTCCATCGAAGTAAAAATATAACTATTAGACATAATAATATTAATAAACATATAGAAATGACACACGATTAGTTACTCTATATAAAAGGTTACAATATTCGTATTTAAAAAAAAATTTAATCGATTTTAAAATATTCTTTCTTCGGATCCGCTAGTATATTACGATCATAAATATGTGGGGGGCTATGGTTAAGTCAAGTTAGCTTACATATAGGGTGTATGTATGTAGGTAGCCGTTTTCGACTTGTTTATTCGTTATCGGCTCGCATTCCGCGTACTTCGCCTTCACGACGCAGTTTCTCCAGTTCTTCTTTAGTACGATCTTCAATGGCCCGAATGTCCGCCATTGTCATGCCGTACCAATCGTCCATCGAACAGAACACTTGTCTGTAAATACGACTCCAGACTTAAAACACGGGTCTTATATCTCCGTTAAGACTCTTATAATGTCTGGGCTACATTTATGTACATACATGGGGTAGGCAGAAACTACATTTTTCTACCTGCTATGATCCTAACACACGATTTCATAAGCGTTTTCACACACACTTTGCAGTTACGGGTATTATTGGCCAGGCCTTTCTGCAAAACGTTTTCGATCTGGACGAGATTTAGACATTTTTTTACACGGTATAGTCTCAGTGCTTTGACCATAATATCACGTGATGTCACGTGACGATGTGGTCCAGGATGGTAAACACACTGAGCCTAGAGGTACTGGTTCTCAAGTCATGACAGATTTTCAAACTTGAGGGTGGTAGCTACCCAGGCGGGCATCATTAGAAAATGCCCAACCACCATATTATGGTTTCCACACGATGTTTTAAATAAAGACTGATAAATGAAGAAGGTAGCTTAAAGTTGATAAGAAATTTTGTAACGAATAGCTATAACTTAGATTAAGAATTGTAACATAAAATAAAGCTAGTGACAGTAAAAAAAAATCTCGGATCTACGTCTGGAGGAAAGGAAATTTAAAAAAAAATGAAAGGGCGAGGCGGGAATGGGGTGTTGAGTTACAAAATCGTGAAATTCGCCTGACGTAATTTATGGATGGGCCCTATTTATTTTTGTGATACTGATCAGATTGTTGTTGCAATACTCGAACAAGAAAATTTGTATCAAACACACGTTTAAAAAAAAATTAATGCTAATTTTTCACTTACTGCATGTCATAACTCCATTATTTCTTTAAAGTAGGAAATAGGTATCCCAATTTCTAGTATATACATAAAAAATACTGTAAGTTAATATTTACCTGTGAAATATAGTGAATAATCGCCGTTCCGACTTGTGGATAACATTTTCTACTTTACTCTGAAAAAAAAAAAAAACATATATTAAATTCATCTGATAAAAAACATTAATTTAATATAATTTTTTTAAATGTAATCTTCGTAATAAAGATTTCAATTTTGATAAAGAGTTTATAAAGATTAAATTCTCTATAAAATACTTGGTACTATATTTAATTAGTATTAAATAAATACGAAGTTATTTTACAATAAGATTGCATAACATTTCTTCGAATTACGCAATATTAGGCAATGGTATATTTTTCACTTTAATACGATTAGATATATCAATTCATAACATGTTTTATTAAAAAACATGTTTATGGTACCAACTAGAGGGAGTTTGAAAGTTGCGCCAGTGGTAGAAAAGTTGAAAGGTTCCCGTTTGTCGTGGTATGGACATGTTATGAGAAGAGAGGAAGCGCATGTGTGTAAAATAGTAATAAATATGAATGTGGAAGGATGGAAAAGTAGAGGAAGGCCAAAGAAAGTGTGGATGGAGTGTGTAAGAAGTGATATGAAAGAAAAAGGAGTGAATGAAGAGATGACGGCTGATAGGGACGTATGGAAGAAGAAAACATACTGCGCCGGCCTCAAGTGACTCGGGAAAAGGCAGGATGATGATGATGATGATGATGTTTTATGGTACAAACTTTATCTTTTTAAACTTTTTATATTATGTAAATAAATAAATAAAAAAAGCAATTTATGTAGAATCGTTTGAAAATTGAATATGTAGTCTTTATATATAAGGGGCAATGCAAGTATTTATGTAAGCATCATTTTGGTAATTTTTTACCCCCCCCCCCCTTCCTCATTGTCAGTAATAAAAGATAAATAAATCTGTTACCCCTCCTCCTCGTAGTTTTGTAACACTGGCATGATTTTGTACATAAGAGGACGAATATTAATAATTAAATATTGCTAATGTAATCAACATTTCCGTGTCATCCATGTTATCAGAAATAAGCAAACCTTAAACACCGCGTCCGCCATTGATACTTACGTAATATATGAACGGACCCTAAATAGACAAAAACATTTGAAGATATTTTTCTTATCTGCCTGTAAACCTATTTTCTTTCTTTCTAAGTATGTGGTAGCTCTATTGACGAGATTTCGTGTTATCAATAAAACATTATGTTCCCTTAAATTTTCGATTTACCGTAAACAACTACTACTGCATTACGGACGGTTTCAATATGTAATCTCGGTTTGTTTTCAGTACTACTGAAATCTTAAAATTTATTTCTTTTTTAGTCCCCATCAGTGTAAATGATCAGTCAGAAAACCGGTTTATTTTTGGTTTGATCTCAATTTAAAAGTTAAGATTCGTTATTGAAACAAGACAGGTTTCGTACAAACCTGAAGACCGAACCACTTGAACTCGGTGGTGACAAGCTTGTAGCAGGTCATCAACGGTTTCACATCGTTCTTCCAGTTGGGACCGACGAGCGGACCGCGACCGGTCTTCACAGATTTGAACTTAGTCGGGTCGGTTTCTGGTTTGTAGTCAGCAGACGGCAGGGGATCGTTTGCGATGTCTATATGAATGATTTCCCGAGTCTTTAGTTTCTCCGGTGGTAATTCGTGCACCTGTAAGTTACATTTAAAAACACAATGTATTAAGCGGTTAATATACATGCGGACTTGACCGCGGACATAGTACGGCGGACGGCCGAGGTTATCCCTAAGTAGGGATGGGAATCTTTTCCGAAAAAGATATTGGAGTATCCTTTTTGTTTTTTATGATATGATCATCTGTAAATAGGCAAACTTCAAACAGTTCGCTGTCATTTTTACTTAGTAGGTTAGGCGTTCATTTTTTTTTTTTTCTGCTCAGTTGATATTAATAAAAATATTTAGTCCTGTTAATAAAAAAAATCGATTCGGTTTTTGCAATAAGTGATGATTATAGTCTAATTGAATAAGAAACACTCCAATACTAATCTGCCTCGAGTTCAAGTACCTCGGCTCACTCCTGCAAAGCAATGGCGAAATAGACCGGACGGTAAAGCATAGAATTAACGCAGCATGGATGAAATGGCGGCAGGTTACGGCTACTACGTGTGATCCACAAATTCCCTTTAAATGAAAGGGGAAAATTTACAAGAACATAATACGACCTATCGTCTTGTATGGATCAGAATGTTACCCCATAAAGGTGACGGACGAAAGAAGATTACATGCAGCTGAGATGCGAATATTGAGATGGATGTGTGGGCTAACAAGAATGGACAGGATTAGGAATGAATATATTAGAGGAAGTTTGAAAGTGGCGCCAGTAACAGACAAGTTAAGAGGCGGTCGTTTGTCCTGGTATGGACTTGTGATGCGCAGGGAGAAAGAGGATGTTGTAAGAAAGGTATTGGATATGAATGTGGACGGTTACATGGGAAGGGAAAGACCAAAGAAAAGATGGATGGACTGTGTGAAAGATGATATGCTTAGGAACGGATTGAATGCGGAGATGACAACAGATAGAGAGGAATGGAAGAGGAAGACATGTTGCGCCGACCCCAAATAAAAATGGGTAAATGGTAGGGAGATGATTATGATGATATAGTGTAATTTTAATCACTGGAAGAATATTATTTACGAATACAATTCAAATAAAGCAAATCGAAAAAAGATTAATCTTTTAGACCTCGATGTTTTGTAAGAGTAAATCGATGCAACAAAATCGATCGTTTTGAAAATCTCATACCCCATCCCTATTTAGGCGACTGATGACCTCGGCCGCTCGAATTCAGTTTTATTTATGCATAAACAGTACTTATATATAACCTTCATAACTCCTTGTTTTTAAATTAAACTTATTCTTGAATTAGATCGTTTCGATTTACGTCACGTGATCAGAAACACATAGAAATCATAAGTACATTAACAACGCGACTAAACAAAATCAATCTGCAAAATATTGTTTACTTCCACTTACCATTTCGAATATAAAAAAGTTGTTTTATTAAGCATCGTACATGGTTACTGCACGAAATCAGTTTATGTCTTTACTAGCTGTGTGCCCGCGGCTGCGCCCGCGTTTCACGTATTCTTGACTGCGTTTTAATTTTTAATACGAAACCCTAATAATTTATTTACTACTAAGATAAAGTAAAAATATTTCTCCGAAATTCAAATATCTACCTGCATGTAAAACTGTGCTTTGAATCGGATTTTATTCACAATTTCATGAGTTTTATTGTTTTTTACCCAGCACCCTAATAAATTATCGAAAAACAAAAGAACCTTAAGTAACGCAGAAGAACTTAAGCTATCTACTAAAAAATGGGTCTATCTGTTCCGGAAATTACCCGGAACAAACAGTCAGACAAAAATTGTATGCTTGGTATAGGCTTCTTATATACATTCATATCTATTTCCATCCATCCATTCAACCGAAAGACGTCCACTGCTGGACATAGATCTCTCCCAAAGATCTCCACGACGACCGGTTATGCGCCATCCGGATCCAGCGGATTCCCCCGAACTTCACCAGGTTCTCGGTCCACCTTGTAGGGGGCCTACCCCCGCTACACCTTCCGGTGCGTGGTAGCCATTTAAGAACCTATAGATATATATTTAGTAAAAAATATATATTGACATTACAAACAGATATTTCAACTTTATTTATTAGTATAGATAATTAGATGCATTATCATCTCTTCAAATATAATAATTGCTTACGTAACTAGAAACTTAGAATAAAACAAGAACAAAAAAAAATTAACCGCGTTTATATTATAGATGCCGTGTGAAGTTGACATCATATTTTGTTTCATTGTGATCTGTTAAATAAATAGATGTTGGCAAATCTGCATTTATATTGAGTTTAGTTCGTTAACCTCTTGTGTTTCTTATTTTTCACTTAATTTTCAAGCAAAATAAAACAACTAAAAACGAAGAAAGTCGACAGAATTAAAAAAAATTGTGACTGAGCTCTAGTTTAAAAAAAACAATTGACATATTACTTGAAGGGTTAAGGCGGTGTCCTAATGGGGTAATTGATTAGTGTTTTAAAATATTGAGGGAATACTCTATCCCTTTCTTGCGCAACGAGTGTTAGTATAGAAAAAGGATTTCCAAAAATACTCTGAAAAACAATTAATGTGAAAACAAAGTTGTATCGAATCTTGTGCTTCCTTGAAAATCACGTGCATGTTCGTCGTGATTACAAAATTACATATACTAAAATAAAGAAATAAAATTATGGCTAAAATAAACAAATTATGAACAAAAAATAATTGTGGTTATATTTTGAATAAATAAATCTTTTCACAATACATTTGCATTTACTATAATAAATTAAATTAAGAATGAGAATTTATTAAAACATAATTGGCTAAATTTTGCAGTGAATAGTTAGTGCAGCAGATTATTGTTCTGTTGATTTATAAAATTTTTAGTCAATAATAATTGAATTTAATTGAAATCAGTGAAGTTAAGTTTTAAATATCTAAATTACTAATTTTGAGTAGAGTATTGTATAGTCTGCAACACCTGGAAATAGGGGAGTTGAAACCGGCATTAGTTTTAGAAAAACGGTAGTAAAATAAATTGTAAGTGCCTTATTTGTGATCAGATTCTAATTTCGGTTTCAGTGATCGGCCTTATTTATAAGTTATAACTTATTTTTTGATGAGACAATAAAAAATAATCGGTGGACATCCTTATTGGCTTAAGTCTAGTACGAATAAACGACGGTCATATCGTATTGTTTGTAGGAACTCCCTATCAAATATACTTGTCTTTATTGCATATCCTAATTGATGTTCGCGCGATTAGTTCGTTGAGTATTATCATCGCTCGATGAAATAACATCGTATGTTTGTGCGGCCGACCGATAACCAATTAGGACGCCGCCTTAAATGTGTACTTGTACGAGTAACAAGTAATCGTAATCGATAACGATACTAAGATATCTCAAGAATGCTAATCTATTTATAAATAGACAAAGACAAAACAATTCAGTACCTTTATCTACTGTCTGCAAAACGATTTTCTGTTATGTTTAATAATTATTGACGAAAACATTTTGGAAACAAGTTTTGTCTCCAATTTTTCCAATAATTCAAGTTTTGACCTCTCTGACCTGAATACTTTGTGAAACGTTAAGACCATTTTGTATAAACAGTCATACATAATCTGTGACGTGATAATTCCCCCATATTATTATTATTACATGGATAGTAAACCACGTACCATAGATGACAAAATGAGATAAATTTACTAGCAGAATCTAGTAAATCATGAATATTGTAAATTTGTACACCCTATAATTTAACACTATATGTGTTGAAAACGATGAAATTAGAAAAAACTGATTTGCTTGCAATATATATAAATAAATCAATTGATTTGCGCTAACTGCATAATATAAAATACGTTCTAAAAATTACTCCATGTCGTAGTCCGTAGAATAATTGTACATCACGTAATATTTTGCCTAATACACTATCATAAAAGTCACTAAACTACGTAAACCTAACCGAGGTGGTAAAACGTTCTCTATAGGAGTTGGCACTTGATATCCCACCGAACGATATCTTTAATAAATTTTATCAAACAGACGCATGAGCCTTTCCTAGGTGCTACAACGCGGTACATTGCGACACCACGCATCTAAACGATAATAATATCTTTATCAAATGTAGTTCGTTCCTTTTCATATAATACGTACCTAATAACCGGTATATATAAAAATTGAAGTGTTATTATTTTTTTGATATCCAACTTATCGTTTCATTAACTTATCATGTTTTATTATCGACCGAGAAGTCTACGATTCCACTTCCCGGAGAAAACAGATATAATTATATGATGCAATATGATCGATTGAACTTATTTTGTAATTATAATTATCAATATCTACATAATCTGTATAATTAATAACAATGTAACCTTTTCCAATATTGGCCGACCGCTACAGTGAGTTGAGAAGAACAAAGCAAATGGAAAACTTATCTTTGCCCAGGAGCGAATGAACAAATGAATTTTACTACAATTGATTGATTCAACCGAAAGACGGCCACTGATGGACATAGGTCTCCCGCAAAAAGGAGCAATTGCCATAATCGCCACGGTTGGTACGTGGGTTGACGATCGCTGTGACTATTTGTGTTGTCCAGTGGATGCAGCTGCCCATCATCTGGTTTATACCTTAGTCGCATTTTACGGCGATATGGGGTGGTACTATTCTCAGGCGGCCCATACGGCAACAGTATCATTTCAAAATAACATAATACACAAAAAGCGCGAGAACAAATGAGGATCGCATACTCCGATAAGCATCTAATTTGTCTCTGTAGCCTATGAGTATAAGTAATTCGATATCTCATGAAAAGTTTTTTTACATGTTTTTTTATAGAAATCAGACTTGACAGAAATGAAATCATAATATATGTATATATTTATCGCTAACTATTCATAGGAAATAAATTTTACACGTGTAAAATAATTAACAGTGTCTGTTTTGTTTTCTTTACAATATAAAATGATAAAATAACATAACATAAGCTCACGCCTGTTATCCCCAAAGGGTTAGGCAGAGGTGAAATAGCGAACTACACCACCCACATTTCGCCGAGCTTAGCTCCGTCCCAGATGTGACAGGGGGCGAGCCTGTCGCCATATCGTGAACAAATTCCAGACTTCGAGATGATACTGAGTAGAAAAACCCAATATCATTTTACCCGATCCGGGGATCGAAACCCGAGACCTCAGAACGACAGACGTACTGTAATACAACTGCGCCACCGAGGCAGCTTTAAAATATCTGAAGTAATGAAAATCTATTTAATAATAAAAAAAAAATTATATGTACGACGTGAAAAACTCACGAATGTGAACGGAAATTAATAAAAAGGTATGTACTATAGTTTATGGTAATCTTGAAAAAGACCTAATTAGTTTATTGGATTTCAGTTGTAACAAAAGTTGTAAAAAAATTAGCATACGAATCTGTTAGATATCCGAAAATAGGCATTCAAGTATTTTATGTAGGCATCAATGGGATTCCATCCATTTCGAAGATTACCCAGAACAGACATATTTTTGTATATACACTGTTATCTATTTAGTAAAAAAAATATTTTGACAATACAAACAGACACTTCGATTTTATTTATTACAGATGAGAGAAGAGGGAATGGTAAGAACGTTGCTAAGGCGACGAGGGATCAAGCGTCGAAAATGTTAAGTTATCTAATACCTGTATAGTCCTAAATCAGTTACGATTTCAAAATAAATTAATGAGTGCCGATTAGACATGGCCGTTTTTATAATAACAAGCACCGATACTAGGCAATTAGGCATCTTCTAAGGTATAAGTGACAATAACAATATCCCTCCTCTTTACGTTGCCGCACTGGCTAGCGACGTTGCGAAAAACAGAAAACAACGATGTCAACATCGTATACCGTTTGAACGATACCGATTTGCAGCGATAATAAAAAATAACTAAAATGCTCATGACTAGTGCTTATTGCTAATAAAGAAGTCTCTGTATTTATATTTGTAAACTAGCTATTTGCCCGTGGCTGCACCCGCATTTCATATATTCTTCACTGCGTTTTAATTTTTTTTATACGGAACCCTAATTATTTTCTAAAATTCAAAGTACCCGGAGTAACTTCAGCTATCTATCAAAAAAGGCCCGTTTAAATCGGTATTGCCGTTCCGGATATTACCAATTACAAACAGGCACTTCAATTTTATTTATTTGTAAAGATAGTAAAGTAGACACTGTTTTTAAAAATATCGAAAATTCTTACATTGCTTAACGGTCATATATCTAAATATTTCAAAAATTAATTTCACTTCCGTTTATATATTATCCGGGTCCGGTTTAGAAAAATTATACGTAAATTCTATTTCAGTTTCATATTAATCAATAATACTTATTGTGTATGTTGTGTACTCAAATATATGTATGATCTCAAATTATCCCAGCAAACACATAACCATTTAATTATCATATCAAAGCGAGAGAATGATATGTTTAATTGACGGTTATCCATTTTCCGCTTAACGCATCATCATGCTGTTGGCTTTAATTGTTATTCTGTGTATTTGTAGTATGTACTTACATTATATTGGTCACCGGCATCTGGGACATGGAGCGATTCTACGCAAATGACAAAATTGTCTTTCATGTATCCGGGATTCTGGAAAGAAGAGACATGTTTAACCTTTCACGGATACGGCTGATAATATTTTGTCCTCTTACATTCCCTATATGTTACTACTTAAGTTTTAGTTGCAAATTATAATCGTGGGTCTTATTTCATTCGAAATTTATTTTATTTGAAATGTTAAATTTAATATTTGATCGGTCACATACTCACATATGTCACAATCAAGAAGATATTATAGAAAGGAACTATAGTCTGTTTTTTAACAAACGAGTACAGAAAATTTTGACTGTGTTGCTATTGGTCCACGTAATCAACATAAAGTCCGTTTCAAACAAACGTTCTGATTGCATGTATATTTAAATCATAAAATAATAATGTAATTTTCTTCACAGTAAATTTTAGAAGTATCCAATATGAACGGGCCTTAACAATTTTAAAATAAGAACAAAAGCGTTAGCCGCACCCCGACAAATGACGCATCTCACTCTGTCAATATCGAAAATGTGCTAGAGAAATACTCAGTACTCGTTTGTTAAAAAACAGACTATAGCCGTGTGCCCGCGGCTGAACCCCGTATTTCATATATTATTCACTGCATTTTAATTTTTTATTATACTTATAAAAATTATAAGTACCCTAAGTTACCCGGAGTAACTTCAACTATTTACCAAAAAAAGTCCCGTCAAAATCCGTCTAGCCATTCCGAAGATTACTCGAAACAAACACAGACAAAATTTTAAAAAAATGTATTTTTTGTTTAGGTATCGTATATACATTCATATCTATATAATAAAAAAAAAATATTTTGACACTTGCATCGAAGTACTAACCATACTAACAGTGAAAAAAAAAAACAAATTTTGCAGTGAGACAATCTTTATAAATCTATGTTCAAATAACAAGTAAATAAATTGTCATACCGTAAGCACAGTTCTGCAGTAAGGGTAAGCGTTCCATGCTTCTTCGTGCACTTCAAGGGACCCCTTTGGCGCAAGCAACCTTATAAACGCGGGCACCTTTGAAGCCAAATGGTAGATCTTGTATGTATACTGGCCCGATGAGTATTTTCCACCTAAATAAATGACATTATGATTTAATCAAATAACTTTAACATGAAACTGCGAATATACACTGTATAAAGATCTGAAGAGGTCTACATAAATCACATTAGTTACTAGTAATTCAGAACCTAAAGGTTTTTATGATGGTATTTTCTGGCGAGCAAATATTGAGAACTGTCGATACATATTTTTGAAGTGAATGCCTTTTTAGCGACTGGTGAATCATTCGGTTGCTGTGGTGAGAATGTCAGTAATCACTGTCATTCTTGCCGAGTGATTTTCTCGTGCCTGACATCCCGCACCGCATGTCGTTACATTTTTGACACTTTCTTTTATTCGAATATACACGCGCAACCGCTTCGCATATTTTATAATTTTCACCATCGTCGCTTTACACCACTCAACGGTTCGCTACGCAAGGTCCAGGATCCTTGGGCATAGAAGTGCAAAAGAGATTACTCGGTAAGTGGACATATTTCTTATATTTTCACCCTGAGAGACCCAGTATTACCAACCAGCCTCACGGAGATTTTTGGAGGCCGGCCAGCCCACATTTGGTATTTTCTACTAGCGGCGTTGAGCGATTCTCGGTAGGCAAAAAACTTTTAGTTTCGCGTTACCAATGCAATGACGTCAGCCGTCAACATGTTACAGTATGTCAAGTATAAGATGGCAATCAACTGCTGGCGCTCAGAGATAAAAAATAAAATGTATACTTACGCAGCCTAACGAATGTTTTGATTATGAAAAAAACTATATGAAAATGTAGACAATAATTATTGCTCGAAACGCCAATAGATGTAAAAAATCAGATAAATGTTATATGTTTTTTTTTTTTTTTTTAAAGGCCCCCCTGATATAGCCAGGGACTTTGGCATTACTTAATCTATAAATAAAATTTCCATCCCCCATTCTCCCTTTTATTGTCTTTTTAATTGGGCGCGTTTTTTTGCCAATTTCCTTCTTTAATGTTATATGTTAGGTTATGTCAATAATTTCAATTACATTTAATATGTCGATTATCCATAAAAATGAGACAATAGGAAAACAATGGAAAGCTGGCGTAAACGCCAGATTAGTGCTCAAGGGGTTAAACATTAAATAACAGTTTTTCCAAAGTTTCGAGTTTTTATTTCTGTCGGAAGTTCCCATAACCGACTTGTTTTTTTATCTTATCATTCGTTTTTGTTCTTAGGTTTTAAAATATGTACTTAGGCAGTTTCACGCACGCTAGCTTCTACACAAAAAATATAATGAACTACTTTTAAACTAATATTACATAATTTTTCCTGTACATTATTAATTAGTCATTACCGGACCGTTTCGGTTCGCGAAAATGAAACTTTAGGAGATCCTATATCCTATTTATTTCTCGATATAATCGAAATTTCATTAGAACCCATTTAGTCGTATTTTAAGGGAAAAACATTTAAAAAAAATGTATTTTCATATTTGTAACGTATTCATAAATATTAGATTAGGATTTTATAAAATTTTCGTTGTGAATGTTTCTCTTATCTATCGCTATATACCAGAGAGCTATTTTCTCTGTTTTAACAAAATTCAAGGCTATTTGCATCTAAGAAACGACCTTGTGCTAGTTGCCACTTAACTGGGAGGTCGAGTGGCTTGTAGTGTTTGTATGAAGAACTCACGGTTGTAGACGTTTTTAATTGCAAACTATGACTTTAACAATCAAAAATAAAATAAACATATCTGACATAAATAGGTACAGTTATCTATTTTCTCGTGAGAGCTAGGATGCTTCATTCGTAAGAAAAAAAATGAAAAATGGGTCCTGCAAGACCAATGTTTCAACGCCGAATGATTCATCAGAATATTTGTAAGTTATACTCTTTTATTTTCATTTTATTAACACGCTAAATGAGACCACCAATAACCAAACAACGAATGGAACGTTATTTAAAAAAAAAGTTTTACGCGTTTTCACGTAACATCGCGTGATTGGCAATGAAGGCGTAAACTATTTATATGCCAGTTAACATTTTTTTAGTAAATTAATAACCCAACGACTTCAATCTTCAACTCATCACCTTCTTTTTCCAGTAATACTAGTAATAAGAAAATAACAAAAAAAAAATATATGCATGAGTATCGAATTGGGCGATATTAAGTATACCGATTAATATTTTTCAATGTTATTATAATAAGCAAATGAAGTTTAATGTGTCGAGTACCCATAAAAATGAAACAATAGAAAGACAATAGGAAAATAATGGAAAGCTGGCGTAAACGCCAGGAAGGTGCTCAAGGGGTTAAATATATAGCAAATACAAAAAAAACATTGTAACTAGCTAACGTTATTGACCGAAAGGGCCATTACAGCTTCACCGTGACTGGGGGCGAGTGCTAAAGGCACTCAACCGCAAAAAGATAACTAGCACAAGGAATACCAAAGTGGGTACGGATCTCGGCTTGGCTGTTACCCGAGTAAAAAATTGCGCGGAATTTTAAACCTAGCTAAGCCCTACATTTTATATTTAATAATAATAAAAAAGTTTCTTTACAGGACGCATGTGCTGCGTGTTATGTACAAGAGTTTGTGTGTGCAGTGTTCTACGCGTAATGCTTAATGCATGTTCAGTGTCACTGTATCGAGCCGGCAGCGGCATCAAGAGCCTCTCCAATTGGGGAACGAAGCACGAATTGAGCCGCCACCGGAGGGGCAAATACATACATTCGAATAAAAATAACGAAGAGGAGGAAAATGTACCTGAAGTCTTTGAATCTATCGTAACGAATACCGAATATTTTGAACTAGCGGGCGCCCGCTACTTCATCTACGTGTTTTATCTTGATTAAATATATCCCACATTAATTGTCCTGATTCTTTTTCATATCCTAACGGTTACCGCACGACACATGGTTCCAGTACGCTAAATTGTATTCAAATCAATCAAATTGATGAATTCCTTTTTGAGTTTAGAATTATTATTTTTATATAATTTCTAAAAATGATATAGATAATTCCAGCTTATACAATCGTTAATTAACGTACATGTAAATTTGTATTATCAAAATAGACCAACCCGTTTTTAAATTAAAGTTTAAGTATGGAATAGTTAGTAAAAAATATAGTTAATAATTAGTATACTATAGGAAAACGATAGGTTATCAGGAACTACATATATAAAATGAAAAAAAACCGCCTCACATTTTAAATTGTAATAGATAAACGATAAATTTATGATAAATATAAATGTTATTAACATGCATATACAAGTTTATACATATTTCATAAAAGTCTTATTTTTATTACAGATTAACAAAATCTGTTTGACGTCTATTTTATTATAAATATTCTTAAAAACTCCATTTATTTATTGAGTGAATAAATTAATGTTTCTTTATTAATTACATATGGTGTATTTTTAATAAACTGTTACTATGGTTTTGATTTCTGAGTTGAATTATTGTTACCATATATTTTTACGGCTAAATGTTTCCTACTTTTTTCATTAGGTAGATCTTAAAAATTGACAATGTCATCGTTGAAGGTCAAATTTGTAGATAATTTCTATGTTGCATAATTTTTCTAATAGCTCCAAATGACATTTAAAACAGAAAAAGACAAAAAAAAAAACTGTTTTTCATTACTTTTAAATTTTAATGATTGTTTGAAATATTAAAATAAAAACTTTTTACTAAATACGGTAACTATACCAAAAACAAATTTGTACAATTTTTGTTTGTTGTTTGTCCCGGGTAATCTCCGGAACGGCTGGACCGATTTGGGCGAGGTTTTTTTTTTGGCAGATAGCTGAAGTTATTCCGCGAAACTTTTACTATATTACGTATTTTTATTTTTTCGAAGATAATAAGAGCACCGCGTAAAAAAATTGGAAAAATATACTCAGGAAATTGTGAATAAGATTAGATTATTTACAGTTTACTGACATGTGTTTAAATTTGTGCGAAATATCTTTTCTTTTTATTAGTACCAAAAACATTATTTTCCGAATATTATTTAAAAATACATTACATAACGAAGAATATATCCCGCGGAACACAGCTTGTATCTTGAATAATTTAGGTCTTGTGCATACCACGAGGTTCTATGAGAAAGTATCTAGGAACGAAAGTCTAAAGTAATATTTAAATATAATAGTTTATGGTTTATTACATTTTAGACTGAATTCTTTATATAAGTGAACGTATATCCGCACAATTACCATTCGCAGCTTTTTCAAAAATGGTTTCATATGAAGAAATCCTTATTAGTGGATAGATCTACTTCATTCAATTATTCCCATGCGAAATTGTAACACATTAAATCCAGTTTCATAATACATGAATTAGTCAGGGCTCTACTTTACGCTTTGTTCATTACGAAAGTAAACGGCATCAGCAGACATTCGGGCGCTTTACTCTTATACTTTTTTCACTAGTCTTCAGAACTATCTAAAATAATTAGAACACTTTCAATTGTAGGGTCTTATAAAGCACTAATAGTCTGTGACAAAGCAAACTTGTTTGACGTTTCACAATAGATCTAAGACGATTATGTAATCCCGGCCATAGATCCTCATTGGTCAATAAAATCGAAAGGCGTTTGAATACAGGCAAAACTTCTCGAAGATTTTTGCGAACTAATTATTTGAGTTTATGTGCGACTCGAAATCATAGTAACAACATTATAATATAAAAAGTATGTCTTAAATATTAACAGGTTGTTTTACTAATCTCTATTCATCTTTAGTACAAAAAAATGATATACCAATATAAATCTAAATTATTTTTTTATCATTAGTATTATACCTAAGTTTCAATCAAGGTATAGTAACCATCAATTCAAACGATGATCATTATCTACATTTGTCATTTTTAAATTCATTACGGGTAGGTATCTGAATTTACGATATTTAATTTCGTGATCGATAAATATACATTTTTTTCAGTAGAGATCAGTATCTAATCGTACGTGTGTCTGCGATATATATTTAGATACATCTCAAACTGTATCTACAAAAAAAAAATAGAAATAAACAATAGAGAAAATTACATTTACTGTATACTGGTTGCATAGAACGCATATGTAACACATCACACGTAAAAATATAAGGAACATGGCTTATTTTTAGAACTAATTGGATCGCCGAGCTTGACGGTTCGGGAATTGCTAGAAAACCTGGGTTAACAGGCAACAACTCTATAAAAATAATAAAATCTGTATTACAGGATTATGACGAATATTAATTTATACAAAATAGAATTAGGTTATTTTAAAATAAATGATTTTATCAAAAAATAAAAACGAACGAAAGTTGCGTATTAACGATTTAGAAATTATTTTCTGTTTTGTCACTGAATATTTAAAATATTTTGGTCGTTTGATTTAAAAAAAAGAACGCCATATAATATTAACCCGTAATATTTATATTCTTTTTTTTATTTTGGATAAAGTTATTTTAAATTCATATCAAATTAAAATACTCCTAGGATTTTATCGCGAAATTTCCATAATCTGAGAACTAATTATTTAAACAAAATCCGATTGTTTTTCCAACAGGAACTCAAATGGAGTTGACTCTTTTTTACACGGTATAGGCTCAGTGCTTTAACCACCATCTCACCTGAGTTTAAATGACGATGTGGTCCAGGATGTTAAGCACACTAAGCCTAAAGAAAGTGGTTCTCAAGTAATGCTGCCGCAACACACCTATTAGTATTTGACGATAGGTTTTCAAAGTTGAGGGTGGTAGCTACCTTTTTTTTTTTTGACGGGGGGAAATGCATTTACGCACTACCCTTATCTATTGTATTTGTGGGATCAGAGTCCCCCAAATACAATAGATAAGGGGCCACGGAGTGACGAGCTCCGTGCTACCTAGGCGGGCATTGTTTAAAATGCCCTACCACCAAGCTATGGTTTCCTCACGATGTTTTTCCGTCACCGAAAGCTCAGGCTGATTTTAGAGTTGGATAGATGGGTTTGAATCCGCGTCCATTGACGCGCAATCCGACCGCACTACCAACTAAGTTATTTTATTATCGCTTGAAAACTGATACTCGTCACCGTTTTTGGGCTGTTCTTTATTTAACAACAGAAGGAATACAGCAATTTTGCAGAGCGCGTATAAAAAAGAACTCGTCATAATATTTAAAAACATAAAAAAAAAAACAATATTAGAGTAAAGTGCGCTTGACATTTTTACGAAGAATATATCCATCGTATTATAGTTTATGCAAAGCACCACGGAACTGTTAGGAAAAACTAGTTAGAAATAAGGTTATCTGTATAACACATACATATTTAAATATCAAGGTTTTCTCAAGAAATAATTAGCAATAATATTATTTTCGATACTCATTATATCACGTCATTGTGATAAAAAAAAACTCAAAAAAATATAAGCGAAGGATGTGTTATGAACGTACATATTAAACAGATCACACTTGAACAAACATCGCAACGACTATCCAAACTGGTAATACTGACGCCATCGTATATTTTTATTTTACATTATTATACTATATATTTGTTACTTAGGATAAGTAATAACAAAAAAACTTTAGTGTAGTAAATAATTGTTAATACAAATTAACACAGCATTCGTCAATATACTTGTTATGTTACCGGTTGTCATGATTAAAATTTTTGTGACAAAGTCTTAAATATGGAAGTCATAAGCCTTAACACAAATAAAATTTCATGTTTGTTTGTTTGCTCATAACACAAATAGCAATTGTTACTTGTTAGTTTACTCAAGTACGTTTCGGTCGCGATCAGGACACATGTTGTGAATCTGTTGTAGTGTAAGGTATATTATATCTATATATTGTTCACAGTTATATCTAAGTAATTATTTGAATATTGCATAATCTTAGAATTAAAATATCGCAACAGAATCTAGTTTTTTTTGATAGTTAACTTTTTCTTAATAATGGTGCATCTAGTATTTGTTTTTTTTAGATTTCTTTAGAAAACAGCGGTTCCATTGGTGGCGCTGGCATTCATGACCCTTTAGTACTAATTAAAAAAAAAAAACTTTCATACGTACGTACATACCTGTGTTCATTGTAGTATGTCACTTTTATAAACTGTATACATTTAAGTAGGTGTAAATAAACACAGTTCCGAAAGTATAATTTCTTAATCATTTTTCGATCATTAACAGTTCAAATAGTGTATTGAGAAGGAGACTATTACAAGTATTAAAAAATATAAATTAAACAAATTATAATAATTCCCACAAATCTTCTTTCTCAAAACTTCCTAAATGGCTAAGCGACGTCTTATGTAAAGGATATTTTATTTGAGAGATGAGAACACGAACTTTTCACTTCTCAGTGTTGTTAAGCGATAAATCTTTAATCGGATAGTGGTTCTTTATTTCAGGGCTTATCCCTTTATTTATACATTTAATAACAGAATACCATCAATAATGTATTAAAATAGCAGTATTATAGTGTTCTACGGAAAACTAAAATAAAAGAAAAAACATATAACTAGCAGAATGTAATAAAAAAGAAATCTAATCTAAAAAGACTAAAATAAGAATAATCTAAAAAGACGTTTTAAAGTTATAATCTACACGAGTTCATATTGCTAGCATCAAATTCATTTACTGGAAAAAAAACCAATGGTAACTATACAAGTCTGGCTGCATGTTATTTAAACATTTTAAATTAAAAAATTAGGTGAAAAGATAGTTATAATATCGTAGAAATTTGTTCACTATAAAACTTATTTATTACGAATCTTCTAAAATTCAATAGCCTTGGAAACCTAGTTCGTCATATTTTATTACTTATACAACAATAATTTCGTTAAACATTAAGCCAGAACGTAAGTGCGTATGTATGTAAGACTGGTGACCTTATTCGCGTATTTCTGTGTGAAATTTCAAATGAATGAGTACTTACGACAATATTATAAATTTAAGAAATCTAAAGTGAAAAAGAAACAGTTAAAACAAACCCAACATGCACTCAGACAGTAGTATAATGTAAATATTTATTACATCTAACATCTTTTAATGTAATTTCGAAGCATATAAAGTTAGATTTATGTATACAGTCTAAGGAATGTCTAACAACTGAATTAGGATGGTTATCTGATAAATACATAACATAGAGGAAGTAGTTTATGATTGTACCGGACTCAATACAAGTGGAACAAATAGCACAAGTATCGGAGTTATTTAGCTTTATAGATTCATCAATTTTCGAACTTGTACCGCTCTTACCATCGGCCGTTTTGCCTTGTTCGCCTATGAAATTACAAATTATTATAAAATACAAAAATAAAATACAAGATCCAACTAAGATACAAGTTATCATTTAGTCATTTTATTGCTTGTATTTTAGCTTTATCTTAAGAGAAGTTATAAAGATATTTCTGGTCAGTTCATTTTGCATAGAATATTTGGTAAAGGACTTTCTTTTTCCACTGAGAATAAGCCTGTACAATAATATTCAACATGTCTTTAGATACACCAAAGATGAATGGTGTATGCAAACTTGAATTCTTATTTAACACATTGACAAAAAAGTACCACTTTTTAGACTCCATTCAAATGTTTCATATTTTTGTTGAAAGAGACGAATAATTTGGAAAAAAAATTAATCAACCCTAAGTAAATTCAAAGCCAAGAAATTATAATAATAACAAATAAAAAATAATAATAAACCTTTTCCGTAACAAAAATTTTGTCATTTCGACTTTATAAATTTGTTTTTCAAATATAGGTTATTGCGCTTTTCTGTTCAGGTCTGAAAAATATTTATAGATCCATGTGGTGTTCCAACTTAATTTTCAACAGTAGAAATACATTTTTGATAAATCGCTATGCTTTTTGGGGTTGGTGAATAGCTATAGTCTACAGTGCAAACTATGCATCTGTTTGCTTACCACCATTTGCAAAACCGATTTACACTTAGATCTCATACTATTGGACGACGTACCCCTGTATATTTATTTATTGTTTCAACCTGTGTTTCAATACAGACAATTTCAAAATAATTTTAACAATTACTCACCGAGCAAAGGATAGTCTTTAAAAGGTTCATTCTTTATGACTTCTATGCCTTCGCCACCGCCGGTTTCGTTTTTGGAGACCTCCGCAACAGAGAACAACTGGGCGACTTGGTACTGAACAGATAATGTATTTTTTTAAGATTAAAAATTGTGATTTGATTTAAAATTATAAAGTTATAAATAAATAAATGCAACGTTTCGAGTTATACACTACTATCTATTCTAAAATATCTAAATATTTAGATGTCGATAATCTTCGGGACTGATCCGCTCAGTTACGGCCCGGATGTTTCATTTTAGAAGAAATCATTGTTATTAGGAAATGTTTGCATATCTTTAGAAAAGAGCAACCCCTGAGTATCTGCTCATTCTATTTTGGGGAAATCTGCCTTTCGAACGAGCTGTAGTGTAAAAAATTACATACTTTAAGTGTAATTTAAGTTACCTACGAAATAAAATTTTTATTGACTGATTAATTAATTGATTGAGATATCTTTTTATATGCATTGTCTCTGTACATTTTCATAATTTTAAAAAATGTCCTATTTAGTTAACGATATCCTATTATGGTTACTAATACAGCATGAATACGATTTAGTCCTAAAATTTCTATTGCGTTGAGTCTTTCAATATGAGAAAATGATAGACTGTAACATAGTATAGTTTGTACTCATTTGTAATTTTTAAAGAGTCTATTTGTTCCTGTTAGCCTGAATTGTTTTTTTTTTTTTTAAAGAAAATTGAAAAAGAAGATTAATTATGAATTTGTGCAAAAATATATTGAACATTTGCATAAACGACTCCATAAAGTAACTATTTTGTTTCTCAGAAATCACTTTAATTTAAAGCTGTACCTCGAAACAAAACAAAATCGTAAATTCTATTATTTTTTTACAATTTTAAAATAGCTCCTTGGTTTTATTTGAATTATAACTTTAAACTGACATTTATTTCTCTTAGTATAAACGAACGCAAATAAATTTCCGTATAAACATTTTATTTGCGTTTGCAGTAAATTCGGAAACAAACGTCGGACAAATGATGATTCTGATAAAATTACTTTGTTCTAAACAGATCAAGGTTCTGTATTTAGTTAGATACCATAGAAAAGTAATATTCAAATAATGGTGCAGTTTTTTAACCGTTGTCTTTCAAAAGATATTTATCGACGATAAGTAAACCTGAATTTAGCAGTTTTATTTTAAAACGTGATTACCTATATTGATTATAGACGATTTATCACATCATTACGTCACGCGACTAGTGTTAGTTTCATTGTCAATATGAAGGTTAAACTGCAATGAGATGTATTCCAACTTAGTTCTTATACAGATACAAATATGCTACAAATTGACTTTTGGTGTGGATTCAGAAGATGGTTTTATTATTTATTATTAATAACTTTTGTACGTTTATACTAAGTAAGAGTTAACTTGTGAGCTGTAATATTCTATTTGAATATGACGGAATATAGAGTTTCAGCGAACCTTTTCAAATACCACTATAATACTATTTTTGAAATTTTAGAAATTTTAAATTATTCTATTTCAAACATAAAAAGAATTGAAACTAACAGGAAAACATCTATGATACAGAGTGGAGGAGTAATAAGGTGACTTTTGTTACCATAGAGGTGGTAGTTCATCACAAAAAATATTTTATTTATTTACTTATATGCCGAAACACATTATTATAAGGGAGTATAGTTTCAGAATCGCTGACATATTTCTATAATATGTTAAATACCTAATTCCTCGACTTGAAAGTATTTGTATACACTGTACTGCTCTTGAAAATGCTGTACCTAGCTGTTTTTCAATATATATATCATAATAATATTTAAGTGATCCAAGCAGATTTGTATGCCATTCTAGTTATTAATTCAAAAATAATAAACATATATGTATACCTGAGTTTTTTTCTCTACTATGGGTGCAATTTATACTCTTACTGATCTGCATGTAAGGGCTTTGTAGTTTGTATCCAAGTTCAGTGATTCTTTATAGAATTATTTCCAAATTCAACATACAAAATTCTAACATTTCGCTATTAAAATAATTTAAGTTTCAATAGAACAAATTAACATACAGAAAACTTGCTTATATAATATCATTAGTTTTTTATTATAATCTATAGAAATTATGAAATATTGCTTTAAAAAAAAATTAATGGCTAGTACTTAATAGTGTCTTTATGAAATAGATAATAATAAACAGATACATAATCATGCCTTTAAATAACTAGGATTAACATTTATACTGGTTGAAGGTCTAGGGTAAGATAAATTCAAAAATAACTTTTCAATTAAATTATTTGAAACAGAAAGGGTAAATACTAACAAAGTCTTTTAATAATACAATGTGATTTCATGCTTAATAATCTTACAAAAAAAAGCAATATTTGTTTAGGAAACACTATCCTTGTGGTCCAACTGCTTCTTAAATTGTTAATATTTTATTACAACATACTGAAATAATGACTGACACCTTTGTTAATTATGATATATATATTTTTTATTTATACTTTAATATGCCGATTACCCATAAAATGAGACAATAGGAAAACAAAGAAAACCTGGCGTTTAACCAGGTTAGTGCTTAAGGGGTTAATCTAGAGAATAAATGTTCTTTAACTTTTTCACATTCAGATGATTATTGTTTACCAGAACTATATACACTTTCATAATTATGGGTATGGATAGTATTATGGGTAATCAACATATTAAATAAAGTTGTTTCAGTGAATTTTGTATATACATTAAAAACCCCTTTTCATATAAATTTATAAAACCTGAATCATAATCTGATATTAGTACTGAAATGATAAACTTTAAATTATATTATCATGTTTAATCATAATGACACTAGCAAATAAAAAAATTATGAAAATTATACCATTGTAGTATGAGGAAAAGACTGTAACTTAACTCAAGCTATTTTTGTGACATTTCATTTTAACAAATTTAATGCTAGCAATTCAAAAGTAAATTTAAAAATAATGTATTAGGTACTTAATTACATTTTCAATAACAATATACTAAGGAACTATCAACCAATAAATGATAAATTATTGACATACATTTACTTACTAGAATTTATAATAAATCAATAAACAATTGCAAAAAGTGTCTGTCAGATTATTAATTTTCTATGAATGTTTTGTTTTAGTATACTAAATACTGGATTCATATTTCTTATATTTTGAATAAACATGTAAATTCAATGTCATTGTTAAGAAATTGCTTATTGTTATAATGTATTTTATTATACTATTTACATAATATACTATTGTTAATGGAGAGGCGCCGAACTGAGACGACCTTGATACTTTAAGCTTTTTTGTAAATAACTCACCTCTTCTACTGTTAAGGGAAGTGTGACTCGGCTGAAAAAAAAAAATACTATAAAGTTTTTGTTCTCTAAATCAAACATCTGTTAGTAGATCAAATGATTATAACCAATAAAAAATCCTTGACCTAAAGATCTGTCAGTGTCAGAATAATTTCATTTTATATGTGATATATAAAAGAAAACGTAGGTAATCAGCCAACAAAGCATTAGATTCTCACAATTTTCACTGATAAGAAGAATCTAAAGAGTGCTTATAACAGGATTTTTTGTACAGTGACCGAAAATCGATTTATTATTTGCCACTAATTATAACATGTATATTCGTATACTTACTATTCTTTGATAATCATGATGAATAATACTTATTTTGTTACACTTAAATGCACATCAGACAGCTCACTTCCACTGTTTTAAACACGGAAAAAGCCTTAGATATAGACCTAATATTGGCAGATTATTGTAATTTTAATCTGTCATGACCGACCAATGAAAATGACAAGGCGCATGCTTCGACATGACGCAACGGATATTACGTAAACACACCTACAAAAATACCACAGAAAAACAATCATATACCTAAATCCTGCTCTTTTTTAGAGGATATCATGCAATGAATAAGTACTTATCGAGATAAAGTGATTATTATTTTAGTGGTGAAAACTTTTATACCTAGGTATAATCTGAACTTTACATTTTTTATGTAAACAGAAATGGATTACAAAACCTATAAATATTTGTGTTATGCATTTATTTATTGATCATTATTTGTGAGATTCCAAACATTATTTTTATTTTTGTATTGCCTCTAAAAATTTATCACAGTTGTGCAAAAAAACATTACTTATAACATTAAACTGAAGTAATAGTAAATTTTGAATTATAAATAAAAGAACATTTTGAAGGGTTTTAAAAAAATTACAAAACAATTGCGAACTACTAAATAATTGTTTGGTTTGCATAGATGGTAAAGACGGAATCACTATTTTTAAATTGAAAAAAAAACATTTTAACAAACTACGATGCACGGAGCAATGTGGCGCATTTTAAGTTGAATCAAACTTGTACTATCAACCAGTGATAAAAATATCTTCTATTACTAGAACCACACTATAATGCCTGACAAGACATTAATTATTAATAGTGTGTTTCTGGTAATAAAAGGTAGTATTTTTTCTTATAATTTAAAAGACTTGGCTTGGGCCTTCAACATAACATAAACCTACAAACAACATCCGACTTGGCTGCATGGTCCTGTTACCTTTGCTTATTGCTTAGTAAGAAATGAACATATCCAAAAAAAATATTTTGCTTTTGATTTACAGAGAGGGATGCTCGGCGCTATTTTGGTCTGTCATGTCGTCGTCTTTATTTTAATTCATAATTTTGCAGTATTTGACTATATAGTATGTAATTATGGCATTTTACGTGATGTAGTATACACACGTGTAGTAAAGTGAAAATAATCACAAGGAGCGTGAATTCTGACATGTCCTAATCATTCTTATTGTGGTCGTAACAGAAAGCCACCATTTTGTTACCACCATTCATTTAGTGATAGTGTTCCTAACGTCTGACTTGGTTGCATGGTCTACTAATACCTTTGCCTTTTCCTAAAAAAAGGAATAAAAAGAACGAAGAAAAAATTTATTTACAGATATATTAACTTCTTCTTAGTTACTGGCAATCTGTGTACACAATTTGTGCCAATGTTTTGTGGGTAAGATATATTTTCAATCTTGTATCAGCGTGATCAAGCTTCAGGAAAACGGTGGCCCATCCTGCTCGAACCTTCCATGGAACTTTGTCGGCACCTCAGAATACATGCTATGCGTTATCTTTTATAATAAACTTCACTATAACACAATAACTAAACTGACACACAAAACGCCACCAAGTATACATGATATAGAGTCAGAAGACAAGTTTAATGAATTGAAGAGAACACTGCTACATGTTAGACTGAGAACCCGCCAAAAACTCCAAAATATTACCTATATCCACAGCCTATTAATATTCATATCTGTTAGTAATGTTCAAGTCAATATCGAGTGCGAGGGATAAAACGTTATGGTTATGGAACGGGCGAAAGGCTAATACACTAAGCAGCGCCATATGCGATTTCTAGTGTGTTATGTCATTTCTTATCGTAATTTTGATTTCCATGAAGATCCTGTACCTATATCTTAGTTACAAGTATAGGCATAGGTAATATAGGAGTAATATTATTCTGTGGCATAGGCTCACACTGAGATAAATAATAGGTAAAGGATCACACCTACTTTATACTTAATAATTACTTACACGAAACTTGTATATACCTGTGCATATAAGAAAAACCCAAAATATTTGGAAAATCGTCATAGTGTATGAGAGTTTTATTGAAACGATTTTTTTGTACGTACATTGAACAATAAACAAAATGAGTTTGGTGGGCCAGAAATCTGGATCAATATCAACTGTTCACGATCCGAATAGAGATGAAGTAATCACTAGCCAAATAACACCGGAAGACGTCCTTAGACTAGATAGAATAACGGAAAGTTATCTTTGCAGTCCTGAAGCTAATATATACGATATAGATTTTACAAGGTTTAAAATCCGCGATTTGGATACTGGTACCGTGTTATTTGAGATTGCAAAACCACCAACTGATTTTGGAGTTGATAATGAAGGTTCTGAAGATTCCTCGGAGGAGCCACTTGATCCTAATGCTGGTAGATTTGTTCGCTACCAATTCACACCGCAATTTTTAAAATTGAAAACTGTTGGAGCAACGTAAGTTTTTTATCTTTTAAATTTATACTTTTATTCAATAAATATATAAAACATTTTTAATTTTGTTTCATATAACATCATACTTTTATATGTTACTTTGTTTTATGCTAAGTGGTGTTTTATAATCTTCTTGTTAGATTAATTTTATAGCTGGAATACAGATACATGTTGTTTTACACTAATAGGTTTAGTACCTTGCCATATAATCACCTGATTAAATGCCATTCTGATAAAGAAAAAACATGCTATACACTCAATAAGCAAAAATCTGAAATTTAAGTCTAACAAACTGTTTTAAACTAACATTTTACTGAATTAGCACAAATAATGTATTTGTTTTACCTAATATGTAACCATGACAGTAAAACTTTAAATGATTTGAAACACTAAGAATTTTCCTAGATATTTTTCAATGGTCTTATTATATATTAGCATCTTGACATAATTTGAATGACTGTCAAAGCAAATTTTTTTTTTACATACCTGACTTAACCACCTGAGCACTACTCTGGCGTTTACTCCAGCTTTCCATTGTTTTTCTATTGTCTCATTTTTATGGGTAATCGACACATTCATTTACAAATATATAGCTCTTAAGTATCTCAGATAATGAAAACTTTTATATTTGATATTACAGTGTGGAATTCACAGTGGGAGCACGCCCTGTGAATCACTTTAGAATGATTGAGAAGCATTTCTTCAGGGACACCTTGCTGAAAACATTTGACTTTGAATTTGGTTTTTGCATTCCATTTTCACGGAATACATGTGAGCATATTTATGAGTTCCCTACATTACCACCTGATTTAGGTAAGTGGAATTAATTTTAGGTAAGACATTTTTACCTAATTAAGTTTATACACTAAAATTAATATTATAAAACCAAAAATTTTGGTAAT
This sequence comes from Samia ricini, assembly GCA_014132275.2. NCBI lineage: Eukaryota > Metazoa > Arthropoda > Insecta > Lepidoptera > Saturniidae > Samia > Samia ricini. The sequence goes on from AP028168.1 coordinate 23,292,705, forward strand.
ATATGCATGTATTTTTATCCCATCTGGTATAAGTAAATATCTAAACTTCTCATAGACAGGCTGAAAGTTTTGGATCACATTTATACTCATTTCTATTTACCTCATGCATAATACTAACTTTATCATAAGATAATAGTTTTTTGTAGTTTTAATTATTCTGAGGTAAGGAAATGGGGTTTTGGGATCTCACAAAAGTGACGTGAGGGCACAAAATATTGTATATTTTGTTGTTTTTTATGATAAGGTTAATACTTAAACATTTAAGTTGAAAAATTGTCTGAAACATTTTCAATTTCCATAATATGCAGTTTCATTGAAAGTATATTTGAGAATAGATTTTTTTATCTTTTATTTATTTGTGCTCTATCATTTTTTTATTGTAAGTTTCGCAAATTATAATTCCTTACATTAATTCAATTACAAAGTTTAATTCATTAATTCTTACATCCAGACTACAACTCTGAAGTATATAAAAGATATTAAAGGTTCAATACTTATTTATAATCTTAAAATGATATTGTATTAATCAATAAAAATGTATGAAATGATATTATGTTTTCAATTTTAATTATAAGATGTGTAAACTAGATGTTTTTAAATTTCAGTTGAAGACATGATAACTGCTCCATTTGAGACATGCTCAGACAGTTTCTACTTTGTGGAGAACCATCTTGTCATGCACAACAAAGCAGACTATGCTTATAATGGTGGCATTAATAACTGAATATGTATTCTTTTTAAATAACACACTCTCTGTAATACTTATATCTATATTGTGAAAAATATAAATATTAGGTCATACATTAAAAAAATTGCAATATTTTAAATAATTACTGCATGTAATCCATTTTAAGCATATGGCTTCAATATCATATTATTTTCAAAATTATCTTATTTTATGAAACTATAAGAATTCCATAGCAAATAAAACTAAAATTTAGTGTTAATAAACTAAAAACATTCCTTTTATTCTAAAGAGTGTAGAATTAAATATGTTATCACAAATAGAGAAACATCTCCTCTTGATACACAAATTTCTTTGATAAGAATTGAATTTTATTATTAATTTAAGTTTACTAAACTTGACCATACAATTATGACGCCTAGTGTTCTTTGTGCACCTATTTCAAAAGATTTTCGACAAGACACTGGCACACGGCATCAATTTGGTCTTGCTAATGTTAAAAAATACTTTTCCTAAATGAGTTACACAAAAGATGATGTTATCATATTTTTTTGGAATAAATTTAAAAGCACAATTTTATTGACATGTGTGAGCACTTAAAAGCATTAGAATATACACCAAAGATTTTTATCTCTGTGTTAGCATTACACTTATGTGCATGATTACTATAGATATAAAAATATCTAATAATGCGGGTGCATCCATATTAAATTATAAATTCTAGTCATTTAAAGTATTTACCAAATTTAATTTTAATTAATGTTTAATAATTAAACAGAGATAGATAAACATATTTGTAAGTGAAAAAGTACAGGGACTCGAATCGGATAATAAAATGTTTTTACACTTATGAGTGAATGTTAAATGTGGTATGTTTTAAAACGGAAATTGATCTCTATGTATAATTATGATAGGTGTTGGTTGAACTTTAGATTACATGCCGTCGATTTTGAAACCGCAAAGGGAAAAGAAACCGCTAAGAAATAAATAATTTTTGAGAAATTTCTCGTTTGGAAGTTATATTCATGAAATGATTACGCTTGGAACTTCAAAATAGTAATTAGCAATGGTTAGAGTTCATTCATATTTAGTTAACCTAATCAATCAAAATTCCCAAGAAGCGCAAAAAATAAAGTCATCTGCAAGCAATTGAACCTGTACAGAGATTGTTCAAAAAATAATTTTTAAATGAACAAATTAAATATGTGTTTTAAATTATAAACATTAGTTTATGAGATAATAGGATAAAATCTAAATTAATAACAATACAAATAAAGTTAAATCAAACTTATAATTGTAAATTATTCAAAACTGATATTATTACATTATCAAAGATACAAAATATGTTATTTTAAGATCTACATTTTATTACCAACATGTAAAATTGTATGTTTAGTCTATTTATAAACTTCTCTGTCTCTCAACTCAACCGCATGTAACCTAAAATCTAGATATTTCCAATTGAATTACGTAATAGCTTTAGTTATTTCTAATGATACATCTTTTATTTATGTATTACTGACAAAGTGTCGATTTTTAGGTAATATGATTTATTCAATGTATCTAAATGCTATGGCTAAATTTGTTCAAGTTATATCTACTCCTTAAACTGTTATACATATGACACATAAGTTCAATATAAAAGTGGTGTAACTCTATAAATATAGATTTAATTATTTTGAATAATGCAGTCACCTTTGTGATTCACTTTACTGTCTTGTCTCATCAGAATTTAGTGAAATCAGTCAGTGATATACGGACGTATAGAATAGACATTTCCATGGTATCAATTGAGTTAAAATATCGATTTTTCAAATTTAAATATTTTTAGATAATAACATTATAATATTGTGTTGCTCATTATAAGAAAATAATTATTTTTTTGTATATTATCTGATTGACTTCACTTGCATAATGATACATGTATGCTACTATGATTATTGGATGCATAAAACAAATATGAAGTTGCACTAATTTGACAATATATGACACAGGTGAACCTAAAGTTGTAATGTAAAAAATATACTATAAGCCAGGCTTTAAGGAGCTTTGCATATGTAGCAACTAGCTGTTTACATACATTTCAATGGAACTGGACACACGTAGCAACTCAAGTTGCGAGTTCCGGTGATAGACAAAAGTATTATGTTGCTGGAATCAATTACTAAATTACTTTCTAATTGGCGCAACATTCAACTCACGAATTTGTATCGGTTGCCTAAAGGTGCTGGTTTCCTAAACCGGCTATCGCATCGCGTCGAGGACTTCCCAACCCTCCCTTTCTCAGTTGGGCCCCGCAACACCAGTGTTGTTCAAATAGATCATATATACACAGTTCAGAAAACACTTTTCTTTCAACTGATCTTCCGCATCACCGGCAATTACCAATGTATCCTCAATAATCGGATATAAATGATTATATGTTTTATGATTTTTAACAGATCGTAATAAATTAATCATTTCTAGTATGAAATTAAAATATCATTGGAATAAAAACTTGCATTCTGTATTTGTAAACATCACATTTTCATTAAACAAAAATTACACATTAATTTTTTCATTAAACAAAAGATACATACATTAATGATCTGCTAATTACCTATTAATAGAATAAATTACAGTATCCTGTCGTTTTAAATCACTTTCCAAGACTAGCAGCAATTCATTAAATAAGTTAACAGACATTCTAAAAAATATTTTAAACTTATTATATTTTTTAATCTCTCTTATGTTATTAATAAATTGAACCGACGATTGCTGCGAATAATTTATCGTTTACGCCGTCGCCGAGATAATATGAGAACAAGTGTTGCTTCTTCGATATCCATGATCACACCGTACGTAGATTGAGAAACAGCTTTCAAAATTGCTCACAGGTTGCCACAAAATTGCGGCAACCGTAAACTGGGCTATTTGGTTGTAGCAACTAGCTACCTTTAAAGGAAATCTTCAACAAGTTGATAGTTGCTCCATCTGCAAAGCGCCTAAAAGGCAAAAAGAATTTGATTGCCAATATATATGAAATCTTGTAAACATATTTACGGTTCTCACTTCTTAATGTCATTCTATCACATTTAAAAATACACATAAAAGTATTCAGGTTCTAAACAGAAAGTAATGTTTATCTAAATATATCTCGTATTTATGGTATTGTAAACTTACAAAAAAAAATAATACCGTCCAATTATTGATTTATTTCATAAAGTGTCCTTGTTTTTAATGTGTAAAAATACGAAACGAAGTGTGTTCAATATTATTAAATTATTTCATTTATTTTATTAATCGTTCAAATTAAACAAATCGGTGTTTAATAGACTATAAAAATTGAAAACAAATTAAAATACGTATGTAACATGTATTAACAACATTAAAAAACATAAAAAAATGAATAGAGAAATAATTAAAATGTCGTTATTATATTAATGACTCCATTATTCAGTCTAAATAATTTAGAAATATATGTCGTTATTTCGAAGATTTAAGCATAAGCAAATGATAGGGTTCTAGAGCCAAGGTTCTCAACGTGGGCGTAACACCCCCTTGTGGAAGTAGAAGACCCAGACAAAATTTCAGGGCATTAATATAGCGCATGTGTAGATTAAAAATGTTGTCTAAAAAAGTAAAAATATAAGTTTAAGTAAGCGTTGAGCAAAGTAAGGTTGGAAAACTGCTCTAGATAGACAAGTGTACATCATTTGAAATATCCCCATTCTACCCAGTAAGGGTAGGCCGCCTTCAAGGCTCCATTAGCCTCATACCTCTCTCGCCTTATTAGTGATTTCCCATGATATCCAAATACTGAAATGAAACTACGCCATTAATCTTTACCTTGTCCCAAAAACGGACGCCACTTTTGATTATGGACCCAAGCGCCATACAAGAGTTCGTCTAATGATTCCGTCAACGACGCATAGTCATGGCCAAAATTTTTTCGAGCCCATTGGGCTAATTAGCTCCTTAAATATTTTGTCAGCGAATTTCCTTGAGTGGTATAGAAAAAATATTTGACGCACGTTCAAAGTGTTAGGATTAAGAACAAAGCTCTCGTGGTTCTCTCTTGCTCACATCCATTGATGTGCTCGAAAAGATAATGTACCTCGGACATTAAATCTCACTCTATATAAAACGCTATATCATTTCTCATGTAAGACTGTAGGATCAATGGTTTTATCACGACCTAGACCTGCACAAAGGTGAAATTAATTACCCACATTTAAATCACACATGTGATCCCTCTTGAAAAATTGGTTCGGAAAAACGTCAATGGAAAGGATATGCTTCACTTATTTTTCCCGACTTATTTCGGTCCCGACCGAATCATGATTATGTAGCAATATTTCTTTATATTAATTTTTTTTTAGTTATGTCAATGCTTACGTAATCATGGGGAGCATAGAGGGTTAAATTGTCCAAAATTTTACTTAGGTAATAATTGGAGGACCCCTAACAACTGTAGATTAAATACATACAAGAAAATGAAATGCATGCATATGTACATACATGGAATACGATTCCACCTTCAAAATGTCAGAAGTAAAAATACTAAACAAAAGGTGTTATAAAAGTGTGTCTATTTTCTCTTCGAGTGCTAATTTGACATAGTTAATATATCTTATCACATTCCTTTTGTAACATTTTGGCCACAAATGTGATATTTAATTAATATTTTTTGTGTAATACTCTTGCATACACGATACTTATATATTTATAACATAATATATAGCAAAATTATAAAATGTCAAATCACTTCACTAGGTTACTTATTTAAAAATAAAAATCGTATTTCAAATTTTTCTATTTTTTATTTATTCTTCCATATTGTTTTATTACTTTTTAAACTTGTTACTATTTAAAATTAATCGAATTATTGGTAATATAAGAATATAGCTTGAATGACATTACAATATATAAGATGTACGTACAATCAGAATATAATACCCCCCATTTGATAGACATATTATAAGAGTAGTTTTGACACAACATTAGCATCGTCGAAATAAAACAATACAAAAAAAAATGACAGTTTTACACGAATAATAGTAAAAATTAAAGAATGAAGATTAAATAAATAATTGTTACATTTACATAATATCAACTCAACGGGTAACGGTGCAAAATTGTTCTGTCTGGCAACACTGAACAAATTCCAAATTATTTTAACATTACAAAATTTACTTTAGACGCTAATTACAATAACATGACAGCCTTTGCCTATATGACTGATACCATACTTTTAACATTCATATAATTCACCAAATTTTTCAAGCATTGAGTTTTAATTGTTTTAAATTTGTGCACATTCCAATTTACAATAATCCATAATCTCATGTTAAGTGACGATATGCACTGAAATGGTAAGTTTAAAGGAATTTCTCTTAATTGATGCTTGATGACAAATTAGATCTAGCTTCTATTCTAAAATAATCCATTAATAAAATGTCAACATACTTTAATAAAACTATAATATATTTTATCAGTATGAGATAAAATATTTAAAAAAACAGAAAATATCGTATAAAATCTATGGGAATGATAAGTTATAATTATTAATGTTAACAAATAGCTTATATAGTTGCAGTAGCATACTTTTAAATATCTCGTAACAAGACATGTATGTACTAAAGTATATTATTTAATCAAAGATATTACAACTTTTTTAATAAGTAAACATCATTAGTGGTACACCAGCGGAAAACTTATATTTTTCACGGATACAGTCATCTGTACTGATTTGGATATGAATGTGGATGGTTATAGGGAAAGACCAAAGAAAAGATGGATGGATTTTCTTAAAAATGATATGTTTTGGTAGGAGTGAATGCGGAGATGACTGCAAATAGTAAGGAATGGTAGAAGACATGTTGCGCCAACCCCGACTCAAAATGAGATACGGATAAGAAAAAAAATATGACCACATGCAAATGCACAAATGTAGTATTTCTGATTTTTTAACACAGGAACAATTATCTTAACCCAAAAATAAAGTCATTATCTCTCGAACAATTGTCTTTTTTTTCTATTATTGATTATTATGTCTACCTCTAAAAGCGCCTCGACCGCGACGGTTCTTATTAAAATCCGTCTTAATTTCTTGTTTAATATAAAATTTATAATACATTAAACCATCATTAACAAAAGTCATGGCATACGGCAAAGGTAAAGTGGCACAGTTCGAGTCTTTGAACAAATCATCAATTAATACGCTGGACGAGGTACAAATATCAGTGAACTGGTATTTCCTACGCGGTTCCCGCTTATTGTAAACGTGAATCTCGTAATTCCATTTGGAAGCGCTTATAACGGTCCCGAGTAGTTGTACGGCCATGAAAATTTTACGTTCCGTTCCACACACTTTAATGTGCAAAAAGAAGTTGTACGTGCCCAACGTGACTAAATACAGGGTGTGATCGTCGAAGCAAATATTCAAGAGGACCATTTCCGCGTCGACGTCGCCTTGTGTATTTTTCGGATGGAGTTCATTAAAGTGATTCGCTAGTTGTGATGTTTTGCCTAGAACGTGACAAAAAAAACACTAATGCAAGTCTTTTATATTACTCTATGTAAAAAAATATTTTCATAATCTATAATTATGCTCTATTAATTAATACGAAGTGTATATTTAACTTTCTACAATAAAATTAAATAGTTCAGCATTTATTTCAACCTATGTTACAAAAATCGAACACCATTTATAACTTAAGAAAGGCTGGATATTTCGATTTGTCTCTGTCTCGAATAGCGGAATAACTATGAAACCACGGACAATTTATGGAAAAAAAATTGCTGATTAGAGTTCATTTTTTCAGTTTGTATGAAAAGGCTTTTTTCCTCATACCTCGGAAAGATTTACTTCGATACTTTTTTTTATATATTTTTCTCTCGAGAAGTTTCCGCGCGCATTTGAAGAAAAACTGTATTAAATTCAACACATCCTGAGGCGGTAAGTTCGCTAGAACAGTTAATACTTAACATATTTTTTTTTACATGTGTTTTTTTACAATAGGCTGTGCTTTGACCACAATCTCACCTGACTGTGGTGACCTGATCTCACCTGAAGTGACGATGTGGTCCAAGATGGTAAGCACACTTAGCCTAGAGGTACTGGTTCTCAACTGATGCTGCCGGAACACACCTATTGGTATTTGGCGACAGTTTTCAAATTGGAGGGTGGTAGCTACCCAGACGGGTATCATTGGAAAATGCCCTACCACCATGCTATGGTTTCCTCATGATGTTTTCCTACACAGAAAGCTCAGGCTGATTTTAGAGTCCGACAGGTGGAGATCGAACCCGCGTCGATTGACACGGTATCCGGCCGCACCTACTCGCTGATCCATCATCGCTTTTACATATAAACAATACTAGATATCAGGGAAACAACAAATTCCGTATTATTATGTACTATACAAATATGTATAATTACATTTCAATAGATTAAAAAATGTATTTACCTCGCCAATTGCAATCTCCACATATCCCGTTAACAGGGCAAACAATTTCCTTGAAGGGACACTGTTTTATATGATTTTCCATGTCAAGCATTTTAATAAAAAGGCAACACCCGTCCGCAGCATTAATGCAAGGTACCTTTTGCTGAAAGAAAAATAGTGGAAAAAAAACTTATAATTTATAATAGTTTTGCATTCCTTAATGAATGTTAATAAAAAAAACTTTTATTTTTTACAATAATTTGTTTTGATGAATATTAAGAATAAAAAAAAACTATGCAGCGAATTAAACGATAGAAGTGAAAACTGGAAACATTGGAAAAACTGTTTTTAATGATTAAATTTAATAATTTGTTTTTTGAAATTATTAACATAACCTTAGATGATATAACATTTGTCTGGTTTATATATATATATATATACATATTATTTGTCTATTAGCGCTCCGAGGAATAATTATGTACAATTTCATATAGTTTATCCATAATCAAAACATATGATATACTGCGTAAATATAAATTTTATTATATATATATCCGAGCGCCAAGCATCTAAACGCCATCATATTTGACATACTGTAGCACGTTGACGACTGACGTCATACATAACATTGGTAATGTGAATCTATAAGATTTTCCCACACTGAAAATCGTTCAGTGCAACTAAGGAAGTTTTTACTTCAAAAATGCTGTAGCATTTTGTTGACAGCTGCTGTCACATAGCATTGATGACGCGAATCTATAAGTTTTTTTCCACTACCGAGGATCACTAAACGCCGATAAAGAGGTTTTCACTTAAAATCCTGTAGCATGTTGTTGACAGCTGCCGTCACATACCATTGGTGACGCGAATCTATAATTTCTTTCCACTACCGAGAATCACTGAATGCCGCTTAAGAAGTTTTCACTTCAAAAACTAACCTGTGATATGTAATCTTCCAGCATAATATTCCGCATGTTGGTGATATTCAAACGGCACGAGCCACATAAAGCGTGTCTCGAATGACAGTCGCTACAGGAGCTGTGCCCGTTAGGACATTGATAAATTTTTAAGTTCAATTTATTGTTGCACGTTTGGCAGCTAAGATTATCACTTTTCACATTATTGTTGTTTCTAGACCTGAAAATAATCCGTAATAAATAATTGTATCTCAGTAAACTGATGTTTAATTATTAGTAGTAACAGATTTAAGAAAGGGCCACGACCGCTTATTTGATTTGTACACATACATAGAGAAATATATTTCTTTCGATGACCATTTTTTGTTTCAGTATAGTACTAAAAAAAGAAACATACAGACGAACTGAGAACCTCCTCCATTTTAAAATCGGATAAAAATAATTGTCTATAAGGATATATTTAGTAAATGAAATAAGGTATGTAATAGGTATGTCTGGAAATTACTATCCTAATAAAAGGATGATTACCCATGAGTAATGTGTTATTATTTATTAACTATTGTGGTTAATTACTTAATGTTTTTAAACATAAACAAGTACATATGTAATTTTCTAATGGAAAAAAATATATATGAAAAGCTATCTTAAGCCATAACAGACGTGCGCACCGGACATCGTATATGGTAAGGCAGATGACCGAAGTTATCAGTCACCTTGTGGGTACAGTCAGGTATGGTCATCATTATCGAAGTGTAGCAACTGCTTTAGCATTGTATCTACTCCTTTAAGTGCGGGCCACAATTTGACCTGATTTTAAATGACGAAGTGGTCCAGGATGGTATACACACCAAAACTAGAGGTACTGGTTGTCAAGTTATGCCGCCGAAATTCGGTTATTGGTATTTGGAGACAAGTTTTCAAACTTGAGGTGGACAATATAAAAAAATGTCAAAAATGACATTTGACTGACAGGGTTATCAATCAGGTTTTTCATGAAAACATCAATATACATAAAACATTGTAGTTAAAATAAATATTAAAATGTAAATAAATTAATTTCTAGTGATTTGAATATTCATTATTATGCTCTCCTGTGAACCTCGGTTTTTTTAGACATGTCACTTTGTACGTAGGAACCATCAATATACGTTATAGAATGTAGTTTTCAAGATATGTACTGAAGGAGAGTGATGGTAGCTGCAACAGTTTTAAACTAAAGCAACTATTATCGTTTTGAAACTTATTGTGTAAATTGTTTTATCTAGATAAATAAAAAAATAAAATGTTCCACTTGTCTTTCTCCATTTATTCAAATCATTGAGATATAATAAAAAAGTGAGTATATAATAAAAGTATATTTATTACCTAGATCTATGATCAGAAGATTGTGACCTATCCCTGGTTGGAGCCGATGGAGTAACTCTGCAAACAGGCTTTTATTTAAGGTTGGTTTATAGACAGCTATGGGCTAGTGCAGTGAAAATTTAACATCTGATAAATTTATATGCCTATGTGCCATTTTTTAATTTTTTTTTGAATGCTGTATAGGCGCAGCATTTTGAATAAAACCTTATATGATACTCAACAACAAAATAATCTTTAGGCAAATAATTTAAGAGATGCTGCCAAAATAGAGTTACGTATAAGGTAGTTTAGTGACAAATTTCAGCTAATCATGTGGGCAAACCATGTTACAATGAAAGCTCAGGCACATTCTGAAATAAGATACCTTGATTCCAACATATGTCTATCAATGCAGTGTTCTATTCTATCCACTAATTACTACACTAGTCATCATCACTACAAAAAATTTATGTGTAAATTTTGTACATATGTACAAAATGTACAATGCACAAAAAAGTGGGCAAATTTATGTGATGTTTTTACCTTGAAAAAATAGATATAAAAGTTATATAAAGTTAGGATACATATTATCTGTTTGCTCTACAATTCTATTGCCATTAGGGATCATTCATTAATAATATTCGTTTCGAAGGGGGAGAGTGTTCAGAAGAGAATGAATTTCATTGTTTACAAAAAACAGCGTGTGACCCCTGACTCACTTTTGTCATGTAACGATTTTCCAAATTTGCCAGAGCCTGTTAGTTTACACATTTATTTAATTAACATGGATATTCTGAAAATGTTTACAATGCTTTGTACCAAAGATATACACATGTCTTTGATGATAGAGGTAACTACAAAACCTCATCACATATCACCAGAGGGAAGGATTCTCATTTTTGCATGATAAAAAATATCACATGATTAATAGAACCATACCTCTTAAAAGTAAAATTTAACCTTTCCATTTTAAAAACTTGCATATAATTATACTGAAAATGAAATGGGCACCTGTTAGTCTCATTACTTCTATTGATGAATACAAAATCGTCTCCATTATCAACATAAGGACGTGGTGGTCCTTGTCTCAATGTACTTCCTCTCGATGTATGTGTAGTTTCATTATTTAAATTCGGATAAATGCTCACTCTCTCACTCAGCTGGATTACATTTTGCAACTCGTTTGATGAGTAACTGTATGGGGTACGATTTCTCTCCAAACTGTAACCATTACAACTGTGATTTTTACAAATACCTACATTAAGAAACTTTTACGAAATTTGTGGTTCACATTTAATAAATAAAAGAGAAAAAAGGGAACATTTAGCAAGGGGGTGTTCAAGTCTGTCTGGTGATTATGTAAAAATTTACATCTAATTTTTTTTTTAAACCATACCAGTCCTTAAGCTTGTAAGAGCTATTGCTGACAAGGGAGGGGGTGGTTAAAGTGTCCAACATATTGTTTGAACAGCCCTTAACAAGGGATAGATTTTAAAGCAATGAATATAAGGATATGCATAAATAATATAGCTTAAATTTTATTGCTACAAATTCAAATTACATGGCAAATTTAATATATCTACATAGTTAAGTATGATTATTATGTTATATGGTATCAAGAATAACTTACCTTGTGGCTACATCATTTTGAGTGTATGTGTTAGAAGTTATATCAAGTCTGGGCTGGGTAAAACCTGATCCAGACTGAACTGTACTTGTCTTATTAGCTTCTGCAGGGAGAGGATTAGATTGTTGTTGACTTCTAGTGAATATTTGACTAGACTGAATTGTATGAGTCTTGGGAACTGCTACAGATTGCTTTACCACTGATAGATTAGATTGTTTTACTGACATCTGGGTTGTTTCTGTTTGAGGTGCTTGGTTTCTAGTAATTATATTATTTACTGTTAAAGGATCAGGTTGTTGGTTTACTCTCTGGTTTGTCCCAAGTGTAGAACCTAGGTTTCTAGAGAATTTTTGAGATTGTACTATTTGAGATGTGGGTCTTGTCAATGAATCCCGAGTTCTATCTTGTGCTGACCTCTGTTCATAAATCTCTCTTAATTCTGCTTGTGCTCTTTCATAGTTCTGATTAACTTCATTTTGTCTAAAATATAATATAAATAATAAATCAATTTAAATTATATTTACTTCTACAAATTCTTTTATAAATATACAACTTATATTCTTGTATGAAATTATGGTTCTAATAATTTACATTTACCTAAAAAAGGTTGGCCAGTTTAATTTATATGAATATTCAAATTAGAATTCATAGATAATAAGATTGTATCAATTTCTAACAACTCTGTAATTGTCTAGAAATAGAATTGATCTCTGGAGATACGTATTAATAACTAAAAATATATTCACATGAAGTATTCAAAATTAGGACATTGATGTTAAATCAAAGTTCTCTTAGTATTGGAAATTCGATTATCTGTACATCAACATTATTTAATATGATCAGTATATCATATATGCACTGGTACATCTTCTCATTTTAATAATATTGTGTGAAATCTAATTCTATCACCGATATTTATATTCAACAAAGAAAATGATATCAAGAAATATGGTAGAAGTGGTTATGTAGAGGAAAACTTGCATTTCTAACCATTTACTGGAATACTTCAATTTTTTTATTTATTTTTATAAAGGTCTGATAACGCTTACCTTGTATTTTGCACAAAAGTAGGACGATTGGACTTGGAACTTGATTGCTCCGAACCCATGACGAAACTAAACTACTAGGAATTCTTTAACAGGGAAGAAAAGAATAGAAATACAGAGGTTTACGAGGATAGTTTCGGCAAATTAGTAATAATAAAAACAGTTAACGCACATTAACACTGAGTAACTGAGACCGTATCAAAAAGCAACGTTTATATTATCGCAAACAATGGATGAAATTAAATGGTTCGTCATAGTGATGTTTCGTGTCGATATTAAATAATGAAAAAATCTAAAACGAATATAAATAGTGTGCTAATTTATCTCTATAGAATTTGAACATATTTTAATTGATTGTAAATTAATTAATATATTGTAGTATTCCGTTCATTTTTCTTTATTCAATTTACACCTTTAATTTCCATTTTTAGAAGACATTGTTAATCATTTGGTCCCCAGAAAATCAATATTTTTTTCTAATTTGAACTTAAATAGTTAAATTTTATGGAATCGAACAACTTTCATTTTAAATTTATTTACTTATAATGTATAAGGAAAAGAGCATAAGTAAATTTTAATACTTTAAATATGTTCTCGTAAAATAAACATTTTTCTTTTCAGTTGTTTACATATTAAGAAAGAAAACCTATTACTATACCTATTATATTACTTGGAATGTATCTAGCAATTAGCATATTCGTTTTTACCAGATACATCAATCAGGTACTATTAATCTGTCAAAACTGCATTGAAAAGAATATTATGAGAAACATAACAGTTAAGTTAGTTGTATAAGTTTCATAGATGCATGTTGCATTTGGTTGATAAATAAAATATAAGTAAATTAGCAGATTATATTATATCGAAAATATACCCTAACTCACAACACTATTCTTAGAAATCAGCGGAAAGAACCAACCATAGACAATAATAACACAATTTTCTACATAAAAGCATGGGTCATAGTCCATACAACATATTTGATAGTGCAATTTAGAGATGAATAATAAAAGTGCAATTCTTTCAAGTTATTTGGGTATTTAGAATTATACAAAAATTATTAGTTGCTTACCAAAAAAAAACTTTACGCTTTAACCAAAATCAGTTTTAAAAGGAAATATTCATAAATGCGCTTGTATGTTTATATGTCTACAATTTGCATATTATCATAGATAAACTGTAGATTTTGTAGTCTTTGATATTTTTAAAATCATATTTTTGCAATTTGCAATCAAGTGCTAAATAAACGTTTTCATTTTATAGCACAGACTCCTTAATCGACTTAGCAAGCAAATGGAATCAGCTAGAAGTTTTTAGAACCAAAATGAATGACGCCTGAAGAAAATGCATTGAATATACAGCCAATTTTAGCGTTAACATAGTTAATTGTGTACTCTGTAGTGTAAAAAGTACGGTTCTGAACTATGTGGAACGTTCATTGTGAATTATAATTAAGCTTAGTAATCTAAAAGGTACGTGATGCTTGTTCAATTATGTTTCGAATACTGTCAAGACTAAGGAGCAAAATAACCTTTCGACGGAGGTTTGATAATCTTCTTTGTTTCATAGTATATATTAGATTCCACAATGCACGATAATCGGTCTTCTTCCGTGATATAGTTTGATTATTGTGTGAAGAGTATTAAAAATAATGATACTAAGCTTGAATTTGACTATATATTATGTAAATCTATGTATGTATTAGGTAAGTGTAAGTAATGGTGGCATTTTACGTGATATAGTTTTGTTACGATGCACAAGTGTAGTGAAGTAAAAATAATAACACAAAGCATGAATTTTGAAATGTCCCAATCACTCACGTTGTGGTTGAAAAAGGCTACCATTTTGTTCCTGTTATCTATTGATAATGTCTGACGTCTGACATGGCTGCATGGTCTTGGTACCTTTAGTACTTTAGTACCTTAGTAAGGAATGACACAACCAAAAATAAAAGTTTGTGGTTTTACGCTGTTCCATAAAATTTTGTAAATTCCTCTTTACATTGAACATATTTATAATCATTTATAAGATATATATTTTTTATTATTGTATCTAAAAAATAAGCTCGAGATCATGCCTCATTTTAGAATTGAAACAAATGTTCCAAAGAGTAAAATCCCAGTGGATTTTGTTACGAAAGCTGTGCCGGTTTTGGCTAAAGCTCTCGGAAAACCTGATCAGGTAATACTATTCGTTACGTTACGTTACCTTCTTACGTTATTGAGAAGATATATTTATCTTAATATATATAAATCTTCTGTGCGTGTGTATGTGACTAAACTAAAGGGCAGAACATATTTTAATGAAAGAATTCGAGAATGGTTTCGATTCACAATTTGGTCCAATTTAAATGATCAGTGTATATTTGGTTGTTTTGTTTGAAAATTCTTTATTTTTACATTAGGATTTAAAGAATTAAAATTTTTATATTTAGATTATAAAAATTTGAACACAATGACTTACTTAATAATAAGTAATTCAGAGAACAGGGAAAATAAATGTATCTGTACCATTGGAATGGTAAATTACAAATATATTGTGCAATTTAAATTTCTCATACACATCAGAAAATTACACCGGCTGATCTTGAAATATTTTATTCAAGAATAAATGTAATCGCTTGACAGATTTTCTATGACATAGGTAAATTATATTGCTCTTGATTGTCTTATACTTTTGAAGACTTGGCTTTATAATAATATTCAAAATGATCTCCGCGATCTTACCCGCATAGTACCCGTTCCTGTGGGATTTTTGGAATAAAAACTATGTCACTCCCTAGATTTCAAACTATATCCATACCAAATTTCAACCAAATCGGTCCAGTAGTTTTTTTAGTTTACTTGTTAGATACAAAAATACAAATCATTCCTGTGTATAATATTAGCAATATATATAAGTGACAATTGACATTAAATTATGTATAGCTGATGACCATGTAACAGTAGTCTAATAACATTGTATGCACTTATGGATTATTTATTAAGCATATAATTTGTACACAGTTTTAATTATACTTTTTCATAACATATTGTTTACTTTACAAATATAAATATGGTTACAGTGTTACTTTGCTGAAATATATCGTACATGGTATTGATACTTTTTGAGACTGATTAAATTTTAGTATTTGTGTACAGTAATACCCCGCTTAGCGCGACCCCCGTTATGCGTGGTTTCAATATAACGCGAATTTGAAATTTCGTGCTCAAATGCCTCCCATTACGCGAAAGAGTGTGCTTAAACATAATGTAAAGACAATAGATATATTTTACTGTAAAAAATAAGAGTATGTATTGCATAAAGTATTCTTAGAATTAAAGTGATTGATTAAAATGATTTGTATTTTTTTGTATTAAATTTTGACTATGTTTAATCATAAACCTCGATATACGCGAATTTCAGTTAACGCGATTTTTTTCGGAACGTATCCCTCGCGTAAAGCAGGGTATTACTGTATTATATTTAAAAAAAATTACCTATATGTTGTGTTCAGTCTCAATTTCAGTAGGTACTGGATAACAATTGACCAAGTTGAAATTTATAAAATTCCTTTGTTCTTTATTAAATTTTGTTCTTACTGTATTGTAAGTTTATGGGGAAATCCCCACACACAGTGTTAGGACCTGTGTAAGTTGCAAATACACTATCTGTTTTGGCCACAGATGGATTTGTAGTCCCTTTGGTTGATTTAGAACATCTATAGACTGCAGTGATCACATTTCATGATCCTCTAGCTGCAGTTATTTATGAATGTATGAATTCTTTAAAATATCTGCATGTTTACTACTTGTATTGGTAAATTAAAAAACAACATTAACAAAAACAACATAATGAGATTATTTATTTATTTAGGTAATTAACAGAGTCTTTTGTGACCCTAATTAAAGCCTATAATGACACGCTATAGTAAATATTATTATAAAATATAATTTTATAGAAAGATTAATAAAACAACAGTTTCAAATTAAGAAAAAACAACAATTGACAAAAGTTATTAAAATAAAGATTAATTTGAAAAGTGGTAATATTTTTGTTTAGTCCTCACTAACAAGAATGTGAACTCTTAATAGTTGCTATAGTATCAAATCAATATTATTAATTTGTTATATGTATCTGATTATTTTTAGTACTGTGTAGTATCAGTTATTCCTGATGTTGCAATGAGCTTTGGAGGGACAACAGAACCTTGCGCTATAGCCAACTTGATGTCGATTGGAGCTCTTGGTGTGGAACAAAATAAGAAGCATGCTAAAGTACTCTTTGAGCTTGTTGAAAAAGAATTGGGAATACAAAATGACAGGTGAATTCATAGACAATCAAAGATGCATTTTTTTTCTTTTTGTAATATTTTCATAATTATTTAACTTTTAGAAGTTTAATTGTTAAAGACTTTACATGTGCAGATTTTTAAATAATTATCACATTTTTGGTCATATGGTATAAAACAAAAGCTGCTGTGCAAAAAGTGAAGGAAAATCCTACATAAGCACAATTTATCAATGCTGGAAACCATCATAATCATGATACTATCAAAATGTTCATAGTTTGTGTATTTCAGTACATTCATAGTTTTGTGATTAACATTTCTAAAATTATGAAATTGTATTATTCTTGTAGTTTATTTTCAAAGAATAAAAGATAAGAAAATAAGATCATCCTTATAAATTGGATTCTTTTTTAAATTTATTCATGTACAATAGCTCAGCTTATAAAAACTATTTTATTATGATTCTAAAAACTGATAAAAACACAAAAAAAGCAAGTTTCAAGTCACTCTTTATTTGTAATTTGTAAAACAGCTATTGTCCTCATTATCACTTATTATCATAACAATACTATTATTTGTCCATTATGGATAATATATGTATTAACAAATACTTCAATACAAGGATATCATGCTGATAAATTAATTTGACTAAGCATTTTAATCTTCAACATACATTCATATGTATGTTTATCAAAGTTTTAGCTATATTATTTTTTGGAACCTATCACTAGGAGGATCTGCAGTTATGAGTGGAGTTTGATTAATAATCCACCATACTAGCTTATCTATTAGCAACTGTTAATATCAGAGCAAAAGGCTGTTTATTTAAAGCCTAAAAAAACTAATACCTATATATTTGATATATATATGATTTTTGAAGAAAAATAACTAGGTAGCCATGGGGATTACAGACAAGTGAAGACTCTAAAATGTGGAAAACTGCTTAAATTTCATAATTTGATAATTGTAATTATTAACCTAACTAACATATAACATTTGTTTGGTTTTTACATCTATTGGCGCTCTGAGCAATAACTACAATAAGTGCATTTTCATATACTTTATTCATAATTGAAACGGTAGGCTGTGTAAATATACATTTTATGATTTATCTAGTGAGTGCCAACATTTAAACGTCATCTTATATTTGATCTTGCTCTCATTTCCTCCTTATATGATTAAATTTGATTATACACCTTAATCATAAAACAGAGATGTTAATTGGTTAAATTTTGTATTGTTACAGAATGTACATAACATTCCAAGATGAGCCAACAGGTAATGTTGGATTCAAAGGAACAACTTTCCATGCTATTTTCGGATAAATTGCTTATTTTGAAGTCACCAATATAACACACAATATAGCAGGAGTGGATTGGTTTTATAATTATGTACCCTATTAATTATTAAATTGTACTAAAAATGTAACGAGTTACAATGTAAATTTTCTACCCATATCTTTCCATTTATTGTTTGTGTTTATATATTTAAGTGAAAATATTAAAATTAAATAAAGGAAATATATTAATGTTCGTGCAGTTGTTTTATCTTGTTTACATTTGTTTTGTAATTAGCTGTGAGCCAGAGACTGCGTTCGTTTTTCATATATTCATCACTGGGTGATATCGTTTTATATACTCATTGGAGAATAATGTTTTTATGGTGCTAAATATTGAACAGTATTTTGTTCATATTTTAATGAGTTTTAAATTTTGTGCATGAAGCCCTAATTATTTTAAAAAAAAAATTGCTACTAAAAGAAAGCAAAGATATTTCTTATAATTTCAAGCACTTATGAGTAAAACTGACCATTGAATCGTTAAGCATATAGGTTCAGTGCTTGGACCATAATCTCACCTGATGTTAAGTGGCGATGTGGTCCAGGATGGTAAACACACTAAGCCTAGATACTCTTCCTCAAGTGATGCAGCTGAAATATACCTATTGGTATTTGGCGACAGGTTTTCGAACTTGAGGGTGGTAGCTACCCAGGAGGGCATTACAAAATGCCTTACCACCAATCTGTTTTCTCACTACGTTTTTTTTCAAAGAAAGCTCAGGCTGATTTTAGAGTTGGATAGGTAAGTTTGAACAAGCGTCCATTGATGCGGAATCCGGCTGCACTATCCATTGCGCCATCATCGCTTCGATTCATTAGTTAACAAAAGCAAAGTTGATTGTAAGATTTGTAGTTTTTAATTAAAACTTTATTTAAAAGTAGCTGTGTACCCGCGGTTTCGCCTACTTTACACCAGAACTATATTTTTTTTGGTACTATATTAGGGAGTGCTGGAATATAACTTAGGAGAGGTTCTTGAGGCAGCGTGAAATTTTTTATCATAGTCCTTGAAAGACCCCTGAATAAGAAAACCGAGTTTTTCACCTGCCAGATGATCGAGAATGAAATTCATGAATGCGTGTGACCTGGAAGTTGCCAGTGAACTTAACCAATCCTTACAGCGCATATTTTCACGGGGAGTGAGTAACTTGGCAGAGCTGGCTTTACCTATAGCACAAGGGTGTGCACTACACATGGGCGCAGGGTTTTAGGGGGCGCGTTTCACCGCTCTTCAGACCGTCCCACTTGTATGGGGCGAGAGTGTCAATATCCTAGGCGTGGATATTCGCAGTGATCTTATTCCAGGGTTTATATTATATCTCCACGACATCTTGTAGACTCGGAATCCTGAACAAAGTGCGACGGCTTTTAGGCATCGTCCTCCCATGCGGGGGCAGGGAGGGTGTGTGGGACTAATACTAGGGAAGGAGAGCCTAGCAACTACCCTCTAAAGCCCTATGAGTGACCGTCTGTACCGCCACACGAGGAGGGCAACACGGGATCCACGCGTCATACCCCTGGACGGATGACCCAGCCCAAAGGCCAGATCTCTACCTGCTTAGGGACCAGTCCCCCGACGGCTTTCCCAGTGCAATGGGAGGTCAGGGCCCCGGTCAATTATACCTTCTTTAAAGGCACAAGTTCCGGCTTGCGTGGAATACTGTTCGCATCTCTGGAATGCATCGTCGCTATTTTTGGGTTGTACTGTGCTGACCACAGAGTACTTTATAATATAAGAAAATGCTGACCATCAGGCACAGTGCCGTCATTTTGCCTTATTACTCTATAAAAAACTCTCTCAACCACTTTCTTGAAATAGTTCTAATAAAAAGCAGCGATTTTGTTTGACCTTAAAAGTGTTCATAATGTTAGGCTTGACTGCATGTTTTAGTACCCTTGGCTTTCCTTAAAAAGGAATTCGTGGAATGAAAATGTGATGTGAATGTGTTCGCGACATTTTGGTTTGTGATGTAGGCATCCTTATTTTTTATTCATTATCTTGCAGTATTTATATATTATGTAATTTTGGTTGCATTTTTAAGTTATATTCTGGTGTTACTAACGTCTCATTCGGCTGCATGGTTTACTAATATCTTTGCCTTTTCCTTAAAAAAAAAATCGAACAAAAAAAATCTGTAGGGCTGTTCCACCTAATATGAATATTAAAAATACCTATTCCAAATAGGAATAGAAACAGGTCCTAATATTAATTCAATCCAAAGTACTCGAAGTATGAGTATTTCATTGAATAAATATTTGGATTCGTTCTGTTACGGATACCTATTATTATCCAATATCCGATGATTAGATACGAAGATACACTTTTCTTATTTGTAATTTAGTAGGTCAAATGAAAATTAGGAAATGTAGTTTAACTCAAGAAAAATAAAAAAAGAAAACATTTGTTCACCACAAAAAGGTTTTTTCATTTTAAACATAAGAAGTTCTCTGTATCAATGTTATATATTTTTTTCCCATAATTTTTCCATAAATGTATTTAAATATTTAAAATGAATTATTCATTTTAATAATTTTATGAGCTATTCTCTCCAAAAAAATGTTTATTACAACGCTATCTATTGGTTGCACAATTCAATAATTCTAAAGGTAACCATGAACGAATCTAAATACCTATTCCAATTTTTATTCGATGCAAATTACGAACTATATTTTAAAAATTAATTTCGTATTTGTATTAGTTATTCTCTTCATAAAACATGTTACAACGCCATCTAAAGAGTTATAAAAAATCATTAACTAAATATTTAATCAAATATTAAATATTTAGTCCAAATACCTGTTCCTAATATTTTTTATTGTGTACTTCAAATCGAATAAATATACGGATTCGTTCCTTTACTTGTAATAATGTCGATATCGAATACTCAGGGATTAAGTATTGCAGTTTCGCTACTGATTGCTAATAATAATATATTATGATAAACTATTTCATGTTTAGTTCGTAGAAAAGGAACGTATGTTAGCTTATAATACATGAAACAATTTTGTATGTGATAAAAGAATAAAAAAATGTAGATATGTGGATCGAACCAATAACACTGGCGGAATGTGAAAAATATTCTGCGCACCTAATCCCTAGCGAGAAGTATTAGGTACGTACTGGTATCGAAAACTACCTAATATGATAAATATGCCTCACGTCTAGTATATAAGTCAAACTTTGAAAATATATAGGTACAGGTATGTGTTGTGTATTCATCAAAATTGTTGTTTATATATTTTACAATTACACTTTAAAAGATTTGTCGTTTTAATTATTATACTATTTATCACAGAATTATATCTCTAAAGATAAAGTCTGACAATCAGGAAGATGGATGAGCATAGAAGTGTTGAGGACACACCAGTGTCCCAAAGGCTTACAAATGAAGACTTCAGGAAGTTGCTCATGACTCCTAGATCAACTCCTGCTGGGGGTGCACACCCTGCTGGTTCAGTTCGAGAAGCTATGGCGAATGCTGGGTAAACAATGGAAACAATAATTTCACAATAAAAAGGTTTATGTATGACTATGACTGAGTGTAAAATAAACTTCAGGTCCATGCCACCTCCTGCTGAAAACAAGAGTGAGCTGCGGCGAAAGAAAAAGTCATATTATGCTGCACTTAAGAAGCAAGAAGATAATAAATTGGCTGAATTAGCTGAAAAATATAGAGATAGGGCAAGGGAGAGACGTGATGGCTTGAATGAACTAGGTCCAGTAGACCCTACAAGTAATACAAGTAGTGCATACAGGTGTGTAGAACTTAATTTTATTTTACAAATTTAATGTGGCATGATTTTGACAATACTTAGGGAATAGTGAAATTGAGTTTATCTAATTCATCTATACAAAGTTTAGAATGTTTAAGTCCTTTTTAATGTATAGGTAATTACATTCCTTCATAGTGTTGTATCTGCTTAGTCAAAACTGTTGGATCTTGTTATCAAAGAAATAGTGATTAATTTGGATATTCTAGAAGGAATTGTTTTTTTATTATGTATTTATTTATAATTAAATTGATTTGTTTTTATAATTTGCTTACAGAGCTGTTGCACCAGATTTGAAGTCAGGCATGGATGCCAAAGAGAGAAGACGCCAGCTTATTCAAGTAAATAATTTACATAGTATTATTTACTTAATTTTTTCTTGATAACTGTTTTTATAAAAGTATGATATAGTAAAAGTGCATACAAGTGCTCCAGATACAAAATGCATATTACTTCTAACTGACATAAGCAAATAATAGTGTTCCCAAGTTTCTTTATGTATATATTTATATGTAATGTCAACTGCAAATCCCTTTGCACTGGTATACAGCAACAAACACTGACTTTGTTGTAGAAATGGTGAATGGTGTTTGTTATGTTGTCATCTGATTGATATATTTCACTACATAACAGTCTTGGTATTTGTGCAGTAAAAACCTGCAGTTTTTACATATCTTTGTCTCATATTTGTATTTTTAGGAAGATGTTATATTGAGATATATAATATAATTTTATTAAATACTTTCAGGAATCAAAATATTTGGGTGGTGATATGGAGCACACTCATTTGGTGAAAGGTCTAGATTATGCTCTCCTACAAAAAGTAAGGAAGTTATAGCGAAACACAGTATTATTTACTATACTTTGATTCAGTAGGTTTACTATTGAAATAAAATAATTTCATATATTCAGTACCATGTCATGTATTCAAAATCACAATTTGATTTGTGTATATTTTATTTTCAAGTTATGTTTTATATGTAATTTGAACGAAATTGAATTTAATGAAGAGTTAAATGTGTTGATTAATAAACATTTTTTTATACTACCCTAAAAACATAAATAAGATTTAGGAATGATGTATGGTATCTTTTTAAAATAAGTAATCTATAAAATTAATATATAAAACTTTAAGGTACGTTCAGAAATTCAAACACGAGAGCTGGAACAAGAAGAAGAAATGGAGAAATTGGTTTCAGAACCAGTTGAGGTTGTCAAAGAAAAAAAGGAAGTGCCTGTTGTTGTAAGTCATAATTTCTTTTATCTTGGACATTTTGAAACTTATGAAACTAATTTTTATTCTTCATATATTATTTCCGCATTCTTGCTGGATAGCTGGAAGAAGATGCATTAAGTTTTGTAAATTTTTTACTACAAAAAAAATTTATTCATTCACAATTTATTATATAATGAAAACTGTTTTTGTTCTATGATGATTTTGTATATTTAGTATTTTGTAATTTGTATTTTCTTGTATTCTAAGTCATAAAATTATGCAGTGAGTTTAAATATTTTGATATATTTTATGTATTATTTCACTGGTTATGTAAACAATAATAATAAAACATTAATAAAATATAGAAGAACTAAATCACTTTTAATGTGTGTAGTTTATCATATTTAATATTTATATAATTTATAAGAACTTTAATATAATATTTTGTTTTATGCAGTAATTATAGAAAGAGTCATTTTATATACATTTCTTGCACTTTTTCTTCTTTTTTTTTTCATAAATTGGAGTTGCTAGTTGCAGTACTAATGCCATGTCATTATTTAAGATAATTTGAGATTATGTTACCATAATAATTATGAACACCAAATAATTAAAATGCCTTATCACTATGTCTGACTGTTAGTTGGCATATAACTCGAGAACTACTGATTTAATTTACTTGGGATATATTTTCTGGTTTTAACTATTTATTTTGTTACATGTGATATATATAATATATGGAAAAAAATTAGGATACATGGTAATGAAGTTGACACGAAAGTGCCTACCATCTTATCACTCGTTATTTAACTAAATCATTACATAGTTTTCTTGTTTACATAATGGTGTTAATAATTTAAAAAAAAAAACCGTACATCAGAAACAAATAAAATTGGAATCATAATTTTTTATTAACATTTTATAGGCTGAGTGCTTTGACCACAATCTCACATGATATTAAGTTATGATGTGGTTCAGGATGATAAACAGATTAAGCATTTTTTTAAAATACGGTGTAGGCTTAGTACTTTGAGTATAATCTCACATGATGTTTAGTGACGATGTGGTCCAGGTTGGTAAACACACTAAGCCTAGGTACTGGCTCTCGAGTGATGCTGCCGGAACACACCTATTGGTGTATTTGGCGACAGGTTTTCGAAATTGAGCGTGTTAGCTATCCAGGCGGGTATTACTGTACTACCACTATGCTATAGTTATATATTACTGACATTTTTATATTAACCGGTATTTTTAAAATTAATCTCCACATTTTTGGAACCTGTGTAAGGTATTATATGTGTAATAAACCTTCAATGTTCTTTTACAGGAGGAAGAAATGCAATTTAAAACTACAATGGGTAAACATATTTACGACTTGATTTCGGAACAGAAGTTAGTATTTTTTTTTACCAATTACGGAATAATAGTAACAAATTTATATTGTTATGTAGAACTCCGAGATGTCCAATATTAATATGAAAAGTCAAGGCGGGAGAATCCTATTAAATGTAATGATGGCATATCAGGCAAAGTTTAGCGGAATGCTGTTTCGTTTTCCCAATAGTTTATGATCAATGTTAAGAATTTTGGAGCTCATTATTTTTACAATTGGTAAAAGTTGATTAGAATGACAGCTGTCAATCCAATGCGACTAGTGCTGAGAAAGTACTGATCAAATCAATATTTTAGATATTATTGTAGCATGTGATATGAAAACCGATATATACGTTAAATTGACAGTATTCGCATTAGTTTAGATTTAGGAATAATAGATACATATATAGATTTTAAAGAGGGAATGCGAGCGGCGTTTATTCCTTACAAACGTATCTCCTGTTTCCTCCCTGGATAATAGCATTGTGGTAAACATTTTTGTACCATATATATTCACCACCGTCATGCCCGTACGTTTTGTTTTTTTTTTTTCGATAAATTCATTATTATAGAAAATAGAAGCCTTTGAAAATGAGACAAAATATTCAATTTTTACCGTCGCTTTCAGTCGTCCGTCAAATAATTTTGATGAATAAATTTTTTTTTAACGCAGTTGCATAATCAAAGTCTTTCTTATTCCATAATTGAAAGAAAAATTAAAGTTGGCCTATTTTTGGAGGAGGAAAAACAGGGTACTACGAAGTGATATCTTCGTCTATTTTGGGTACGGTAAAATCAGTCCGAGCTACAGTTTTTTTTAACCTAGCTAACGCTGTTTACCGTAAGGGCCCTTACAGCTTTCACCATGACTGGGGGCGAGTGCTGAAGGTAACTAGCACAAGGGTTATCAAAGTGGTACGGACCTCGGCTTGGCCGTTACCTGTGTGTGAAAACTCCCGTGGAATTTTTATCCTAGCTAAGCTACAGTTGTCCCTTTCGTCTTTTAGCGATAAGAACGCGATAGCAATATATTTCTGAAATACTTATTTTTCAAAATTTTCGCCGACCGTATATCCTGTTAAATATAACTACATGATCTTTTTCAATATTTCAAAAATAGATTAAATGAAAACAATGCCAGGATGACAATTTTTCGTAAATCATAATCAATAAAGGTGATGTTATTTTGGCTGAGTTTGACGGCATAAAAAAAAGTGTGTGTGTGTATATACGCACGTAAGAAGTTATACTTCTTTGACCTAATAATAAAAAAAAAACAAAATGTTGACAGCTAACTTCAGGGTGTTCGTTTTTCGTAACGGTGTGCGTGCGCATCGTAACAATTTACTCTCATCAGTTTTCCGTAACGCGCCAAAAGAAGTATAACTTCAATAAAGAACTTCATGTGCGTAGCTAGTCTAGATGACAGCTGTCAATCTAATTTAAAAAAACAGTTTATCGTTGAGTGTAAACGTTTTACGATTGTGTAAGGAACAAGAAAGTGCCTCGAAACGAGATGTTCGCGTCGGGACGGATGGCGTACGTCGTGGAGTTAGACGAAGAGGGTACTATAGATTCGGATATACCCACAACATTGACTCGCAGTAAGGCTGACGTTCCAGAAATGGATGAGAGAAGTTCAGCTTCCAGCGGCAACGATATCGTACTGGAGAAGTTGGCACAGATATTCTCTTATTTGAGACACGGCAGGCATAGGAAATTAAAGAAGACGAAGGTTTGTTATGTTTCTATTCAACCCAATCCAAGGTGTTAAGTGAACCGTGCCGAGGGATGCGTGGCTGGGGGGGAGCCCAGTCGTGAACGGTACCTCTCTGATACCGGAGCACCTCAGAGAGTAATTTTTGCTCTTCCACCGACATGCGGGGCTCTGTCGGTGGTGACCTGTTATTTCCCTAGCTTATCGTGGGAACAGTATGAATGAAAACATCATACCCTTGAATTTTAATTCCCTCGTTGACGCCCTAGAGAAATCTAGTGACGTCAGTTCTTCTGGGACGGGGGGAGGTAACATCTCTCCAACGCCCAGACTAAGTACCTTAAAAGCCCAGAGGATAGATCCTAAGGCGGAAGTTGCTTCGGCGACCTCAGCGCCCACGGAGACTGACTCTGAGGTAAGTAAAGGTAAAACAGTTGCGGTTACAGGCGGTCCTGTTTCCTCTACCTTTACAGCCTCTGGGCTGGAAGGGTCAGCGCCCCTGGCGCAGCATATCCTTCCAAAGCCTTTAGGTAGAGGAGGTTACAGAGGAGGCAGGACTAGGAAGACAGGCGGAATCCAACCTCGAGGTGGACTTACTAGTCCCCAGACAGGCAGGACGACCACCGGTCGGAAACCTTTACGCAAAAAACAATAGCACACATCGGTGGTCATGCGAGGTTCCTCCAGGTTAACCTCCATCATGCTGTTGCAGCAACGGCGGTACTGGAGAAATGCTTCTCAGGGGGCATTGTGGACCTCGCTCTTATACAAGAACCCTGGGTGCGCAATAATACAATCATGGGATTGAAAACCGCAGGGAGTGTTTTTGCACACAACTGCGGGACTAAGCCCAGAGCTGGTATAGTTTTTTAGCAAAAGAACTAACTTTCTACCTGTTCCAGAGCTTTGTTCAGATGACCTGGTTGCAGCGTACATTAATCTTGACGGGTGGAAGGGCTCCAAACTATTAGTTTGTTCAGCCTATCTACCTGGAGAGAACAGTAATCCCTCAGAAGAGCTTATGCGGATTGTGGACTATGCGAAGAAACACAACGCTGAGCTGCTGGTGGGGTGTGACGCCAATGCTCACCATACTACTTGGGGTAGCAGTGACGTTAACGCAAGAGGAGAGTTACTTTTTGATTTTATTACAACTAGTAACCTAACTATTTTAAACAAAGGATGTAAACCAACCTTTGTTACACGTTCTAGACAAGAAGTCTTAGACATAACATTCGCCACTAACAATGTAGCTAGGCATATTATAAACTGGTGTGTAAGTGACGAAAACTCTATGTCTGATCACAGGCATATTAATTTCGAGCTCTTATTTTCAATAAAGAGTCAGAATGTTCTATATAGGGATCCTAGGAATACCTCATGGGATACCTATAGGGATACCCTAAGGTCTAACCTGGAAACGCTCCCTAAAAATATTAAGACAATTGAGAGTCTAGAGTTGGCAACTAATGCTCTCACGGCATCTATTACTGATGCTTATGAGCAGAGTTGCCCTCTAAAACAAAAGACCTCAATAAGACAAGTTCCCTGGTGGAACTCTAAGCTAAAAAAGCTTAGGGAAAAAACTAGGCGGCTTTTCAATAGGGCCAAAAACACAAAGGAGTGGGAGACATACCAACTGGCCCTAACCAAATACAATAAAGAAATTAGGAAAGCGAAGCGGGCTTCCTGGAGAAAGTTCTGTGAGGAAATCAATGATACGCCTCATGGAGCAAGAATTCACAGGGTGCTCGCTAAGGACAAACCTAAACAAATAGGACTCCTTAAAAAACAAGATGGGACCTTCACTTACAGTGAAAAGGAAACCATGGAGCTCCTTACGTCAGTTCATTTCCCAGGTTCTGAGAGACTTATTTCTAGAAGACTGCCCTCCTCAATAAGGCCTCAATTAGAGGACTGGCGTAGAGCGGCAAGCTTTATAAGACCACAGAGTGTGAAATGGGCTATAAAGTCATTCAAACCATATAAAACAGGTGGAGAGGATGGAATTCAGCCTGTGCTATTACAGCGAGGTCTTGACATCCTCACACCTGTAATTATTAAGATTTTCAGGGCAAGCCTTGCTTGGGGATATATACCTGAACTATGGAGAAAAGTACGATTACTTTTTATACCCAAGGCCGGTAAAAAGGATTACGCTATGCCAAAGTCCTTTAGACCAATAAGCCTTACATCTTTTCTTCTGAAAACTATGGAGAAGATAATTGATAGAAATATTAGGGAAGTGGTACTAACCACAAACCCTATAAGTTCTAAACAACATGCCTATAGCAGAGGAAGATCCACTGAGACTGCCCTGCTCTATCTTGTAGATAGAGTGGAGAAGGCATTAGAAGATAAGGAAATTGCACTATGTGCATTTTTAGATATTGAGGGCGCTTTTGATAGCACACCCATTAGAACACTAGTTCATGGGTTAAGTGTTAAAAAGGTAGATTCAACCACTATAAAGTGGATTGAATCAATGCTCTCAAACCGTATAGTTAAATTATCATTGCATGGCACTAATCATGAGGTGGTAACCACAAGAGGTTGTCCACAAGGAGGCGTTTTATCGCCCCTATTGTGGACCCTAACAGTGGACCAACTCCTGCATAAGATGGAGGAATTAAGGAT
This sequence comes from Samia ricini, assembly GCA_014132275.2. NCBI lineage: Eukaryota > Metazoa > Arthropoda > Insecta > Lepidoptera > Saturniidae > Samia > Samia ricini. The sequence goes on from AP028168.1 coordinate 23,322,078, forward strand.
TGACGCCCAGGGCTACGCTGATGACCTGGTGGTAGTTGTCCGAGGTTTCTCTCAAAGTACAATTTCGTACCTTATGCAGAAAGCACTAAGTGTCATTGACAAATGGTGCAAGGACAATGAACTGAGAATCAATGCAGACAAAACTGTCCTAGTACCATTTACTAAGAAAAGGCCGTCTTGACCAATTGGTACAACCTTCACTAAATGGCAAGACAATAAACTTCTCACCAGAGGTCAAATACTTGGGTGTTATTCTCGACCAGAAACTGACCTGGAATAGCCAAATTGGATATATAATTCAAAAGGCTAAAATTGCAATGGGGATCTGTAGTCGAATGGCCGGAAAGCGCTGGGGTTTACATCCCAGGCTAACCATATGGCTTTATACGGCAGTTGTCAGACCCATAATAACATACGCCTGTGTGGTTTGGTCCAAAAAGGCACAACAGCAGTCTGTTTGTACCCGATTAGCTTCAGTACAAAGAATAGCTTCTATCTTAGTGACAGGAGCCATGTCGACAGCCCCTGGAGCGGCTCTGGATGCTCTGTTAAATCTGACGCCCCTACATCTACATGTAGAGAAGGTGGCGAGGTTGACGATGCACAGAATGTACGCCCTCGGGAGGAGACAATGGATATCCCAGTCCATGAGATCTTTCTTAGACTCAGTGATAGAAACACCAATTTTAGGGATGATATCAGATATGATGATTCCTGAAACTAATCTTAAAAAATTGTATGATGTCGAAATCCCTCTACGGGACTCCTGGTTAAACAGTGAGATAACGTGGAAGGAAGGCAGCTTACTGTGGTTTACCGACGGGTCCAAAATAGGACTTAACGTAGGCTGTGGAATATATGGAGAGCGACCTAAGTTTAGTCAAACAACTAATCTTGGTAGTTTTGCCTCCATTTTCCAGGCAGAGGTATACGGGATTCTAGAATGTTCCTGTATAAATCTGCAGAAAGCCTACGTGAACCATACAATATATATCCATTCGGATAGTCAAGCCGCTCTCTTGGCGCTGGCTTCGGACGTAGTTGAGTCGAAGCTAGTTGCAAATTGTGTGGCAATGCTAAACAGCCTGGGTAAGAATAACAGGCTGATTTTAAGATGGGTCCCAGGCCATGCAGGAGTTCCCGGCAATGAAGCTGCGGATGCGCTTGCAAGAGCAGGGGCTATGGAAACACAAATTGGGCCTGAACCATTTTGTGGCATTCCAAAAAGCCTAGTTCGACTGACCTTAAGGGACCAATATACCTATAAGGCTATAGAATTCTGGAATAAATTGCCAGGACAAATTCATTCCAAAGAGCTCATCAGAGCATTCACTCAGCGCAAAGCTGAAGAAGCCCTGATGCTCAGTAGGAATCAGCTACGAGTATTAGTGAGAGCACTAACTGGGCACTGTTGTTTGGGCAAGCATATGCACAACATCGGTGTCCAGAACACAAGAGAGTGCAGGTTCTGCGAAATAGCAGACGAAACACCAAAGCACATCTTGTGTGAATGTGATCCATTAATACCCATACGTAACCGAATTCTGGGTAAGCATGTGTTGCTTCCGGAGGAGGTACAGACGCTCTCTGCCAAAAAGATACTACAGTATATTCAGGTTGTAGGTCTAGGCAGTGAGCTTTAGCAATATAGGGGCGATCACAATAGATCTGACTAGGTCGCAGTGATACAGGACTGTTTAAGCCTGCATAGCCCCTTTTCGAATAATAATAATAATAATAATATGTTTCTATTCGAAAATTCAAAAACACTTTCTTCAATTTAGGCCTTGATAAGGCGCTTATGAATGTCAAAATACTACGTCCAGTCCGTAAAACAGCCTAGTAATCGAGAAGAACCGGCGATAAACTCGATCTGTTTTTTTTCTGGATGTTTTTTTTTTTAACTTTACAAAGAATAGTTACAGTTACAAATTTTATTTGTAGATGCGCAGAGAAGGCTTTCACTTCCAGACATCACCATCGTTCACATAATGATCCACTCTATATTATTTAGCGAATTATCGTATAGAATCCTAAGAGACCTCTTTTGTGCGTGAACCCTAGTTACAGCAATAAATTCAGAATCTTATTAAGTAACTAGCTGTGATTCATAGAGTTTCTTTTTGATGTATATATCTACTTCTTGATTCTTTATAACCTCAATACACGTAACTTAGTTTACTTTTCCCACATAAAAAAAATAATTTAACCAGAAATTGTGAAGAAAAAACAAACAATTTTACTGGCTAGTCCTTAAATTTATGATAAATTTTATGCTTTCTCTTAGTCCCAAAAAAAAATAAATAATTGAAAATAATTAGGCTTTAAATAAATAATTAGGATACAGCACCATCCAAACATTTTTTCCCAATAATTATTTTAAAACTATATTACTGTGGGCTTGTAATATTCGTTGAATTTTAGTATTCGAATATTACGAATTTATCGAATAATTAGGGAACCATCGTAACTTTTCTAAATAAACAACATAATTTGTTATATTTCTGATAGCTTTACTTAGTATAACAGTAATTGACATACAACATACATAAGCTCGCGCCTGTTATCCCCGGAGGGTTAGGCAGAGGTGAAATAGCGAACTACACCACCCATATTTCAACAAGCTTAGTTCTCATTTCGTGTTTTCTTATTATGTCCCGCCGTCTCCTTAGCCACAACAGACCACGGAGTCTTCGCCTGAGCTGCCAGTGTCGCCGACATGGAGGCACATGTAGCTCTTTCCTCCCGCCCTTGAGGCTAGTCTCGACTCCACCTTATTCCTATTTCTCGGTCGTTTTATGGTCTGCTGACCAGGTGGTTGTCTCTCCGGTTGATCCTGACTACCCGATGTCAAAGATGATCACACCACTCTTGGGAGAAGATATTCTTCCCGCCATTTTTTCGAAATCCTTGCACCGCCTGCTTAAGAGCACCTGGATACTCTTTGTAGCAGCCACCACAGCGCTGTACAGGATTTCCGCTAACGTTACCCGCCCATGTGGTCCTGTGTCCTATTGGAGATCTCAGCCTTTAGTGCATTAACTCTTTCCATAGCAGCATCTCTTCAGTGTCCTGCACGTTTAACAAAGGTGGGAAGTAGGAGTATTTTGGGTGTGCAATTGCTCTAATTCCTACTCCAAGTAGACACTTTGTAGGATTGAGTTTTTAAATTTAGTATTTATTTTTCTTGAGGTCATTTTTAACCACTAACTAACAACTTTAACTAACTCTCATAAGTTGAGCCTCATAAACAAGAGAATACTGATTTAAAAAAAAAAAGTGAATTCAGTATCTTGTCAATCCTTTTAGTCATTCCGTTCGCGGTTATGTTTTGAATAGGTCAAATAGCGTGTATTTGATGCGTAAATAACATACATTTTTAATTGTAATTCGAAATGTTCGAATACCGAAATGAATAAAATTCGAATAGTAAAATACGGCGAATAAAATGAGTATAATTACGCGGTAATGAATATATGAAACGCAGGCCGAGCCGCGGACACAACTAGTATATATACAGTTTTTTTTAACACATAAATGTTCATGCATGAACAGGATAGTAAGACAACGGAGAAGGGAAGGAACGAGGATACGATATACGGTGATATAGGCGAGTACGTGCCGGACGGACGACGGTCGGACAGGCGTGACGACAGACCGCGCTCGGGTTACTTCGACAAACCTCTCGAAACTGAAAAGGAAGAGGGTACGTATAATACCTATACGTACGTACCTATACCACCCACCCATCTTGATCTTTCTAGCATAGAGCGTCTGTACCTCCTCCGGGAACGACACTTTCCCCACTCACACTCCCAGAACTCGGTCGCGTATTAATGGATCAAACTCACACAAGGTGTGCCTTGGGGTTTCGTCTGTAGTTACACAGAACCTGCACTCTCTTGTGCTCTGGATGCCACTGCCATACAAACGCTGCAGCTTCCGGTACACGGCACCCATTCGACAACCCGTTGGCCCCATCGGGCATCGGTTCTATGAGCAAATTGCCCAGCCCATTGCAATTTAAGTTTGACAATTCTACGGGCAATGCTCACCATATGGCTATCTCAGTAAGGAATCGTATATTAATCACTTGATGTTCAAGAGAGTCAAGGGGGGTAGGGTTGTTTGAAGTAAGATATTACGTGTATTTATTATATTCTTCTTTTCTTGGCCAAAAAGTAGTGTATGACCTCGGCTTACCATTGCTAGGCAATGATTTCCAAAATTATATAAAGATTACGTAATTTTAGTCAGGAAGGGGGGTCAAATGTTGCTTAAGAGGCATGGAACTGGCTGGAAAAAGTTGGGTTTATTTTTCTCCTGCGTTTTTAGCACGATCCTTTCATAATTGATACTACAAATTTTTTTATGTTTCGTTTATTATGGTAATCTATAAGTTTTAACGTAAAATGATTCTTCCTAATTTATGATCTTTGTTTGAGACACGAGGCGCTAAACAGTTTAAATAAAATGAAGAATCAATTAAACTCTTTTCGTTAAAAAAAAAAAACATGTAATATATATATATATATATATATATATATATATATAAAAGTAGCCCTCGTACTTACGACGTGTCTGTTTCTAGTATAGTTAGCACAAGGAAATTTTGGTGTTATGCGTTGGACAGTGCCTTATGACTCATCTAAATAAATAAATCAAATCAAATAAATAATAAAATAAATCTTAAAGTCCGGTTAAGATGTCAAGGCCTTTCAGTTCAACACTAGCTGAAAGACAGTTTAAAAAAAGTTTGAGAATATAGGTTTTTCTAGAGGAGCTTCTTGTCTTAATTTTTCCCCTTTTTAGACTATACTTTTTGCTATCTCAATACACCCTAATTTTTTTTGGGTCTTCTACTTCCACCAGGGGGTGGAATTAGGGTTTATGGCATGTACAAAATATGCTTTATATATTCTTCTTAGATCTTTCTTCTACTGAGATCCGGACAAAAAAAAAAAACGTTTTGTATTGTTTTTGACGTATCTCGAGACGATGTATGCCGAGGACTGCCTATATATTCTTTGAGTATTGAAATTAAGTGTATATTTCCAGGTCCGGGGACGTTGGTCCGACGTCAGACCGGGAACGTGGAGGAACGGGACAAGCGCTCGGCCGCGCTACTGTCTAAACTCGCGGCGGAACCGGAGGGCTACGCCGAGTGTTACCCGGGACTCCGTGAGATGGACGACGCTATTGATGACTCGGACGATGAGGTCGATTACACAAAAATGGACGCCGGCAACAAGAAGGGGCCCATCGGTAAACTATCTATCTGGTTACATAATAATGTAGCCTTTTTTTGAAGGTCTTTCAAATATAAAAAATTAGTAAAATAATAAATGCTTATAGTATTCAAGAAGATGTGCTCCCTTCTCGGGTATAGGCCTCCTCCAACTGTCTTCACTTTTCAACTTTTCTTTTATATTGTTTGTCAGGTGTAGTCCAAGTGCGACGCGGTGCTTGCGAAAGCCATCCCGTATCGCCCCCATCCCAAATGCAGCGGACGGCCCCGGGGGGTTTAGTGGGTATTTCCGGGCGCTTCACGCCCGGGCGAGTCCCACACTGGCACGGAGTTCGTCCCTCCGTGCCCCCTTACCTATTGCATTGGGGGACTTCGGTCTCACTAATACAATAGGTAAGGGTAGAGCGTAAATGCATTCCCCTCGTAAAAAAAAAATAAAACAAATGTGTAGTCCAACCCAGAGGCTTTTACGTTTTTTTTTAATAGTGGGTTTATGATTGTAAATTAGTTAGTTAATACGTATTGTAGTAGCCTGACATCTCTGTTGTTCCTTTCTATGTAGCGATATGATCCCATAGGAGAATTTTCTGGGGGTTTTCTTTGTCCTATTTTTGCATTGTAGTCTCCCATTAATAATCCTTCTTGGGGCAATATCGGTTACTTTGGTTCTTCTGCGGATCTCCTCATTTCTGATTCATGCAGAGAAACTCCGAGCATAGCCCTCCTCTACATTGCCCTTTGGGTAACTTTGAGCTTCCTGGTAAGACCTGATACGTCTCAATGCCATAAGTCAACACTGGCAACACACACTGGTCGAAGACTTTTATCTTGATACACTGCGTTATCTCGGATGAGAATATTCTGCATAGACTTTTTAAAATAGTTTTATTTCCATATTTTTATGTCACTTATTTTAAAATGTTTCTAAATATAATTACAAGCTCTCATTTAATTATTGCCTTTAATTACAATTTAATCCCGTATTATTCAATCAGGTCGTTGGGACTTCGATACGCAAGAGGAATATTCAGCGTATATGAGTAGTAAGGAAGCGCTTCCTAAGGCGGCTTTCCAGTACGGCGTCAAGACACAAGACGGACGGAAGACGAGGAAGACGAAAGACAAGAGTGAGAAGGCGGAACTAGACAGGGAGTGGCAGCAGGTGAATTATAACCCCCATAACGTTACCATTACACCGTATATTTTAAAGACGCACATCCTATTTGCACGTGATGATGACGCTGTTGGTAATGCATCTGGATTCTGCGCCAATGAACGGATTCGAGCCCATTCTATCTTTCCTTTGTTTGAGCTTTCTGTAAAGGAAAACATCGTGAGGAAACTATAGCATGGCGTCAGGACATTTCTAGTTTTCAAGTTTGAAAAGTTGCATCACTTTAGTACCCCTCAGTAGGCTTAGTGTGTCTGCCATCCTGGAACACATGGTCACTTAACATCAGAGTAGGCTTAGTGTGTCTGCCATCCTGAAAACATCGTCACTTAACATCAGAGTAGGCTTAGTGTGTCTGCCATCCTGGAACACATCGTCACTTAACATCAGAGTCGGCTTAGTGTGTCTGCCCATCCTGGAACACATCGTCACTTAACATCAGAGTAGGCTTAGTGTGTCTGCCATCCTGGAACACATCGTCACTTAACATCAGAGTATGCTTAGTTTGTCTGCCATCCTGGAACACATCGTCACATAACATCAGAGTAGGTTTAGTGTGTCTGTCATCCTGGACCACATCATCACTTAACATCAGAGTAGGCTTAGTGTGTCTGCCATCCTGGAACACATGGTCACTTAACATCAGAGTAGGCTTAGTGTGTCTGCCATCCTGAAACACATCGTCACTTAACATCAGAGTAGGCTTAGTGTGTCTGCCATCCTGGAACACATCGTCACTTAACATCAGAGTCGGCTTAGTGTGTCTGCCCATCCTGGAACACATCGTCACATAACATCAGAGTAGGCTTAGTGTGTCTGCCATCCTGGAACACATCGTCACTTAACATCAGAGTATGCTTAGTTTGTCTGCCATCCTGGAACACATCGTCACATAACATCAGAGTAGGTTTAGTGTGTCTGTCATCCTGGACCACATCATCACTTAACATCAGAGTAGGCTTAGTGTGTCTGCCATCCTGGAACGCATCGTCACTTAACATCAGAGTCGGCTTAGTGTGTCTGCCCATCCTGGAACACATCGTCACATAACATCAGAGTAGGCTTAGTGTGTTTGCCATCCTGGAACACATCGTCACTTAACATCAGAGTATGCTTAGTTTGTCTGCCATCCTGGAACACATCGTCACATAACATCAGAGTAGGTTTAGTGTGTCTGTCATCCTGGACCACATCATCACTTAACATCAGAGTAGGCTTAGTGTGTCTGCCATCCTGGAACACATGGTCACTTAACATCAGAGTAGGCTTAGTGTGTCTGCCATCCTGGAACACATCGTCACATAACATCAGAGTAGGTTTAGTGTGTCTGTCATCCTGGACCACATCATCACTTAACATCAGAGTAGGCTTAGTGTGTCTACCATCCTGGACCACGCCGTCACTTAACATCGGGTATGATTGTGCTGAAAGCACTGAGCCTATATAACATTAAAAAAAAAAGAAAATCAGTTGATTTAAGTTTAATTTGATTTTGTAGTCCTATATTCTCATAATCATTGCGTAAAGATAGAATATTAGTAAGACGTATTTGTAACACCTAATGGGTACATTTCAATAAAATTGCTAAAAATATATTCTTTATCTTTAATTATAACTAAAATCTCTGTTAAGAATTTTAGTATATATTTTGTTATATTTGTCTAGTATATAATAATACTAGCTGTGCTTGTGGCTTTACCTGCTTGGAATTCAGACGATTTGCAATTTGCCTATGTTCTCGGCCTTGATGCAAAATACTCGTATGTCGTTACCAATTTTCATCGAATTCGGTTCAGTAGTTTTTGCGTGATTGGCGAATAAATTAATAAATAGACAGACAGACAAACATTTTAAAACCATCGAAGTGTGTTCTCTAGTCGATTCTGAAACGCCGCATAGTATTGTTTTTTTTTAATATCTTCAGATTTCATCTCGTTAACCTTTTATTATAACTATAGATGACAGTGAGACGAAGGTGATAAGAAAACGACCAATAAAATCGTATTCCTTAGAATAAATACTTTAAAACAATTATCGAATATTTTGAATTATATATTCGTAGTTTTTAATTTTTAAGGGATTATTCATAATATAACGATTTAACCTATTTTATTTCAGATACAAAATATAATACAGAAACGAAAGGCACCTTTACATGGAGACGAGCCGGGGTTCAAGGCTTCTAAATATTAAATCGAATGAATGTATCATAAGAATATTAAATTTTATAGTATGAATACACATGTGTATTTTATATAATTTTATATCTCCTGTAATGTAGACTTATGTAATAAATTAACTATTATACATAATTTGTTTTGTTGTGTTTCGATATCCGTTGTAAATATATTTCATTGAATAAATAAACATTATAATGATCGTATGTTTCAATTATTATTTGTCGTAACGCGTAATTAACGTACTAATAGCTAGGATACTATAAAAATATTAATTTGTACTTGGAAACATTTTACTACGTGAAATTGCGTAAATGAATAATTTATTTAGAACTATATACGCATATAGGCTTTAAATACATGTTAAATACTGTCGCTATATTATTTTTAAACACTCTCACTATGTATTATCACGTCACCACTTTATTATATCAGGAACATTTACTTTAGCAGATAGAACTCAATTGTCCCCGTGTTAGCTCTACAGAGCCTTATATAGTGCCAATGTGACATGTGGCAGGTAAGATACGGTCCTACCGGATGTAGGCGGATAATATCTTAAGGCGCCGCCGGATGTGTACCTAAATATTGTTAACATACAGTTTCACCTGATATTAAGTGACGATGTGACACAATATTGTTAACACACTAGTCCTAGAGGTACTGGTATTCAAGTGATACTGCCGGAACAGATCTATGACAGTTCCTTCATCAGTAGTTCAAGCTTATATAGAATAAGTGAATTCGATTCAGTCCACTTTTTCAGTATCGTTTCAAAAGTTTTTGTTAGTATTTTTAAATAGACTAGTGAGTTACCCGTATTCGCCCGAATAGCAGGGCATAACATAGGTACGCCTTTGTTAGTGCCTTTTCATACGTCCCGGTTGCTGGGTAGCGGGCGCCGACTGTCCGGTAACACATTCAGCTTTCACACGACCCGATTTTGTATCCGTATATTAATATGACGACACGAGGATGTGAGACAAAACGACGTGCGCCTGATCTCTCCATGGTTGTACGTAGCCGACTGATCGTCCATGCGTATGAAAGCTTCTTAAGTGTTCCGTACACTATTGTGAGTACGGCAGCCGGCTAACCGATATCCGGCGACCGGGCGCATAGTGGTGGACACGGCAAGCACCCGGAGACCGCCTGCCCTAAGGCACTTACAAAGGCGTACCTATATTATGCTCTGCTATTCGAGCGAATCCTGGTAGCTTATTAGTCGATTTAAAAATACAAACAAAAACTTTTGAAGCGATGATGTCACAGCGGGTAGTGCGGCCGGATTCCGGGTCAATCGATGCGGGTTCGATTCCCACCTATCCGACTCTAAAATTAGCCTAAAACTTTCGGTGAATAAAACATCTTGAGGAAACCATAGCATGGTGGTAGGGCATAGTGTATAAGGCATTTTATACTGATGCCCGCCTAGGTATCTACCACCTATAAGTTTGAAAACCCGTCGCCAAATACCAATAGGTGTGTTCCGGCAGCATCACTTGAGAACCAGTACCTCTAGGGTTAGTGTGTTTACCATCCTTAACCACATCGACACTTAACATCAGTTGAGATTGTGGTCAAATTACAGAGCCGTGTAAAAAAAAGCGAATCCGTGCCGCTCACTAGTCGATTTAAAAATAAAAACAAAAACCTTTGAAACGATGCTGGCACAGTGGACATTGATTCGAATCCACTTGTTCTAAATGAGCTTGAATTTTCTATGAAAGAAATGTCGCGGCACTCTCTAGTTATCTACACTAGTGTGCTAGTTATTTCTATTTGTTTGTTATTGATAGATATCTGTCCGTTTATTAGTTAATCACTCAAACATTAAATGTTTATTCTCTGGCGGAGTGTCGACATTAAAATGAGTATTCCGTTCTTTGTATTACTTTATTTCGTGTACCACTGAATATGTTAAAGATACAGTGAATAATGATAAAAATAGGGATCTTATATGCGATCTGAGGATAGTGGCGGGTATATCTACTAAGCTCAGAGCTGGAATACGCTGGGGCACTTGGGTTCAATGCGCAGTAATAATATTTATTTATATTTTTTTTGTTTTTTCGATTCATAAATTTCGACAACGGGATGACATTTTTAGTGTATTTATAGTTTGTTTTAAAATACTGATTTAAGTCAATTATCATGTATTAATAAAATCAAGTTGGTTTTCACCTCGTGCTGTATCAGTATGATTAAAATACAAAATACATATTAGGAACCTACCCACATAGAATTAACTTATTCACAGGTGTTGAACTAATGCCGTTATTATGAGATACATAACGTAACCCACTTTTATTAAGATTTGATTTGATCGAAGTAGGAAATTAAGTATTTATAATTAAATATGATAAGTATATTGTAGAAACCAAATTAACCTATTTGTACTGATATAAAAAAAATTGTTGGGGGAAAGTAATCTTGGATAATAATTGATAAAAAGTTTTCCATATTCCTCTTTCTTAGCATAATTGGCGTTTTATAAATTTTTCGTTAAATTTTGTCCAACTGTTTGAGTGTGATTGAGTGACAAAAGTTTAATAAATGAATTTCAAATTTCTAATATTTTTTTTTCCTATATCTACTCGACATAAAGGTACATTGTCGTGTAAGTTATGTATTGTATATCATAAATAAACGTTCATATTGTTGTGGCATAACATAAAAATACAAGTAATAGTTATAAACCTTGGAATGTCGAGGTTGACTCCTATTAAAGTATTGGCACATCACAATTACATACATAATATTATGTACGCTAATTGGATACGCATCGACACAAAAAATATTCTCCCAACGGTAGGCTGACCTTCAGATTTCACTGTATAGTGTGGCATTCCGTCACGTTGACGCTGTGGTGACGCGTAGGCCGGGAGAAATGGGGCTGAAATTGCGACGATTCATTTGACACAATGCCGGTTCATCGGCACTACCTATACATCTACCTACCCGTTCGTAGAGGTGTCTTCACAGGTGCGTAAGCGCAGGTATACCCTCGCCCCGCACCGCTCGCGGTCGCCTTGCACCAGCCATCTTGAATTCCGTTCACTCAGAGCCGCGACCGTCTCGCGGCCAGCGCGCGTACACTCTCAGCGGACTATTATAATAAGTAAGTGATTTCATGTGATTGAATGTGATGTTGTGATAGTGCAGTGTTAAAATGGAGTCCACACCGATATGTCGGTGCCGAGTGTTATATCTCGGATCCGCCGTGCCACAACAGAGCAAGGACGGTCTACAGGGGATACAAGAGCCCCTGCGAGAACTTTACCCGGAAAAGGGAGCGACCAGCGGTGGTATCGATTCGTGGTTGTCGGTATGGTCGAATGGAATTTTACTTGAAAACGTAGACGAAAGTGGCTCCAGGGTGGCTCGGTTCTTTCCAATATCGAGTTTGCATTACTGCGCGGCCGTGCGCCGGGTGACAGTTGAAGGCGCGCCTAGGTTTTTACCTCTCGATTCGCCCTTCGCTCGTGCGCCGGCGCCACGACGTCCTCCGTTGTTTGCGGCGGTTCTGCGTCGTACGCAGGGTATCAAAGTGCTCGAGTGTCACGCCTTTATCTGCCGTCGAGAGGCGGCAGCCAATGCGTTAGTCCGGTGTTGTTTTCACGCATACGCTGATAGTTCTTACGCTAAAAGATTAGAGGCGGAACGTTCGCCAACTCAGCTTCCTCCAGAGCCAGAGGAGGAATTGGAAGTGTACGATGGAGACGAGAACCATAAAGTGTGGGTGGGAGAGACTGAGCGCGACGACGTCAGCGATGACATACCGCATCCGGCTCGAGCGCCGAGACCCCGTCAGATAACACGTCCAGCGTCTGTACCGCCCCCACCTCCTCCTCCAGAGGAACCCAAAAAGAAGTCAACTACAAAGAAAACGAAGAAAAAATCTTCAGCATCAGTGGATGAGTTGTATGCTGGTCCTGCGCCTGTGATGAATGGCAGATCATTAAGTCGGGCTCCACCAGCTTGGGCGGCCGGTCACCCTATGATGGTGATGGCACATCCTTCAGCTACTCTCCCACATGCACGGCCAACCACCATGGGTCATAGAGGTCGAGTACCGGCTGCTCTGGCCCCTGGACCGTATAATGCTGGTCCGCCCGGAAGAGGCCGTATTCAATATGCCACAGTCGACCCTCGGCGTTCTAAGCCTCCACCGCCGCCTGCTTTAAAAAGCGCTCAGAGTATGACAGGTCTGGAAGCAGTCGATGATGCTGGAGGTATATATAGAAAGAAAGGTCATTTAAATGAACGTGCATTTTCATACAGTATAAGGCAGGAACATAGAAGTAGATCGCACGGATCTCTCGCCAACTTAAAATTCGCTGCTCCGCCTGAGGTAAGCCTTATTTTGTTTCTATTTATTGCACAAAACACACTGTGACCTAGTACTTGTACTTCTACAATAAATTAAAAAACCGTTTCTATGAATAAAAATTTACAATTTTTGTATTTATAGTCATTAAAAAAATCTTGGGATCTACTTGGTGTTATGTTTGTTTTTTTTTTTTTTTTAATTTAACTTGGCTTTATTCACTTCTTTGAAAGTAGATGTCTTCTAACAAAAGATTGATAGAAGCGAGGTTGTTTGTTTTTACGTAGCGGGACTGCTGTCTGACTATCGTTTTGTTGGTACGTAAGCCAATTATCATCATTATTGTTGTACGAAGATACTATTGGCACATTGAAAAATGAATAAAACAATGTATCTGACTTTAGCTAACTGTTATTTTCACTTTTACTGAAACAACCACAGAATGTAATAATACTTTGACTTGAATTGTTGAATAATTGAAAAGTAAATATACCTTGTTTTACAACAAAAGAGAAGTATTGGCTATAGATTCTATTTATAATAACGTATTTAATATTCAGGTAGTTAAAAAAAGTTAATCTATACTAATAAATAAAATTGAAGTGTCTGTTTCATCATCATCATCATCTTCCTACCCTTATCCCATTTTTATTTGGGGTCGGCGCAACATGTAATGCTGATGTATTAACATTTTGTAATTTAAAAAAAAAAAATTTTTTGTACATAAATGAATGTATATACGATACCTATAACAAAAATACAATTTTTTAAAATTCTGTCTGTCTGTTTGTTCCGGGTAATCTCCGGAACAGCTGGACGGATTCTGACGAGACTTTTTTGGTAGATAGCTGAAGTTAATCCGCGTAACTTAGGGTACTTTTAATTTTCGGCAATAATTAGGGTACCGCGTAAAAAAAATTAAAACACATAAAAATATATAAAATCCGATTCAACGCACAGTTTTACGGGCAAGTGCTTGAATTTATGAGAAATATTTTTTTACATTATCAAAGTAGCAGAAAAAAAATTTAGGGTTCCGTATAAAAAATATAAACGCAGTGAAGAATATATGAAAGGCGGGCGCAGCCGCGGGCAATATCCGTGTGCTGCGATCAGTGCAGCGCACGGTGGCGTTGAGGGCGGTGCGCGGTTACCGCACGGTGTCCGCGGCGGCGGCCTGTGTACTCGCCGGCTCCCTGCCGTGGGAGCGAGAAGCGGAGGTGCTCGCTGCCGTGTACCGGTACTCGGCAGCGGGGAGGGATGGTGGTGTGGGCTCCGCTTGCACCCGGCAGAGATTAGAAAGGAGAGGAGGGAGATAGAGTTAGGCAGGTGGGAGGAGGACCTGGCGGATGCGCGCTATGGGCGACCAACCATAGACGCCATCCGCCCGGTCCTCCGGGAGTGGATGGAGAGGCGTCACGGCTCCCTCAGCTTCAGGCTTGTGCAGATACTATCCGGGCATGGTTGCTTCGGGTGGTATCTGCACAAGATAGCTAGAAGGGAGCCGTCGGCGGTGTGCCACCACTGTGGTGCGGCGGAAGATACGGCGCACCACACTTTTGCGGAGTGCGCCGTATGGGAGGAGCCGCGCCGGGCAGTGGTGGCGGCGGTTGGGTCAGACCTCTCGCTGTCGACGGTCATTAAGGCCATGGTCGGCAGCGAGGAGGTCTGGGAGGTGGTTGCCTCCTTTTGCGAAACGATAATGTCGCAGAAGGAGGCGGCCGAGAGGGCCCGTGAAGAGGATCCGGGGGCGGATCCTCGGAGGCGTAAAAGGCCCAGAGGGAGACGGGCGCGCTATGCGCGGAGCTTTCTCCGTACATAGCGTGGCCGGGTTTTTTTTTTTTTTTTTTTTTTTCCCCTTTTGCCCGCCACTGCTCTCTTTTTTTTTTTTTTTTTTTTTTTTTTTATTCTTGTCCTTCTTTGGGGGGTGGGTATTTATCCCGCCCCCTGGATGTCTGACCTTTGGTCATGCCTCTCCTCAAGAGGCGGGCTAAGTGGTGGAGAGGAACTTTTCTCCTCCATCCCCATTGGGCGCAGCCGCGGGCACTCAGCTAATATTAAATATGTAGCCAACAATTTTTAAAGTTCAAACAATGAAGTCATATATTTCGTTACATTATTATTTATTCATCATAATTTTAACTACGTCATTTTAAATAATTTTTGCATATATACAGTTGTTTTAAGATGATTCTCTACAATGGAACGGCGGACGGTTTTCGCGAAGTCCGATTTGCGGTTACATCGATTAAGGAACTAGCCGTCATTCTGAGTCAAACCAGTTAGAAATGTTGTCGTTACTGATGCAACTGCGTTCAAGTCGAGTATTTTCTTACATTTAACTACACTGTTGTATGTGGAAATCGTGTCTTAGAAAATAATTTATGCTCACCTCATGATGTAAACGTTTTAGACTGGAATAGAAGATTTTATATCATTATGATAACGTCTAAATCAAAGCACAATAATCTTAGTCCGTAACTATCACAAAAAGTATGAATTTACTTGCCCCCTGTTTTGCTAGCATATTGAATATATAAAATGTTATTCAACTAATTTAACTCGAGATGGAAATTCATATATAAATACACAGACTGCTAAACGACATGAAATCTTACCTACTCCCAGATCAGCGTAAATCAACCTGATGTTCACAGAAACGTAGCGGTCGTTGTGTACATACGTATTTACCTCTATATATATACAGCGGATATCTCTCGTAATTGAGCTTACCCATTGTCATTCCCACGGGAAGACGCTCATACTTTGACTCAGCAAATGTACATGCAGCAGAATAAGTAATCTATAATATCGTCGTAGTTTTTAAAACGATACAAAGGATACGTTTCCTAACTAAAATACTTGCCTGTGTATCAAATTATTTTGTAGCTGATAACGCACGTCAACTGAATTTGAATTAAATTATAATGTTATTAATGTGGAAGTGACAGAGGATTTCAATAGAACTAAATAAATAGAAATTTATGTGATACTAAATGTAATGAATATACATTCTATATACCTCAGCATGATGACTAAATTGAACTGTGATAGAGTTCTCATAAAATATGTTGACTTGAGTTGTGAATACTTATTTTACTTAATAAGACGAAGATATCAAATAGCACCTTTTACACTTTTTAGAATAGTGTTTTTTTCCGTAGTTGGGTTACAGTTTTTTAAACTTTTTTTGTATATTTGATATTTAAATATTCATAAGAAATATGATTATGTTATTTAAATGTTATTTTTACACGTTATAAGCTCAGTGCTTTGACCGTAATCTTACCTGATATTAAGTGTCGATGTGGTCCAGGACGGAAAACACCTATATTTGATTGTTTATACGGTAGAAAATTAAGTAAAATCTTTTGATTGCTTGTTCCATATTATGCCGTCATTATTATTTTAAAGGTATATTATAAGTATATATTATTCATTATTATAAAGAAATAAATTATATTTTAAACATATCAGGTAGGTACTTTTAAAATAATAATGACGGCATAATGTGGAACAAGCAATCAAAAGATTTTCCTTAATTTCCTACCTTATTATTTACAATTGTTGAAGACTATAGCATAGGTAAAGTATTACAGGTAATTTATCTTCAAGTCCATAAGTGTCATAAAAAATACATAAAAGTGTTTCTGCAATCATAATTTTTACATTAAACGCAGAATTCCATCACGGCAATGTATGAGCGTTTGAAGGTTGCACAGCAATCATAAACGAAGGGGCAAAACATTACATTCCACGCGGTGCGAAGTGTATACTGTAATCACGATTTTTTTTTTTATAATTTTAAAGTAAAAGGTACTTTAGGACAAATACTTGAGAAGTAGAAAAGTATAGTAGAGGAAATAATACTCTTACAGTGACTTTAATATAATTATATTATGACATCAATGAACACTAAAAATGCAATATAAAGTACTAGCTGCTCTTCGCGGTTTTACCCGCGTTGATCCCTTTCCCTTAGGATTATCCGAATAAAAACTATCCTATGTCACTTCCTGGATTTCAAACTGTCTCCATACCAAATTTCATGCAAATCACTCCAATAGTTTTTTAAGTTTATTCGTTACATACAAAAATACAAATCTTTCCTCTTTATAATATTAGTATAGATAAGTCATGACACAACAATTTGTTCAATCTGCGTTAGTGCGTTTACATATAATTGAAGATTCCAAATTATTTACTTAATTATAGTACATGTATTTTTATTAATGTTGAAGGTCGATCGAAATAGTTTGGGGCCTTCTTAGTTATATTTTATTTTTCTTTATTATGAGCTCATCTTGTTTATACAGTGAGCAAAAAATAACCTTACAATACAGCACTTTGGATATAAATAGGTATGATTAATATTTATAATAACGTATATTTATAAAACAATATACTATAAATATGTACTTACCTGTGAATATCCAATGCTTTTAAGTTTTGCGTTGAAGTCTTTTTTATGTGAATTGTCTTTATAGTATAAATTGGGCCCGAACGTGCATGATAAATTTTTTGTCATTTTCCTTAACATTAGTCATCGTTAAAATACCGTCAAATATTGTTATAATACCATATAGTAATAATAATTACTGTAATATTATACATTAGATATTACTAATTTCAGATTTTATTTTAATAAAATAAAGGCACATTCTTTGAAAAGTCTGTGTTGAAGTCTGGGAACAGTAAAAGAATGACCAATATAAAAGTTAAACAATTTGTAATTAAGAAGAAAAATAGGTATAATATAAACCTTTTTTGAATTAAATAAACATTCTATTTATCTCAGCACGATGACTTAGTTGACTGTGATATAGTTTTTATAAAATTTGATGACTAAGTAATACTATGATTTATTATACATGTATAAATTAGGAAAATCTATTTCATTACGTAATTAGTATATATGAATTCAAAGTGTATGGACATTCAGTTATGTTATGTATCAGGCTTAGTCTAACTAGTAAGTTGGTTTAAAGTACTATTTTTTTATATCCATAAGCATCTTTCTAGGGTCCAAATCGAATATAGTACTTTTAATTTTTGATTTTGTTATAATTGTTTGATTTCTCTTCATTAAATACTGGTTCTATAGTAAATTTTATGGTACTTTTTCTCCAAACATTGTTAAACTGACGGATCTTGATAGGTTCACTGGAATTTGTGGCAAGCGGCACTCAGCCGGAAAATGGCAATTAGCACAAGGGTACCCACATCGGTAAGAATCTTGTTTTGGGGCTATTACTGGCATGCGGATTACGTGGAATTTGTCCTAGGCAAACCTATTCGTTAAGCTAACATAAATAAAAAATGTCCCTTATAGAACCTACGGTATCTTGCATATATTGTGCAAGTGAGTTGTGCAGTGTATCTCATGTGTTGATAGTACTATGTATATGTATGTATGTATATGTGTATGTACATAAAATGTCACTGTATCGCACTGGCAGCGGATACAACGACTTCCACGGTTGGAGTTCATTAGCGTTATAGTTTTAGTTTTTGTTAAATTAATATCTATTAAATATACAGTCTCAACAAAATGTATGCAACAGTTCGCTTATTGATGGAAATACTGAAACTGATCAATAGCCACTCAACAAAAGACAATCGGCAGACAAAGAAAAGGAAATGTATTCAACTGTCTTATTTCTATATATGTATGTATAGATATTTTTGAAATTAGTAAAAATTCTTCAGGTCATCAATGTTCGTCAGATTGTAAAAAATATTCACCAAATAACTTTAATTTCTATCGAACTATTAACTTACATACTTTACTTACAATGGAAAATTTTAACTATTTATCTATCTATGTTTTGGTTGAGAGCAAGTTTTACTATGTTTACTTACCTATTTCTTTACTAATTCTGCTAATTGAGGCAAGAGAGGGTCTAATGTATTTACGTTGTATGTATATTAGTTCTTTCTTATATGTAATACTTTGCTTCTTTACTTACAAATCTCAAGTCACAGTTACACTGCACTAGTCTACTTAAACGGCACGCGTGTTGAACGCGTGTGACCGTCTGCTATTGTGCTTTAGCAAAATTAATTTGTTATTTCTCAAAATTGTTTACATAACTTAAGTTGATAGTGTTAAGAGTGATAATTCTATGACACGCTTACGTTTAAATAATGTTAGACTCCCACGCGAGGGGTTTGGTTGTCTACAACGGTCACTGCTCCTCTGTCTACTTAGATAACTACAATAGAGCGATTTATTTCATTCTACTATACATCCACTAATTATCATTTTTTTAATATTGTGTAGGTTCAGCGTCAATAGAAATGATAGGTGAAGTGTGTGTGGGAATATATGGAGATAAAGGGGGTGAATGTAGATATGGTGACTGATAGAGATGTATGGAAGAAGAAGAAGACATACTACACCGAACCGAAAGTGCTTTGACGGCAATTTTCCCATGCAATACAATAAACGTAAAGATGCTTGCTCTCAAGTCATGCTGTCAGAACACACCTGCTGATGTTTGGCGACAGGTCACGAAGGGCAATATTACAAAATGCCCTACCACCGTGCTATGTTTTCCTTCACCGACAGCTCAGGCTTTTAATAGGTGGGTTCAAACTTACGTCCTTCTATGCGGAATCCAACTACACTATCGACTTAACTGTCATCGCTTGTCATCAATCAAGCAACTCTTTAATTATACTTAAGATATTTTCTTGAACATTGTATGTACTTTACTGTAGAGTGACCGGGGTCTTACTTACCATACGAGATAGACATGAATCAACTTAATCACCACATGAAATAGTGTTTACCATACACAATGGCAACTTATTAATACTTCCTCAGACAACACCAATTTACCTTTTAGGGTATTTTTAAAATTCCGTTATTATAAAAAACAATGTTCAAAATCTTGGACTTCCTCCTCGATGACTGAGATGTTTTCATTCGTTCCTCCTCCTTATTATTTTCGCTGCTAAGTCTAATATGCAAACGAAATCAACATAATTGAATATTAGTCTTAAATGTTAGTCATAGAGTATAATTAATACTTTATTGTGTAGGAATATGTAACAGCATCTTTACTTTTCCGATATCTGAGGAATCAAAGATGCTTTGCAAAATGGTTATTGTAGCAATAAGAGATCGGTGAAATGTGTCAAAATGCGTTCTGCACCCCCAGTGTTATACCGTTAATATTTGACCAAACCCCATAAATGAGAGAAAAATACAGTCTCGACCATATTAAATTATTTATCTTTATCTCTTCACCTTTGCTTTCTTGCAGCTTTTTAAAGCTGTAATATTTTCTGGGTCATTAAATAACTTTGACAACTAGGATTCTAGGAGTTTCATAGTATAAATATGAAATATATATTTCATTTTATAAATAAACTATGTGCCCCAGCGAACTTGATACCGCCTTAGAATCGATAAATGCGTTCCATAAAAAAGTGTATAAGAAAATGAATTTTCTTCAGAATTTTATTGTTTTTTTTTTTTTTTTCGTTGTTTTGTTAGTTAGCCTGCTATTCGGGGTAGAGGCGAAGCCAACAAATCAAAGATCATAAAAATCGGTTCTGGCTTTCTTGAGTTATAAATGGTGTAAATAACCCGACTTTGTTTTACATGGTGTGGGCTAGAATCAGGTTACAATAATGAGCTCAGTAATGAGCAATGTAGTGCGATCACAATAGATCTAACTAGGTCGCAGTGACATAAAACTACTCATGTCTGCGAAACCATTTTCGGAATATCAATAATAATGTGCTCGAGGGGTGATTAAGCCTATTCTTTCCCTCGGGAAAAGGCTTCTTTGCAACAATAGAACGTTCACAGACTGGAATTATTATTAAATACACTTATATACCTCGTCTATATTTATTATGTACTTACAATAGAATAGGTCAGGGGAAATATTGTATATGTGTGTTGTACGTACACAGTATGTGTTTATTCAGATGGGTTAACGAAACGTGACGACGGAATTTAAAACCTTTGTTGATCACAACTTTGTTGTAACATGAATACTAATTATATTTACTCACATATGTACGTCTTTAAAGTTGCGCATTATTCTATGATAGGAGAGACTTGTGTTTTGAAACAGAATGTGTATTTCGTGTTTGTGATAAGTTGTTCAATGACTTTGTATTTAAATATTTCTATGAAGTTTATTATTAACGTTTTAGTGCTGATAAAGGTATTTCAAGGTATTTTGGTGATATATAACATATTCTATATATACTATAATATTTTTGAAATAACCGTTTAATAACCGTTTTATATAACCGTTTCTAGAACTATCATTTTTCTGGAATATGAAATCACTGATACCTTGAGTGTTGATTAAAATGCGACGATAGTGTGGTCGGATTTCGCGTCAATAGGGTCTCTAAAATTAGCCTGGGCTTTCGGTGAAGGAAAACATCGCGAGGAACCCATAACATGGTAGTGGGGTATTTTCTAATAATGCCCGCTTGAGCTGCTACCACCTTCAAGTTTGATAACCTGTCGCCAACCAATAGGGGTGTTCCGGCAGCATCACTTGAGAACTAGTACCTCTAGGCTTAGTTTGCTTACCAGCCCGATCCACATCAGTTGTCACTTAACATCAGTTGAGATCTTGGTCAAAGCACTGAACCAGTACCGTGCAAAAAAATCTAAAGGACGTTATATTTTACAATTATTATAAATTTAACTTACCCATTAATATTTCACAGTTCTTATTAGTCAATACAAAATTTAAAAAAAAGAATTTAAAGTAAATTAAGTGTTAGACCATAGCCTCTTTATAATGTAATGCAATATACATAGGAAACATTATTAATTAAAAGTGATTATTGCAACTCGTTCCGTACCAATAATTTATTGAGAGAGTAAATGAATTGAAGATATGACGTACTTGTTTTTTCACTTTTAGCTAAGTACAGAATCTTTGTGAAAATAATATGTTAATCAAATGGTTAAAAGAATTTGAGGTACTATTTTCCTATTGTATATTATTCGAACTCTCTTAAGATAAACAAACTGACGGCTAAATCGATTTCGACGGGACTTTTTCTAGTAAATAGCAGAAGCTACTCCGTGTAATTTGGGCGACTTTAATTTTTCGACAATTATTAGAGTTCCACGTAAAAAAAAAGTGTGAACAAAATACGATTTAATGGACAGCATCATTAAAACATTACATTCAAATTATTATTTAAAATGTATATCACCCAGTGAAGAATATATGAAACGCGGGTGAAGTTGTTTTTATTATATTACGAGTAAAAAGTTGCTATTTAGATATACAAACATACACTTTTATTTCATTTATTAGTATAGAGTATAGCTTAGATGAAGTACATCATTTTACTGAGCTCCAGTAAAAAAAGTATCTGCTCAAGCTTTGCAAGAAATATGAATAGCCGTTCTGTGGAAATTCTTATCAATGTAGGTCATTGTTAATTCTCATTATAAAACTGCTTACAATGAGAATTATTGCAGACTATTGTTTTACATTGCGACCAGCTGTGTTTATGAATTATTTGTAAGATCGGTAAACACTTTTACTATTCTACTTAATAAAAAAGACGACGTGGCCGTTGCGAAGTGTTAATGAAGTTTATTCGGATTTTAGAATTGAAAACAGTTGTTTGTCGGGGTGAGAATTTGATGTCCAGTTTAAAGTTAATTAGTTGTAAATGATTGTCAGTGCTTTTGGCTGGGGTAGACTTGTTGAAAGTTATTTTTTGGATGTATTTACACTTTCAATATGAAATATTTTTATATACTCGAACATTTATATTTTACTTTCAAAAGTGCCACAAGCCTCTAATACTCCTACATAATGTGTATGCTGCTTTCATATTAAATAGATTACAATTTTCAATATCAAATTAACTATGTAACTGTAATTAATTAACGTATTTAAAACGTTAGACAGGGAGATGTTATTTCTCCAAAACCTTTTACCGCTGCACTCGAGGATGTCTTCAAAGTTCTGGATTGAAAAGGGCTTGGCATCAACATACACGGCGAGTACATAACACACCTCCGCTTTACTAATGATATAGTAGTCATGGCTGAGACCGTATAAAACCTAAGTACGATGCTTGATGACCTCAGTAGAGCCTCGGAACGAGTTGGCCTCAAAATGAACATGGGCAAGGCGACAGTCATGTCTAATGTCCATGTTGTGCCAACTCTTATAGAAGTCCGTGACTCTATGCTCGAAGTTGTTGACAGTTATGTATACCTGAGACCAATCGTCCAGTTAGGTTGATCCATCTTTGAGAAATAGGTGAATCGTCAAATTCAATTTGGCTGGACCGCGTTCGAGAAGCTACGCATAATCTTCTCATCCGAAATACCGCAGTAAGACGCAGTAAGACAAAAGTCTTCGACCTGTATACGCTCCCAGTATGACATACGGCACTGAGACGTGGTCGCTCACAAGGTGCCTAATAAAAAAGCTTAAAGTTGCTCAAAGGAAAATGGAGAGGGCTATGCTTGGAGTTTCACTGCGTGAACGAATCAGGAATATGGTGAGCCGCAGAAGAACCAAAGTAACCGACATTGCCCGAAGAATTGCTAAACTTAAGTGGCAGTGGGCTGGGCACATTGCTCGCAGAACCGATGGCCTATGGAGCCAACGGGTTGTCGAATGTCTACCATGCACCGGAAGACGTAGCGTGGCCTGGCTCCCCACTAGGTGTACCGACGACCTGATGAAGGTCGTGGGAACCCGCTGGATGCGGGTGGCGCAAGACCGCTTGTCGTGGAAATCTTTAGGGGAGACCTATGTCCAGCAGTGGACGTCTTTCGATTGATTGGATGGAGGACGGATGGAATTAACGTATTAGCAGATCAAGACTTTAAATTGTTATTAGTTTTTCGAAAAAAAAAAAGTTATAAAACCTTAAAGTTACAAGTTTTACCATAACAACATCATTATTATTATTTGTATAAAATAACTGACGATTAAAAAATAACTAAAGTTAGTTCTAATAACCGCAAAACTATCAAAAGTAAAAGGATGCAATATATTTTAAAATCCAATCAGGTTTACATAGTTAAATCGTTAACTATTCACCGACGTAGCTCGTTCTACCCAACTCAAAGTATCACTCATTTGATATGCACGCGACTTGATTCAGACGGTCAGTAGCACAAACGGGCACTTTTAAAATGCGAAGGGCAAGTCTTGATGTCTTTTTTTAATCAAAGTTTAATTGCTCTTTCATTAACAAGTTCGTAGATATTAGTAAGATTGTACCGGCCGATTATAATGTACTGTTATGAATCGACATACCAACTGTTGATGTGTGCCATAAAACAAACGTGCGTATCGTCGTGTACCTTTATTTATTCCTTAATTAACCATAGCAGGTTGGTTTTAACGGTTTTTTGCAATCAATGTAGCGGAATTTGTCAAGAGGGGGGCGTTCGACGCGGTTCACCTCGACAAGGCTTTGATTTCGTCGACTGTTATTAATTTAGATCTCTATTTGTTCTGGTAGCATGTTGGTAACTTAAATTATATAATAAGGAAAATGGATAAATACATCGTAGTAATTAGTCCTGATATTTGGAAATGTTTTCACAACACTTATTTTAACGAATAGTACATACAATTGGCTATTGGAATAATTTGTCAAGGTTTTGCAATTAGTTTTTGCTAAATATGATTATTTATCATCTGTGAAACAGTATACAGGAATCGTTTTCGTTTAGACTAAATGCAGTTTAGACATTAAAAAGTTGAACAAATTTGAGAAAAATGTTGTATTTTTATAATATCTTTAATAATGGTTTTAGTTATATTTCGACCACAGAGCGTACATTTAAAATTAGGAAGAATTCATGTTTATTAGTTAAATATATAACTTATAAGTAACTCATTCGGAAATGTTCCATTGCACATTTAGATTACAAGCAGAGCCTGCTCCTAAAATTAAGCATTTGGACTATCCATCCTAATTTTTTTTTTATATGTATATAATAAGTATAAGTAAATATATAAGTCCAATAGATTTTTTATATAACAACAAAATAAAATGTCAAATATCGAAGAATAAACAATTTCAGCATAGTTAAATACAATTTGTAGAAATCATGTGAAGTATTCAAATGAGGAAACGATTATCGCATCAGAATCAATACTGGCTTTTGATTGTTTCATTCATTAACACGTCGAATGAATGGCGGGTAGAAATTTTTTGGAAAGCACATCTTTTAACACAATCGTATTTGTACGTCTACAGAAATACATTACAATATTTGCATAACAATACAGGTTAGCATTTAAATTTCAACTATTATATGATTGATATTAATCCTCTTTTTAGAAAAGGTTCACTTTTTAGTTTTCAGACTTTTATTTGGCATTCACGAAGTATAGGTTATACTTTTTTTTTATTTTTTTATTTGTTGCGAAGGCCAGTATTAATAATTCATAATGTAGTAACAGCTCCTAAAAATGAGAAGCTTCATTTATTATCTTTAACATTTTGGCGTGATTTCGATTTGTTATATAGTAATTCTTTTTTTTGCATTAACATGACCGAATATTTTGTAATTTTGGTCGTAATGTTATTATACAATGGTGGCATAAATTGTTTGATTACCGTGTACATGTGAAGTTTATTGAATGAATGAAATAATAACAAGAAACATAAATCCTGAGATCCCATAAAATACCCCGGTAGTTCTAGCACAAATATAATAAGATTGATTTTAGGATTAATTAAGGCAGTATGGATTAATTCCTTTGCCTGTCCTATGATTGGATTAATAATGTTTCGTCTCATTTTAATTCTCTGTGTAATAAAAAATTAAGAAAGATGACGAATAAAATTTCTCTTAACACATTTACACATTCGTTTAATACAACATAAATTGGGTTATAGTACCGGGTTTCTGTGACGTATAAAAGTAATAGCAACGTGGGCTTTATGCTTATGAGATTAGAGTTGGTTTTGCAATAATGTTGCGGTTAATTTTACCTGGTTGCAAGCACCGCATAATGCAGACAAGTTTTGCTGGCGTATGCGGGGTAATTGCGCAACTAGCGTATGGCATGCATTGCGTGTTTATTACGTTATCACTTCGTTTATTGTTATAATAATCACGCATTATTTATTAACTGCTAGGCTTCAGTCTTTAAACTAGTAATGTTTTTAAATCTTCGTATAATTAAACGTGTAGAGTTACATCAATTATATAGTACATATATAATATATTCCAATTACACGTAAAACATTTACGAAACGAGCAAGTTATTTATTTCGCTCGGTCACATTACTGCGGTCCGTACAAAAATCACCATAGGTACCACAAAATTAAATAAGTAGCTGTAAATTATCAATATAAAAATATAGATTTAAATAAAACAGTTTGTCATTATCTACTCTCTTTACCGATCAGTTTGCTCAATGAGTTTCAGTGTTATAAATAAAAGTCGAAAACAGTTTTTCATTCTTCAGTCATGATTATGTTCACATTCCAACCGACTGGTGAATACTTATGGCTTAATTGGTAGTGCCGTCGGATTTCGCGTCAATGAACGCGGATTCAAATCCACCTATCCAACTCTAAAATCAGCCTGATCTTTCGGTGAAGGAAAACATAGCGAAGAAACCAAAGCATGGTGATAGGGCATTTTAAATAATGTCTGCCTGGGTATCTACCACTCTCATGTTTGAAAACCTGTCGCCGAATACCAATAGGTATGTTCCGACAGCATCTCTTGAGAACCAGAACCTAGGTTTCGTGTGTTTACTATCCTGGACCACAACATCACATAACATCAAGTGAGATTGTGGTCAACGTCTCTGCCTATACCGAGTAAAAAAAAACTAGTTGTAGTCTGTATGAATATACCTTTTTTTTTCAGACTTGCATGGTATTATTAATACATAACTTCAAATATTAAAGCACATTAAGTAATATACATTATAATTTAATAACAAAAAACTAAATAATAGTACCGAATTATTAACATTACCTAAAAAACTATAAATAATGAATGCCGTCCAGCTCGCCGCCAGACGGGAAAGTTCCCAGAAGGCTGGCCACATTGCCTCGTTGGATGGCAATGCTTATTCGCTGTACCAAACATTGACCCGCCAACTGGTCGCGGGACGTGTTGACTAGACGACTCGCGAGCTCCTTAAAAAGGCTCGGAGTCCACGTCCCCAGAGTCTCGACCACAAACGGGACAAATATATAACCCTCACCAAGGGCAGCATATTTGGACCGCTTGATATCCTCTGCTGATGTAGTTGCTTGGCCGGCCTTCAAAGAGGTAACTGGTAGATGTGACGGTGTTAAAGTATCGACGCTAGAAGCAACCCATACCAAGAACAGCCCCATCTTTCAAGACATAAGCGTAATCCCATCGGGTCTTTTGCCATCGTCACGCACTAAACCAATAGGTTCTAAGCCGGATGACACATTAACACTGGCAAAAGCCCGACGTAAAACGCCATTGAGGGTGGCTTGACGCGAAATACGACCTGCGCTTTTACTACAAGCTAGACGAGCGAGTCGACTATAAGATCAAATGGCAGCGATGTGGAAACATCCACGATACCCCTAAACGTAGGTAGACGGAAAGTCTGAATGAGGTGTTGTGTAATTTAGTGCCAATATTCGGGGACGGTAATGCCTTTAGCCAAAGGCTTGACTCCCGCTCCTGAGCGGTTAGTAGACGAGCACGCTCTTCAACACTAGTTGATGTGTTATAAAATTATTCCGTACTAATTTACAGAGCAGTTCGTTCCAACACCTTTGAGAGTATACAACCTCAGGAAAATTTGATTTTGGGCATTCAGCAATCCAAGCACTTTTGGCTTCCGATAAATTAGATATTTCAAAAATATCACATTTAGATAAAATATTTGAGAGTTTGAATTTCATCTTTTATTTAGAAAAAGGTAAAAATAGATTCATCAAGACTAGTGCATCAAGTATATAGAGAATAAAATAAAATAGTCTATATAAGTAATAATAGTCTAATAGTATTTATATAGAATAGTAACCGTGTGGTGCAGGCCAAGAATAGTATCACCCCATATCTTCCCGCGGGTGTCGTCAGAAGCGCCTAATGGATAAACCAGCGAATGGGCAGTGGCATTCTCTGAGAACCACAAATACTTGACTGCGATCGCCTACCCGCTTGCCAATCGTGGCGATTATAGCAATTACCTCCTGTCATCCGCTGGATGCGGGTCGCGTAAGGCCGGTCGTCGTAGAAATCTCTGGGGGAGACCTATGTCCAGCAGTGGACATCTTTTGGTTGAATGGATGGATGAATGGAGCACAGTATATAGAGTCTGAATATATCTTGTATATAGAGAAAATTTGATTCACGCGCAAAAGAAAAATTGGCGGCTGCCACTTTCATAACTCGCCGCATACGGGTTTTAACAACGGAATTTCCATAAATAATTTAGAAATTTCACATTTTCTATCAATATTTATTTTTCAATGTTCTGTGTGTTCATCAGTCGTAAACGTTTGTATGTTTTCTTCTGCGGTTTCATTTGCTGTGTTTGTTTCTTTGATTGATTTGAAGTACGTAGTCAATTTTCAAAAAGTTTTAATGTTATCAAGGAGATAAATTTTTATGAAACACACAGTATTATAATTATATTATTAGTAATTACATAATTATGCTTTGTGTATTAAATGTTGGTAAGTATTTTTATATTAGTGTTTTTGTTCCTGTTTTTTTTACTGTAACTATGATGTAATATCACGGATGACTATATGAACAAGTTTTTATGGTGTATATGATTTTTTATTTTGCTGTTTTTTTGCTCTGTTACTTATATTTTCTTTGACGTATAAGGGGTCATTCAAATATTACACAAGCATTTTGGTAAGTTTTGATCCCCTTCCTTGTCAGCAATAGTAACTAAAGAATGTACTCCCATGTTAACGTAAGCATTGGCATAATTTGAACAAAAAATTTAAGACTACATTTTATTGCTTACGTAATTAAAATCCAGACCCAGACCCTCCTCTATTTCAGCATAGGTAAGCAAAGCATAAACCTCCCCTTTAATGCTTATGCGATATTGAACGACCTCTAATATGGTTAACTATTGACCCTAAGTGATATACAAGATTCATTCGTGACGTTTAACTTAAATTATTCAATGCTAAGAAGTAAAAAAATACGTAGGGGTATGTTTGTCTATAAATTTCAATTTCGAGTAAGAAGTATGTACGTATAAAAACGAACCCAAAAATCGACATATCGAATAAAGTTTACTTATATATCTTCAACATACTTCTATGTTTTGCAAGTTTAATACAATTATACAAATTAAAAAATATTAGATCGAAGGCTAAGCGAACCAACTATTTGCGAATTTCCTTCCTGTTGCGTAGTTACATCCTTGACTTAATGATTTCTACGGAAGTCATTGCAATAGTTATTAGTTAATTAACCAACAGTCGGTATTAAAGTCACAGTGAACGAGTATAAAAAAAATTGAATAATTTTTTACTTTCCGATTAAGAGTTTATGGAAGAGGTAACTTATTAGTGTCTTCAATTTGATAACGGCCTAAATAATAACCTTTGAATAATCTCTGTGAATATTAATATAAACATTAAATCTAATAATATTAAGGTTACGAACTAAATATACAAATGAAAAAGGCATTGTGTTAGGTTTCAAAAATATTATATTTATTTACTGAATAAAGGTGTGTGCACTAAAATATGTTATCTTTACCTTAGATACTTATAATATTTATTTATGGAAATTCTAGAATTTCTTTTTTATTCACTTGCTTAACAGATTCAATAGTAGTTTCATGAACAGTTGTTTAATAGCACCTAACACAAAACATAATAAAATTATTATTATTATAGAAGATACGATTTACTAAAAGATTTAATTAAGCTGTTTTCTGCGTCTTACATCAACAACTAAGAAAGGATGTTAGCGTATCAAAATTTACTCAAAGAACAAATTTGAGTCAGTTGTCTGGTAACAAATGTTGTCTTCGGCTCGAACCTTACCACACTAGGTAACAGTAAGCAATTGTACTATAAATTCGATTATTGTAATAAAAGTAACTATGTCTAGAATCTGGTCACCATGTTTTCTTGGTAAATTATTTTTTATTATATTATTTTATCCTCCTTCGTCTGAGTATTCAAGCTCGGTAGGATCAATCTACTTGTTCAATTATAATTACTTCCGTCGAATATAATTATTGAAGCACGGGCCTATGTGGGTTTAAGTATGCGCAAATGCAAATGTCACGCAAGTAGCACACAAAACGACGCTGTAACGGAATGCGGGCCTCGATACAGCGTGCCGAATACATTCCTATAAATTTACCTCGGTTAACAATAGATTACAGACTCTATTAGCAAGCACTAAGGATCACTGATACTCAGCAGGACGCGCAAAACTGGATAAGTTTGCAAAGAAATAGTGCTAACCTCTTTCGTATTTCCCGTATTATATTTTACCGTATTATCTTATTCATTAAGAAGTATACAATACTTTTTTTGGAATTAGTAAAATGTAATAATAGATTTGCAATTTGATCTTGTTCTGATTGTATTGATTGCCGTTGAATTTGTTTAGAGTACATGGCATTCTGGATGTAGCTCGGCAATGATGAACTTACCTATGTTATAAATAATAAAAACAATCTTTTTGGTATTTATATATTTACTAATTATTTACGTATTAAGAAATACGTAAGACATCTTATAATTTAAATAGTTAGTAGGATTATAGACTATTCATTTTTGGTAGGTTTAAGAATAATGCTTAGAAGTAAATCGTATAATGGTAATAATGTGTGGAGTAAATAGAATTATGAGAAAAAGAATTTGCAAACAAGCAAGTATTCATATAATTTTGTTTTAATTGAATTTTAATTGAATTTAATTGAAATTAAAAATATATATACCTAATATAATAACAATAATAATAATTCTTATTTATTATTCAGTTAAGATTCTACCTGTTTTCATTACAATGACTTCGTTGTAAATTGTTGTGGTTTCCGAAAACCGATTTCGCGATAAACGAACAAGAATAATTGTGTGGTTGTGAAATGTTTCTTGCTTAAAAACGAGGTGAAGTAATAATATGCCTCGTGAGATATTTTTTTTTCTGTTTTAAACGTTTATACATAAATATTACTAGTTCGTGTTTTACGGCTAATATTTCACACGTAGACGATAAGGTAAAGCACGCACGGGGGCCGTTAGGTTTGGCATTTAGAAAACAATTGACAAACGGCGGCCAGTACCGTATTGAGGTTTAGAAAATCTAACAATGAAATAGATTTTATGCTATAGGTTGAAATGGCTTAGGTAAGATGTAAATAACGATAAGCAACCTTATTGCCTGTGCTCTCTGATTTTAATATTAGTAAGAATTGGATGACGTTATTCAGGTCACTGTAATGGTTGTCAAGTACGAACGCTTGAAAAATACCATAGTTAACATCGTCTGTATCTGAATAGGCAAAGATAAAGCAACAGTTTAGTAACTTTTTTTGTCAACTGATTTTCACTTTGTTTAGTAGCTTTTAACGAATTTCAGTGTCACAAGTACATTTATTTATTAAATTACTAATTTATTAATTATATTTAGTCATTTGTAAGTTATAAGTTGAGTTATATAGAATTGTATTGTAAGTTTTTGAATTTGTAAGAACTTGATGAACTACGTTTAGCATCCATTTTTAAATAAACGTCTATGTAGGGCAATTCTGTGATAGAAAACTGGTTAATAATGTTTAATTTGATTTAACATTGTTATAATTGATAAGAAGAAGGGTTCCGTTCGTTTTTTTATATTATTAACTAGTATATGATGAAGCGCTTGACAAGGTGTGGGTATAAGGTTTTATAAGATACTTTAATAACTTCTACATTACGTAATGGGAAATTGGTGATCAAATTAACAACGCAAACTTTCTAAATATTGCGTAAACCCGCGTATCCGATTTAAAAAAAAAAAACTTCAATAATAAATCACTGTGTGAGGTAAATCAATTTAAGTTTCGAATACATATACGGTGATTGAATTAAACAAATTTATTAAGCGTTTAATTAACTATGAAATACAAAGTAAACGAAATTATTTAGCAATGATGTTGTTAGTAAAAAGTGATTTTATGCAACTCATAAGAATTTTGCAAAGTTACAAACAGTAATAGTAGGTATAAAATAATGTTTCTAAACATTTATCTCTTTGAGTTAACTTAACTTCTTTATCAGTTGGGCCAAACGGATGATTCAGATATTGTTGGTTGGCCACTGACGGTTATTAGTGTAGTAACTTTCAAGACTAAAAAATAATTTTAGGAATTATTATAAACTGTTGTTCATTCAAATAATAAAACAAGAGCATCTTATGCCAAATAAAGAGCCAAAATTGTATCTTAAATCGAAATTTAAATAAGTATTAAGGTGCGTAATCCATACAATCTTCAAACATTCAAAATTTGGGTATTTTTTTAGATTAAGTATCAAAACAGATGTTAATAGTAACAATAACATGGTTAAATGTTGCTCAGTTAGTGATATGCCGTATTTATTTGTTTCATACTTAATTAAATGCAAAGAAAAGTATTTCACAAACATAACAATGTTGATCCAAAACTTCATATTATAATATTTATAAAACCTGATTTGTAGGGTAAGAAAATCTTCTGTTTGTACAAATCTTGAACTCTGAAGAATATTTTGCTTTCGAAGAAATTGCACGAAATAATGATTTTACTTCTTTTTAATTAGATATAACTAGATATTGACAGGATATGTTATTATTTCAGCCAAACTGATGAAATTCATAATATTTGGATTTTTTTTTAACATCAGTGTAAAAACCCTAAAAACTGCTCTCAAATGAATGTAAATACCCGGTGAGGGGTGCGGGTGACAGATTGATGACGTACGCGTACCCAACACAATCAACATGGCGGCAATTTGCTGACTTGCTTGTGCCGACAATTTGAAAATTGTACGCGGATCTGAATTTATCGGATTATTTTTAATACTTAAAAATATTACTTAAGATAAAGTTAGTTTTAATTTATATGAAAAAATAATGGTATTATTGTCTTTTTATTCTATGACTCGAATTATTATAGTTCCAAAGTTTATATAATCCAGTTGAATTAAGTTACGAACAATTTACGAGGTTTATTTTCTGTTCCTGTAACCTAATTATTACTATGGATTATTAATATTAATCAGTAATTTTAGAACGTAATAAAAAATATTTTGTAAAAACCACTCAAGTCATGTAAATTATGTAAATCATTTTATTTATAATTTTAAAAACAAACATCGACGCTTAACAATGAAGGATTATATTTGATTTTGGCTGTAAATTTTGAAACAGAAAACTCGTTTACGTACATGTATAAACTATTAACTATAATCCACACGGATGACAATTAATTTAATATAACTTACTTTTTATTAACTTACTGAACATTATTTACAACATTATTTAGAATTATAATAAAGTAAACAGGTTAGATACTGGATGTTTCACTATCTCTTTTTTTAAATGTAAATTTTTCATTTTTTATCTGTATATAACCTTTAATAACATTCCTTAAGAGGATATCCTACCGGCATTTATTCCATACAAAAGTAGTCCCCTGTTTCCTCCCATTATGGTAAATATTTTTATACCAAATAATATATATCCATTACCGCCATGCCCGTACGTTTTGATTTTTTCCATAAATTAGTTATTGTAGAAACTAGAAGTCTTTGAAAATGAAAAAAATGCTTGATTTTTACCGTCATTTTCAGTTGTTCGTCAAACAAATTCGACGAATAAAATTTAAAACAGACATAGCCAAAGTCTTTATTATTGTAAAACAGAAAACAAATTTAAAATCGGTTCTGTTTTGGAGGAGGAAATAA
Organism: Samia ricini; assembly: GCA_014132275.2. Classification (NCBI taxonomy): domain Eukaryota; kingdom Metazoa; phylum Arthropoda; class Insecta; order Lepidoptera; family Saturniidae; genus Samia; species Samia ricini. The sequence goes on from AP028168.1 coordinate 23,355,906, forward strand.
GGTACTGCGGAGTGATGTTTTCGTCTATTTTGCATAGGTAAAATAAGTCCGAGCTACAGTTGTCCCTTTAGTGTTTTATAAATCTTTCTTTGGGGCGCAACGCGCTAGCAATAGATTTCTGAGATAGCTTCTTTTCTGACCGCATGTCCTCATATTTATCCTCATTTAAGATATTTCTTTAAATTAGCTGTTTCTTGGTATAATATAGAGAAAATCTTTTGAAGGTATTAAAGAGAAATTGTGAATATCTTTACGAGAAATATAATATAAGATACAAAATTTTAATATTTCATATTCCAATAAAGGTGATTACGATTGGTAATATTTTATTAAGAACCGGTATTTCGAAGTTCGCTCGATCCACGTAACATTTTATACGAAACGCAGGTGGGTTCCGCTGAGAGCAATAAATTATACGCATTCTTATGTCTTTTTCCCTATATATGGTCTGGGCTTATAACTTGTGTGTATCTATAGACCACTACCGATCGGTCACTGATCTCGGTTTTTGGCGAGTGGCGGGAGAAACTTGGCTGGCAACTTTTTTTGTGTACTTTACTTTCTCGACGCTCTAACTGATTGGGAGCTTGAGGCGACCTGCGTCTTTTAGGAGATAAATCATTACACTGAATTATAGTTAATAGGAATAATTTATATAAATTTAGGACACATTGCACTTTTAAAATATTGAATAAAGAAGTTTGAACATAAAGAAATTATCTAGATTCTTTTTTCGAGTTATATTTTTAAAAACATTATCGAGGAAACTAAAAACGTTTTAAAAATGATCAATAATTAATGATAATATTACCTTTGCTACCACTAAAGTGATAATGTGAATTTTTATTTACATAACATTACAATTAGCTTGAGATAATTTCAGAAAATTAATTTGACATTTGATCCCCTTTGGACATTTGAATTAATTGTATGGTCAGTCCGTTTTTATATATTTGGAAATTAACGAAACCTCGTTAAATTAAATTAAATCTATATATGCGTTTTGTGCTAGAAAATGTTTACCTTCAAAATGCATAGTTTTATATGTGTCCATAATATATACGAATGTCATTGCGTGGGTATCCAAGTGACAAACGTTATAACAATCACGATGTTTATCGAGACTAAACCAACGCAGTTAGTACCACAATTCAATCTGCGGTGTTGGTAAATATTTTCAACAGCATTACAGTAGCATCTGATGTTTATAATTTACTTTTAACACATTATTTATTAAAATGAGTTTATTTATATTAAATTTCTAGTCTGAATTATTTATTACTAACGGGTAATTTTAGCTAATTATCAATTATGGCCTTTTTGAACCACCTATACTATACGAGAACCTTTGTAATAATATCATAATCTAACATTGTTATTTTTTATAGTATATGTGAATATGAATTGTATATTAATTCTTTTTTCCAATAAATACAATTTTAATTAATCAACATAGATATAAACGTAGGTACTAATAAGGATGAAGAGGTGAAAATTGTAATTAATTTATACGAAGCGAATGTATACGCATAAAAATATTTAATGAATAGAATAATGCCTACTGTGATAGTGATTTGTAACACGTCATGAAACAAGAAAGTAAGCACGAATGTTTAGACTTCATTTGTTACTACAACAGATCAATGTAGGGCCATTGGAACCAGCTGATTGTGAAAGCTGTAACCTTGAACGGGCCAGTGTCGCATTCGATGTGAATGGACAGATAGAAGTGACCTACAAGCTTCGCTGTCGAACTGTATTTGATATTTTTCTAGCGGTATTGGATTACTAGTTTCGGACGGGAGTTAAGTTTGGAAAATTGACGCAATTCATTGAAATTGAGACACAAAATAAATTGTTATTAAATATTATGATGCTAATGATGATATATAATTTAAAGAACAATTTCAAATGCTTTTTGTTAAGAAGACTACACGAATATTTCACTCGTATTTCAATTTAAGGATAAGGATGCAAATAAATAACTGTAGAACAAATTTCTAATGTAATCTTCGATACAACTTATGTATTTTATATACAGAATAAAGGAAACGATAAAAATAAGTTCTTTGTTTTCAAATTCAGGTGTGGTTTAGAAGGATGCATTCATCCATTCAATCGAAAGATATCCACTGCTGGACATAGGTTACCCCCATAGATCTCCACTAAGGAGGGGATTGCCATAATCGCCAAAAATCGCAGTCATGTGTTTGTGGTATTCAGAGGTGTTGCTGCTCTTTGTTTATCCTTTGATCGCCTTTTAAAACACCCACGGGAAGAGATATGGGGTGATACTATTTAGACGAACGTTAAAACAAATTCGATTCAAAAATTTCGAAACTTATATACAAAAAGTTTATTCAATGACCTTCTTCACACTTCGCAGTTACATCCAAAAATACTTTTATGTTTATAACATATTACGAAAATCATATAGGTACAGAGCGTACACAAATCGTGCCTTCAACATTAGCAATTCACGGCCGACGGCTTTCGTCGTGAATTTATATTTATTAATACTCTACCCCCTGAGAATGGAATGAGGAAGATAAATTAAGTATTAATAGGCCGTTCATCAGCATTCTTTATTGACACTTCATCGGTTTACTAGTTGAGTTAGTTTACATATAATGATGTTATTAATTGGTATAAACCTTCTTGTCCTTGACATTTTTAGAACTTTTGATTAAATGTATGTCTATTGATGTAATATATTTGAGGCATAACTACTTATGTAACAATAATAATTAATAAGACATTATTACAATCGACTTACTTACTATGTTTCTAGTCACAGATATTTGTATGAATTTTTCTCAAAAACTAGGATTTACTTTTATAAGGTAATGAATAAGGTTATACTAGGAAAAGATCTATTAGGCTAGTGAATTAAATAAGTTAAAATTTAACATATTTTTATTAAATCCTTACCAAATCTGTTGTATTCTGTGCAATCGTAGATACGATAAATATTTGCTTATAGGAAAATAAACTCGCGTTATATTTTTTTAGTTTTTGGACTAGATATTTTTTTACAAGCTTTGACCACAAGCTTTGACCCCAATCTCACCGACGATGTTAAACGACGATATGGCCCAGAATGGTAAAAACACTAAGCCTAGGCACTGGTTCTCAAGTGATGCTGCCAGGATACACCTATTGGTATTTGACAACAGGTTTTCAAATTTGAGGGTGGTAGGTACCCAAGCGGGCATTATTAGAAAATGCCCAACCACCATGTTATGGTTTTCTCACGATATTTTCCTTCTTAGACTAATTTTAGAGTTTTAAAAATTAAGATACAAAATTTCAAATATTTAGAAAAATGTTATTCGTATTATTTTGACAAAATATTATTTATTTATTCATTGCGCCTAAGATGAAATTTAAAAAGAATCACGACCTAAATATTTTTAGGTTCGACTCGTAATCTATCTCTGAAAATATTTTTTGCATCTTTATACATCTGTTATTTATTATATTCTTTATTTAAATTCTTAATAGAAAAATATTTATTTTGTCATTAAAACGGTGGCTCTGTGATAGTGTTGTTGGATTTTGCGTCGATGAATGTTTGCATTCGGTAAAAGAAAACGTTGTTATGAAACCATTGCATGGTAGTAGAGCTTTTTCATACCACTCATCTGGCTGGTTTCTGGATAGCTAGATCTGGATAGTTTGAATACTTGTCGTCTAACATATATAGATATCCTGCAGAATCACTTAAAAGTAGTGTCTCTAGAATTAGTGTGCTTACCATCTTAAACTACATATTAACTTAACACTAAGATGAGCAATGCAACAGTAAGGCCCGTGGTATTCCAGTTACCCATAGGCGATGGTAAGGAACCGATCAAATAAGCAAATTGTTAAACATGTTTATCTCCTCTCTCTCCCCCTTGTCAGTAGTAAGCAACCTTCTCCAACGTTCACGTAAGCATCTTCATAATTTAGAAACGAGAGAACAAGAAGAAAACATTGTTTACTAAATCAATACTCAGACACTTCTGTCACCCATGTCATTAAAAATAAGGAAACATTCACCTATTTACTATCAGATGAATCGTTTGCCTGTTTACTTACCATAAAAAAGTTAGGTTGTAGCCAAAGCGCTCTGTCTATGTTATTAATTAATAAAATTGAAGTGTTTGTTTGTAATATCAAAATATATATATTTTTACTACTTATGGATGTACGTATGAGTGTATATAATACCTATATCAAAAATACAATTTTTAAAATATTTCTCTGTCTGTCAGGCTGTCTATCTGTTTGTGCCGGGTATTCTCCGGAACGACTGGACCGATTTTGGCTGGACTTGTTTGGTAGACAGCTGAAGTTGCTACAGGTAACTTAGGGTAATTTTGATTTTTGAAAATAATTAGGGGTCTGCGTAAAAATTAAAACTGATAAAAAGTTGAATAAAATCCTATTCAATGCACGGTTTTTCGGGCAAGTGCTTGAATTTATGAGAAATGTTTTTACTTTATCTTAGTACTAAAAAATAGGGTTCTGTATATAAAAAAAACAAAGTGAAAAATGTATGAACGCGGGCGCAGCCGCGGGCATACAGCTAGTATACTTTTATATACATGTACCTATATAAATGTTGTAATAGAATTTAAATCAGTTGTCGATACGCGTAGTGACGCGTACGCGTATAAATGGTAAACAGTTCGTGCGGGGGCGCAAATACACGCTGTTTGCATAGTCGCTTGTAGAAAGTAAGTAATACATGTTACAAAATGGATCGATCGACCTGTTTTCTTTTACTTAAGCCTTTATTTATAGAATGTTTATACCTCTTGCAATAGTCTTTAGTTTTAAAATCACTTCTACTACGATTTAATATAAGTGAACGCAATATTTATATATGTCCCTACTACTGGGTCTCACAATTGCGTAGTCAATTTGTACGTTGTGTTGTGTTATCTATTTTTGAACGTGTGATATTATATTGTTTTCAAATGAAATTAATACTATAACTCCATTGATAGCATGTTTCTCTACTTTAATAGGAATTCTATTTTTATTATTGTTGCCTGTTAAGCTTCAAATTTTTATTATAAATATTAATTTTGCTCTTGTTTTAAAACTAATTTTCACATAACATAACATTAGATCACGCCTGTTATCCCCGAAGGGTTAGGCAGAGGTGAAATAGCGAACTACACCACCCGCCTTTCCCCGAGCTTAGTTCAGCAAAAATTCCAGACTCCGGGATGACACTGAGTTGAAAAAACCAATATCACTTGACCCGACCCAGGGATCGAAACCGAGACCTCAGAACGACAGTCGTACAACAGCGCCACCGAGGCAGTCGTTAATTTTCACCCTGTGATTGAAATTCAATAATAATCTTTAATTAAAAAAGATAATTTTTTTTAAGATGATTGTTAACGAACAAAGGTCGTCCCCGTAGATACTAAATAAATAAAAAATAATAAAGAAAATTGGTTGATAAAGATAGGAGAAATATGTTTTGAACCTCACATAATATAAAAGGTAACGAATATATCTGTCTGTTCGTTAGCCCGCTTATAATTCGAGAACCACTGAACCAATTTACATAATTTAAAAATCGAAGATATATTATCTGGTTAGGTTATATATTTTGTTACGTTAAATAATACTTATATGAAAAGTAATCAAATTACCGAAAAAAACTCCACAGAAATGACTATTACCGTGTTCGTCCTTATATTTTTATCCTTACATTATATAAAAGGCAACGTCTGTCTTTCCGTTAGTAGGTATATGTAAGCGGAGTCACGGGCACACATCTATATGTATACTTTGAATTATAATATTAATAGTACCAGTAGATGTTCAAATTTTCCATTTATTTCAATTACATTTTTTTTATTATATATACTAGCTGTGTCCTCGACTTCGTTCGCGTTTCATACATAAAAAAATAATTAATTAAATAGTATCCATTGGACCAAATTGTGTATCTAAACCATTCTCAAATCCACAGGAATTGACACAAAACATTTCATTAAAATCGGTTCAGCTGTTTTAGATTTATATATATAAAGATATAGGTCTATTGGTCGATTTTTTTCATGTATATAAAAGTACATCAAGCTACAAGATACAGGCACATGCCTAATTTCACTTATCACGAAATAAATAAATTATTATATGTTATTATTATATTTTAATTGTAACTCTTCCTATTTTACAATTTCTTCTAAATGAATATGTTATTAAAACTTTCAAAGTTCAGAATAATGAAATTTACCGAAATATAATTTAATTGCAATTTTAGTAGGTAATTATATGAATAGTTTTATTTTTTTTATGATCAAAGTATATTTACTGGAATTCCAGAACATTGATATTCTGAACGCGTTGTCTCTTGTGATATAATCCGATATTTATTCAACATGTTATATGCGTCAATTCACCTTGACTCGAGTCGCGAACTGTTCTCGATAACCAGTTCTGAACATTTTATTAATAGTGTTTTGAGAATTTAAATATTTCACGTGGACAAAAAACATGTCGTATTTAGTAAGAAACATTGATTTTTGTAGATCTCTTTACATATGAAAAGTTTTTTTTTTTTGTTGTAAATACAGGAATTATATCAATTGTCTGGGATTTCAACTTTTAAAAGAATATAGGTGGAAATAAAAGGAAAGCAAACAGTGTGTTTTCTTTAAGAGACGAGATAATAATTATTTAAAGGAAAAATATTCCTTACTAATCCATACTACTTATATATTATAGTAGAAGTGTGTCCGAGGCTGCGTCCGCGTTTCATATTTTGAAGAAAATAACATAGTTTTAAATAATCATTGGAAAATAGCGTTTTAACGGTGCTACCCATTAATTTGGATTTTATTCACAATTTTATGAGTTTTAATTTTTTTTACGCAAGATATTAATTACTTTTGTTAAATAAAAGTAGCCAAGTTATGCGGATTAACTTCAGCTATCTGCCAGAATAAGTCCCGTCAATATCGATCCACCCGTTCCGGAGATTATCCGCAAAAACAGACAGACAAAAAAAAAAATTGGTATAAGTACCGTATATACGTCGATGTGTATTTTGTAAAAACGTTGCTATTTTCGTATTACAAATAGACACTTCAATTTTATTTATTAGTATGAATAAACTAAAAAATTCCAAACTGATTATATTAATTCTTTCGCACTTAGAAAGCTACATTATCACGGAGTTATATATATACATATATATATTTAATTAGATATTTCTATATACCCGTGCGAAGCCGGGGCGAGTCGCTACTATTTAATACACAGATAACTGGAACTTTATTTAAACGAATATTAAGTCCAAGCTAATGAACATGTTGAAACAAGTCAGTAAAAATGTATAATGTCAATAGGAGAATGCATGATGAATAGGAAGTGAGGCGCCAAATGAATGGCGAGGATACCGGAAACAATGGACTATTATAATGAGGAAATCGTCTGCCAATAATATTTGCAACATAATTTATATTCGCAAACGTGTGATAATTGTAAAAATAGTTTATTATTTGTGCTACTTCCTATTGAAATAGATTGATAGTTGATACTTCCTTAATGTTAGAATTTAGATGAGTAATTAGTTGATTATACGAGTCATTCTCATATTTATGTCGTTTCCTTCAAAGCTATGGGGAACTGGATTTATCAGTGTTTCCCAGAGAAACCGTACTACGATATTACGATATTTAATAATTAATTTACTCGTGAAAGAAGACAAAGCAAAGGCAAAAGACAAAGGATTAGTGAACTTGATTATTCCGTCAAATAATTTTGATCTGTAATTATTTACTTTTTCAGTAAAAAACATGTTCTGACTTTTTATGAAATATAAATATGTTTAAAAAATCTAAGTACATTTTCAAAACTTATTCATGTATTTTGACATGCTAGTTAAGACTGTTATGTAACTTTTATGATATCTCAGAACCTAACGAGTGGAGGTATCGCGCAAGCAAAATGCAGAGCCTAATATTAATATGTAAAAACTGTGAGATTTCCGAGAAAATGTAAAGTATGCAAAACTAATACGTTTAAGGAAATTTCTAAGTACCATTGTTTCCTCTTTCAAATATCTGACACCATAGATGTTTAATTCTAAATCACACGTTTAAATTATTCTCAATTAGAGAAAAAGATAAAAACATATGTAAATAAAAAAAGTCTTGATTAATAGCAGGAGAATTCTTATGACAAAACGTTAGGATGAAAAAATGCAAGTGTACATTCAAAATCTAGACTAGATCTAGACGTAATTAATAGTCGTTCGTTGACTCACAGTCGTTCAACTTTATCTCCGGGTCGATTTGGTTTAGTCATGCTATTTCTAAGTGGGTAAGTTGGGCCGTGATCGCGCGGAGCGTGCCGGAGGCTGGACACGAAATTATAGTACTTTTGTTATTATTATGTATAACGGTCACTATAGGAAGGTATATCAATTTCCAATGAGTAGATGTTCATAGTAAATGACGTACATTATTTTTATTAGCAAACTTTTCGGAACTTCGGACAGCACATTCAATTAATATGGAACGACAGTGGATTCCTCTTTTAGCTGTTAAACAGGAATTCGAGCATAGATTTCGTGTTGCAATAACAACATGAAATCATTATTTGACACCATAATTCACTAATTGTTCATTGATTTCAAAGCAACTAAAATTCTAATTAGCGATTAATTAAAAATGATCGGCCTTTCAGAGTTAAAATGAAATGTTTGTTAGATAAACTGTGTGTCTGGCATTATAGATTCGTAATGACAAAATTGTTTGCCACTTCGCGGGCCGTAATTTCACGACCAATGCTCTATAGTCTCTGGTATTATATATAATAATTTATATATAAATAATGATATATAAAAATATTATAAAAACAGTTTGTTTTTTTTCTTCAATTTTCTTGTATTGATTATAATGATCGTATTTCGACCAAAAGATGAACACTGTAGTTTGTAGAGAAAAGTGATTATGTAATTATTTATAAAAAAACAACAATAACGAATGTGAACAAAATGATAATTAGTTAAATTTATTGCAATTATTTTAAAATATGTAAATAAAAAAAACATCACAAGATTTATGCCCTTCTTTAGGAAAAAATGATATAGCTACACGTTGTTGCATGACGAAAACAAACTTTAAGGGGCCGAAGAGTAGAAGTCGATAGGTTAATTCCAGATAGGACTTTAGTAATTTCAAATAAATAGATAAATAACCAAAAAATTGCCCATTCGCTTAGTTTGTGTGATTTGTCGATATAACTATTCAATTTAGATTAGATGTGAATTCAAAATGGCGGCTAATATTCTTCAGCAATCATTTTAATTCTAACCACGAATGTAATGCAAATTTTGATTTGGTGATATAAAACTTCCGTGAAGTTTTATTCTTAGGTATTAAAATATCAATACTAGTGTTTGAAGTTATACTGTTGGTGTGTCTATTTAAAACAAACCATAACCATGGCACGTTGAGCATGAAAGGTATAAATTCAAAACTCATTTCCATGTTTAATGTATAAATTTCTAATTATAATTTGGAATAACACTGGATTTTTTATATTTGTGTTGATGCTGGAATCATTATTATATTTTATATCTACATACCTTCTTCTTAATATGATTTAAAATAATGGCGCATGATATATCAATCATTTTTATATTTATTATAAACTGGCTGTGCGCCCGCGTTTCATATATTCTTCGCTGCATTTTTTATACGGTACCCTATTTTATATTTTTAATACTAAAATAAAGAAAAAAAAAAATATTTCTTATAAATTCAAGTACTTGTCCGTAAAACTGCATTGAATCAGATTTTATTCAATTTTCTATGAGTTTTATTTTTTTTACGCGGAATCCAAAATATTTGCGAATATTAAAAGTACCCTAAGTTACCCGGAGTAGCTTCAGCTGTCTACCAAAAAAAGTCACGTCAAAATCCGTAGAGAAGTTCCGCAGATTACCCGGAACAAATGGACAGACAGACAAAAGTTTTAAATTTGTATTTTTGGTATAGGTGTCGTATATACATCATATCTATTTACTAAAAAATTGACATTACAAATAGACACTTCAATTTTATTTATTACTATAGATTGTTGACTAATGATATTCTATTTTTCTGATTTACAAACGCTTTTAATTTATCTTCCTATGTGCCTATGTAACGGAAATTTTGAACATGATTTTGACCCCTTCAAAAAGTCGGGTTGACTCAAGATTTGGATAGTTAAGGACTCGAGGACCGATGACAATACAATATTTTAAATAGTCCCGTTATCCTTACCATGATTTTCAGGGTTAGCGATTTTTAACATCTGCAGTTCGAAAACTAAAAACACGCTTTTTTTTTAATACAACTAAATAATAAAAAATGTTTAAAAAAATAGAAAACAATTAATAAATATACATTAAGAATAGTGAAAATTAGATAAAAATTGGATTTTATTGTAAAAAAGCGTTGGATGCTTTTTAAGATATTATCAAAATGATAAACCTTCTACTTAGACCTGTTAATAAAATATTTATAACTATTGACACGTTGCACCTCACACTTTTTTTTTTTAAATAATAAAATGCTTTTTTTTCTCTTATTTACACTATTCTTAATTTATATTGATTAATTGTTTTCTATCTTTTTTACTTGGATTTTCTATAAAAACGCGTTTTTTAGTTGTTTCTTGAACTATTATTTTATTATATTTCATCAGCCTTACTATATTCGTAAACAAAATATGGGCGTAAATTAAAAACAGGTGTATTTTCAAGGGGTTTAGTAGATTTTTGTTACATTAGATAATACATATTATAGGATATGTTATAAGCGAGCGTTGTCGACTAGTATAAAATAAAAGTATGTCAATTGGTTATGTTCTTGAAAAAAAGAAAACAAAACATGGTCAAACAAACTCACACGTTCTGAGCATTCACAAAACGCAAGGCAAAATTGCCTAGAAAACAATAAGGAAAACGTAATTGAGTTTAGTTATTGCAACTACGTTTTACTTATATAATAATAGGTTACGTGTTGATACTCGTTAGCCTTAAAATTTGTGAATTCACTCGTATTATTGACGGATTAGGTGTTTAAATTAACATTATATTATATTACTAGCTGTTTACCCGCGACTGCGCCTGCGTTTCATATTTTCTTCACTTCATTTTTTTTATACGGATCCCTATTTTTTTTTTTTTACTAACATAAAGTAAAAATATATCTCATAAATTTAAACACTTGCCCGTAAAACCGTGCATTGAATCGGATTTTATTCATTAAAATCACCCTAATTTAACCGGAGTAACTTTAGCTATCTACCAAAAACAGTCCCGACAAAATCCGTCTAAAGGTTCCGGAGAATACCCGGAACAAACAAACAGACAGAAAGAAAGTCAGACGAAAATTTTTAAAATTGTGTTTTTGGTGTAGGTATCGTATATACATTTATATAAATTATGTAAAAAAAATCTTATTACAAAGGGATACTCCAATTTTATATGTTAGTATAGATGAAATTATGATTTACTGATTTGGAAAGGATAAATGGATTTAGAGAGTGTATATCTATGTAAATATGTTCTCCATATTGCTCTAGTACGTTCATACATTAATTTTAATTAATAATGACACATTTAGATGTATTGTACAATTATGAAAAAAAAATTTAAAAGAATATTGTTATCAAGCAATAGAAAATGATTACATCTTGCTTTATTTTTACTCGATACGCATAGCGCTATAACCAGAATTTGATCTGATCTTAAGTGGCATTAAGCTGGCTCTCAAGTGATGCTATCGGAACACAACTAGTGGTGGTTTTTTTTTTTCTTTATTTTAAGGGTTGGTCATTGTCAATTGACTGTTATTGGTGTTATTATATTCACCTCTTCTTAATAAATATTATATTGAATAACCTGTAGATAACTATCGTTCGTTGACAACCGACTCTTACTTGGTTGGTAGCTTGCCAGGTAGGTGTTAGAAAAAAACCCTATCACCATGCAATGACATTATTATAAATTTTCCTTTAACTAGAAATTCAGGCTCTTTATGAAATATAGTATGTGGATTCAAACCACGCGTACATCGACGTGAGAGCCGACCAGACTACCAATAAACTACCATTGCTTCAAATGTTCATACTTAACCGAGTGTTTGCGATTTTAATAATTTGTCAATTTATTAAAAGAAACTCACATTAATTTATTTTTTCTGGTGGTATTAATATTGTCCAGAATATTAGCTTTGCCATACAACGTGGATTGCTGCTAGCTCTTTGGGCACACTGCATAGTGGTCGACTTGATTACTATAGTGTTTATTTCTAAGAATTCAATACGTATAATATTTTTTGAAATTTAATGTGAAATAATTAATTAGTTATGTCAAGTAAAATATTTGCTGTGTTAATCTAGCTTTAAAGAATTCTCATTAAAAATGCATCAGTATGACGACCGACGACGAACTTTAATCTTTAACAATGAGGAAAATAATTAGCATGTGCATTTATGAATCACCGTAGAAAAGCAAATATTTTAATGATTAAATTCAGGTACTATTACTTACTAATAGGTAACATAATATTACTTTATTCGAGAATCTATATGGTTAATAGGATATGCGAACAGCGTTTATTCCATACCAACGTAGTCCCCTGTTCCCTCCCTGGATAATAGCATTATGGTAAATATGTTTACATAAACTAATATATATCTACCACCGCCATGGCCGTACGTTTTTAATTTTTCCATAAATTAGTTATTGTAATATAGAAACTTGAAAAATAAGTAAATGTTCGATTTTTACCGTCGTTTTCAGATGTTTTTCAAACAAATTTTGTGAATAAAAACAAAAAAATCAAAACGTGGAAGTATAGCCAAAGTCTTTCTAATTCTATAACCAAAAGAAAATTCGGTTCAGTTTTGAAGTAGGAAACAGGGTACTACGAAGTGATGTTTTGGTCTATTTTGCATACGGTAAAATCAGCCCGAGCTGCAGTTGTCCCTTTCGTGTTTTAAAACACTTTCTTTGGGGCGCAACGCGATAGCAATAGATTTCTGAAATACCTACTTTTCAAATTTATCGCCGACCGCATATCCTCTTAATGTATGAAACTCTGGTCACACAATAAATAAATTTACATTTCAATCATACAAATCGGTTATTAATAAAACACGTTACTATTATGATATGTAACAGTGATCCTTGACATTACTGGTTGATCGAAAATTCCTTTCAATTTGGCATTTCACGTTTCATATCATTTTTTTACCTTGCATGTTACATAAGAAGATAGAGAAACAATAACACATGAATCTTATTTAAATGTAATTACAATCTATATTTGGATATTGTTGAAGAAAATTGTAGATTTTCTTTGAAATTACTTAACTGATTTCATATTTGTATTTGTGTTTGTATTTGTATTTGTGGTAAATTATACATAATATGTCATTACGATTAAGATGTATAAATTAAACTATTTATTGTCAACGTAGTGATATATTTTATCATAATATAACTGATTTAAATTATATTACTTTTTTTTAATTATAAATGAAACAATTTTTTAAATAATACTACGTACTACATTTATATTTAAAAAAAGAGTGTGTGTACTTATGTACGCATGTAAGAAATTAGGTAAAACTTTGGCGCGAATATAAAAATGAATCTTAATACATTTTAACTCTTTTAAACTGAAAAATCCGCTTAAGCAATTAAAAATAAATAAGTAAACTTTTGCTTACGTAATCAGCAATCAGACCCACACTGCTTTCGCTCAAGATGCTCAATGAACATGTCCTAATACGATGTTCTTTTGTTCACCGTGGTGTTGACATTGTCATAATATAGAAAAGACTCACTTTTACGTTCAGTCCGTAGCGGTTGCTAAATGAAATCTAATAAATGAAGCTTATTTGAGAAAATACTCTATATTAAAAAAAAATGCATATCAAAATGTACTCATTTACACTGTGACAAGTTAACTACAATTGTAATGTACGTAAACAAATATGCCATATTCCACATTATTAATCATTTGTTTTATAAATATTCCAGGTGGAGACGGGCCGTGAAGAATTGAAGAAAGAGCGAGAGATCATGCAGTTGGTGGCCGGACTGCAACTAGGATCAGATGAGGTGGAACGACGGGAGGTTCCTCCACATTTACTTAGACAGAGACATGCGCCTAGGTAAATATAGCCTAAAGTTTTAATACCAATTATATCAGCCGATTCAATGCCCAGATTTACAGACAGGGTTTTACGTTTTACGGTTACGTATGTAGAAAAAAAAACTATATTACGCAATGAAAATTATATGAAACGCGGGCGCAACCCGGGGAAACAGCTAGTTTAGATATAAAACAATAGGAACATTTGGAATCTGGCTTTGACTGTGCGGAGAAATTCACTTGGTAGAATTTAATACCGTCAGTCAGGAAAGGGTTTTACACTAAAAATATTTGTTGGGCAAGATTCGACTTTGTTTAATTATTGTAAACTAGCTGTGTGCCCGCGGCTCTGCCAGTATATGATGTTTTCTATCCCGTACAAATTATACACCCCATAATATAGTTTTTAAATAAACATTGGAAAATCATGTATTGACGTTCACTAATTTTTTGACACTAATTTTTTTTCATACTAACAGAAAGCATAGACATTTCTAATACAAATTCTAAAATTCTCCGTTGAATCGTAATTTTTTCACTTATGACTTAATTTTTTTTAACCATTGTTTTTTCTAAAAACAGAATTAAGTCTTAATTTACGTCGTGTAGCTATTTGCAAGAAAAAATCCGGAAAAATATTACGGATATTAGCCGGAACGTACAAGTAGACAGACAAAGATTTAAAAAATTGTGTTTTTGGTATAAGTACCGTATATGCGTTCACGTGTATTTAATAAAATGTCGTTATTTTTATATTACAGACAGAGACTTCGTTATGTTTTTTGTATAATATATAAAAAATTATAAAATATTTTTGTCAGGATAAGAAATTATAGATTTATATAAATGTCTTTATTAAAAGATTTAAAATAAACTATGTGCTGCTTTAGAAATAAAGAAACGATATTAAAAGCTTATTTTTTCTCAAAACAATTCCTTATAATGATATTACAAAATGTATTATTATATTATTTTATACTTTAAAATGATTTGGCATAACACTCGTTGTCATCGCTGCCAGGACGTTTCTCCTAACCAGACAAACCTAAAGATATAATAAGACTTCTTTACACATAATAAAGGTTACTTTAGTTTCATCACCTAGCTACACAAAATATTTTCGTCCGAAATACGTGTCTCAAGACAAAAGTCTTCGACTAGTGTATGTTGCCAGTGATGACTTATGGCACTGAGACGTCGTCGCTTATAATGGGGCTAATTAGAAAGCTTAAAGTTACCAAAACGGCAATGGAGAGGGCTATGCTCAGAGATTCCCTACGTGATCGAATTAGAAATGAGAAGATCCGCAGAAGAACCAAAGTAACCGACATTGCCCGATGATTTGCCAAACTGAAGTGGCAATGGGCTGAGCAGCTTGCTCGTAGACCGATTGCCCGATGGATGCCGAATGGATGCTGCGTACCAGAAAAAGCAACGTGGGTACCTCCCCCACAAGGTGAACCGACGAATTGATGAAGGTCGCGGAAGTCCGCTGGATGTCGATGGCACAAGACCGGTCGTCGTGGAGATTTTTGGGGGAGACCTATATCCAGCAGTGGACGTCTTTCGGTTGAATGGATGGATGGACACATAATAAATAATTAAAGAAATACATTGTCTTTACATATATAAAAATATTTTTCAGATAACACCACGCCACACGTACCGGTGGCGTCACCTGTCGGCTGAGCACGGACATCGCAGCGCTACGTGTGCGCATCGAACCGGAAACAACTCTCCATTTACCTCGATTCGAGCTCGAATTACGAACACAGGACCAAATAAATTTTACTCATGTGTGGAATTACGTTAAACTTTACCAGAATACAAAAATAATATTTTACATTTTTTTTATTGCATGGTTTTACATATACAAAAAAAACATTACTCGTACCTTATTTGAAATGTTTAGTTTATATATTTATAAGAATCGATCGCCGCCATACTTTTATGAATTTATACGAGAAAGAATTTAGAAAATATAGCTGTGACGCTCAACTTTTGAAGGTAATCGACAGAGCCGTATATATTAATTAACGTTAATTACGTAATTAATCATTTTCATTTAAAAGAATGCCTTTGAAATTGTTACTCAGTGTATTATGTAACTAATTAACGGGTTAATTTTTTTTTTTTTGCATTAAAATAATTAATTGCGGATTCACAATTAGATATGTTATTATTTATTACAAATTAGGTTGCGTTTGAAATTGTTTTTTTTTTTCATTCGTGCAATTAAAATTCGTTCTATAAATTTTCCACTTCATATGGAACGACAGAGTGTGGTCGAAACGGCCATTTATACACAGTTATGTTGCATGCAGTTTTGTAACCGCGTTGTTTATTACCTTTCATTGTCGATTTAGTGGTAAATAAATAATACATTCCATTATGGTCGATTTAAATATATAAGGTTCATGATTATATAATAATAATTTACTTTATAATTTAATATATAACAAAATAAAATTATAGTTCAACTTCGTCGAATGTAGATATATTGTACTAGATTATTTACGGGGGATTTTGAAATTATAATAAAAAAAAAAAAAATCTTATTCGATGTATCCAATTAATTATAATGCGATAATTTTAAAATGGTATTTAGTCATTTTACCTATTTAATTGTGCCTTAATATTTTATATTGGTGAGAGTGCGACCGGTTGTTTTGATACAATTCGATTTTAATAAATAATTAAACTGTTTTTTTTTAATGAATCCAATATTTTTTTTTGCAGTAATATTAATTTAAAATGTATATGTGAAGGTAGTGATATGTTAAATTACAAATAAATGCCATTGTCGCCAAAATAACGATGTAAATTCTTGCAAAGTATTGATTAAAATTTAACAGAGTCATTATCGTGTGTACATAGTATCAACGGACCGGTCGCGTTTGTTTTAGGATTGTACAAAAGTAGAATTTTAGTTACGTAATAAAATTCAGAATTCTTGTATTGTACCATAGAGGAATTATTTAGATATTACTATTATTTCATTACTATTATACAATATTTATTTTACTGTAACACTCATCAATTACGCATCTGTGACTCGGCAGCGTTTTAATTCCATAGTTAATTGTTTAAACTGTGAAGGTTGTAACTTTTTATGTAAAAAAATAAAACAAAAATAATTATTAGTAATATGTACCTTGTAATGATTTTTCATCAATTTGACTTTTATAGTTATTCGAGTTAGGAATCTTTGAACCGTTTTGTGGTATATTATGGTACAAAATATTGCGTTATTAACATTAAACTACCTATTCAATTTAAATAACGATGTTAATCTTCTGTGAAATTTAAATACTCCACAAATCGATTATGATAAATTTTAAACGAAATTAAAATTTGCAGTTAGTAATCAGTTTCATTATGTTTGAACAACACCAATATATTTTAAATAATTACCTACTCGTTTAAAAGTTAAAAACTCCCTTTTACAGAGTCTAAAAATAAGTAATAAAGATGTTTGTACAGTAAAGTATATAATTTTCTATTTCGAATGTCTTAAAAGATAATTATATATATATTATAACAGCTGTCAATAAATATTTTAGGCTATGAGTGCCATTAATGTTGTTTCATGTGTACACAATTTAGAATTTTCAATTTGTTCTAATATGTAAAATAAATATATTTCGTGTTTTATAAAATTAGTGTAATAAAAATACTGTATATTTTATTATCAACTGTTTAATAGCGTAATGATATATATTGTAACATTAACTTTTTTTTTATCAACGAATAAACAACGATGTATTTTTTTTTTTTTTCGTAAAGATAAATATACATATTTAGTACGTCAAATTGTTTGTGTAATGACTATTTATTTCGTCGATATTGACATTAAATCCTAAACTAAATTTTGAATATAAATATCGGTTAAAGATCATTAGTTTAAGGACCTTCATACATTACGATACGCTGTGGCGTAGCTAGGCGTGGACGAACTGAGTCCTAGCCCGCGGCTTAGCACTTAAAGGGGGCTCGCAAGCCCTTTTCAAATACGTACATACCTAGTACGTACGCACATACATACTAGTATGGTATCTATTCCACAATTGAACGGTGTGGCAAATACAGGAATTCGCATACTGTTTTGTTCGTGCCGAGATGAAATCTACCGTGTATCTGTGGCACCGTAGACAGGCACGCGTGGTTCCGTTATGGAAGGGAGATGGAGGAATAAGATTGTATAGCTCTTCTACCTTAATATCAGGTCATACTTAGGGCTTTCATCCGGAAAATGGTCACCAACGCAAATGCACCGCAATTTAAGAACTAAAGTGTTACTCATGCAAACACCAAGAAATATATCCTAGCTAAGTCTATCTCTTAAGGAAGTAAAATTGAAAAATAGTCCCTTAAGCAAACCACGGCACATTGCGTATTGTAAGTACCTAGGTGATGTGGATTTGAAAAAATAACTGATTACGGTCACGAATGCAAGTTATTTACGCCTAAATTCGTATTATTTAACAAATCTTTAGTGTTCCAACAAACTGGCGGCAATTTTTTACAACGAATCAAGGGAGTTGTTGGGAGATTTCACGCACAATACCTATATTACCTATACTTTGTCACATAAAACACAAGCAAAATGTTTACGGTGGTAGGGCATTTTCTAATAATGCCAAGTAGTAGCCAACCTCAAGTTTGAAAACCTGTCACCAAACATCAATAGGTCGGCAGAATCACTTGAGAACCAGTACCTAGGCTTAGTGTGTTTACCATACTGGACCACATTGTCACTTAACAAATCAAAATCAAATAAAAAAAATCAAAAACATCTTTATCCAATTTAGGCACTAAGAAGGCGCTTATGAACGTCTAAAACACTACCACCGGTTCGGAAAACAACCCAGCCGAGAAGAGCCGGCAAGAAACTCGATCTGGTTCTTTTTTTTTTTAATAAATATATATTTTTTTTGTCATATAAAAAACTATACAAATCATAGTCCTAATAATGTTAGCGGAAGCACAGAGATGTGGGTTAATTCCAGACATCAGGTAAGATTCAGGTCAAAGAACTAAGAATTTATCGTGTAAACAAAAATAGAGTCATATACTGCAAGTTAATGATTTAAAAACAATAACTACTGTATGTAAGACCGATAACGCAGTATGTTGCATGTGCTGCTAGTGCACAGTTTCTCAACCCTATTTTGCTCACTGACCACTTTGATAATATGTTTTTTTCTAGACTCCTCATCTTAATTTTTGGCTTGTTAAGGCTATATTTTTAATCTGCCAACGCGCTTTCTACGCTATCTCAGTGCATCCTAATTTTCTCTGGGTCTTCTACAAGAGGGCGTTATCACCCACGTTGAGAACCTAGATGCTGATACATGAAATGTTACCGTATTGCGCTCAGAGCGGATTCAAGACTTTCATTAGTTGGAGATCGAATCATGTCTTGAACTGCTTGAATTTACAATAAGTGTATTGAATTCTTGTCATTAAAATTATAAGATTGTGGTAAATTAAAATAAATTTTCGAAAAGTGCCATCTGTTGGCTTTTTAAAAAAGTAAATACTCTACTTGCTGTAACAAATAGTTCTATACAGTATTATAAAAGGCAATACGACGTTGGAGCTTGTCTATAATTTTTTTTAAATTAGTCACTTTGGTTAGTTGAGTTGAGTTGCGTACAATATTCTGTAGATGGCACAATTTCCTTTATTGTGAAGTTGTCAGTTTGCTTTGGTATTATTTGAAATGATATAGCAATATTATTGTCAAATGTAATTTTTAAAATTATGACCAAGATTGTGTTTTCGTGTTCATGACAGTGCCGGATTCCCGCTTACCCCTACTAGGTCCGGGTCTAGGGAGACACCATGTTAAGAGCGAAAATATTTAAGAACAATGTACGAAATTAATGCCAAATGGTGGTCATAAAATTAAAGGTGTTAACATAAGGTGAGACTGTGGTCGAAGCACTGAGTCTATACCATGTAAAAAAATTACAATTTATATTTTAAATTATATCAACAAAAATTAAATTTAACAGGTGTAACTAATTATATCCTGAATTATTAAAACTCATTTTATAATCATTTAAATATTTGCTAAATGGATGTTTCATTTTGATTCTATCACTTGCATATAATTAAACAGGGCGGTATATCAAATATATGCTAGAGTTGTAGCAAGCCTATATCCGCTACAATTTACGGTAGTAAGTGGTATGTTATCAAACCACTTATTCATAAGGTTCATGTTATCAAAGATTTTTGACAACCCTAATTTTTAATTATAGAACCTGCCTGAAATAGTGCGAAATAGTTCTAATTGGATGAATTTTTACGGCTTCTAAGAAGTTATTCTCTATAAGAAAACTTTTTTAATTAAAAATAAAACCGACTTCAAAAGAATATAATTATGTACTATAAAAATGTACTAAAAGGTAAATAAATAATTAATTTATTAATCTACTTCTGCTAACTTCTTCTAAACTAATTATT
The DNA here is from genome assembly GCA_014132275.2 of Samia ricini. Classification (NCBI taxonomy): domain Eukaryota; kingdom Metazoa; phylum Arthropoda; class Insecta; order Lepidoptera; family Saturniidae; genus Samia; species Samia ricini. The sequence goes on from AP028168.1 coordinate 23,376,557, forward strand.
AATGGTATTAAAATAAAGTATATATCGAAGTACTTGTTGGTGGGCTCCTGTTTCCGCACTAAGACAAATTGGCGGTCCGTTGTGCGTGATATATCGAAGTAATTATAATAACATTTTAGTGCACTTTTATAGTATATTCTTTTCAAGTCAGTTTAGTTTTTAATTAAATAAGTTTTTTTTCTACAGATTTTTTGTAGTTTAAGTATGTACTTTTAGGTACAGCTTTAAAACCAATTTTTGATTTTTCTAAAAAATAATTTTATTACCAGTATTGTTTCTTCTCTTTCCCTATTTTGTTCACTGTTAGTGCATAAACATAAAGTACAAAAAAAAAAATTCTACTACTTCTACTCGTTAAAACGTTGCACCTTCCATCATCAGATCAGCAAAATAAAATGGTGACTGCAATACGTAAACACTTGAATAGCTGTGGCAACAAATATATGAAACTCGTGTATAAGACGTGTCTGTAGAATTCAAGGGTTTCTCTCGATTTTCCTGAGATCCATCGATCAGGTCTAGACTTCATGATAATAGGACTCAGGAGAGTACTCCTTCGATTAAAAAAAAACAAATTGGTCCACAATTGACGGAGATATCGTGTAACAAACGACAACCTACAGCCGAATTGAGAACCTCCTCCTTTTTAAAGTCGGTTACAAATGAAACCCTTCTCTGTGCATCTACTACTAAAAATTTTGTGAATATTACAAAAAAAGAGATGGAAAAAAAAAATCCAGTTTCTTTCCAGCGCTTTTCGATGATTGGGTTGTTTTCCGAACCGGCAGTAGTATTTTGCCGTTCATATCAGGGCCTAAATTGAATTTTAATTTGAGATAACTACAAGAACAATATTACATCACCTCCTGAATTCATTATTTACGTGGATATGCGCATGTAATAATTTATTCACTCTATATAACCCGTGGAGTCACGCTCTAATTACTAGCTAAGTATGACATTGTCTACACCATAATAAGTGACAATATGAGTAAAATTTAACTATGCCAGTGTGACTTCTTACATCTTAAAATATTAAAACAATACATTACATTTAGAAAAAAAACAATAGGTATAAATTTCTCCCAAAAAGGGGCGAATTAGCATAATCACTACGCTTGGCAGGCGGGTTGACGATCGCAGTATATTTTTTTATATTTTATAATTGAACAATTTCTTATCTATTTTTTAAATACGGAACTCTAAAAAACTTTTCTGAAATTATTTTTGATACTAACAGAAAGTAAAGATACTACTCACAAATTCAAATACGGCTGGTATTACTTTGACCACAACCCCCTTACCTTTTGCATTGGGGGGACTTAGTAAGGGTTTAGTGACTTAGTTAGTAGTAAGGGTAGTGCGTAAATGCATTCTCCTCGTCAAAAAAAAAAAAAGTATTACTTTGATGTATTACAGTAAAACTTCGAAGTTGAATTGGATTTTATTCACAATTTCATGTTAATGTTTATTTTATTTACACGGAACCGTTTACACGGAATTTCGTAAAATAAAAGCAGCCTAAGTTACGCTGAGTAACTTCAGCTATCTACCAAAAAAGTCACGTCAAAACTGGTCGGCCGTTCCGGATATTGACCGAAAAAAAGAGACAGACAAAATTTAAAAAAAAAAAAATGTTTTTGCTATAGTATCGTATATACATTCATTTATAAATTAGTTAAAAGTCGTTATTTTAATAATACAAACAGGAACTTCAATTTGATTTATTAGTAAATAATAGATTATATATACAATTTACAACAATACATTTTTAAATGGGGTTTTAGCAAGGCTTAGACTTCGGATAAATGCTAACTCGTATCATTCAGTTTCAACTTTAGAAATATATAATAAGTTTTGTTCATTTAATACATTTTAGTATATGTGATGATATTTCTTAAAAAAAAAAATTGTATTTATTTTACTACAATTTCACGATATAAGCACATACATTATGCATTTCTAGAAATGTTTATATTTATACGTTTTATGTGTAAATATTTATCCTTCTATTTAATTATCATTATATTATACAGGAATTCAAATGTTAATCTCTAACTATATACTACAGAACAAATTTTGAATCAAGAACCGTCGACTTAAAGTCCTAATTAAATACTGGAATTGTAAAATTTAAATGTAAATAGGTTTTATGAAAATAAACTTTTAAAACAATAAAGGTAACGTTATTTTATAATCTATTTATGAAATACGCTGGTATTAATGACTTAGGTATTTCAGCAGTTCTGTTTCGAAAAAATTAAGTACTGGTATTGAAAAATTGAAATGTAAATAGGTTTTTTGAAAATTAACTCCAAATAAATGCCGGCTTAAGAATAGTACCACTTGATATCTACCAGTGGGTGTTGTAAAACGGGACTAAGGGATACATCAGGGGATGGGCAGCAGCATCCTCTAAAGACCAAAAATACCTACTGCGATCGCCAACCCGCCTAAAAGCGTGGCGATTTTGGCAATTCCTTCCTTATCTTTGGGGGAGACCAAGTTCAGCAGTCGAAGCCTTTACGGATGGATGGAAACTCTATTCAACCATAAGACGTCCACTGTTGAATATACATAGGTCACCCCCAGTAAGAGAGAGATTGCCATAAACGCCAAGCTTGGGAGTCGGGTTGGTGATCGCAGTAGATGCTTGTGATACTCAGAGTATGCTGGTTTTTATCCCTTAGTCGCCTTTTACGACACCTGTGGGAAGATATGGGGTAGTACTATTCTGAGCCGGCACCACATGTCTTGTATTATATTATACTATAATTAACACATTGTAAAAGTCTTTCATACTCGTGCATAACAATAAATATTAAATTATTTAAAAAGCAGAGACACGAAAATACGCATGTACATATTTCAGCAGTTCTGTATCGAAAAAAAAAATCGTTAATAAGATTCATAAATGGACAGTTCCATGAGAATACTTGGTTGATTATAATTCTGCATTATGTATATTCAGCTAAAATAAATTAACCACTATATTTATTTACATATTTAAAGGAAGAGTTTAAGCTATGGAGCTAAGTATGACATTTAATGATTAAATCCGTATGGGCCGTAAACACTCGTTACTGAATTCTCGGACTGAAGCTCTCAGAGAAACTTTCGCGTTAAAAAATTATTCATTATATATCAATGGATTATAGTCGATGAATGAGAATTTGCAATGTTACGATCTTCTCTCTGTTTATTATATTTATGAATTGCAATTTTTTTTTGCTTTGTCGTTAATAATTCGCATTGTTCAGTACACTTTATCGTATATATATTATTTGCTTTATCATACTCGAGTCTTAAGTGTTTTTGAAGTGTGTGTGATTTTTTTAATTATCCAAACGCTATTAACATGGAGGGTCTTAACAGCTACATCGGGTTTTTGCACAAGCGCTTAAGGCAGTCAGCCAAAAATAATAGCTAGCACAAGAGCACCAAAATGGCACTAAACACGGCTTGAGCTGATACCTGTGTTAAATATTTCGCGAAATGTTTCCCAGATACTAAAGTAATAAAAAATCAAACAAAAGAAAGGACCCTTACGGAATTCATGTACTTAGCGTGTAAGTAGTGTGTAATATGATGCCTGTGATTCAAGTGCATGCGGTGTCACTGTATATTGGTGACGGGATCAGAGCACATCTTATGCCGCTACCGGAGGGGGACTAAAATGTTGTCCATTAAAAGTTATGAAGTGTTTTAGCACAAATGTCAGGTTACTCAGAAGCTGTCGAAATATTGACGGTACTTTAACACTGTGTAATATCAGTACTTCGAAAATCTAGTACTCCGCATATCAGAATTTCGAAAAAAAATTGTTAGCATAGCTCTCTGCTTGCGACTTGTTTAGCTATAGCGATGAAGCTACATACAGTAATAAATTTTATAGCCTCATTTGTTCTTTACATGCCATGTAATTATAACCAAAATCTATAGGATTTGTTTTCTTGTTTAGAATATTGAGTACTTTTAAGAATGATTTGAGAAGAACACACCTGAAAATTCTTGTCGCAGCTAATTTTCCAAATTAATATTATTTGTTTCCTTCAAAATTTTCACAATAGCCAGTGTTACTCCATTTTAAAAAAATAAATAATGTTATATTCGTGGCTGTATGATTAACGTTTGTGGCAATGGTAAACACGAAATCCACTTTTTACGGCGTTTATATAATGAATTAGTTTGTCTAAAAAATTGACAAAATTTACAGTAATTGGGTAAATGAGCTATATTAACTGCAACATAATACGATTTATTGTGGGGTGTATAAAATTTAAAAATATTCACAATGGTGCTAGCCGCAATGACAATATTGTAACAACAACAACTCGGTACATAAATATCATCTGTACGGAAGAAGCAACCAGGTTTTGAAAATTCTAGAAGTCGCTTTGTACGTCTTATGATTGAACAAAAGACTACTGGGCACCTGGGTCCATCCTGAATATGTATCATTTCGCTGTCAGCGGAGGCTGCATTAGACAATACTAATGCTCTCATTTATATTTGATATATACCATAGTTTACATCACAATTGTTTTAGTTAAAAGGTATAACTTCATGTCGTCAATGGCTACTAGCTAACGGCTATAGAGTTTATTATTCAATATTTTTGTTCAAAGTTGAGGAGCTTGAAAATACTAGGTGATAATATTTCACCTGATATTTATTTAGACTTTAAAATGGTAATGTTCGAAATATTCGCAGTTTCTCTTTGTAAATAGTTTGTCTCAGGGTAATCAGCTGCAGATAAATCAAACACATGACCTTATCGACTAAAGTTGGAACATCTAAATTCGATTTCATTTCATTTGACGTTCCGAAATGTTAGACCCGTCTAATGTCTACAGAAAACTATTTTAATATAAGTCGGTTTTTAATTATTCAAGAATTGATCCGTTTGTGTTCATTCTTAGAAGGATATTATCAATAACTTGTACAGTGAGAACAAATAGATACTAAGTCAATAATATTTATTCATTATTGATTCACTAACATAAGATTAGAAGGCAGATGCTACATAAAATATCATGAGCAAATCTTAGCATAAAAAATGTTAAATATCTGTAAATTTTTAAGCGTTTAAACTTTTCTACACTTTTTAAAGTATTTAGCAGTAGACATATTTTTATATACACTATTATATTAGAATACATAACAAGAGTTTCTTTATGTAATTCTTTTTTTAAAGTTTTCGCGATCCATATTTAAATTCAGTGAATTTTAACGGGTTTTAATTTTAACAGGCATCGTCGATGGACATTGTTAGTGTTGTGTGTTGTGACTATAATAAATATAAAGACCAAACGGGGGTAGTTCATCAAAATACCCCTCAACGCAGCAGGCGACACCGCGCACCGCCAGTCAGTCCGTGACCACGGTTGGTGAAACCCAGCCGAAACGTCGGGATAGACAAAAAGCAAAGGAAACGCGTGAAAACCCGTTAAAATTCACTGAATTTAAAGAATTTCTTTAGACAGTTACTGTGGAATCTTGTTAGAATTCAGAAGATCACAATCACCAATCCAATAGCTCAGATTTTTACTAATTTACTACACATACAATATATTAAAGTTATAGATTATATTACACATTCTTACATAAAACCGTTCTTTCTTACAATAAGAAATAGAAGTAGTTCTTATTACTACTCATTTTAAAGTGAAAGTTTAAATGATGCACAAATTAATACAAACTGTAACAATGTAAGCAGATATTATAGTAGCAGCTTAAAAGGAATTCTTTCTTTGTTATTTTTATAAATTTTTTGACAGTTGTTTTGAGTCTTAATAATATTTTCACTTGTTTTATTAAATTTGCGATCTGGCAATTGCGGTAAGTGCTTCAATGCTCACGTCATGCGTTCGAATCTTTCCATCCGACGTATCTGGATACTAAGCGTTACCAGTTGACCACAGTCCGGCGCTATCACAGCACGCGTCCCTTCACACGTATTACTTAAGCTACATCACACATGCGATTATTATTATAGGATTATTTCAATACCCAAGGGTATAGAATACGCGAAATTCGAAATTAAAGAAAACAAAGTGATGTGTGTTTATATTGTGACGAAATTGTTTTTGTAATATAATTTTGGAAAAAGTTTTAATACCACAAAAAAAGGAAACGTTAATTCTTTCAAATTTGTACCGTTTATTGACTTAAGTTATCAGGGTAATTGGATTGTGCATTGCAACGACAAATGACGGACTGTATTATGGTAAGTTTTATATTTAATTATAAATGATTTAATTAGTAAGAAATAATTGGTCTTAGCCCGTGTCGGTATGAGAGTATGATGATTTATATATAATTGAAAGTTTTCGTAAGTGATATACGCACGTATATTATAATAATTTAACAAGAGATGTTAATAAATAGAATTTACATACAACTACGTATGTAAAAAGTACAAGAAGTTTCTCAATAAAATAGTTTCATATCAAAAGCGTACTTATTCAGCGTAACTGTGTAATATGCATTTTAATACTTGGATAATTATTGTAGGTTGTACTCGTTTTTCGACGAAAAGTTAACGAGAATGTAATATATGTTGTTAAATGAGGTTTATATAATACAACATGACCTTTTTAGTCTGTTGTATTTTTAACCTTATTCTTTATTGTCGTGAAATGTTATATCAAGGTAATTATTATTGTATAATTGTATGTTAATAATATATTACATAACAATTTTACTTTATTTAAAAGTACGAAATCCTGCAGTTGGTACATAAAACTTTAAACATTTTCTATAGGTCCATACTAGTTAAATTATCATACTATTTCATAAATGTATCAAACTTCTATCGTTTATTTTGTGAACATTATGGAGACTTCAATTGCTTGCTTGCATTTTATAATTCAGAACTTCTTTTATTGTTTGGACGGTTAGCTTAAAGTTATAGGTAAAAATCAGAATGACCAGCTTAGCTTACACATTGTTTTTGCTAGCATGAAGGTTTTGTTGCTGCTAATATTTAATTCCTCTTTTTGTCACTTTATGAGCCACAGTCGTAAAAATACGTAACAGTTTGCTTACAACCGTGTAGAAGAAACTACAATGTAAAAGGAACTGTAATAACTTATCATAATTATCATTTGTATTTGCAGTAGTATTTTTTTGTGTCCTGTTGATTTTTATGTCCAGTGGTTTTTTTATATCATTATAAGACTATGCTTTACCTGGTCGTTTCGGTTGGACGTGAATGACAGATTGGTATGTAGCTCTGTGGAGCTATTTAGAGCCAAGAAAGGTATCCTGAGTTAATTTCTTTAACAAAATGTATCTCTCTGTATGCACAATTTCTTGATATGTAGCAGCGTCATCTGGTGGTGAGTTACAATTAAGGTAATATCATAAAAACCTTCTTGATGTATAAATATACATGACAATTTACATGGTGATTAGTCAGGTGTTGGAATTTAGCGATCTCTTATATATAAACATCCATTTTCATGTATACAGATTTATTTATATATAAATCTAATCATAATAAATGTCTATACATATATTCAATTTTCCGATGAAGTTTAAAAAATCTTTTGTACTTACATTTCAATCGATTGTTTTCAGTAAATAAATATACTATAAAAATAGAGTAAAAAGTAAATAAATAATTACTTTTAATCTATTTCTGTTTACTTTAATATATCCTTTGTTTTGATACCATTGATAATTTTGAAATCAGTGCCAGCTTACGGATGACAAAGTGTTTGATTAATTGTTCCTTAAGTTAGTATTACTATTCTCAATCCCTATTTACACGTTCTTAAGGACAGGTTTACTATTTCTAAATATTCCCCGGCAAATAACAAACAAATGAAGAAAATATTAAGGTGTATATTATTATTTTATTTTTTATGAAAAAAATATATACGTAATACTATGAAAGCCAACGTTATGATTTATTTTTTTAATAGCAAACCAAGAAGCATTTCATCTGATATTAAGTTACCTATAATTAACTTCGAACAGGATTGCATTTATACCGGGGATAAGTTACAAGTATATGATTACTATTGGCTTCTTCAAACTTATTAGTTGTAAGATTTCACGTGCCAGTGTGTGTTACTTCCGCAGATTATCCCTACACTGTGTATAGATTTCTTTCATTTTGTCACGATTTGCAATTGATGTTTTATAATTACGTTTTGTATCTAAAAATGTATCCTGTGACTACTTAAGATTCTTAAGTATTTGTAGTATTAATGTGTAAAAAAAAATTAATCTCCTTCTTGGATGGTTTTGGAGTCATTAAAACACTTTTATTTACTATGTTCTTGCTGAGTATATTCAAACACATGCAATGTATATTGCGGAAGCATCTTTTGATAACTAGCGGGTCCTATGGAAGTTTAACCTGTTTACGATTTTGGACAGCTAAAAAAACTAGGCAGCCATGGGAAATGCCGACGTAAATCAAAACTCTAAACTTCAGAAAAACTGTTCTTTTGTTTTAATTGTTTATGTTTCATAATTTGTTAATTGAAATTATTAACATAACCTAACAAGTCACATTATTTACATTTTCATATAGTTTATTCATAATCAAACATGCGATAGGATGTATACTACATTTTATTATTTCCCTCTGAAAGCGAGCACTTAAATGCCATCTTATATTTGATCTACTCTCACGTTGACATCTGACGTGATAGCATTGGTAACACGAGTCTATAACTTTTTCCCTGCCGAGAATAGCTTTACGCCGATAAAGATGTTATCACGTTTTTAAAGAATTTTCTTGGGTATAATGTGACGAGATGGTTTTATATGGCCAACATTAATGCTATAACAACATAATCTTTTGTAAATGTATGCCTAAATATTTCCTTACATTTCGAAATAACCCACGCATATAATGCACATATATTTCGAAACAATCGCTGAAGACGTTACGACGTTCTAGCGGCCGATTTCCTTATGTTATTTCCTTTTAAAAACATTCTAGATTTCGAATACAAAACGATATTATAAACTAAAATATGATAAATCATAAATCTCAATATTTAACAAATATTTTGTAACAGGTTGAAATTTTATTACGAATTTGAATAGATGTTATTTTAATATCTTGATTGTTTAAATTGTGTTAATTGAATACTGATTCTTCTAAATACTTCTGTTTTGTATAAAGTTGAATATTATATACGATTTAGTATTATTGTTAGAGAAATAATATCTAAAATGAATTTCTAAACGTTTGTTGTTTCTAAACTTTATTTTAATGAATGCTCTGGGTATTTCTTGTTGACCTCTTCAAGACGATGTGGTATTAACATTATTTGCATGTTAATGCTATTATTTTTTAAAATAATTACAAGTAGAATATTTATAGTTGATTATTATGTACTTTATTTACCTTTATCTATATCCATACTCAGCGGCGAAACTATAGGGTGGCAGATCTGTAAAAATGCCATGAGACCGGTCCGCGAAACTCAGAAGTAACCTAACATTTTTAACAAAATTTGTTAAAAACTATAAATACAATTATAGTTAGACACGAATGAATATTTAAACCCTTTAGTAATTCATTAAAATCAATTTACAACGTGACAATTTTTACTGGGCCCTATACAATGGATTTGCTACGGGCCTCAGATGATGTAGTTACGCCGCAATCCATACTGCATATCTTGGTGACTATAATAATGAAATATTTGATAAGTCAAATGTAGGATAGATTTGGAGTGCTGATGACTGAATTTGAGTGACCACAGGTATCTTGATGTATATGTTAGTATACAACATTGTAACTATATATTTTTATGGAGAGGAAACGCTAACATATTTATAGGAGATTTTCTATTGATCTTCTAACTATCAACCTCCAGTTGGAAATCTAATGCCAATCAATTGTTCTTGAACAGTTAGTTGCCTCCAAGAGATAGTCGCCATTCAGCATGAATGCTAAAGAAAATACAATTTTAAACAAACCGACACCAGTCCGTAACATGACAGAGCCGTATAATGTATGTACTTATTTTACTAACTACCTGTGCGCTTGCGGCTCCAGCCGCGTTTCATATATTCTTCACGTGTATAATTTTTAATTAGTCTTTGGAAAATAATGATTTGATAGTGCTGCCCATTGAATCGTATTCTGTTGATAATTTCATGATTTTTATTTATTACGAGGAACCTTAATCATTTTCGAAATATAAAAGTAGCCTAAGTTAAACGGAGTAACTTAAACTATATGCCAAAAAGGTCGCGTCAAAAAGTCGGAACAAACAGACAGAGAAAAATGTTAAAAATTGTTTTTTGTTTTTTTTTGGTAAAAGCATTCTTCTTTATTTAGTACAAAAGTAGATATTTTGATATAACAAACGGACACTTGAATTTCATTTATTAGTATGGATTAACATGTAAAAGTCAGTGCGTAACACTAAGATTACTTGACGGACCTTTCAACGCAACGTTACTTTAGCATTGCTTCAAAACGCTAGTATCGTTCATCTGTGAATCACGCCCTAGTTTGTAACAGTATCAGGCACACTTTCTTGTAAGGCTTGCCTAACAATGCCATTATTTAGATAATGAATAACTCTCACTTCTAAATTAAAATAATAAGCCCAATTGTTATTCATATATAACTTTGCAACACAAAATTTACTGGCAATACTATCAAATTATAAACTTTATATTATTACTTTTATTTCAACGATTCTCTTTAATTCAGTGTGTTGTTTTTACAAGAGATTTATTTAAAGATGATATGAGATAAAATGTATTTCTTGTGTTCTCGGTCGAGCCTTTAAAGTAATAAAGCAATTATTAACTACTGGCTGTGTGCCCGCGGCTTCGGCCGCTGCACACGGAACCCTTATATTCCTTAAAAAAAATCTGGTACTATGAATGAATCGTTTTTTTTTATTTCTTGGAATGTAATTTTTTTTAAATAATTTTATTAATTTCTTTTTGGTACTGCCATAAAGTAATAATATTTCTCATAAAATCAAACACATGCCAGTAAAAACTGTGCAATGAATCGGATTTTATTCACACTTTTATGAGTTTTAATTTTTTTTTACGCGGACTCCTAATTATTTTCGAAATAAAAAGTAGGATAAGTTACGCGGAGTAACTTCAGCTGTTTACCGAAAAAAGTCTCGTCAGACGTTCCGGAGATTACCTGGAATAAATAGAGAGATAGATTGAAAAAACATTGAAAAATGTGTTTTTGGTATAGGTATCCGTATATACATTCATACGTATTTAGTAAAAAGTTGTTAATTTGATATAACAAACAGACGCACAGACATTCTGTTTAGTATTATAGATTACATTGTTGCTAGTTTATATGTTTACGATGTTTGTTTAATCGCTACAAAATTGCTTGTATGTTTATATTGAAAATTGAAATCAGGCAAACGAGTAATAAACAATTTTATTTCGTAGATACAGTAATGTGTAAAGAGAAAGGGGCAGTTTAGGTCTACATCTGAAATTCTTGAGTATAACTCACCCAATAGCTGGTAATAATGCAGATTTAATACGAAGAAAACTGAATGAATAACAGCGACATGCATTGTAAAGAAAAAGTCAAAAAACAGTTTTGAGTTGCGAAAAGACAAAACGGTTTATGAAAAAAAAAGAACGACATAAGATTTTTGATTATTTGAGTATTGCATAAGAAGAATTCTGTGAGAGTCAATAACAGCAAATAATAATTTGCAAGCTTAAATTGGTAATATTTAATTTAAATTCATCAATCCTCATGTATAAAAGATTTTGTGGTTTTGAGATTCTATTCATTATATTATACTCCTTAGAATATTAATAGTAAAATTGAGAAACTGTTATAATAATATAAATAATTTTGACAAATACTTATCGTTTGCATTTTATTGGTAAATTCATGGTTATTTAATATTTGTTTATATGTAAATAACCTCAAATATTTTCAGTTGCAGGTGCCTCAGTTTATTTTGATATATCATTCTCATTACTAGTATTATAGATCGAAATTTGACCATAATTAAAATTGAAATTCGTGTAAGTACAATTTTTAAAACTAATTACACTAAAGTTTGCCAATAGATATCAAACAACAAAAAAATCAGTTGAGGAACATAGATACAAATATAATGAGCTGTTTTATCGTTGCCTATTTATATTTAAATCTTATTATTTAAATGTAGGCATTATCATTATGGTCTGTTGTATGTATTTTGTATCTGAAAGTCATTGTAATACACACCATTAATATAAACAATGTTATTAGGTCATATAAATTATAAGGTAATAAAGAAATTTATGTTTTTGGAACATAAAAATAAACGTAATTACAAAGGCGTATTAAAGATGACTGTGTGACGTTTTATGTTAACCAGAAAATTCGTTAACATTATAGATAAAATTTTGCACGACCTCAAACCTGGTTGACTATATTTGAGACGTGTAGAATGTAGATTGCTCTTCATAATTTAAAAAAGAATGCTCGTATAAATTACATTTTTATTCTTCGGCTTTCAATTGTGACGTGAAATTCAACACGCGTTCAATATTCATTTTTACATCAGCCGCTGGTAAAAGCGGCTCTCGTTGCTTCAGACATAAATTCGGTTTGTTACTTATGAACTTGACTCGGCACACTTTCAGAGTGACTTGTATTTTTATAAGCTACAACGTTGGTACATGATGGATGATACTTGTCATAAGTCAGTAGTCATTCGGTTAATACTAATATAATCCAACTGTTAACTAGTTTAAAAAAATTGATTTTTGGATCTTATATTCAGTATGCACATAATATTTTTTTTTGTTATCTGTCCCTAATTACTTTTCAGTTTACAGTCAGTATTATAATTTACAATCAAAGTATTATATAAATGCACTTTTTAGCACTTTATTAGATCTTATTTTACGCAAAAAATTAGTATGATTAGTAAAATCTAAGCGAACGTAAATCATATATATCACATATATTTAAATTGCATATTAACTGGTTTTCTTTTAAATCATTTACATACTCGTATATTTTGCAATAACTACAGTTGAACATGTAATTTATTTGTTTCTCAATCATTACATTAGATAAACAGTTATTTGGTGGTATGTATGAGTGCCTGTATTATAGTCCGTATATTCTTTCCCATACATTAATACTACTAATGAATTCATAACATTTAAAAAAATCTTGGATTCAGTCTTTAGTTAACGAAGATGTGGAAATTATAATATAGCAACATTAAATAGCAACTCTGACTTAAATCTTATTAATGTCGTATAAATAATGTATAATTAAATATCAGTAGTTAACAACAAAAGTAATTACATGAGAGAGAAGAAAGATATAACGTAAAGGGTATACATTGAATACTCGCGATACACAGTTTATTTATTAAATTTCACTTTTATCACCTGTACTGTGTTGAACGTGCATTTTTTTTATTATTACTGATTTATTTCATTTTTAAAACAATTGTAAAACAAAATAAAGCTTAGATTAATACAATGATACGAAATTCAAGCCGCTAGTTCTCTAGGTTCGTAGAATTTTCCTGTTTCCGATAAAGATCTTGTTTACGTTCTATGTATACTACAAAGAAAGATAAAGTAGGTGTTCACATTTCTACGTCTGGTCTTTTAATGAGATGGTTGTGCATACAAATAACACCATTTATTTACCACTGTTAGCAATTTCTGCGCCGCGCCAGTTCCGTGGTTCGTGTCAAGGATTATCTGTGCTCCTCTGTTTCTTTATTTATGTCTCAAGTTCGTGGTGACTTAGCGGAAGTGTATTATTGTTCTCACTTATTTTAACGTCAGCGAAAGCTTAGGTTAGAGGTGACGTTATGAAAGTACCTACTGTCTTTGTAGTTATTTATATTTCTAAATCCTCTAAACTCTCTAAAATACTTCTTCAGCGGTCAACCATTTATCATGATATATAATTTTTTTTTTTTTTCATTTACTTCATTACATCGGAATTCCACTATGCTCTACTCTACTGCTCTAAATTAAGATACCAGATTGATTTTTGAAGGTTTCTCGATACGGAAAAAATTTATGGATTCGCGTACAATATGTCAAGTATGAGATGCAGTAAGTGCTGGCGCTCAGAGACAAATACTAAAATTTATACTTACGCAGCCTATCGTATGTTTTGATTATGAATAAACTATGCGCAAATGTCCATAATTATTGCCCGGACCGCCATTAGATTTAAAAACCAGACAGATGTTATATGTTGAATGTTAGGTTGTATTAATAATAGCTTAGGTAAGGGTAGTGCGTAGGTAAGGGTAGTCCGTAAATGCATTTCCCCCCGTCAAAAAAAAAAGGTTGTATTAATAATTTCAATTAAGAAATTATAAAATTTTAATTTTTTCCAAAGTTTCGAGTTTTCACTACTGCCAACAGTCCCTATGGCATTTTTTTTATTGAAACATTACAATCCAAATCACAAACATCACTATTCGGATTAAACTATTTTAAAAATGTAATATAATTATCACTATTTACCTAACGAAGCTGCATTTCAAGATAGTGGAAACTTTCTAGCAAGAAATTTATGCTTTCCAGACTCCCCGTAACGGTTCACTGATAGTTATACATGTATTAAGATGACGTGTGTAATACAAATTTATTATACTTTAGCAACACGAATATAAATATAAAATAATTTATAAATAAACGAAGCGACTATACTATAATTGCGCAGGACTTACTATTTATAAGTATTGACATTTTATAGAAAAAAACATTGAAATCAATCAATTAAATCAATAAATAGTTTAAGTAATCCGAAAACATTATATAAATATGATACTATATATTTAATTAAGCCGTGTGGTGCCGGCCAAGAATAACCTATATCGTTCCTGTGGGTGTCGTAAAAGGCGACTAAGGGATAAAAAGCAGAGAATGGGCACCAGCATCCTCTGAGTATCACAAACACCTACTGCGATCGCCAACCCGCCTGCTAAGCGTGGCGATTATAGCAAAACCACCTTATGGTTGAATGGATGGGTTTAATTTAATAGTATTATCTTATATTACTCTTGAAAACACAAATCAAAAGTCATAATGTAAGAAAAACAATAGTTTATTACGCATGTTTGTTGCGTAGATTTCGATTTCGAGTTAGTGTTTTTATATCGAAAAGATGTCAAAATTTAATCCTTCAAAGTTATATAAACTAGACAATCATTGAGATTGAAAACTCACGACGATCTATAGATTAATTAAGAATTTCGTCACTAATGTATTATGGGTATATTATATAATTTAATTTTAATAAGTTTTAATTTATATTCAAACCAATTAATTCGTATACAATCTACTCCTTATAATATTTATTAATTGTTAATTAGTATGCAAGAGAATGTAATCATGATTATGCACTAATGAATTAATTTCCGGACTATGTTTTATTATAATTTAAACACTAGGCATTCTGTTTTCCATACTAACGATTCGCTGTCGAAGGTCGAGAGTTGCATCGAAAGTTGACAATCCTTTGTGTTAATGTTACTGCCTGCCTTGAGCTTTGGGATTTGAATGGCTAATGAATACCGAAAACGGAGTAAAATTTACTAAAGGGAATTGAAGAAATATGATTTCGAAATACGTATAATGCATTAACTATAATATGGATGATGTCGTTTGTTATTTGCGTGAGAGATGAACCTATTTTTGATAAGTCGTCATTTGTGTAAATTTGCGTGAATGATGAACATTTTTTACACATTACCACGATGATTAGTATAAAGGAAAGTGCAGAGGTGTATTTTCGATGTCTGTTATACCACAGTCTCATTTAAAGTTAAATGATGATGTGGTCCAGGATGGTAAACAGCTAATCACACTAAGCCTAGAGGTATTGGCTCTCAAGTAATCCTGCTGGAACACACCTATTGCAGCTTGGCGACAGGTTTTCAAACTTGATGATGGCAATCACACCCAAAAGAGCACACATATAAAGAGAATCGCAGTAATAAGGTCCCTGGTTATGCCAGGGGAAACGGCGGGGGAATTATAAAAAAAAAAAAAATCACACCCAGGCAAATATTATCAGAATTCACTTTATCGCCATGTTACGGTTTCCTCGTGATGTTTTCTTTGACCAAAAGCTCAGGCTTATAGAGTTGGATACGCAGGTTCGAACTTACCTCGCCATAGCTTTAATAGGTCTGACAAATTTAGTTTTGTATTTAGATTATTTACTAGACATTCACCTTTGTATAGGTCAGTTGTTTATTTATTTATTTACAGTTTAAATTACAGTATTAAAAGTATAGAAAATGCAGTATTTGAGGTTATAATAATAAACCTTGGGTTTACACTAAGCAGATTTCAATACTCGTCGATGACACCTGATTATTTAACTTCATGTTTTTATTAAGAAAGGTTTTATTTTTATTTTTGATAAGTTCTTCTTACCCTTCTAGTAATACTTTAAAATAAACAGAATCAGTAAGTTATGGTGTCGGTTACTAAGCGAGCCGTAAGTAGTTTAATTATTTCCTTTTTCATACGGAATTGTAATACGATACATTACAGTTACTGGGCGTGCGTTTATTCCTAATATAAACGTTATAATGAAGTTGTGCAGTGACTTAGTTCAAACGAAAGCGCCCTGTTTTCATGTATGTTTAATTTTTAAGTCTCAATCGATTCGAATCAGGGCCCGATTAGCCATTTAGCAAACGCTATGGTCCCGCGCCAGTAGCCAATAATCTACAAAATAAAAAGTTCTGAGCTTTTAGCTATTTACAAAATGAGCGCTGGCGATACTAATTTGTATTTGCATATTATATTGTGTCATGATCACAAACTGCAGCGAAAAACGTTCGTTTTCAATATTAAAATGAATTAAAAATATCTTAAAGTAAGACACAATGTGATAATAACGCTTGAATGATGTCACTAAAATGAATATAGAAAATGAGTTAGAAATATTGATTTAACGATTGTTATTTCTAAATATGTCCACATTTTAAATATATTAAGTCTGCATGGAAGCCCTGGAATCCGGTTTTAAAGGAAAATTTATCTTCTAATGATCTGAAATTCGTTTCTAAGTTAAAATTACAAAAATACAACTATTGAATGTGAGTTGACACGCGTAAAAGTGAAACTTCGTTTTAGTGACATCTAGTTTGTTTATTTTGTACTAACAAACAAATGTGTTGCAGCTATTTGGTATTCGATTCAGTGACATCTGTTGGTTAATTATGGAAATGAAATTCGTTACACATTTTTGTTTCATAAAATCCAATTCACGCCGTCTCAGAAGAACCTTCACTTCAAAAAGTAAAATAAATACCTATGCTTAATATATATTTTAATAAACATAGTCATCATCATCTCCCTACCCTTTTCCCATTTTTGTTTGGGGTCGGCGCAACATGTCTTCCTCTTCCATTCCTCTCTATTTGTTGTCATCTCCGCATTCACTCCTTTTCTACACATATCATCTTTCACACAGTCTATCCATCTTTTCTTTGGTCTTCCCCTTCCCATGTAACCGTCCACATTCATATCCAATACCTTTCTTACAACATTATCTTTCTCCCTGCGCATCACATGTCCATACCAGGATAAACGACCGCCTCTTAACTTGTCTGTTACTGGCGCCACTTTCAAACTTCCTCTAATATATTCATTCCTAATCCTGTCCATTCTTGTTGCCCCACACATCCATCTCAACATTCGCATCTCAGCTGCATGTAACCTTCTTTCGTCCGTCACCTTTATGGGGTAACATTCTGATCCATACAAGACGACAGGTCGTATTATGTTCTTGTAAATTTTCTGGATCTGCTCTGCTCACTTTTAGGCCGACACTCTCCAGCTTCTGTTGCCACTTTACCAATCTGCTCTGGACCCCAGTACCATCCTCACCGACAAGGACAATATCGTCGGCAAAACAACATACACCAAGGTGCCTCTTCCTGTAAATCCGCTGTCAAGGCATCCAATATTAACAGGAAGAGGTATGGACTCAAGGTCGACCCTTGGTGTAAGCCTACCGATACCCTGAACTTGTCGGTGTTGCCAGCAGCTGACCGGTCATACGTACGCGGTTGGTCGTACATAGCACGAATTAACTCAAATAAACATAGTAAAATGGCAAAAAAAGCGTAGATTTAAATTGTTATGTGGATGTTTTTTTAGAACGTATAAATATTATTTGGCAATAAAAAATTAAATAATTAAAGTGCATATTAACGTGTTTCGTAAAAATTGCAAACATAATATTGTATAATGAATTGGAGATAGTCATCATATATACTAAGTTTACGTCATATTAATTTATTAGTTATTGAAATAACGAGACACACTTCAAAGGTAAGTGCGCCGTTTGATTGATGCGAAAAGGTTCTTTCTGAAACCGAATCACTCAACGCCTGTTCATATGTTGAGAAATAAATCCATTAGCATCTAAAATACAGTTATATTTCCAATTTATAATATATTATGGTAACTATTATTCTCTCGAGTTGGACTTACTAATGTGGTAAAAAAATGGCATTAAAATCACGTCATCTATGAAAGTTTGTCCGCAGTGATGTGAATTCAAATACATATTTTTTTACATTTTATAAGCAAACATGTAGTTCGTTTGGGATTAATTATCGCTCTATTTCACAGCTATCCAAAAATATGAATGAATTAAGTTAGTGATTTATTGTTTTTCTTGAAATTAGAGGTCATACCGTGTACGAGTATATCGTTCACTTTGAAATTGCAAAGGCTACATCCTTAAATCCATGATGGCTCAGTGATAATGTAGCCGGATACCGCGTTGATCAAAGCAGGTTCGACTCTCCCATCTACCCTATTCATAACGAGCTTGAGTTTTCGGTAAATAAAATTCATTAAAACATTAAAATTAAAACAATTGTAGACAATCATACATTGTCTGATATTTCAGTAAGTATATAATAAAACCATTAAAATAGGATGAAATAAAGTGTAGTAATAAACGTAAAATAAGAAATATAGTAGAAAAGAGTATTTAAATGAAATTCTTGTTCAATTTTTTTTACATAAGCTTAGGAAAATAGGGTTCCTTTGACGCACCATCATCTCAAAACAACTAAACGGGAACTCTTTCTCATTTTTTTTTCGATTTACTCTTATGTACATTTTTTCCGATACAAAAGCCTCAGTTTTTCAATCGAATGTATACTTAGGTCTATATTAATGTACGCTGCCGACGATCACCATGTATTGAACTACAGTAAGGTTAGCGTGTGCTTCAGTCTCACTTAGAGATTTCGATATATTGACCGTTACTGCTCCATCTAGGTCAATGTTATACAATTCTAGGTGTTTTCACTTCGAAGGGACTTGATATTAATATAAATTTGAAACAACAGGAACTTATCGTTATATTCTCATTATCAAACTAGCATGCGCTCGCGACTTCATCTACGTGTTTTAATGCTTTTTTTTTTTGTTTTTAGCCAACGGCACATGGTTCCCGTACAGCAAATTTCATGCAAATATTTTAATTATGATTTCTTCTAAAAGTCATCAATATTATTTTTGATGATACTGATTATAATTTTTATAGTCTATCAATCGCTAATTAACGTATACTTTATTCACACAAAATTTAATCTAAATCGGTCTACCCATTTTTGGGTTAAAGACCAACAATTTAGCGGGTTTTAAATATCTTTATAGCCAATCAATTGACCATTAACATATATTTTCCGTGAACAAAATTTCATCAAAAGCGGTCAAGCCATTTTTCAGCTAAAGCCGATCATACACATAAACAGAAAGACAAACATTTTTGAATGTCATTTTTTAAATTAGTATCGGCTAAACCAAATACCTGTTACAAAGTTTGGAAACTTCAGATTTATTTTTAGTATAGAATATATAGATAGATAAACGCTTTCGTCAATTTCATGTTTAAAATTTTGTTATTTTTTACAACAATTCGCGAGAAATTTGTACCTAGAATCTCAATGTATCAATGAATTTATTACTAAATTATGTACAAAATACCAATGAATCGTTGAAACAAATCAAGGTAAATCATTTTAAATTACAATTACAAATTATATATTAAAGTAGTAAACCCTTATAAAATTTTTAAATCTATAGAATTTAAACTATCGAAGTAACATTGACATTTAAAATATTATATTGCAAAATTTTTATAAAAGCTGAATAAATTTTATGTAATATTATAATATACATTATTCTATGACTATTATCGTAAAATAAAATTTAATTGTTTCTTCAAAAATAAGTCTTGCATGTGAACGTATAAGGTTTATAATAATAGATTATTTTCAAACTGAAATGATAAATATGCAACATAATGTATTAGTCGTATTGTGAAGATATTAAAACAATTGAAAGTAATGAGCAACAAAGTTATAATCGTCACGTTTTTCCACTGAAATACGAATTTGATTTATAACAAGAATCGCAATGATCGCATGTGTTAGATGAATTTCACTTTCTCTATATATAAAATATACATAGATGTTATAACAAAGTTTTAAAATCTGATTATAAATAACATAAATGCTTTTCCCATCACATAAGATTATTCGAAAACGATTCGGAATAAATTACGTTACTGATATAATATTATTATGTTTGTCCATATATCGAGAGCCGGTTTTCCTATAAGGTTTTTATTCAATAGGCGTAATAGGCGTGTTCGTAATACATATTTATAATATGCATAATTTGAATTTGAAGCGATGATCGCTTAGAGGGTGTGTGGTCGGATTTCGCGTCGATGGACGCGGGTTCAAAGCACCTACCCAAATCTGAAATCAGCCTGAACTTTCTGTGTTAGAAAACGTCGTGAGGAAACCATAGCATTGGTGGTAGGGCATTTTAAAATAATGCCTGCCTGGGTAGCTACCACCCTCATGTTAGAAAACCTGTCGCCAAATACCAAGAGGTGTGTTTTTCGGCAGCATCACTTAAGAACACCACATCGTCACCTAACATCAGATGAGATTGATGGTCAAACCACTGAGCTTATAAAGTATAAAAAAAAACACAATAACAAAAATACGACAAACTACCCATACCTCGAGACTGTTTTGCCTAATTTTGGATTAAATATACCTTTTTCATAGACACGTTGTCTGTCGCTTGCTAGATTGATTGGCGTTAATGGTTTCCTCAATAAATGAGCAATTTAATGCAAAAATAACTTATTCAATCCAGTCCATTGGATATATAAATATGTTTGGATATATGACTTATCCGTCTTGTAAAGCTGAATATAATAATCCTTTGTTTACGGTTTTGTTTTATTAAGCTCATCTCTTTTTTTTTTTTGGTCAACCAAAGATTGGTTACTGGATGATTTTTGTTTCAATATTACACGTATTCAATTATTCAATAAATTTGTCTGTTCGTTTGTTTATTTGTCTTTTTTACACGGAATAGGCTCACTGCTTTGACCACAATCTCAAAACTGCAATAAATCCGATTTTGTTCAGAATTTCGCGAGTTTTAGAGGAGTTTTTAGTTTCTAAAAATAAAAGAATCTTAAGTTACGTCTTTCAACTTAGTCCCGTCAAAATCCGTCCAGCTATCCCGGTGTATAGCTGGAACAAACATACAGACGGTAAACAAAACATTTAAAAATTGTGTATTTGGTATAAATATCGTACATACATTCATATGCAATAGAAAAAAAGTTGTTATTTTTAACCGACTTCAAAAAGAAGGTTATCAATTCGTCAATTCGAAGGAGTACACTTCCGAGGTGGTCTCATTTCCACCAGATCAGGATCTGATCAGTGGAATTTAGGGAAATCGAGAAAAGGCTTCGAATATTATAGACACTACGCGTGTGTCACATATTCGTTTCCAAAGCTATAAAGTAGGCTTCATAGCTATACCTAAAAATACATACTTAAACTAAAAAGTAGAAAAAATTTTTTTTTTATTAAAAACAAAGCCGATTTAAAAATTATAAACTACAAAAATGCACCACACAAAGTCAATAAATAACTACGTTATTAATGTGCTTCGTTAATTTTGGAGGCGGTGCCAGCTAGGGTTAACCAATGTACTCATTTACAAATGGAAAAAAATACCTAAACTTTATCATATTTACATAAAAAACTAAATAAAAGAGTAGGATGATTTTAAAGAATAATTAATCAAAATTGAATATAATTATCGACGTACATTTACACCACTTTGTTATCCGTAACCTGGCACCGATTTCAAAATTAACGAAGCAGATTTAATAAAGTAATTATTTATTGACTTTTTTTAATGCACTTTTATAGTTTATTCTTTTGAAGTCGGTTTTGTTTATAATGCTTTTTTTTATTACAGACAGGGACTTACATTTTATTTCTTTTAACTTTAGCTGTTATTGTTATTGCATTAAATAGATTAAAACGTTAAAAAATGTAATGAATAAAAAAAAAAACAATTCAAGAGTATCTCTGAACATGGAAAAGAGGTTCTCTTATAATGGTTGGTTTGGATTTCTTTTAACAACATGTTTACTATGCAATGGAAAGTGAGTGAATTCGACATAAAGTTACTAGTTTGAAAAATTATGACCATAGAAACTTTTTTATTTTAACTGTCATTTTGTACGGAGTACGGTTAAGTAGTGAAATCGTCATAATTAATTATATAATTGGTCTCTTATTGCATAAAACACTTTATACTGATACGTTCCGTTCAGATGTTTTTTTTTTACCATTAATGATACTCAAAAGTATATATAAACGTATAAGAAATAGCTGTCTGCCTACAGTTTCGCTTGCGTAGACTATTTTATACGGGTTTTGACCTTTATCGAATTTGTCTGTTCTTATAGTTATTCTTCATGTATAAATTAACAATAGCTGTTCACACGACGTATGTATAGTTTGCACGAAAAAAGCTTTGGGCAAGAAATTGCAATGTAATAAAGCATTGCAACAATTAGTTTAGAGCTGAAATCACTATTTGATGATTGTGTATTTATTAAACGTTTTCTGTCTACCCTTATGTGTCTGTCTCTGTCTACCCTTATGGCAGAGAGCCAAGACGTTACGTAATTGTTATGCCTCTTTTAATTTCGTCACAGGTTGGTTTTTACGTGCCACATTTTTTCACCTGTATCTTTTTTTTCACTTGTATCTAGAAATAAGATTAGTACTTGCCGATACACTTTAAACTTGGGTAGTTGCTATCTAAGTAAACGATCGAATATGCTCTTCTTGATATGTTTATTCGGGAGTTTTTTTTTTTCAATCACACTCATGGTATTCGATTTCATATCAACCGAAGTGGTATTTTAGTGCTATATCAATGAGCTAATGACGCTTTAACTGGATTATATTATTGCCCAATGCTCAATTTAACCAGCTCGAGCCTGATCTATTGTGGCCGTAGTCTCAACGGCATTTAGGTATGATGTTGCGTATAAGAAATATTGTATATATATATATATATATATATGTTCGTAATTTGTTAAACCTATTTTTGATACTATTTAGCTATTAACATTAGACTACAATCTTATTTATAGTGGCCAAAGTATAGAATATATTAAGCTTAGAAGAACTGACTCTAAAGATGCTTGCTTATAAAAAATCTGGCATGGATTTTTCAATTTTTTCAATTGTTTAATACTAAATTAACTGATGCTTATAAGTAAAACATATTTCTTAAGCTTGTTCAACATAATCTCGGTAGCAAAGTAAGCGAATGCATAATTAGTGTCGGAAATAAACACTTTATTATGTTGCTTACATCAGATTCAATCATAAGATATTATTGGTCGGTCACATTATAACGGCCACAGTGGACCGCTAAACTAGGTACTGCTTACCCTGGTACCATAAACAGTTACATGTAACCTACTTCTCTGGATAAGTATTTAATTCGAGTTCTGATATCAAAATGCAGACGTGCATTAAGTAAATCCTTTCTGATTTAATGATAGTATAATTATATGTGAGCTTAACGGATTTATTTAATGTAGTTTACAGGCTTGCTCTGTTTTTGCCGTAGGGGGCGACGCGGTGCATGCAATCGCAATCCCGTATCGCCCCTACTCCAAATGCGGCGGGCGGCTCCGGGTGGTTTAATGGGTATTTCCGGACGCTTCACGTCCGGGTGAGTCCCACACTGGTGCGGAGACGTCTCACCGCACCCCCTTACCCATTGCATTGGGGGACTTCGGTCTCACTAATGCAATGGGTAAGGATAGTGCATAAAAACATTCCCCTCGTCAAAAAAAAAAGGTTTGCTCTGTTAAACTTATCAGTTATTAAATTTTACAACAGAATTTCAAAACAACTTCTCAATAAATTCGAATTTATATTGGTGGAAATTAATTTGGTAATATGTTAAAATTATTACTTACGTATCATTTTGTTTCAGGTTTTATTTTGTTTACAAGCTTATATATTAAGTAAATAGGGTTAAATGCTTTATTAAAAAGATGTCTTATTAATCATCATCACCCTACTCCCAATTTTTAGTTTTTAAGATTTGCACAGTATGTCTTCTTGTTGCATTCTATTAGCCACTATGTCTTCATTCACCTCTTTTACTTCCCATCACACAGTCCATACATCTTTTTTCCCTCCCTCCATCTGTCAACATTCATAGTTATCATTGTTTATGTCACATGCGTTTCGTCTTTTCTCAAAATATTTACGATAAACGACCCCCTTTCAACATTTATATCATTGGCGCCACTTTCAAACTCCCACTAATATACTCATTTCTGACCCTGCCCATTCTTGTAATGCCACACATACATCTTAACAAACGCATTTCTGCTCCATGCGGTCGTTTCTCATCCATCTTCTTAATAATAATAATTAACTTACCTCTAATATATTTTTTTCCAATATAATCGAACATTTTATTTTACTGCTGTAAAATAATGCCCGCCTGGGTACTACCACCCTCAAGTTTCGGCAGTATCATTTGAGAATCATTATCTAGGCTTAGTGCGTTTACCATCCTGAACCACATCGACACTTAACATCAGGTGATATTGTGGTAAAAGCACTGAGCCCATACCGTGTAAAACAAAAATTATTATTACTTCGATTACTTTTGATTGAAAGATTATCTATTATAGTTTATAACAAAACATAACGTAACGTTTGTGTATGAACATTGGAAACTTTTTTTAATATTCTTGATTGTGTAAAGTAGAAGTATTTGTTTATATTTTAATTTTTATAAAGATTCGCATCTCTATCAATATGAAATGGAATATAAAACAATAGAAAGCTGGCGTAAACGCCAGGTTAGTTCTCAAGGGGTTAATATTATAAATACGTTAAATTAACTCTATCTGTCTGTCGCGCTTTCACACCAAAACTAATGAACCGATTTAAATGAAATTTGGTGTACAGATAGTCTAGAGTCTAAAAAAAAGCATAGTTTTTAATGCGAAAAAAAATCATAAGGGGTTGAAAGGGGGGATGAAAAGTTGTATGGAAGTATCGTCATTTTTAGAGCTAGAAGGTTGAAACTTAATTTTTAGGCTGTTGATTCGATATAAATAAATATGACATTCAAAGTTTGTAAAAGTTTTACCCTCAAGGGTGTAAAACAACAATAGGGAAAGGGGATGAAAGTTTGTATGGAAATATGTAAGGTTTATGTGAATGTTTTATAAGTTTGCGACAAGAGACAAAATATTAGAGCTATTCTGATGTAACATTTACCGAGTCATTTGAAAATGTGAAACTGAAGTACATGCGAGTAAGAAACTTGCCAAGCACCACGCCGTACATAATGAGCGCTGTGCAGCCGCGCGGTGGAATACTTCATTAGAGTATTTATACGTATGTGTATTATTTGTATAATAATTAGCCTAAATAATTAAAAATGCTACCGAAATACACTATGCGGACGAAGTCGGGGGCACATCTAGTACTACAATATATTTGGATATTTATTCATATGTATTTACTAATCGTCTTTAAGACCACCCTTGAGATTGGTGCAGACCATCGTATCAATTGCGGTTGGAAATCTTTAGCCATTCAAAAATAACTGTATTCCTTTATGTATTGGTGGTGATTGTGTCGGTGCGACACAATTATACAAAATTATACAAAATAAAGAGAACTTCAAAAGACAACATTTCCGTCATCAAACATTTTTATTATATTCTTAAACATTACGTTGTTAGTAAATGAACTTTACTACGTATACGAATAAGGTTTGTTTTAAATAACTATGAATTTATAGGCAAGAATAAATCAATTCAAGACATTATTCTTCTTTGTTTATCAGTTCCTTTATTTTTTTATTTAGTAGTTATCTATGAAATAATTAGGAAACAGTTTCTAATATATTTAAATAGATTATCTATTTAGATATATAGATATTATAAGTCTCATTAGTATGTTTAATTTCTTGGAGATGAGTATATTGTATAATCATAAACTAGACTTAAATCGGGATTATGTACTTTATAATGATGGTATCATTTGAAAGATTAGTGCACTTGGGTTGTAGCTATCGCCGTATTATCCGTAACAATGATATGCCCCCGCAGAATTATAGATGACCTGATTTGTCTGGGTAAGAATTCGTAAAATTGTATCCACAATCTTTATCTTCAACTTGGGCTTTACCACATTCCGATAGAAGTCCTTCGACAAATTTTGATACAGGGGCCCGTCTAGACTAAATTAGGTGATTGTGTGCAGATATGATTAAAATTACCAATTCAACAGTCGTTTTCTCATAAAAAAATCACGCTCGTATGCTCGCTTTGATGGTGACGTGTGAAAATTTCATCGGTAGGTAACGAAGAATGTTGCGTGCACGCTAACGGCCCGGCGAACTGTACCGAAACAACTCAAATTGATTGAATCATTACTTTAGTATGTATTTATTTGATTGGTAATTTATATTTACGTCAAGGCACGATAGCAACAAACATTTTTAATAGTTGTAATGTGATGATATCTAAGTCCCGTACTGTATAGTGAGTCAATGAACATCTGTTGCAGCTTAGAGATGTTTAAATTAAATCTCGAGGAGGCGACAATATCAGAATATATTACATATATATGTATAATAGAGTTCGATACTATTTAGGTTCTTATATTTTATAAATACTTAATTAAAACAACCTTTGCTAAGGTTTTTATATCACATGTTAAATTTTATACCAACCATATTTGAAAAACGAATTATCATGTTTATACAATTAAAGATTATATTTAATTTATACATGCGAAAATGTTAGCAAGATGTGATAATACGTACGCAGAAACAATGCTTGAAAACTGATTATATTTTGTAAGTGTTGCTCCTAAGTAGTAATCGTGATATGAACCGGTGTATGTCGTTCAGGAAAAGATATATCTATATTGGTTGCGTTCAGAGTGCAAACTTTACTAAAAACTGATAGATACCTTTATTATTTGATAAGGACATAGGATCATATAAAATGGAAACATATTTTGTCAATAATACTTATTTCAAATCATTGATAAACCCGATCGAGAGTGTGATTTTATGAATCGTTAACATACGCCCAAAAATTCTTCTGTCTCAGTAATTATCAGTTTTTCGATATGCATGATCAGTTTACTAAGTCAGCCCATCAGTCTATTAGTGGTGGAAAACTATGTCAGTAATACTGATTTACTAATCAATATCTTATATTATATTTATTCTTGCTCCGCAGAGGAATTTCAAATTATATATTTAACTAACGCGTTATTTGTTCTGTGTCTATATAGATATATATCATATATTTTACTTTAAAAATATTCCATAAAGTCATAAAAACATATTTGTTACTTTATTATTAATTTTATTTAATAGTCGAATTTCTACAAATGAACACATAGAAGAGATTGTTTGAAATAATTTGTCGGTAACGTAACTTTCATCAGATAACAATGTAAGCGTTAAGTTTATATTTAACTTAATATCCAGGAATCTACAAGTCAGGTTCAAGTTTCCGAGAAATCGTTTTTAGAGTTACAAATTTATTTGAGAAAACATTCATATTTATTTCGCGCTCTTCCACGCTGTAAGCAAGTAAAAACATATTAACAATTACCTAAGTATCTCTGAAATGTTTCTTGACACGAACTAACATTTCCATTTTAAAGAAAAAGTGAACATATAATGTAAAACCATTACAATAGAAATTACAATAGGCCGTGCTGTTAAAATTAATATTATGCTGTGAATAGATTGACTTGTATTATATGCATGACCGTATTTCTTGTGTACGATTGTTTTGATGTGTTCTTGATCGCCCTCTACAGATATTTCATGCTTTTGTCTGTTCAATATTGCTATCTCTTTGTATATAGAATAAGTACTAATATTATACAAGTAAAAAGAATTAGAGTGAAACTAAAATAATGTCAAAACACGGTTCTTTACTTACACCGTTACATATGTAGATGGGAAATTTCTGACAAGATATCACATAATTACTTACATTCTGAGTTTTACCATTTTAAAATCCTTTATAATATTTGAAAATAAAATTTATTGTAAGCTATTTCATTTATTATAATGAACAATTGTTGGTGTTTTTGTTTAATTAGTTTTTATAAAAGTCGTAATTATCAAATGAACAGAACGTCGCATCGATTAATTACACCCACGTTCGCGCTTTTATAAGCACAAATAAACAAAAAATTACGTTAGTCTACATTTGCTATTTTGAATTTCATTACTTACCGCGTAGTAGTAATGTTTAATCCATTACATTACAGCTTTGGGGGGTCACAAAAACAGTATTTCAGTCCTCTGTCGTATTATTAATCGATCAGAACTACGTTCATTTTTGATGATGGTTATAAATATTTAGGTTATAGTTATATTTGCTGCATTAGCAACATAACAAAACTTGCACTGTATACATAGTTTGTAACTTAAACAATAAAAAATCAGAGTGTTAACCTATCAACTGTAGATAAAAGAGATTTCCAAACATAATGTGTTTCTGTAAAAATTATTTGAGGTATATGATGTCATAATCTATTGAATCTAGGTTATGCACGACTATGAAAGACTTTTACAATGTGTTAACTATGGTGTAATATGAAATAAGCACAGATAAGTGAACAAGGAAATAAGCCATGTGGTGCCGGCTCAGAATAGTACCAACCTATATCTTCCTGTGGGTGCCGTAAAAGGCGACTAAGGGATATAAATCAGGTGATGGGCTCTGAGTACTACAAACGCCTACTGCGATCGTCAACCCTTTTTTTTTTTTTTTTTTTTTGACCTAGCTAATGCTGTTGACCGGAAGGGCCTTTACAGCTTCACCGAACTTTGGGGGCGAGTGCTGAAGGCACTCAGCCGCAAAAAGGTGACTAGCTCAAGGGCTACCCAAGTGGTACGAACCTCGGCTTGGCCGTCACCTGAGTACTCAAGACTCACTCGCGAGTTGTATCCTAGCTAATCTTTATTTTTATTTACATAAAAAAAAAAAGGTTCCTTACAGGACCTATGTACCTTGCATGTTATGCATGAGTGTGTATGGAGTGTTGTGCGTGTAATTGCTCAATGCGTGGGCAGTGTTACTGTATCGCGCTGGCGGCGACGTCAAGAGCCTCCCCAGTTGGGGAACGAGACACGTCTTGGGTCGCCGCCTGAGGGGGACCCGGAGTGTGTGCGGGAGCAAAGTTGGCCGCCTGTCCCGGCGGCGGGAACGGCGGTTTCGCGGGCGTGGGCGCTGGCACGCATTCGTACGAGGTAAAGGAGGAAAGATCCTATTACTACGGGTTATGGTATCGTCGCGGCACGATAAGATTCTCTGCGGCCGACGTATACGACGCGGCTTGCGACCTGGCAAGTACGAGACGGCTCGCACGATGAGGGGGGTTCGAGTGTGTCTCTGCGCGTTCGAAGAATGCGCGACTCTGGGTCTTAAAAACGGACCTAATGGAGGGCAGGTTAAGATCCCTGTGTAAATCCACAGTTCTCTCGAACCATTGGGCACCTACTGCCTTCCTTACAAAGCGATTCTGAATCCTTTGTAAGGCGTGCATACGTGAACGAGTGATGTGTCCGAAGACAGGTGCGCAATACGTGATGATGGGTCTGACCACCATCTTGTATAGGGTAATCTTATGGCGGAGTGCCATTTTGCTCTTGCTGTTATAGAGCGGATAGAGACGACCTAGCACCATGGAGGTCTGGCGCTTCACTTTCTTAATGTGAGATTTGAAAGAGAGTCTGTCATCTAACTGAACTCCTAGGTACCTGACTTCGGAGCTGTATGGGATTTCAGTACCTGCGTACTGTATGGGCTTGGGAGGTTCTTCCCTAAGTTTACGGCTTCTAGTGAATAATAACGCGGCGCTCTTACTCGGGTTTATCGCGAGACGCCATTTGAAATACCAAGCGCTGAGTTGGTCGACAGCGCCTTGGACGTATTTACGTAAGACCGTTTTCTTACGAAAAGCGAAATAGATGACTGTGTCGTCCGCGTATAGACCTAGCTGAACTCTTCCGAGATCAGGGAGGTCCGCTAAGTAGAGGTTAAAGAGGACAGGCGCCAGAATGGAACCTTGGGGGACTCCTGCGCGTATGGGGTGGGCTATAGAGAGAGCGCTCTCTACTCTATAGCGGAAACTACGATCGGTGAGGTAATCGTGTATGATTCTAACCAGAGTGTCGGGGATACCTAATCTAGTGAGTTTGTAGACGAGGCCCGTGTGCCAGACCTTGTCGAATGCTTTGGCAACGTCGAAGAAAACTGCGAGCGTATGCCAGGATTTATTAAATTCAGGGTGATTAATATTGGTGAGTACGTACTCCGTGAGGCGGAGCACCTGATGCGCACAGGAGTGTCTGGCTCGGAAACCAAACTGTTGGGGAGGCAAGAGATTTTTGTCCTCTATATCGTCAACCCGCCTGCTAAGCGTGGCTCTTATGGAAATCCTCTCTCCCTATTTAGGCGAGATCTATGTCCAGCAATGGACGTCTTATAGTTGCATAGAGAATATAAAACAATATCTTCGAATTATTTCAATGCCAATTTGATACTAAAGAGGAACAATATTGTAAAATTTTGAACTTATCTTCAATCAACTTGTGTAAAAATTTAAATATTGAAACTTCGTTAAACTCTTGTGTTAAAAACTAGTTTACGAAAATGTTAAACTAAATAGAACCAAGTTAAAGATAGATGTGAAAAAGTAAATCGTATAAGTGTTTTGTTGAGTAGGTATGTATCGTGACGTCGGTTATCCGCTTTCACTACCATGACAAGCTACTTCGGGCAGTCGTCCATGTTCTTTATTACACGGGCTTTGGTCATTCAATACATAAAATTTATGATTCTTTTGAATGTATTTATATACTGTTTATAGTAAATATTATTTTACTGTTTTATTATGTATGTTATATTTCATTATTATTATTTTTACTTTAATTCAAAGTAAGAAAATAATTATTAACTGACTCGGGAAATACTAGGAATTAAGGAATTATGTATGTTTTTTGAAGTGAAAATTCTTTAGCATCGTTGTAATTTGTAAGTTGATGAAACGAAAAAGCGACAGTACGTTACTGGTTCTCAAGTGATGCTGCCGGAACACACCTTATGGTGTTTGGCGATAGGTTTTCAAACTTGAGGGTGGTAGCTACCCAGGCGGGCATCATTAGAAAATGCCCTACCACCATGCTATGGTTTCCTTACAATGTTTTCCTTCACCGAAAGCTCAGGCTGATTTTAGTGTCGGATAGGTAGGGATACAACCCGTGCGTAAATGCATTTCCCCCCGTCAAAAAAAAAAAAAAAAAGGTAGGGATACAACCCGCGTCGATTGAATCGGAATTCGGCCGTACTACCCGCTGCGCCATTATCGCTTCAGATCGGATTTGTTCATTAAATTTTTGAGAGCGTGGTTAGTCCGGTGGACTAATCCGCATGTCTCATAGGCAATACGACTAAAAGGTCGGTGGTTCAAACCCAGGGTGGGTTCATTTTATTAAAGTTTACTTCTTTTACGTGTTATTTTTTTGTATGTTTGTTACGCGATTTCTCCTTCATTTGTGGACCGATTTGGAAAAAGGATCGAATTTTAATCGAAGGAGTACACTTCCGAGGTGGTTCCATTTTCACCAGGTTAGGATCTGATCAGTGGAACTCAGGGAAATTGAGAAAAAACCTCGAATATTATAGACACTTACGCGTGTTTCATATATTGGTTACCAAAGCTATGGAGTATCCTTCACAGCTATACCTAAAAGTACATACTCAAACTAAAAAGTAGAAAAAAAAATGCATCAATTAACCAAATTACACCGATTTTAAAATTAACAAAGCAGATTAATGAAGTAATTATTTATTGACTTTTTAGTGCATTTTATAATTCATTATTTTGAAGTCGGTTTTGTTTTTAAATACAAAAGTTTTTATAGTTTATTCTTTTGAAGTCGGTTTTGCTTTTAATTTAAAAAAAAAATATTTTTTTTATGTCATAATCAAAGCGCCACCATATAAACGCTATGTGACGTACTGTAGCACGTATACGTCATAGCATTGGTAACGCGAATCTAAAAGTTCAGTTCAAAAAAAAAAATAACCCAGTCTAATGGTACATAAAAGATAAATTAATAAAAACAACTACTTATTTAAAGTTATACTATGACTAATCGCATGAAGATTGTACCCTCATCGACATAGTGAAATTTATAGTTTATTGATTAATGTGGATTGTGTTTTGTGTTTTCTATCGTGACTACATAAAAATGACGGTATTGTTTGGTAATTTAACACGGAGAGATCGCACGACTATATGCAAACCGTTTTGGCAAAAACAGATATGCAAATAAGTCCCGGTTCCTCTTTCCAATTTGCATCTAACTCGGCTGTGTGCTCGCTCCGGCTTACTAGGTAACGTATTTTTTTTTTTTTCAATCATTTAACCATAAGGCTTCCTTTGCTGAATATAGGTCTCCCTCAATGAGGGGAGGATTACCATAATCGCCACGCTTGGGAGGCGAGTTGGCGATTGCAGTAGGTGTTTGTGGTACTCAGAGGATGCTGCTGCCCAACCTCTAGCTTATCCCTTACTCGCCTTTTACAAGACTCGCGGGAAGATATAACGTGGTACTATTCTTAGCCGGTACCATATTACTAATTCTGAATCTAATATTGTCTCTTTAATTAAATATCCTGTTTAAACTAAAATCAACCGCTATGGTCATTTAATATCATAGAATAATAAATAGCCGAAAGTATTTTTCTGGGTCCTAAAAACAATTCTGAGCTCCTTTTATTAGCCATCGAATAAAAATGTAAATGTATTTTGATCCAGTCCTACAGGGCTGAAAGTGCGAAAAAAACTTCCAGAATAGCCTATACAATATCGACAGTAGGTTCAAGAGTCTATGTTGGGTTCAGTTTTGCA
Organism: Samia ricini; assembly: GCA_014132275.2. NCBI lineage: Eukaryota > Metazoa > Arthropoda > Insecta > Lepidoptera > Saturniidae > Samia > Samia ricini. The sequence goes on from AP028168.1 coordinate 23,409,904, forward strand.
TCACAAAGGGTCTATGGATATCCAATTTATTTTAAGTGAAGGCAGGTAAACTAAGGGCGACTTACTATACAAACGAATAAACGTTGCCTTTTATATATGAAAACAAATCAAAACTTTTTTATTCAATTTTGTACCTGGGAAGGCGCTTATGAACGTCACAAATTAACCACCGGTTCGGAATACGACACAGTCGAGAAGAGTCGAGAAGAAACTCGATCTGGTTTTCTTTTAAAATGTTTAAAATAATGCAAAGATAGAGTGTAAGGAAGAAAAATGCTAATGACGATTTATCTGAAGTTTTTTTTTCCTATTATTCTAATTACTTTTTCTTTATACTATATACATATTTTTAACGTAACAAAATATTTACTAGAACCTGACCAGATAATCTATCTACGATTTAAAAAGGAATCGCGTTAATCGGTTCTGTGGTTCTCGAGTTGTAAGCTATCTAACTGACAGACGTTGCCTTTTTATATAATGTAAGGATTATGTAAGTCATATGAACATTTAACTTGTATTTTATTTCCAGTTCCAATAGCAATAATAAATTTAATATTTATTATTACAGATGAAACTAAAATTAAAAAAAAAGTAACATAGAATAGTAACAGAGTACAATGATTTATTATTGCAACGAAAACTATTACATTTTAGAAATATTTTCGAATTATAACTAACAAACTGATGTAATTACTAGTACATGCTTATATGTATAAGCGATACTAAATTATTTGAACAGTGTTAGATAGGTTGAAATATAAAACAAGAATTCATTTTATTGAAACCATCAAATATTTAATTACCTAATTAAAATTCCAGACTTGTTTCAGACGCTCTTTTCATTAACATAAATTAATATCTCTAACGTCACTATTAATTTAATTTAATTAAAAATCATTATTATTCAATCTAATTTCACTTTAAAAGTCGATTTACGGGCAAATTTAAACCATTATGAAGCGTGCCTTAATAGCTTAATGTGTTGAGTACCCATAAAAATAAGACAATAGGAAAACAAAAGCAAAATAATGGAAAGCTGGCGTAAGCGCCAGGTAAGTACTCAAGGGGCTAGGTTAAAAATAGGCCAGATTCGTCATTGCTATTCTAGACTTCATGACAAATGTTTTTTTTTTTTTTTATGGTAGAAATGTACGTCATGCGGTGTGGCGACACCGGACATTTTGGACGACCAGGATCAATCTCAATATATCGGAAATAGAATAAAGATTATAGAATGATTTCCTAATCTAACCAATGAATTACAACGACCACACGTAGAGAATAATCACTCAGTAAGTGACCCACATCAATTCGTCGTATTTTAAGGTCCACCAGTATTTACTCAAACCCTATAGAGTATTTAAAAGTTTTGTTTAGTAATAATTATTCTTCTAGTGACGGTCTCCTCTGTTGATAGACTATAAATAACATGACGTACGTTACGTAAATAATTTTTTTAATGTAAAACCTATTATCTTTTTAAAGAAACACTTCCTGGAAGGTCCTGGTGAGATAACCACCGCTTTATAGCGTTGAAACATTGATATAAGATTGAACAGTCTGATTTGGCTGAATAATCCACGTACCTTTGCCTTTTCTTTAGTAAGGAAAAAAATGAGGCTATAAACGCTTATAAATTATGCAAGCCTTTTTGGCCCTACCTTAGTCTGTCATGTAGTTGGTGTTTAATTTAATAACTTGTATTATAGGTCCCTACTTTGCATGATTTGGGGACGTTATTCGTAATTTTTTCGGTTATTATGCACAAAAGAAGTGAATTAAAAATAATGCCACGAAGCGTTTATTCTAAGATACCGCGAGAATCCATGGAATATTCCAGATGGATTGCTATCGTCTCATGAAGCTGTTAATACAAGTTTGAACTTCAGAATAGACGGTATAGACAAAACGTCCTGTTGACAAAACGACAAAAAACCTGTTCCATCGGACGAATATTTATACTACTTAAAATAAGACACTGCATATGCGTCAATAACGTCTTTGCCAAACAAAGAAGAAAAAAAAATTATACTACTAAAGTATCCGGGATGCTGTTTTCATTGCTCTTTCTTCATTCAAAGCTCTGCATTTATCAGTTATTCTGTTTTAGTGACGAATGGTCTCTATTATTTGATATGTATATAATTTGAGGTTTATAATATTATTACGTAAATTAATACGAATAATTGTTTAAATTAACACCTATAAAAGCCTTTTTATTCATTCAAAATTTAACCAAATAGTTTTTATAAGACTTGTTTGAAATTAGGATGTTTTTTTTACTAACAAAAAAATTATTGTATAATATTGTTGTAAGTTTGACTTTGCCTATAAAATGTTTTATGTAAAAACACTATAAAGTATATTTTAAAATAATTAAAAAATGTCAAATTTTTCGAAACGTCGATGTGAGTAAATCGTTAATGAACCCACCCATAAGGGCTTCTTATGTAATGCACGATAACAGTCTACTATTGATTATAACCACATACATTTTCATGAGGTGTGAAATTTGGTTATATTATACTATAGTGTTTTTATTTCCGTTGCAAGATAATATTGAAAACATTTTTAGTTTTGGTTAGTGTAGCAATTAACTATGAGTCTCTAGACTTAATGAGTATCGAATTTAGAATTAGAATTTTAGAATTTTAGAATAGAAGTTTAGAATTTTATACTAAGTTCCAGCGTCTAACTATGTAAATACTTAATTATGAAGGTTCATCGAACGATGAGGAAAAAAAATACGTAACTTATTTCTCAAGTTACTTCATATTCTTAATAAGTATTGCCTGATAGAGAAGAGTGACTATAAAGTTTAAGTATTGCAAAATATTATCGAAATAACAACTTTAATAAGCCTTTCTAACAGCGCACAGAGAAATTGTGCTTATACCTATTTATGCGTGTAAAAGCTTGTAGGAATAATAAATTATATTTGAAACTAAATGAAAAACGACCGCAAAATATTATTGTTTACTGTTTTGCAAAAGCAACGCAATAATATAAGAGATAAATAATTGTGATGGGTAATTAAATTTGTTTCATTGAGGGTACAATTTTCATTATTATATTTTCCAGCTTATGTAGCTTCTAGATCATTGTCGACACCTGTTAGTGGTATTTTAATTTAAAAAAAACCTAAAAGAATAAGATGTCTTCTAATAAAAATCATGAAAACGATCTATTGATTTTTTTTTTAAGCACCTGAACCCGGTAGTGTCTATGATTTTTAAGTTGAAGGTCGATAGTTTATTAAATGTTCGTTATTAATTTCCATAATAAACAGATCATTTTGTTAAAGTGACCTTATCAGTTATTTCGAGTGGACGTAAATCTTGTTTTTATGTATATATCACGCGCATAAATTAATTTAGTAGGTTACGGACTGCCGGTCAAATCGAAGTCGCTCAAGTTCTAGAATTTATTTCTATGTATATATAAACTATAAACTATGATCCATCCATCCATATTGATTTAGGAGAAAAAAATCTATTATTTATAAACAATTTTTTGGTTTAATCTAGTTAATTAACACCTGTTGTGAATTTTATTAATTTAATTTTTTAACCTATTGATACGTTAGATAAATTTAGGACAGGTTCAAAATTATTACTCAATAATTTGAAGAAAAATTTACTTTCTTATAAATGTATGTTACACTGTTTAGCTATAGGACCTATCAAATAATAATATAATGTAATCATAAAATATTTATCTGTAGATAAATAAACAAATAAAAAATAAATATAGTTTTGGTTACCTTTCGCACAATTTAAAAGTTCTTAGAGAGGCATACAATTTTATATTTTAATATTTCGATTTTAAAATGAGTTAAAAATACAATTATTAATAATTTTAAACGTGTAAATTTACTAGGAGATCGCCACGAAACTAATGTCTAAGCAGGCAGGCAGTGCCCAACTGAAATAAATCTTATCGATATTTATGTGTTTACTTCATCACAACCGCAACTGATTTCTTGGTGGCATCAAAGTTATTTCATCATATTGAAAGAAATCTTTGTACCCTTGACATATTAGACCACTAAATCCTCTCTAATCTAATGCAGCCAGATGTTGCCTTGATATTAAAATTTTAACACTATTATTGCGATGGTACCTAATAAAATTATGATATTAATTACATACAATAAAAAGCATAAATAATAAAAAAATGTTGACATGAAGTGTAAACTGACCAGTGACTTGTACAAATATGGATTCTACTTGTATTTAAGATAGGAATAAAACTCTTTATAATTGCTTTGTGTGGGTGTCATCATAGTGTGTAGTTTTATAGCAATATCTGCTCTAACGCAATTTAAAAAAAAGTCTAAATAGTAATAAGATGTCTTCATACTAACTCTACATTTTAAGGTAAAACAAATATTATTATTAGAATTTCATAATTGTTGAATGTAAATAAGAAAGATGAAGTATAAAATGTTTGTCACCATTTATCGCTCAACATCGAAACGTGCATTGCTGGAAGTAAATCTCTAAAGACTGCTTTTACTGAGGTTTTTTGTTTGTATGAAGCGGATTCTCGCGACCTTCACTAAGTCGTTGGTCTATCTTGTTAGGGCCCTACCCACGCTGTGTCTTCCGGTACGTGATAGCCATTCGGGAACACGCTTGTACCATTTAGAATCGATTCTACGAGAACTGTGGCACCCCGTCGCCATTTTAGTTCGAGCAAACAATTCTTCGGGCTATGTTGGTTGCTTTGATTCTTTTGATTGGGCCTAATCCCTGATTTGATCACGCAATGAAAATTCGAGTGTAGAGATCTTCATCGCCCTTTAAGTAACTTTGAGTTTTCTTATTAGGCTCATTGTATTGATTGGTTACTTACTTACTAAAGAAATAAAAATAAATAAAATCGGGGTATAACCAGAGGAAGAAAATGTCCTGACTTGTTTTATCTTTTCCTATTTATTTGTAGGTTTCCTCAATTGCTGCTTTGATGTTGTCACAGCATAGCTTTCTTATTGCGTACGTACAGTGATTATGTATTTGAAGTTAAGATACTTTTTACTTGGTGATCATATGTGTATGATATCTATATAACAAGCTATATTGTAAAAAAAACTGTGATTCGTTTTGTTACTAACTATAAAATTAAAACTCTTGGAAGTTTTATATAGATATCTTTATGAGTTTACAACAAGGTTTGATAACTGTAAAACAATTGCACAAGGAAACTCATTTTAATTGATTAAAAATCAATCGAAAACATACTATTTAGATAATTACAAATTAAAATTGAACCTACAGATAAAAAGAAAATATTTTAATTCTTTCTTAGTAAATTTAACTCTTGTATAAATTAATCTGTCATAATTAGAATTTAAAGTAAAGAGGCTGCATAACTAAAGCACGCAACGATAACTTTAATTCCATTCGACATATACGTCCGCACTACAAATATAAATAATTTATATGTATAAAACTTTCGCTTTCGCTGTTTATGACTTGATTTGCATAGTTAAGTAAACATTTAAACGTTTTATCTGTTATACCGTCTACGATTTTTCGTCGTTAGTACATTAACTGTACAGTATTCATGTAAGATTTGATTAAGATACTATTTAGATATTTTAGTATTAGATTAAATATAAAAAAACGGGTTTTCGAATAGCTACCACGTACCTAAACACGCAGCGCGGGTGGCCCCCAACAAGATGAACCGACGACCTGGTAAATGTCGCGGGAATCCGCTGGATGCGGGTGGCGCAAACCCGACCTTTGTGGAGATCTTCTGGCAAAGTCTATGTCCGTCCAGCAGTGGACGTATTTCGATTGACGTGACGAAAATACTAACTATAAAATATTAGAATCAGTTTTATGTCGCACTATTTACATGAATGTATAGTATAGTATAGATATTTTAATTAAATGCCATTCAAATAAATGAATTAAATTTGTTAAGTAATTAATTAAAATATTAAAAGTAATTTTTATGATTATGAGGATAACCTAGCGGCATTTATTCCAAACAAATGAAGTCCCCTGTTTCCTCCCTGGATTATAGTAAATATTTTATACCAAATAATATATATCCACCAGCACCATGCCCCCCGTACGTTTTGATTTTTTCTATAAATTAGTTATTGTAGAACTAGGAGCCTTTTAAATTGGAAGAATTGTTCGATTTTTACATTCATCGTTTTACATTTTTACGTTCATCAAACAAATTTGATGTATAAAATTAAAAAAAACTTACAGGCATAGCCAGTCTTTATTATTTTAAAACTGAAAGAAAATTAAAAATCGCTTCAGTTTTGGAGGAGGAAACAGGGTAACGAAGTGATGTTTTCGTCTATTTTGCATAGGTAAAATCAGCCCAAAATGCCGTTGTCCCTTTCGTGTTTAATAATTCTTTCTTTGAGGTGCAATGCGATAACAATAGATTTCTGAAACACCTACTTTTCCGACCGCAGGTCCTCTTAAGGCTTTTCATAGTGAGTGCTAAAACTGGTTGTCTATTTTTTTATCACTGCAGACTCTTGGGTCGCACTCTGTTTTAACTGTATGTCTTTATTATTATTTTACATATCTTTAAAATCCTTACAGTTTTGCGACAATATTTCGTGAGCCTTAATAACTATGTTTATAATAACATACACATACATAGGTTATTTATTTATTTCAATTTTAGTTATTTGTGCCTATTTTCTTACTGCGTTTCCTGTTTATAATAATTATGTAAAAGTTTTTTTTGTTTTGGTTGTTTCAGGTGTTTTGGAGTATAACTTATAAAAGTGTGCCAAAATGCTTATAAAAATTGGGCTTAGAGCCCACAGATAACTGAAGATGTGAGTATCTAGAAAGTATAGTAAGTATTTAAGATAAATTAAATTATTGCCGTTTCGATTGAATTCGATGTTGAAACAATTCGATGATGTAAATCATGACTGCTTGATGTGATCACCTGATGTGAAGCACCAGAAATACCCACTAAAACCCCGCAAACCGTCCGCCGCCTCCACGGAGCGAGATAGGATTACTCCAGCTAGCTCCATGTCGTCCCAGCGAAAGGACCGACTTGATGTTAGATCAGGCCATGGCTTATTACTTCCTGATAGTGAAGGAGGAGCGGCCTGTGAGGAACGCCCATCCTTCCGCCCACCAACGAGTAAAGTTCGCAGGCCTTAGCCGCAAGAAAAGTAGATACATATCTCCGGTAGATACAAACCTGCTCCTCCAGCTGCCACTCCGCAGCAATCAGGATTTCCCATAGAGGAACCCTTCCTCCACTCTCTTTTCTTTGTGGCAAGAGGTTCAACCACCATCCATGCATCCGCAACCTTCCATCCATGTCCAACCGTGCACACCCAAACCTAACGAGGGCCGGGTGCATTGTCCACCTGAGCCAACGGCGCCACCAGCTTAAAAGGAGGTCGACAGTACACACCATCCATATGATGGCGATCTTCCCTCCCTGCGACCGCGCAAACTACACACTTCGGCCATTCTACTATATGCAGTCCACGGCTTTACAGCCCCTGTCTATTGTTGGTGGACTGATCTAGACCTTTTTTTTTTTTTTTTGACGGGGGGCAATGCATTTACGCACTACCCTTACCCATTGCATTAGTGAGACCGAAGTCCCCCAATGCAATGGGTAGGGGGGTGCGGAGGGACGTCTCCGCACCAGTGTGGGACTCGCCCGGGCGTGAAGCGCCGCATTTGGGATGGGGGCGACACGGGGTGGCTTTCGCAGTCACCGCGTCGTCCCCTGCGGCAAACCCACCGGGCCTCGTCCGTGCAATGGCCCACTGGGTATGGGGGAGGAGAATGCCCCCCCACCTCTTCGCCCGCCCCCCCCGAAGGGAGGCCTGACCCTACGGTCAACATTCCGGGGGGCAGGATATACTTCCTGCCCCCCATAAACAGAAAAAAGCAAGAAGGGACAGAGCGGAGGCGGGCCAAGAAGAAGGAGGAAAGAACCCGTAGGAGGAAAGAACCCGACAGGACAGGTCTAGACCTAACTAAAGACTTTAGGATTATCCATAGATTCACATTCGTCATAAATCTCGAACCTTTAAGTTGAATGTGCTAACCATCTTGGACAATATCGTCACTTAAAATCAAGTGAGATTGTGGTCAAAGCTCTGATAATATAAAGTAGGTTGTTACATCTACGGCGACATACTCTGTGAAAGTTAGTAATTTGTCTCTTTCATTTTGTCCCAATGATTTATCAGTGTCCATTTATTAAATTAATCTTATAATTTTTTTTTTTCCTGAAACATTATTTTTTTTCTACTATCGTTATCAATTACAATTCAGATATTATTCATTTAATTTAATTACTTAATATAATTCATAAAATGATAGTGTTATGTGATCGTTTGCGATGTATGGAATTAATATTGAAGTGAAATCATTGTTACCGAAAGTTTCTATGTTTTATCCACGCGTTGCTTTTATAAAATAATTATTATTCAATGTATTACTTTCTACTGTTTTAAATTTGTATTGAAGTAATGGTATTATCGACGTAACCTATGCGGTGTTTTGTAAGTTATTAAATATAAATAATTACTTGTTTTGATTTAGTTTATTGTAAACAATAATTATGTAATTTCAAGACATTGCCATGTATATTTTTATTACTACATGCCGGAATGTGACCACTATTAATAAATCACTGTGATGAGTTATCACAAACGGTCGGCATCCAATCACCTTCAATTCCCACATTACATTACTAAAACAAGGGGGATAACAAATTAACACAAACAACAAATAGCTAAGAATTTTAGTAAACCTAAAATCAATAGTGATCGTAGGAAAATAAGAAATAAATAAGTGAAAAAAAGAAATGTGTGCAATTGACACGTGGTAGATATGGAACCTCCAAAAATGTATAATACATACACGTGTACAAAACACCACGGTTGTTGTGATGCCTTTTCCCAAACTTTGTACTACGCATGCGAGCACAAACACGTACTGTCGCTTTTTCGTTTCATCGAATTTCAAATCAGAACAACGCTAAAGAATATTTTACTTCAAAAGTAATTTATAGATAAAATATGATAAACACAGTTTTAAGGCTCACGAAATATTTTAACAAAGCTGTGATATATTTTTTAAGAATTGTAAAATAATAATACAATTAAATGCAATTAAAAAAAGATGCGGACCAAGGGTCTGCAGTGATAAAAAAAACTTTGAGTAAATCCGAGTGTGTAATTATCATAATAATAATGTTAATAATAAGAGTCATACATAATTTTTTATATTAATTAATTTTATATTTCATTAATAATTTATACTCGGCTACAGATGAGTTTAAGTAGCGGATGATGACGATGGTACAGACTTGATTTGTAAATGTTTGTATATTACACCGACAAACGTATATTTCTATAATCGTATAAATAAATCGTTATAAAAACCTAAAAAATATATACAAAAGAACAAAAAAAGTTGTTTGTTCCGACGAAAAATGTTAGGCGTTGTTTATTAGTACCAGGAGAACATGTAATCATAAAATACTGTAAGAAATATGTTTTAACCGACAAGCGTCTGGTTATATGGTTGCATGTGTGAGATATTCCACGTTATTTCCAACGGCACATTCTGCGTCACGCGTGATCGATATGCTACTTACTATATAAAAGTACTCCGAACTAGGATTGCTACATAATTAACCTGTTCGCCGATATTGCACGGTTGGTTTTAATTACACGCAATTGTCCTACGTAACGACCTGTTATTTGTCCTTCCTTCATTATAAAATTAATTTAATAATTTATTTTAAAAGTCACATCTTTCGTAAGCGTGTGATCTATACTAAGAAATAAAATTAAAGTGTTTGTTTGTAATGTTAAAATACTTTTTCTTAGTAAATAGATATGAATGTATGTACGATACCTATACCAAAAATACAATTATTACAATTCTTGTCTGCCTGTTTGTTCCGGGTAATCTCCGGAGCGGTTTGACCGATTTTGACGGATCTTTTTTGGTAGATAGCTGAAGTTACTCCGCTTAACTTAGGCAAATTTTATTTTTCTAAAATAATCACGGTTCCGAGTAAAAAAATGAAAGCTTATGAAATTATGAATAAAATCCGATGTAATGTACAGTTTTACTAGCAGGTATTTGAATATGTGAGAAATATCTTTGCTTAATGTTAGTAGTAAGAAAAATGTCGGAAAATAATTAGGGCTCCGTTATAAAAAAATTAAGAACTACATTACGCAATGAAAAATATATGACACGCGGGTGCAACCGCGCGTACTCAGCTAGTAAATTATTTTGTAGGTACCGTACATAACGTCAGAAAATATATATTCATAGAAAATCTTCATATGTTAATTTAGGTACAAATTTTTATTCACCGTCAGTCCATTGTCGCCGTCACAATATATATTGACATTATGTTTTTTAACCATTTAAGTGGCTAGTCTTTTATTTTTTTTATCTCACTTAATTTCGAGTCAAATGATAAAAGTTTTTAAACAAATGATTCCAAAAATAATTTGTTAATCTCATTATTAATCTATATTTAGATTTTAGTTGTGCATTTATTAAAAACCAAATTGACACATTTTTCGTTGAATCGTTTTATATTACATATGATACATTTAAAAAAAAAAGCTAGTTTTAAATAAATATATTTTGTTTTTAAAGTAATAGTACAACGTGAGGGCATTATAAATCAGTTTTAGTAATACATATTCAGTTACATATTCCTGCAGCGTACAGCTCAGAGTAGCCATATAAATGCATATGATTAAACTCCACTGCTAAGTGCTACCATTAATAATGGCTATAATCCGGTATAGATTACGGGATTTGCATCTTTGTAAGTATAGTGTAAGTGGGATAAATTGTTTGGAAAGTATTGGAGTAACTGACACAGAAATTGTAATATTGGCCTATATACTGTATGTCGATCATTAGCCTATACTAAAATGACTATTTTTTTCACACTGACTAAATTCAGTTGACCGAAAACGCGGGGTAACAGCTTCACCGAACTTTGACCTATCCATTCAACCGTAAGACGTCCATTGCTGGACATAGGTCTCCCCAAAAGATATTCACAACGATGAGTCATTGTGTCATTCATAAGGTGGGGATTGCCATAATCGCCACGCTTAGCAGGCGGGTTGGCGATCGCAGTAGGTGTTTGTGGTGCTCAGGTTTATCCCTTAGTCGCCTTTTACGACACCCACGGGAACATACGAGGTGATATTATTCTAAGTCGTCACCACACATACGAACTAGACATAAATAAACAAAAATATTAAAAGTGAAACTGAAGTAAATAAGAGTAATATAAACAATAATTAACATAATAACAAGTGAATTTAATTACGAATGTTTGTTATAAAACTATAATAACAATTGTATTGTTATAAAATTCTTAAAAGATATGACAATATTAAAAATAAAATTGTAAAACATTTTTAATATAAAATAAAAAACAAAATATTAAAAGTTTTCTATCCTATATACATTTGTATATAAAAAAGTTTGTCTCGTTTTTCAAAATACAACGATTATAAAGAAGTTTTACTTCAATAACTACCAAATATAAGAAAAAGAAAATTGTGCATAAGCAGAGGAAAAAATCCAGTAAACTATCTTTGCTTATTTATATTTTCTTAATTTCGTTTTTTAATTTGATACTTTAAATGTAGTTAATCTAACATATTTTGTTGATTGTGTAATAACTACTCAAAACTGTTCGAAACGTTTTCGTATTCGTTATTACACAAAATCACATTAGATTTAAAAGGTTTTGGTTTGATTGCATAAAAAATGGGCGAGAGATTAGTGTTACTTGAAGATAGTATTAAATCAAAGTTTTGTCTTTTTCGGTGTTTTTTTTTTTTCTTATAATATTTTATGACCATAGAGAAATACTAAGATTTATTGAAGCAAGATTTATTGAAGCTAAATAAATAAATATAGGTACCTGTAATATTGATTTTCTAATACTTTGAAACAAGACAAAAGATGTATCAGGCGAATGTGTAAAAAAAAAAATGTGTTTAAAAGCTAGCTGTCAATTTAAAAAAAAGGTGGTTTACGATGTTGGATTTTAAGAAAGTAACCCCTCTCGAAATCAAAAATATAATTTTTCAGATGGTGACGTGTGACAACCAGAACGCCCAGTTGGGCGGTTTTCATCTGGGCGCTCGTGATGATGAATCTCGACGACCACGAGCGCCTAGTGTCTCCTCCCTTTCTGTATATAAACAGAAAATCGACGCGCTCTTCGACGATAATCGATCAGTCGCCAGCTTACCTCAATATGAAGCCAGTTTGGCTGTGGGTTTACAAAGGAGAGATAGTAAGGTAATTTAATTTAAATTGGCTTGGAAATCGCAATATCTACATAATTTACAAAAAAAATTAAACCGGAACAAAGTTTTAATTTGCGTCTAAGTAAAAACAAAGCGAAATTTATCTGTGTGGAAGAACCCACATGAAAAACAAAACAAACTAAGTAGCCATGGCGACTGCCGAGAAAAGTGAAAACTCAAAACTTTGAAAAAACTGTTTCATTTTCAATGTGGCTTCGGTATTTCCGTAAAATTTAATCCGGTCACACTGGTCGTCAGGCACATTAGCATATCGGTAACGCGAACCCAGAAGTATTCACTTCAAAAATATTAAGTATAGAAGTTTAAAGTATTTTAGAATTAATGAATTAGGATGGTAAATAACTGACTTGCAAAAAATATGAAGTGAAACAATTAATTCTTGTATATTTCCGGAAAGGTTATTATGATCTAATTGACGATAGATATAGATAAGAGCATAGACGTCAGACTGTCACCTTAATTTTTAAGGTACAGGAAACAGGCCTACCTAGTCTACCTAGACTAGCGATATGATAGTAATTAAGTATAAGTAGGTGTGTATTTTTAATTATCTGCTACTAACAAATTTCAGACAACGTCGATCATTTTCGAATATTTACAGACCGTGGAGACTTTATAATAAGTTTTAGTTAGGTTAGTTAAACTTATAAGTCTATTGAGAAAATGTCAACCAATAATAGACTATTTTCTATTGAAATCGTTAAAATAACATTTTTTTTTAAATTAATTTTGTATTTTCAGGCTAGTTCAGCACGCGAAGCAAAGGTAATATATGAAGATGATGACGGTTATTGTAAAAACAATGCCGATAAGATAAATAATACGGTTCAAGACCGTATAGAAAGAATGTTCGCGGATATGGCGGGTGAGTCGAGACAATCAGCAGAGAATATCGGCATCCATGTATTTAGTGTGCACTATCTCGGCTCTACACCATTACAGAATAAAGTCACGAGTCTATCCGGTCTTCAAACACCACTAAGGGATTTATATTTTGCCTACCGAAGGAATTATTATAACAAAAGTACTTTGACAGGCCGGTTAGAAATCTCTAAAAGCGGACTCAAAGTCAGATATACAGGAGATAAGGGTGATTTGGAGCAACTAAATCCTTTCCCAACAATAGCAGTTTGGTCTGCAGTAAAATTTGTTGTCCAACCTTCTGAAAATAAAAGCAATGAACTTGGTTATGCCTTTCTTCCTTTGATAACTGATCCCGACAATATTGATCGACAAGCCTTATTTAAAACATTAGAGCCGCCAGATAAGAAATATATCCTCTCCCACAACGAAAACTCGCATTCACCACTTTTCGCTGTCGTGATGAGGAAAATAGGAGTTGCTAAACAATTGGAGTGTCACGGATTTGTATGTCAGACTACCGAGGACGCTATTGTGATAGCAGCCACGTTATACAAATCTCTCATGTCACACATGAGTCGTCAGGGTCATAATGATAAGAAAAAATTAAGAAATCGTAACGGAATCAGTTGTATGAGTGTCGGAAGCAGTATATCGCCGAACGACATTATCATGCCAATGAGGCCACCTCGTAAAAAAAGAAGTACGTCTTCAAGCGGCGACAGCGACCGGGCGGATGGGTTTTCAGCGAGTGAATATTTTAGTGATAAGCCAAAATTAGAAAGAACTAGAAAGATATCATCAGACAACCTGCCCCGCCCACCTTCACCTCCGTCTATTCCTCCCACCGAAAATAAAAGAATAACAGTAGAACAAGTAAAAGCTAAACTCGACTCAATTAAACATAACGATAATAGCGGTAGCGACACGCATGATTCTAGAAAATCTAGTATTAAAGCCTGTCCGAATCCCATTATAAGTAAACTACAGAATTCGGAACATCCCCATAGCGGTAGTGAGTCATCGGTTCGTAGTAAAGTTTCGGAAAAAAAATAGAACTTTTTAGGGAACTAGAGAGACGAAAAAAAGTATTCAAAGACCACCGACACTACCGCCACCGATACCAATTAAACCTACTGAGGCACCACCAGATCCTCCTAAAGAACCTTTAAGAAGAAGTCAAAGTGGAAGGAAGTCTATAAACGAATCTGGTGACATATTAACAAAAGTGGCCATTCCACGTTCGGGTAGCTTTCTTAACGCTGGAGGACTAACGAGATACAAATCGATTGGGCACAGGTATGTGAATTGCAATAAAATTGAATTTTTTATTTGATAATTGTAACTCGCTTCCTAATTTATTAAAATGTTCCTCTAGGCTTAGTGTGCTTAGTATTGTGGTCAAAGCACTGAGCCTATTCCGTGTAAAAAAAAGTCTTGTGTATTTGAGAGCCTTTATTTAGTTTTTGGTGAGACATTTACAGCTGACAACTGATTCTGTTCGTATTTCCTTTGTGATTAAATAACATAATCCTTCAAAATAGCTTACAGAGGTTGTCGAATCGAAAACTCTTTGAATTGATATAAGAAATCGAATTTTAAAACAGACTAATGAAAATTTCTAATATTTTCATGTCAATTATCGCTAATTCTTATGTAACTTAGATATTATTACTTTCAGAAACAATGGTAAAAAGAGCGGCGGTTCACCGTTAGGATTCAATGAACTTTTTAATGAATTTAAAGTTCAGGAGAACTTGCATTCAATGGACGAGATACTGAGCGCCATAATCGACGCAGAAGGGATGTCGTTTAATGATCTTAAGCCGATATATAAAGAATTTTTATTAAAACTATCGGTTACTCTCACTAAAGATGAGATTTTCCAACACAGCAAGGCAATCATGAAAAAACAAAAGAAAAAAATCCTTCGTCGAAATAGCACACATCAGAATAATAGAAAGAAAATATTTAAGGGTGCAAATGGCCTTCGAATGGTGTTTAGATTGCCTTTTGGAAAAGAAGTACGAAAGAAAGAGAGTAAAAATATTCTATCGACTTTAGATTTTCAAACCAATAACAACAATACCAAGGAACCCATTTCAGAAAGCTCAGTTTCTACATCGAGTTATGATGTTCGACAGTTCCGTCCCAAGGAGCCTGTAGTACCACCGCCGAAAAGACAAGCTAGCAGGCAAAGGAACTCGAAACGTTCAGACAAATCAGTTCACGGTAAATCTTTAAGGCCAGGAGAAAGAACTTCAACATCTGAAGACTCTGAAGACTCTGATTTTCTCACCTTAAGCAATCGTTTAGGATGTCAGAATCGTAATAGTTCGAGTGGGTATGTGTCATGTTCGGAATGTGAATCAGAGAGTTGTGTGGACAGATGTTATTGCTCCTTAAAAGACGATTGTAAATCGAAATGTTACTGTTCCGCTGTGGAAGTGAAGAAAGAGTCAACAAAAAGACTTTTGACTAAAAGCAAGAGCTGCAAAGATTGTTCCAAGTGAGTACATTTTACACACGATCAAGCAAATGTTATATAGACCGTATAAAAATTTCTATTTAAATTATATTTTTTTTAAACGGTTCTTTTGCATTTAAACTGCGCTTATGTTAAGAAAATTATAGGTTTCATAATTTTTACTTCAATTGGTTTTAGAAGCTAATTTCTACACAATTAAATCAGTTAAATTAAATATAATAATTAAAATTCACAACCTCTATATGCCAAAACGAAACCCTTATTAAACTTTCCTCTAAGTAATCATTGACTTTTTGACGTTATGCTAAAATATAATACATAACTATTAATTATACATTGCGTAAACACCAAGAGGTCATAAAACTATATTTCCAGAACCAAGATAAAACCACGCGCTTTCAACTCATTTAGCGCTTTACGCAATAAATAAAGCGAGTCTTGTAAAACACCGTATTGTACAATACGTTTTGCACATATTATTATTTGACATTTTATTCTAAACATTAACATTTCGAAGTTAAGTTTAAGTGAAGAAACAACCAGTCAACCACAAATACTGTACAAAATATATTATTTCTCCGCAATACTTAATATTTAAAATCTTACATCCAGTAAGGTACTTTAGTAAATAATCCGGTAATTAAAATCAATTAGCGTCTTTAAATTATTACACTTTTCATGTCTTAAGAGTGAAGCGGCGGTGACGTCAAAACTTAAATATTTATAACCAAAAATTTCTCTACTTTCGTCCGATCTTTAACATTTCATTTATCTCTAACACAAGCGTATCTTTACAAAGTGATTGTGCAGCTAATTACATTTACAGAAGCGCTCATACTTCCGTAGGAATTCGTGTCTTGTTTATTATTATTTATGGTTCATTATAAACAATATGTCTGGTGTAGAAATGAAATGTACCTAGCAATCAGAGCGTAGCGCAGCCGCGGCTCGCGACTCCTCTAGCTAACTGAACCAAATTAAAATGATTTACTGTTGAACATGGATTTGTAATTTCACTAGGATATTAAACGCTTAGCTTTAATTAAAGAATTGCAATTAATCATTGTTTTTCATCGTCATCCAAGAAATCAATGTAATTCTGATGAAATTATTCGCTTTAGTTATATCGATATTTCTGAAGCGCTGATGATGCAGCGCGGTCGGATTCCGCGTGAATGGTCGCGAGTTCGAGCTCACCTATCCAACTACAAAGTTATCGTGAACTTTCAGTGAAGGAAAACATTGCGAGGAAACCATAGCATGGTAGTGGTGGTTACATATTCACCCCCCTAGGAAGCTACTACCCTCAAGTTGGCGTATCGCCAAATGCCTTGAAATTACTTGAGAACCAAATCGAACTCAACATTGGACAAGAATGTGGTCAAGCTCTGAGGAGCCTATACAGTGTAAAAATATGTTAATGAGGAGGCACATGCAAAGCTAATCTGAGATGGCGCTAGCTTAATTGGTGTTTGCCAATAATTATCAACTAGTTGTCGACATATTTCATATTTTCACTTAAATTACCAATTATATAATGCTTTTATTTCAGGGAATATTACGACGGTGACTTCAGTTACTGTTCCTGCGACTCTGAGAGTTGCGCAGATAGTAATAAATGCTACTGCGCCGGACCGCGTCGAGGTACTATGCAAAGCTCGCAGAGCCTAGAATACCTGCGTAGTTCTTCACAGAGAGCAAGCTCTGACAGAATGAAGAGATACGACGAATATGATGGCAGAAGCTCTCGAACAAGGTAAGCTTAGTCCAATTAAAAATATTTATCGAAGTAGATAATATATAATAAAACTAACAAATTATACATTTTGGTTTTTAAAATTGTATTGTGTAATAAGGTAATTTTTTTAATAGATATTTTACAAACAGAAGCTATTATTTGGATGATTGTGTCGTGTCCTTCAGTGTTAGAAGGTACAATTACACTAAACGGTGATGAGCTGGTTCAAGATGTTTGGATGTTTTCGCCATGTATACCTGTAGATTATGAATAGATGGTGTCAGCTCCAAGCTACCTCACACTTCTATTATGTAACCGTCTTTTTGACCCAAACAAAATCGCACATGCGAGATATTTACACACTCACACTGCTCCCAATGATAACCCAAAAAGTGGTTTAGCATTGAAGTACCCTAAAGTAACAGGTACATATTTGGTACACGGCATTTTATCTGCTCTTTGAATAAGAGCTTTAAACAATTTGTAAATAAAGGAGAAATAAGAAAAAGATAATCCGGTTCGTACATGACATCAAACTACATGTTTGATATTGTTCGATCTATAGAACAATGGTAAATGAATAAATCAGAAAATTACGAAATATCTTATAATAATATCTATTAAAATATCTTATACGTTAATTTATTTTGTAGAGAGTTATTAATATGGTTTATTATATGCAGATTGACGAGTGCAAGTAATAGGCGACGAGAAGACCGCGGCAGACGAGCCCGAAGTTCAGACAGCCTGGCACTCGACTACGAACTGCTGCTACAGAACAAAGCTAGAGACACCAGGAGCCGCAACATGCAGAGACTTACTGGTAATGCATATCTTTTTCTTCCTATATCTTATTTTAATCTATTCCGGTAGTTAATTAGTCAATAAATCACACATTTCTATGCTAGCCCATTAAAGTAATGCACCCTGATGGCAATTGTAGTAACATCAGAGAACAAAATGGCCTCTGTTTAGATATACATCATCGGATACAGTTACCAGGGCAACATGCAAATGTTTTAGCTAGCTCAAAATACACTAGTTCCTTTTTTCCGAACTGATTAACACTGTTTGACTTTTAAGTCAAAAGGACTTTACAGCTCTTGTGACGAGCGCTGATTTGATACGTAACTAATACAAGGGCACCAATATGGTAATTGTGGTTTTTCTAAAATCGGATAATAAGTCATTGAGACTACAATGCTAACGTAGAGATATTTCAGTCCGCAGCACAGGGGCGGGTTCCCATGACGCTCTTAGCGTTAAGAAGTCTGCAGAAATGGCAGCGCTATTCGCCGATGTACGTCTCTCGCAACGCACTGATGTTCGGTCCCTCTGCGCCGGGCACAAGTCTCGTATCTTGCCCCCGCCCCCACTGCCCCCGGGACCACCGCGTGCCGTCCCTCCACTCGCCAGAATGTTTGATCATCGCCCACTCAGCAGGAACGCTAGTCTTGAAGACACACTGGGATACTTACCGTGATACATTATTTAACGAAAAATAAAGACAAATTATGAATATTATTATTACCCGAGATGTTATGGATAGTTAAAAATGCATAAACAGAAAAAAAAACGTGACTCATTTAGTAGACTACATCCTTAACCGAAATTATTAGAAAATTTATTATCAGATTCGATTACAGTTACGGGTAGATTTTTATTTCAGATATTGGTTAGTTTTGATTACGGTTAAGGAGCTCCATAACATCTTTGAATTTATTACCTAATTATATTGCTCTATTGAAGCGGAAATGATAATACTCATTCACATTGTTTGTTTTTTCATCACCGATCTTTTTTTACTTTGACGGATTTTGAATTTTTCTTTACATTTTTTTCTTACAACAAAACATTAATGTGAAATAATTAAAAAATTGGTCATCGACAAATCTGAGTCTGACGTGAGATTTCAGTAAAATTCAAACCTATTCTGATTGCGCTTAAATTTCTCTTCCAAAATAAATTCGAATTATTGTAATTTTTTGTTCCGTGGTTAAATATTCGAAATTCAAATATAATTAAAAAAATAATCATGGAATGTATAAAAATGATGAGCATCGTTATTTATGGAATCAATCATTACGTCATTAATAATATATTTTAATCGTTTATTTTAAATTGTTGTCGAATATAAACATATTAAATTTCTATTGTCGTATCCTTCGTCGTATCTCATTACTATTAAACGTATACCACCTTATTAATCAAATAAGGATTTAAAGTATATCGGTTGTTAATAAGTGTAACTATGTATTAGTTATTTATTTACTAAAAATAACATTTTATACATAGCGTGCAATATATTGAAGTCACATAATATAATATTTAGTTAGTAAACTTGCATGTTTAATTTGGCGTAAACATCTCGCTTTGTTGTAACTGTGAATATTATGATTTTGTAACAAAAATCCATTGCTTTTTGTTTCTTAGTTTTCTCGAGTAGGTAGGTACCTACAACCTTTATGTAATTATAAATATTGAGGTGTAAATATTATGGTTTTAAATAAAATATTACTGTTTTGAATTTGACTTTAAAGATTGTGTTTGTTGAGTGTGGATAATAACTAAATATTAAAATGTATATCGAATAATATAATAAAACTCATCAATATGAAATCATTTATAACACTATTAGGAGTATTATTTAATTTTCTAGTGAAACTGTAATAATATAACGTTTTATCGACTTTACTAATTACAATAATGTACTTAATTTAATCTAAAGCCATATTACAAAACGGATATCTTATTTTTACTGCAAAATATGTGTGTATTATCTATGATTTTTATAAATTATGTTTAGTATATATGTTTAATATATATATATATAAGGAAATTTTTGATCTTCATTATTAAAACTTGTGCAATGTCAGTGCAATATTTTAAATAATTGTATTACGTAAGTATCGTTTCGTTCGTTCGTGCAATATTTTGTAAATAAAATGAATGTAATAATTATCATTGTTTTATTTATTGTTTCTAAGAAAATAATAATATAAATGAAGTGATGAGTAGTAAGGGTTTATTGTATTTTTCAAAAGTGGGTTAAGAAATCAGTGTGGGCACCACTTATATAATATATTGAATACATATCTACAGCCATCGGCTCAATACGTACTTCGTTCAACAATTGGGGTAATTATTACCAACTCTGCCAACGTGCTATACATGCATTTAATTGCATATTTGTTCGATTTGAATCGATGTGTTACAACTGCATTCAATGCTATAATAATCTATATCTATCTTATGCTACATATATCTTAGTGCCGTCCCCGGCCAAAGTGCATCCTCATTATCGAAATTTTGAACATGTCGATATACAATTTTTAAATAAATAAAATCACTAATTTATACTCTATAAGTTTTTTTTAATTATTCATGTTTTGGAAAATAAAAAACGCTAAGGCATTTTTTTTCTCACCCTCCGAATTTTGCCGATTTTTTTTTACCATAATTTACCCCTTTGGATATCCCAACGATGACTGAATTTTCAATTGGAATCATTTAGAATAATAAATTAATTATTTGGGTGTCGGGGGATCACTCAGATGATTCTTTCATGGAGGACTTGATTTAAAAATGAAAAATCATTTAGGAAGAGCTGAAGGTCAGGTTTAGCCGTCGTGTATAAAGTTCTATACTATAAAGTAATAGCATAAAGTATGCGTCTGCGTCTTTCCTTCAACCGAGAGAGTTATTCTTTGTCTATACGTAATTCATCATAAGTCGATTGTTCACCGTAAACTGATTTTCACACATCGGCAGGAAATTTTACTTGAACGTGTCGAAGGTGAAACGAAATTGTTAACCAATTGAATAAGCAATGTTATGTTTACAAAACCTGTAGGTATGTCGTTTGGAAAACGAATAGATAAAAACTACTAATTATCAAAAACAAATCTTAATTTTTAAGACGTAAAATGATTTTTACATGTAATTTTTTTTTTTGTATATCCTTCCATCCATTCAACAGAAAGAAGTCCATTGATGAACATACATAGGTATTCCCCAAAGATCTCCACAACGACCGGTCTTGCGCCAACTGCATCTATCCGTTCCTGCGACCTTAACCAAGTCGTCGGTCCATAATATGTTGTTGATTTTTGTTAAACCTTACTATACTGTAATATGTGGTTCTAAAATTATAGAAATCCAAAATTTGTAAGCTTAATGGTGGTTGATTCAATTGCCTTGGTAAAATTCAAATCAATTATATTTATTTCATTATTAAAAAGCATCATCATCATCTCCCTACCCTTTTCCCATTTTTATTTGGGGTCGGCGCAACATGTCTTCCTCTTCCATTCCTCTCTATTTGTTGTCATCTCCGCGTTCACTCCTTTTCTAAACATATCATCTTTCACACAGTCCATCCATCTTTTCTTTGGTCTTCCTTTTCCCATTTAACCGTCCACATTCATATTCAATACCTTTCTTACAACATTCTCTTTCTCCCTGCGCATCACATGTCCATACCAGGATGAACGACCGCCTCTTAACTTGTCTGTTACTGGCGCCACTTTCAAACTTCCTCTAATATATTCATTCCTAATCCTGTCCATTCTTGTTACCCCACACATCCATCTCAACATTCGCATCTTAGCTGCATGTAATCTTCTTTCGTCCGTCACCTTTATGGGGTAACATTCTAATCCATACAAGACGACAGGTCGTATTATGTTCTTGTAAATCTTCCCCTTTAATTTAAAGGGGATTTGCGGATCACACGTAGTAGCCGAAACCTGCCGCCATTTCATCCATGCTGCGTTAATTCTATGCTTTACCGTCCGGTCTATTTCGCCATTGCTTTGCAGGAGTGAGCCGAGGTACTTGAACTCGTGGCAGATTGGCATTGGAGTGCCATCTAGTGTTATGACAGTTGAACTAGAGGTGCCGCCGAAATCACAAAACTTATATTCCGTTTTGGATCTGCTCACTTTTAGGCTGACACTCTCCAGCTTCTGTTGCCACTTTACCAATCTGCTCTGGACCCCAGTTCCATCCTCACCGACAAGGACAATATCGTCGGCAAACAACGATTAAAAAGCGATATTCTTAAAACGTTTAGGTTCCTCAAAATGTTATCCTTCCCCATTAAAAGATATATTTAAAGATTAATAAAAAAACACTAAGTAAATCCACCTGAAATCCAAAAACATCTTAAAAACACGACTAGTAAATTTGCTCAGTTTTCCATCGGCAACAGCCATTTTGTTTCGATCTGAATACTCAAAACATGTTGTTTATTTGGATATAAATTTAATAAAACGTTAATTAATCGTATAATATTTTATTATTTTACAAACAAACTACAATTCATCGGACGGAAGTCACTGGTACATTATTATGTTTACTTAAATAAAAGAAAAAAATGTATAACTCATCCATAAAAGTAAAGATAAAAAGTAAGTTTATATAAACTTTTTTTGTTGATAAATATTGTATATTTCTATTCTCAATATGTCAAGAACGGGTATACTTGTAATAAAAGTTTTTTTTAAAAGCTCACTTTTTGGATGACTGTACATTCTACCTCGTGTTACTAAATGTAAGGAAACGTAAACAAAATTCGGATGAGACTGATTTCATTGAAATTGCAACAAACCGAAATATTTTGGTTTTTGATTGACTTATTTTTTAAATATTGCATAGACAAAGAAATATAATTGTAAAACGTATAACAATAACATGCAATGATTACTTTTCACTATAAAGCCTAAATAAAATATTGAATACAGGTAAGTACTTGTATTTTATCATCCTATATTATTGATATTTACAAAAAGGTTTTTTTGATTTATTAATTTAAATCTGCTTTACTGTCCATTCGAGTATTTTATAAGTAACTATATATTATATTATATGCGTGCATAAAAATATTCAAACAACTACAAAACTAAATGTACATACAAATTAATTTTAAATAGTTTCTAACCATCTTTAAAGATGCTCAGACATTTCTAGTAATTATGACATCGTTAGAAAAATGTGATACAAAAGAATATTATGAAGACAATCTGTATGGAGTCGATATTTCACTATCACTATCATGTCAAGTTTAAATTTGCATAAATTTAGAAACCTTTGGAACACTATTGTAATATTTTAATTAATTTTAGTATGTTATTATAAAATTTATTCATTTACAAAAAGTCAAAAATGTATTATAGAATTGTGTTATATATTTTTGTCGATATCTAAAAATCTATTATGGCATATCAGTAAGGGCGGACGGTACCGAGGCGACCTCTGGGTATCGGCTCCGCGTAACTGTGACGGAACTTTGTCTGCTGACGATCGGCTAAATCACGGTAATCTCTATATTCCCTGTCGTAGTATCTTTCCCTGTCTCCCTCCGCGTACGACTGACGCTGATCCTCCAACAGACGAGAGCGACTGAACGCCCTCTGCCTGTCGTTCCAATCCCGCCTTCTGTCCTCTATCACTGGTTCTATAATCTCATCTTCTTCGATGCGCCTGTCCAATTCCCTCCTGTCTCTGTATCTATCGAAATCCTCTCTCACTGGTTTCGTTTCGACCCTGTTTAAATACTCCTCGTTGCCGTATTCATATCTTTTCACATCATCCCGTTTTCTTCCTACACGAGGTAATCTCTCTATCTCCCTATGTCCGAGCTCTCTAGGTTCTATATCGCGCCTTTCCGGCTCTTTACGTCTCTCCGGTTCTCTGTGGCGCTCCAGATGAGAACGCTCAGGTTCTCTTCGGGAACTGAGGTCCCTTCTCTCCTGACGCTCGTCCCTTCTTTCTTCCTCAGGAGAAGAAGTCGAGCGACTGTTCCTTTCCAACATGCTCCGCCTTATCGCCATGTGCTGTTCCAGCTCTCTGTTAAACCTCTCCCTTTCCAAGTTCATGAATTTCTCTTTAGCGACGTTGAATCTATCTTTGGGTGATGTATCGGCAACTTTCAGACTGCCTTCGCTGGCACCGCGTTGTAACTTTCCGAATCGACGTTCTTCAACTCTATCAATGCTGCGATTCGATGGTTTCGCATCTGTGATGTACCTCCTCCTGTAGTTAGTGTCATCGATAAATTTATCTGGTTTGTCTTTCCTCTCGAGAGATTCGTTGCGGAATCGCCGTTCGAATGTTTGGTCGCGGAAAGGGGCTAATTGGTCGCGATACTGGTCGCCGAAGTCATCGTTGTACGTTCGCTCGTAGTTGCGGGGAGAGAGCGCGCGCCGGGGAGATGCAGCACGACGGGCTGGAGACGCTTCGAATGCTTCATGCATCATATAAGCCGTGCTTTCTGCCCAGTCTTCTTCTGAAAACGTATAGAGATAATCTATAGAGATTTTATAAACACCTAATAGTTCAATGATTATAAATACGGTAACACAAGTTGTCATTTGAGGATTATTTCAAATATTATAAATGCTAGAGAGATTTATAAAAGGTAACGTTTCCCTGTGGGTCTTTTCGGTATCATACCGACAACTCAAAGACTACAGAATGGATCATTACGACTATTTCTTTTAATCATAGATTACATCACATAAGTAAATAAATAAAATTATTTTCCATTGTAAGTATATATACAAACCATTGGATATTCAAGAGATGTAATAATACTGTTTCTATAGTGTATATAAGTTTCACGTTTGACTACAGTTTCACCATATGTTAAGTGATGATGTAGACTAATATGGCAACATTATAAGCTTATAGTTTTAATTGACGGATACACCTATTGGTACTTGGGAGGCAGATTATCAAATGTAAAGATGATAGAAAGTATATGCTACCACCATACTAAAGTTTCATCATGACGTTTTCCTTCACTGAAAGCGACCCTTAGCTTTAGGATAAGTAAACTCAAACATACGTTGACCAATGCAGTATATACCCACAATGCTTTTGAACAATCGTCACAATGTGATTAACTGTATAGACTAGGATACCCACTTAAGGGTTGAATTGTAAACAAAATTAGCTATTAAATATTTAAAAAAAAATACAACCTAAATTGTAATTCGATTTAAATTCTATAGATTCATAGTATTTGACGAAAAAATTTCCAAATTCTCTACAAAATCCAAGACTTTCTGCTCCATTAGCCTAGTTAAAGTCTGCGTAATTTTATGCATACCACTTTGCAAACATTCCATTCGAGTGACCCGCCGTTGCTAAAACGACTTTACACACACGTGCCTAACGGTAACCACTCTCATCTTTGAAAACACCTTTAACTAATAAACTTGTTTTCTTAAAATCAAATTGACATAGAAAATAACCTGTCTCTTCCACGCTTCCACTAAGTACATTATCTATCAGCGGCCATCTTATTCTAAAAGCGCGCCATTTTAATTGTATGATATTTAGGTAAACCGCATTCTGTTTCAACCTCTATTGTTTGTTTTGTGTACTCCAGTTCGCTTCTGTAGTACAACAATATACTTGATAATAACAATTTCAATATTTATTTGTTTTGTTAAGAATAAAACCGTCTCTATTGTTGTCTATTGTTAGTTAAATTAAGTCACAAATATGAAAGTTTTTACGTTTTCCCAACAAAAAAAAAACTTGCTTTGGGATCCACAGTTTCTAATCTCACATTAAAATACCTCTATTTAGAACAAATCTTAATCGTTTGTAGTTTTATTTGGAGCGGAAAGGTATAGATTTTTGAAATTCTTTGCGCCATAATAAACTTAATTATTGCTACATATATTATGTAATTAAAATCTTATTACGCACTAATAATACATTTTGAACGTAATATTAATTAATTATCTGGTATCAAGTGCAGAGACTGTACGCATTGAGATATGGCAATGAGAGACGCATAATTGACTTTTTATGTGAGCATTATTTAATAGGACTATTGCGAGAGTTTTCGAGGTCGTAGACATGATCTAATGTTATGTTTGTTTAATATATTCTTTTGAAAACAGATTACTACACTATTTTTGTTTATGTTTTACGTGACATGTTAACTGTTTATAATGTACTTATAATATTATTTATTTTTTATTATGTTTAATGAAAGAAAGTGAAGGAAAATAGTTGAGTAATTTATTCCAAACTAGCTGTCAGCCGGGAGGCTTTACTTGCGTTTCATATGTTCTCTTCAGCTATCTAACAAAAAACTTCAATCAAAATCGGTTCAACCATTCTGGACGTTACCCGGAACAAACCGCCAGATACACAGACAACACTTTTATTTATTAGTATATATTTACAAGGTGCTAAAATTGTATAAATATGATAACACGGATAAATTCTTTAAACAAGGCTCAACAAAAACTGGAGCATCAAAAATATGCAAGTATACACAGCGTAAAACATAAACAAAGATCCAAACACAATTGTACGGGAAGTTCTACCTACCTGTCTATTCATTGAAATATAATCGAAATCTTTTTCATCTTGAGAAAATTACGCATCTTACAATGTCTAATGACAAGTGCCTATTGTATATTTTCTTATACAGTTTTTTTTAAACAACGCAGTATAGTGTTTTTCTATAGTGCTAAATATATGAGAAAAACCCTACGCTACGAAGCATGTGAAAAATATCCTACGTACTTACAAACTTATATTAACAAAGGCCTTTATTACTTAATAATGAGAAATGAATTTTAGTATACATGCAATAAACATGGATGTTTGTATATATTATGAAAATTGATTCTACATATCGACGGGAAAGTACCAATGCCTTCTATCTGACATTTTCTGAGAAATTCACTTTTTTAT
This sequence comes from Samia ricini, assembly GCA_014132275.2. Lineage (NCBI taxonomy): Eukaryota > Metazoa > Arthropoda > Insecta > Lepidoptera > Saturniidae > Samia > Samia ricini. Next base: position 23,437,075 of record AP028168.1, read on the forward strand.
TGTTTTGAATATCAGGGTAAATATTATAGTAAAACATCTGAACTGTATTTTGAACCAAAATGAGATTATTTTTATAGATATACTTTTGATGTAAATAGTTTAATCCAATTTGATTTTAACAAGAATTGAAACATTTTTTCATTTTCTCTAAAGTTTTAATCTTGTTAGTTAGAAGATAATGGTACTTCGCCGTCGATATTTGGATCACCACCAGATGGCGCTGTAATACATCATATTTTACACAGTTTACCGTAACTTTAAAGATTTGTATTTATAAGTAAATATTCGAGCATGGGACATTTTTATAAACACTGACAGGACAAGGTTTTGCTGAGTTTTTCTATTGTAGTGTGAATATAACATTTTAATCGGAAATTCAAGGAGGTTAATCTGTTAAAATAATAGACTGTTTAAAGGTCTTTTTGTGGAAGATAGTATTTGTAATATTTGTTTAGTAGTTGTAGAACATAATAATTTAAGGATTCCAATTATTAGTAAAAGATAAATATAACTTGGAAAGAATTTAAAAATATGTATGCGCGCTCTTCGTAAAGAACGAATACCGAATAATAATTCTATAGGTAAAACGTGTAGTGTGCTTATTAAGTTTATGTCTCTTTCACTCTTACTACATAGGTCTTTTAATATTCAAAATCGTGACGTTGATCGCGTGACGGGACCTTGAAATTTTACTCTTATCGAGCGTACAGAAGTTTCACTTCAAAAGAATGATCGTATGAATTATAACCGGAGTTTATACTGCTGCGTACAAGTATAAATCTAAGAATAAATTAAATTCAATGAGTTATCATCTACATCTATGCAAATAAAGAAAATTGAAGTGTCTGTTTGTAATATTGACTACTAAATACATGCTTTTTTGCTAAAGACATAAGATTTAATATACGGTACGTATACCAATAACACATTTTTTTAAATTATTGTCTGTCTGTTTGTTCTGGCTAATGTACGAAACGTGAGTATAGATTTCAAGAGATTTTTGTTGGTAGAGTTTTCTGGCAGGAGTAAAAAATAAGTTAAACTATTTTTATTCAAAGAATTAATCAGAGTCCTGCGTACAAAAAAAAACTCACGAAATTGTAAACAAAATCCGATTAATCGAACAGTTTTACTGGTAAGCGTTTGAATTTGTTAACAATGTTTTTACTTTCTGTTAGTATCAATAATAATTTAAGACCTGTACAATAAAAAGATACCATTCTTTTACAGTGATTATTTGAAAACTATATTACGCTGTGAATGTTTTGCAAAATGGAAAATATGATACGCCGGGATTGGGGGAGGGGGGGCTCGGAAACACCTAGTTGTAAATATATTCATTTAGTATCTACTTATATCTACAACGTAAAACTTTAACACCGACCAGTTTTCCACATCGTTGGTTAACCATTAGACAACTATTTAGGTAATATCTATTCTTAGACTGTAGGTAACATAAAGCCAATAGAACTAAACGAAACCAGTTGCTTAACGTCTAAGTATGAATTTACTAGCTGGTGCCCGCGGCTCCGCCCGTGTTTCATATGTTCTTTAGGTGTGTGAATGAAAAAACAAATGAATGAAGAAAAATGAGAGTCTTTTGTAAAAAAAATGTATATAAGAGTAAATCGAAAAAAATAAATAAAAAGGGTTGATGGAATCCAAAAAAATAAAAAAATCCGCGTCAAATGGTACTACTCCCATCCTGATATCTTCAGTAGATTTGAGGTGATGGTGCGTCAAATGATTTTTTGATTTACCTTTTAGACTAACTAATATCTTGTCTAAACATTAAACCATGTATCGTTATTTAAGTATTATTTGTTTTTTTTACACGGTATAGGCTCAGTGCCTTGACCACAATGTCACCTGATATCAAGTGACGATGTGGTCCAGAAGTTTAAACTAGCCTAGAGGTTCTCAAGTGATGCACCCAGAACTCACTTATTGGTATTCGATGACAAGTTTTCAAAGTTGAGGGTGGTAGCTATCCAGACGGGCATTATTAGCAAATGCCCTGGTAGGGCATTTGTGCATGAGCATGGTGGTAACCATGCTATGGGTTCCTCACGTTTTCCTTCACCGAAAGCTCAGGCTGATAGTAGAGTTGGATAGGTTGGCTCGAACCTGCGCCCATCGACGCGGAATCCGACAGCATTACCAACTGCAATTACTATGATAAATGATGCTTTCAAATCAATTATTGTGACTGTGTGTGTATTATTGTAAAATCTTTTACGGAGGTATCTGACTCTTTTTCACTTAAGGATCGAGGTGTGTACATAAGTAATCATTTAAATATTTGTGTGCACATACTTATGTGTAATTACAATATTCCTTATTCGTAATATTGAGTGTAGGATACATTTTCTAGATAATTCTTTTTGTAATTATATTTACACTAGCATTGCGGATTTTTTTAATGATAAAAGCCATTAAATCTATATTTAAATAACACTTCCGGTAATTAGCGTTAAAATGAATTCAAATAATAATGTAAGTTTTGATATTTGTGTAAATTCACTCGCGCAAAAGTTTTTTGTAGGTACAAAGTGAACAAGTTTAATTGTCTAAAACTATGGTGGTGACATCCTAACCTTCAATTATCTAATGTTTTTTTTTTGTTGCTTCAAATGCGAAGAACGCTCCTCTTGTTTGTAATTCGAAAAATAATAGATGTTAATGATATATCCGTTTATTTATGTTTGTGTAATTTCCTATACCTATTATGGAAACAATAATGTTTAACAGGAACATTAACCATTTTTTACTTAGTGTGTACATTTGGAATTGAATGTTGTAAATTATAAAATATTTTAATATGTTATGTTTACGGCCAATTTATAATAGAGAATTTAAAATTTAATGTAAATATAATTTTGAATTTAATGAAACAATTAACCTATACAATATTTATGGATTTTGCAAATGTGCTTAGACATATTCTACCAGTTAACCTGAAGGCGATGAAGATATTAAAAAAGAGAATAATTAATCCGCTAACTGTTTAGTGCATTATTTTTAGGGTCATTTTAGTGAATTTATTCACATTTCAGACTTCATTCAAGACTATCAGAAGTCGAGTATAATCTAAACAACTTAATATGTCGATTACCCATAAAAATGAGACAATAGGAAGACAATACTTCCTGTACTTTTTGAGTTTATGGCATTCAGACAGAGGGACTTCACAAGGGGTCATTTAATCAAATGTGTGGATATAAATATAAGTGGTCTGTATATATTCTCTATGTAGATGTTTAGTTGTATGAAAAACTCGTGATAATTATGGTAAAGGCAAAGAAGCGGTGATGTAAACACTCGGCACCCAGGCACGAGTGAGCGTCAGTCAGGTCACGACAGCATGACGCCATCACAATATGCCTAAAAATAAATATATGTTTTTCTTGATTACTATTGAATAAATTATATAATATACGGAACTTTTTTGAGTTTATTTAAATTGATTAATTGACTTCAACGTGACTCCATAACCACAAATTAATAGAAATATTGAAATAGTAGAATAATGGACAATGGTGTATCAAGAATGGATAAAGTTGAAGAAATTAAGATATTATAGAGAGTTTGAAAGTGGCACCAGTGGTAAAAAGTTCAAAGGGAATCGTTTGTCTTGACGTGGACTTGTTTCGACCAGCGGAACTCATCTATTCTAATAAATAAAGTTAAAGTGTCTGTTTGTAATGTCAAAATTTGTTTTTTTTTTACTAAATATATGTGAATGTATATACGATACCTATACCAAAAATATTTTTAAAATTTTTGTTTGTAATGGGTAATCTCCGTAACGGGTGGACCGATTTTGACGGGACTTTTTTGGTGGATAGCTCCGGGTGACTTAGAGTACTTTTAATTTTCATAAAGTTATGCGTAAATAAGTTATGCGTAAAAAAATAATTAAAACACATAAAAATTTGAATTAAATCCGATTCAATGCAGTTTTACGGGAAAGTGTTATTTATATGTTTTTACTTTATTTTGTACTACAATTTACAAATAAATAGGGTTCCATATAAAAAAATTAAAACGCAATGAAGAATGTAAGACACGGGCGTAGCCGCGGTCACACAGCTAGTTATTAATAAAAATAGCAAAGGAAATATAATTCACACTCAGCAAACATAGGCGCATCCATGCCTCAAAACCTACATATAGTTGATAACAAATGTAGACAGTTGATTATTATTTCGGAATGCGGTTTTTAAATGGCCATCTCGTATCAACAAGAATATTTAAAAAAAAAAAAGTATTTAGTAAAGAATTAGTGTTCTTTTTCCCTACTTTATCGGTAGAAGCAAATTACCAAATGAAGAATTATTTCTATTGTATTACCGTAATTACATATTATTATAATTCATATTAAGTGGCATGTGATGAAATCTGATAATGCGTGCGTGTGCTAAGCTGCAGAAGCTCTAATTTATATATTTAACGACAGGTTTGGAGAGGTAGCGAATCAAGTACATACATCTTCAATAACTTATTCGTAAAAATTTTGACAAGCTCGATCTAGTGAATGATCGTCATAATTTTAATATTAGAAATAAAGACAAGTTGACCGTCCCACGCTTTAGGTTAAGTAAGTCTAATAAAAGCTGTATAGGTATTAGTATTCGGTTTTATAATAAGATTCCATGTAACATTACCGATTTACCTGATAATAAGTTCAAGTATTATGTCAAGCAAGTTTTAATCTCAAAAGGTTATTACAGGGTGGATCATTATGTGAACGATAGTGATGTCTGGAATTAACTTCCGCTAACATTAGTTTAGACTATAATTTGTATAGTTTTTATATGAAAAAAAGAATGATATATATTATATTTTATAAAAAAAGAACCAGATCGAGTTTCTTGCCGGCTCTTCTCGACTGGGTTGTTTTTCGAACCGGTGGTAGTGTTTTAGACGTTCATGAGCGCCTTCTTAGGGCCTAAATTGAATAAAGATTTTTGGATTTTGAAGTGAAAATTACAAACTGCGTTTAGGATTCCGTTCACACACAGAGCAAAAAGAATTACTTAGGCGTCGCTTCAATCCATAAAGAAGTATTACATTAAACTTTAATTATCAGTAAACTTTAGAGCCAGCGCTCAATGCGTTTAGTCAGGAGGGAGCTAGTGCAAGGGCACCAAAGTGGTACGGGTCTCGGCTAGGGCTGCTACTTGTGACGTGTTTCCATAAAATTTATCCGCGCTACAATGGCTAAGAGTAGCTAGGGATCTCAACATCCCATAAAGAGTTCATAAAAACTGCGTGTCATGTGCAAGCATGTGCGGTACAGTGTAATGCGTGTTATGCTGGTGCATGAAAGAGTATCGCGCTAGTGGCGTGTACAAGATCCGCCCCACGTCCCGGGGATTACTACAAAAACTTACCGCTCGTACTGTGGTTATCGTGCTGTCTGGTGTACTCGTTTCGTTCGGGAGATGGGGCTAAGTCGCTGCCGATACCAGAACTGCCACCGGACGATTCGAGCTTGCGCCTTGCATTTATACCGACTATGTTCGAGTTCAGGCATCGCCGCGTGTCGATGTTGTTAAGGTTGCCCTTCTGACGGTGCACCGTGTCGTAGTCGCGCGGCGGTAGAAGAATGGGACTCTTACCTGGAATTATATGCTGGAATGTTTACTGGCTGTTTGGAATATTTAGCTAGAAGTAAATTATGGCATATTATATATAGCTGTAGCTTAGAGAAGACGTTTACTATTTAAACATATTAATTTTACAATTATCTTAATAATACAATTATGAGTTTTGTTTAAATACCGAGAATAGAACCGGTTATACTGGCGATTTTAGTAAAATTACATTATTGTTCATTGATACAATTTGTTAAAACAGAACGAGTTCTTTTTTATCACAGATATTACTAAATGGATGAACATTACCAACATTAATTAATCTATAAGAGAGTACTATAAAACACGTAAATATTGTTTTATTACCGTGATGTAATTTATTACCTTATGGTGGTAATCTTATGATGAAAAAATAGTAATACATAATTCAGTTGTAAATTAGTAACTCCCACACTGATATACACTATTTCGCAAGTTATTCCATTATAAACGAACATAAACTAGAGAATCTAACCAAAATGTTACTTTTAATGTTAGCAAATATATTAACAAAAAAAATCCATATTTAATTACAAAAAATCATCACTTATAAGTAATTCATCTTGTTATTTTCTAATTCATCGGAATTGCTTACGCCTTAAATAATAATTTGATAATAATATCAAATGAACATGCATTTATAACATAATACAATATTAAAGAACATAACTATGAATTTACTGAAATGGTAAAAAAATTCCATCACCTAATTTTATAACATACTATTTTTGGGACATAAGCAAAAACATATAACATACCGGTATATATATGTATATAATAAATACTGGGTGCACATAGCTCAGCGTGAAAGCAACATCTACCTACGAAAATTAGAAAAATCGACTGACCTATTCCCTTTTTACCTGTTGACAACTTTTGCTTGAGTTCCGCTGCTAGACTGTCATATAAATTTGCCACGCATCTCTCTTCGTTGCTTCCAGAATCTGATTCTCTAGACACTTCACTACCTAGTGACGAATCTGGCGGTTTCTTTGTACTTGGCAAGGCTCCTCGCATTTGTAATTTACGTTCGATATCGGCGAATTTCTTCTGGTTCTCGGGTTTTTTTCTATCAGTGCTTGCAAATGGGCGTAGAGCATTTCCGCTGTGTGGTCCGAGTCACATCTGTGTACAATATAAATATTTTTCTCATCAAATATACTATATATATATACGTTTATTAAGTTTATTAATATACGTTTATTAAGTGTGTACTAAATATTGGTAGAACCTGTGCAAAGAATATCAGTTACAATTTTGTATTAATCTTGTGATTTTGAGCGCTCCAACAAAATGGCGGACTTTTGTTAAAGCTTTCCAGGGGAGTTTTTGTAAGTTGTCAAAATTCCCGTTCCGTGTCATTATTTACAATATACTTCACTCGTAAAAAATATATCGTGTAAAAAGCCACAAAATTTTCATAATATATGGTTAAACAATGTAAGATAATAAATTATGACTACCTCATGACAAAAAACCCAGCAAAACTCCTATTTTCTTAGTGATTTATTAGTAGAAACCTAATTTTATTTTCATTTGTTTACCAAGTCACAATAGTTTTTAACAACGACATTATTATAAGTAACCGAAACATTGCTATAACACGCATAAATGTTTAAACACCATATCCATCTATTTTATGTATGTAATAATTATTAAAACGTGTCATTTGATACCTTCACTCGATTCAAAACAACCGTAAGTAGTGATTTCGTACGACTTAAGTATTGCCAAATGTTTTTGTACAACATGGTATGTTAGTATGGATAACATTACACGACACCGCATGCCTATTAACTATTGTGAAGTGCGTATGAATGTCAAAGTTGATCGATATTATTTGACAAGGTCTCATATATCATTTTAATAGGTAAGTTATAGCCTGAGGAACTTTCACGTTTACCAAAAAATAATCTATGAACTATTGGACAATTATGTATTTTTAAATAGTGGATGAGTATCTGAAAATTCAGAAATGTACTTTGTAAAATCACCGCTTTCACGCACGAATTATGCAACAGATTTTGTTTATAATCGATTAGAGCTATGAATACGAGTCCTTTAAGCCCGACTTTATTTTCCATATCTTCAAATAGGATTCTAATAGAGTACGGTCACCGATTGGTAAACTTTTATTGGAGTTTTTGTGACATCTCAGAATTTATATATTTTGTTATTGTTTCTAATACATTTTACTTGTGCACAATAACGAATCACAAAGCGATAATGGCGCAGTTGGTAGTGCGGTCGGATCACGCATTGATGGACGCAAGTTCGAATCTACCAATCGAACTTAATTTTTATTCTGAACTTTCGGTGAAGGAAAACATCGTGAAGAACCCATAGCTAAATGGTAGGAATTTTTTTATTAAATCTGCTTGACTAACCATTCTCATGATTGAAAACCTGTCGCCAAACAACAATAAGTGTGTTTCGGCAGCAACACTTGAGAGCCTGAACCTCTAGGCTTAGTATGTTTATTATTCTGGACCATATAGTCACTTAACATCAGGTGAGATTGTGAACAAAGCCCTGAGCTTATACAGTATCAAAAATCCAAAATATATCAAGTAAAATTTCACCAAAGTCAAGTAATGGCATGGCGAGCCCTTCTTTCTTAAAAGCTATGTAATTTTACGCAATAGTAATTTATTATAACGTTATTTATTCATTGCGTTACGTTATTTATGTTAATACTAGCGGCCCGGTCCAGATTTGTTTGTAGAACGTGTTTATGGTTTATTGTTTGGTAATTTGGTTGCAAACAATGTTGTACCATGAATTGATTACGTTTGATTTTAATGGCTTAATACGTGGGTCGGTATTTGTTAATACTTGTACTGTATAAAAAGTTACCTGCGAGAATATAGTGTGTCTTAATCTGGAGTTCCATTATTTAAATCTATACTTATAATAAAAGGCTAACGAGACGAAATCTGTACATTGAAGATATTTAAGAAAAAATACTGTGATGGGCTTCAGAATCGATTACAGAACACATTTCGATAGTTCTACATTTTTTGTCTGTCTATCGGTCTGTCTGTCTGTTTATTAATTTTTTACCAATTATCCAAAACCTACTGAACCGATTTCAATGAAAGTTGGTATTGACATATATTGCAAATTGTCTGAATTTCAAGTGGATAAAACCGCGTACACAACTAGTAATAGCTAGAAGTGTAATATTAAACTCTGGCTTTATAGTGATAATTTCACAACATATAAACGTACATTTATAATTTAAAGATTTCATATAAAACGATGGACGAGTGGTATAAAAGGTTGTTTTATTTTGGAAATGATGCATTAGTACATTATATAAACATTGATATGTGTATGTTTATATGAGATCGCTAATTTAGAGAACAGCATTTGTGCGATTACCATGAAAATTGACTTGAATTTTTACAATTTTATATACACTACCAGGACGTCTGCCAGGAACAGTCATAATTTTATATTAATGTACAAATAAAATATTTATATAAACAATAATAGTTATTGAAATGTTGACACTTTTTCCAATTTTTTTACACTAAAGCTCATCAATAGCTATAAAACAAAACAAAAACTAGGGAGTCATGGACACTTTGGAAAAACTGTTTTTAAGTTTAAATTATAATGTGATTAATTACAATTTAATAATTTGTTACTTGAAATTATTAATATAACCTAAAATTGTGAATGTATGTACATTTTCATATAGTTTATTTCTAATTAAAAACATTAGGCTGCGTTAGTATACATTTTAATTAATTTTTTTATCTCTGAGCGTCAGCACTTAAAACGCCATCTTATACTTGACACACTATATGAAATATATGAAGCAATGATGACGCAGTGGACAATGCGGCCGGATTTGCGCCAATAGATGCGGTTTCGGACCTATCTAACTCTAACATCAGCCTGAGCTTTCTGTGTAGGAAAACATCATGAGGAAACCATAGCATGGTGGTAGGGCATTTTCTAATAAGCCCGCCTGGGTAGCTACCACCCTCATGTTCGAAAACCTGTCGCCAAATACCAATACGTGTGTTCCGGCAGCATCACTTGAGAAACAATACCTCTAGGCTTAGTGTGCTTATCATCCTGAACCACATCGTCTCTTAACATCAGGTGAGATTGTGGTCAGAGGAGTGAGCCTATACCGTGTAAAAAAAAACTATAGCATATTGATAGTCTTTCATCTCAATATAACAATATCTAACAGACGAGAAAAATAAATCGAACTGTTTTATTTTTTCTATTTATACATATCGACAATAAAAATATTCTCGGGTAAACTAAAAAAAAAAAAAATTAATATTGAGTAACGGAATGTAGATTCGTCAATGTCATTTTAAAAGTCAAGCATAACTTAACATTCAAAACTTTTAAAGCGAACAAGAAATATTTTAATAAATCAATAATTGGAACACACCTCGTATGATAAATTGATTGGTCGATGATGATTTACTCATATTTTTTTTTCTTAATAAAAATGTTAACTGAGATATTTTATAACAAATTAATGTGTTTTAAGTATGGATATTAGACAGGTGTGCTCTGCGACTCATCGATGGACTGAATTATAGCTGTTTCAATTAATGTTTAATTATTACCTTCTATAGGAGTAGTATTATAGATTAAATTTTAATATTAGAAATAAAGATAAGTTGGCTGTCCCACTCTTTAGGCTAAGTAACTCTAATAAATGCTTTATAGGTAATAGAATTCTTTTTTACAATATAATCCCAAAGAAAATTACCGATTTACCTGACAATAAGTTCAAGCAAGTCTTAATTTCAAAAGGTAATTACAGGGACCTTGACGTGAACGATAGTGATGTCTGGAATTTAAAAACCTCTGTGTGCTTCCGCTAACATTCCTTAAAACTATAATTTGTATAGTTTTAACAAAAAAAAAATGATATATATATTCTATTTATAAAAAAAGGAACCAATTCGAGTTACTTGCCGGCTCTTCTCGACTGACTTGTTTTCTGAACCGGTGGTATTGTTTTAAAGTTCACAAGTCCCTCCTTAGGGCCTAAATTGTATAAAGATTTTTTTAAATTTCAAGATGTACATATTAATTATCTAACGACAGCCATATATATTTCCTGTCATAAATCCTTGATACTCCTAAAAAACGAAGGTGTACATTGTTACTCGATCGCAGTGGGTGTTTGTGGTTCTCAGAGGATGCTGCTGCCCATCCCCTGGTTTATCCTTCAGTCGTTACCTACGATACCCACAGGAAGATATGGGGTGGTACTATTCTTAGCCGGCATTAATTAAGCATTCATAAGATATTGGAAAAATCTCTTGAGTTTGTGTCAAGATCTAGACACATTACCAAGATATTTGATGTGAAGCTGTGTCAAGGTCGTAGCAAGTGGAAGGACGTAATCTCTGCCTACCCCCGCGGGAAAAAGGCGTAATACTATGTATGTATGTATGGAAAAATATCATATTCACATGCCATTGGCAGACAATTAACTGAACAAAATTTATGCAAATTAAAACTTTTTTTAAATATGACTTGCATCTCAATAGGAAAGATTGTAAATAATTTGCTAATACTAAAACTCTTACATATGTTATATTGCTGGAATTATTTGTTGTTGAAATTAAGTAGCCACTAATATAGGTCTCAAATAGCTTTGATTGTCCATAGTACATAGTGATTTAAATTATTATTGAATCACATTGAATAAGATTGAGGAGAATCACTTGTACAATCCTTTTTTATAAACTCGTCAAGAATGTCGTTTTGATTTTAGTTGCAATCTGCATAATTTGTTATATTTTAGTATATTTTTAATGAAATTTGTTTCGTTACCTTGACGTTAATTCGTAAAATGATTCAAATTTTAGCTGTTTTATTTATTATTCATATATTATAACTGGTAACATTAAATATTTAATAATGTTGTAACAGGTACCGACTCATCCTGTTTATTTGACCTCACGGTGTCTGAGTCATTTAATACGAATCAAGATTCTCGCCTCTCCGATGTGAATGTCAAGGTCTTAACAAATAGCTTACGACTAAAAAAAAAACTTATTATTATGATGACAATTTAAATACCTATAATGATTACTGTCGAATCCAAGAGTTCCTATATTATTTTCATTTCAATGCTTTATTAATGGACTATTATTCAAGTTTTTAGCACGCAGACGTGTTTCCTCGTTGAGGGACATCTTTTTTAATCGTAAGTACGCACGTGTATCGAAATATCGGTGAAAGTATTACATTCTTTTATATTTATCAGTCAGCCATATTTAGGCAGCTAGCCGACAGTTGTCATTTTGACAGTTAAACACTTTGTTGTACAAAATTACGAACTGTGGTTATGAATTCAAAGGTTATAGTGAAAGGTAGTGGCATAAAAGTCTTGCCACGTGATAACTGTTGATCGATGAGCAGTTTTCACACATCAAGTAAGCATATATTATTAGGTTTCTATGTTTTCGTGTAGGGGTCATTTTATTCACCTTTGCGCTAGAAATTTTAAAGAGTTATGTGTATTTATTAGAAAGTTCTTTTTCTTTTATTGTAAATAAAATGAATATATTTTTTGACAAATTTTAACATTATTGTTTTCTTTTTCTAAGTTTTATGCCCATATATTTTTAAGTGGAAAAACAATGTTATTTAAATAATTAATTACAAATAATTAAGAAATATTTTTTTATATGAGAAATGTTTTTAAACGGAAGATTGTGAAGGTTTTTTCTTCGTCTTTAAAAAATAACCCTATACCTACTATATTTGCTATATCTCGGTTATGGTTTATTTAGATCCTGGGTTCTCCATGTGGACGATCACGCCCCTTTGTGGGCTCTAGAGACCCACAGAAAATTAGTGGAGCATTGAGATAGCGCAGATGGGGCCTGGGCAGATTAAAAAGATAGTCTAAAAAAAGACACAAACATTAACACAAAATAAGCTTGAGAAACTGTGATTTATATCTGTAATATGACTGTATATCTGTATAGTCGAGACTCAGTGTCTAGTATGAAATTAATAAAAATCGATAAACAACAAATTAACGAAATAATCTACACAAAATCGCAAACTTATAATTGATAATCAAGAAAACTCATGACCAATCAGAGATCGGTAGAAAAACGAAAAAATATTGTGGTTCTGGAAAATAGTTCAAAAAACAACAATGAAATTTTTATAGTAAAAAACAACGTCAGTATTCGAATTTATCGTTTGAATAACGTAAACACTTTTTATTGACGTTTTCGATCTCAAATCGAGTCCAACACTTTTAAATTGAGTATCAGACGACGGAATTAACAGTTACGGATTATTTGTAACGAAAAATCAACTTTTAAATCTATAAATTCAACATTAGCAATTGAAAGTAAGCCATTAATGGTAAATGAATTAGTGCTGTAATCCATTTATTTTATCGCACGCTATAAACTCGATCCTGTTCACCTCCCGATGACCATTTCAGATTGGTGTCCTCATGTATCTTTCCTACAAGGATTTACCTTTTAAGGGCTATTGGATGGATTCCGCTAGTACGACTATCACAACGATGTATTTCGCTTTTTTATCGTTATGTCGGTTTACTAACACTACTAAAGTGTTTTAAACACGAGTTTTTTAAAGTTAAATTGAAATTTAATATAACGAATCATTTTGTATGTTAGTCATTTATTTTTGCTGTCTCCTGTCTTTAAACGTTAACAACATCATGCCCTTTAATTATTTCCTAAAATTACATAAATAATACTGATATATCTCACTTTTCATTTATTGGATAAGTTACAATACTGTAATTTATTAAATTACAATGGTATTATGTCCTAGTATGGACATGTGATGCGCAGGGAGAAAGAGGATGTTGTAAGAAAGGTATTGGATATGAATGTGGACGGTTACATGGGAAGGGGAAGACCAAAGAAAAGATGGATGGACTGTGCGAAAGATAATATGGTTAGGAAAGGAGTGAATGCGGAGATGACAACAAATAGAGAGGAATGGAAGAGGAAGACATGTTGCGCGGACCCCAAATAAAAATGGGAAAAGGGTAGGGAGATGATGATGATGATGATGATGGTATTATATAGAAACTATTAAATTATTTGAATTATCGAATTGACTGAAAAAATTGATAAAAATGATGAATAACTGAAGGTATATTATATGTTGTGTGAGTCGAATGCTATATTAAAGTTCAGAATTAAATCAAATAGCAATCTTAAAATTATAAATTATACGCAAAAAGGCGATAAACAAACTAACAGAATGTAATAGACAGAACAAAAAATTAGATTTAAATGTAAAATTAGAAATAAGCATATAAAAACGAAATTATAAGAATTATGAATAAATAAAGATCCGTACAAAACAAAATGTAATAGAACAAGAGATAAGAAATAAAATAAGGATTGTAAATTAGAAATAAGATTTAAATAAATAGAAAGATTCGACATAACCACAATGCAATAGGAACACATAGATAAGAAATAGAATAAAATTGTAAAATTGAAATAAGATGAAAAACTGTACAGGCCCAAAAAAAATAGGGGAATGCCACAAAAAAGTAAACAAAACTCGGATGATGTCTGAGATTTAAGGGGACTAAATTATAAAAAATACTGTAATTAATAATCAAGTCTATTTGTATATATATCGCAGATTAAGAAATAAGTTATATCTAAGCAATATCTAGTTTAGTCGTGACCTTTAAATGAATATTACATTTTTTAGTAGCATAAACATAACTTTAAATAAAATCAGAGTATTTTTACTAAACCTCTAACTTTAGTAATTTTTATTATAAGTAATTATAATTTGGAATTCCTTTAAATTTAGAAACGATTTAAAAAAAACAAATATTCAAACTACTTAACATATTTTTAAATTCAACGCCTCTCGTGAGACCAAAGTACCGGTCTTATCATAAATATACTTAATATGTTAATATTTGGTCAAAATACCTTACAATAAATTTATAACTTAATTTTATTTCGAGTTCTTCTTAGCGTGTAATTTTAGCGTAAATTTGCTAAAAAAAGTGTTTTGGGAGACCAGGTAGGAACGAAGTTCCTTCGGATAATATAGAAATGATATTGCTTAATTCTTTTTATATATTTTCATGTTTTTTTTTTTTGCTGATAAATTTTCATTTATGTACAAAAAAGTATTTAGGAAATTCAGTATTTTAGAAAATAACATAAAATAAAATAAATCTAATTAAAAAAGTTATACAACTTTTAAGTAAAATAAAAAAAACATGTATCTTTATTTCTTTTTTCGACATTTAAAATTACGTAAATAAATAAATTAAAAAATTTCATCTGCAAAATTGACGTTAAAGTCATGAGTATATACTATGCATTGGTGAGTGGGAGAGTGGTATCAGATAGAGAAGGGATAAGAGAACGGAAAGAAAGAGGGAGAATGAACGACTATAGCACATCTGTTATATATTTTTCTTACATTATTAGTTTCATTTCGGTCGCGCAGGAAAATCCCTATCTCCTCCAAGCCTGCCGTAAGGAATTTCTTTCCAATATTCCCGGTCGTAAAGCGGTTTGAACGTTATTTATCATTGACATTTTATTGAAATTAATTCCAAAGATAAATACACGGAGAATGTGAAAATACAATGTACAATTTTGTAGGTATTATATATTACACTTTTTGCAATTACATATTGACGGTAAACTACCCAAGTCGCTTCAACAACGTAATTAAAAGAGAAACATACATGTATTGTAGCTATTATTTATACCGATGCAAAAAATAAATCTTGGCTTTAAATTACTACGCTCGATTTGAAAAATGAATCCACAACGAGACTTGTGCAAAGCATTCTTTCAAAATCGATCATTAAATTCAAAGTTTATTATTCATATTTTTTACTCAAATCTTGATTTAAATAAACCAAAAATAAGGTTTCCAAATGCAGTTACAAATTTTCAATGTGTTTAACCATTGAAGATCTGATAACATTGATAAAAACTGAAAATACTATATAGATTCTATTTCATCTGCAACAGTGAAATGAATCATTATGAATATTTCGATATCTCATAAAAATTAGAAAATAGGAAGACAATAAGAAAACAATGGAAAGCTGGCGTAACGCTCAAGGGGTTAACAGTTATTTCTAAGCTCATAGGTCTATGAGCATCCCGTATGTATGGTTTGTTATCAAGCGCGGAACCGGTCATGCGGTGGAAACCTTTTTGCAGTCATTAGACCTCGATAACTAAGAGCAGATACATTGGTTTAATTTAAACTTGGCTTTATGACAGGATATTTATCAGTATTAGGATCGTTGTTCTCTAAGTAACCTATACTTGGTAGGCTCATTTATTGCAGCCTAAGGTTATAATTTTGTATAGTTAAACAAAATATTAGAATACATTAAATAATGTAAGGAAAGCTACGCAAAATCTTCTAGTCTGAAATACTGCAGTGTCTCCAGACGAAAATGTTCGACCAGTTTGTGTTGGCAGTGATGACATAGACACTAAGACGTGCTCGCTTACATTGGGCCTAATTAGAAAGCTCAAAGTTGCTCAAAGGGCAATGGAGAGGGCTATGCTTGGAGATTCACCGCGTGATCGAATCAAGAATGAGGAGATCCGCAGAAGAACCAAAGTAACCGATATTGCCCGCAGAACCGATGCCCGATGGGGCCAACGGGTTCTCGAATGGCTACCATGCATCGGAAGACGTAGCGTGGGTAGGTATCCCATAAGGTGGACCGACGACCTGGTGAAAATCGTGAAATTACGCTGGATGCAGGTGGCGCTAAACCGGTCGTCGTGGAGATCTTTGGAGGAGATCTATGCCCAGAAGTGGACGTTTTACAGTTCAATGGATGCTAAGTAATTATTATTTTGCCAAATTACCACGATAAATATGTACTACCAGCACATTCTCTAGATATGTGTAAGTATATTGATTATATACTGATTCACTGAATATGAAAGAGATATTGCTATAAATTTTTGTAAGGAGAGGAATATAAAGTAAAAGCAATAATTCCATTAATCAACTCCATTAACTGAATAATAAGAAATATTTATTATATCAATTTATCACAGATGACCAAATAAGATGGTACATTTTTTTTAATAAGATCTTTATTTTTATCGGTTTGAAGATTTAAATCATCCCCTATACCTATCTATATATGGTATACGAGTTTGATAGCGTTTATCAATAAATACTAAACTAATAGGGATGATTATTAATCCCACCTTTATATTGGATAAAATTTTACTAAATTTCAAAGCAAAAGAAGTAATCACCTTTAATAAATCTTGCTAAATATCTATTTAACTAAACGGCCTTGTCACAAATAGTACGCGGGTCGTTAGTAAACGAGCCCGATAGATGCGCCTGAACATAAAACGTGATATGTCAACGTTCAAGCTACGACGTCGATAATCACCAATATTCTGTAAAATATGTGTGTAGGTAATAATGTCATCATCTCCCTACCCTTATCCTATTTTCATTTGGGGTCGGCGCAACATATCTTCCTCTTCCATTCCTCTCTATTTGCAGTCATTTCCGTATTCAATACATATAAAAAACCCTATAAACATACTATCTTTCACACATCCATCTTTTCTTTTAGTCTTCCCCTTCTCGTATAATTCATAACCAATAACTTTCCTAATAATTCAATTTTTGATGGTAAACATGTATTATTTGTTTTATTTATTAAATTGAGTTTTTTAAAGGTTTATTAAGAAACATATACATATCATCCCGTGGCCTAAAAGTTATTTAGTACTTTTCCAACTGACTGCTGCTGTTGACTTGAGTAGCCTTGACACTTGATAGCTTCACCGAACTTTGGAGCGAACATTCAGCCAAGCGTTATTGTATATCTGACATACGAAATATGTGACCTGTAAATTTAATAACTTCTTTTGTCTCTTCGTCTCTTTAAATGTTTTATAAATACTTTTCAAATATTTAAAAACTGACTAAAAGCTAGGAATCGACCATACTTTAAATATATTCGTTTTCAATTACTTGTATAATTGTAATATTGGTTATGCTACATCAAATGTAAACGATTTCGACGTAGTTACCTACATATAATACACACAATTTTAGATATGTACTTCAGAGGTATAAATTCTAGTAGTAATAAATCAATACTTAGAACGATGAAAAAAGATCACTGAATAATTTTGAACTTTTTCTATGCAAGTTATAAATAGCGAAGTGTAATACATACATACATATCATCACGCCTTTCTCCCGTGGGGGTAGGCAGAGATTACGTCCTTCCACTTGCTACGATCTTGGCATACCTCTTTCGCTTCCTCTCTTTCATGAGCGCTTTCATACATGCTCGTCGGTTATGGGTACTTTTTACCTGGCCTTTATTTAAGACATGATTGATTTGGTCTAGATACATTCGCCTAGGTCGACCCTTACCGACTTGCCCATTCACCCTCGCCTTATAAATTAATTTCGTTAATCTTCTCTCTACATGCCCAAACCATACCTTTCTCTATTTTGGTCACCACATCCTCTACCACACCACAGCGTTCCCTTATCATACTATTCCTGACTTTGTCAATCGTCTTCACTCCAGCTATACTTCTCAGACTTCTCATTTCCACTGCGTTAATCTTACTTTCATGCTTCTTCTGCCAAACCCAGCATTCACTACCATACCTAAGTGTAGGGACCAGGACTCCTCGATTCACAGCCAAACGCGCCTTTTCAGTCACTTTCTGGCTGCACATGAAGTTACGCAGGGCCCCATTCACTCTATTCCCTAACAAAACTCCCTAAGTGTAATAATATTACATATTATTATAGTTTGTCTATACTTTTTTGCTTACGTTGTTAATTGTATATGGGTATTTGAGCGATTAAGGCGCTGTTAATGAATTTATGAAAAGAAACAAAACGCGTCTCATTTAATGTAAATTATTACATTCAGTTTTTGTTCCAGGTTAGTAATTTTATTATAAATATTCACTAAAAACCTTCCATTACTGGAATTTAATTTAAAATAATTATGCGGTCGGTAACAATTCTATTAAACGTTTCCGTATAATAGTAACTTTTAGATATAGTTTTTCGTGGCATCTGAGTTTTTTTTTGTCTTTTTTCATTCATTTGTATATATTGTATAATTTTGATGACGTTTTGCGTAATATAACTTTAGCTTAACATACACAAGATAAATGTATTGGAAATAATAATGTAGAACGTTTTTTCTAAGGTGCAATAAAGTTTCCTAGAAAATTCAGGCAAGATAGCCACCGTTTTGTTTCGTGTTTGTTGTATTTGAAAAATATTGTTATTCACATATCATTCTGAATTTTATTTGTTTGTATATATTATTTGTTTATGAGTTTATATGTATTAGTAAATCACTTTAAAAGTACGAATTAGTTATTTACTTACTAATAATTATGAAGACATAAATATTAGTGAACTGAGGATACCTACATCTTATACCATTTTATGTCGTAACTCAATGATTACACTAAATGTCAAATGAAGATGTTTCAATTCCTTTGTTTAGTTTAACATTTGATTGTTGGTTACGTAAACAAAAGTGCTAAGTAATGTTTTTAAACTTCCGTAAATTTAATGTGTTTTTTTAACATATGAATAATAATGGAATATCAAATTTAGTTCTATTTTTTTACTTTCACTAGATATTCCGGTAAAATATTATTATATAAATCAATTGAGAAATGCCTCTTAATAGACTCAAAAAAGGAAACTTTCGGTAATGGAGTTTTCTTAAGAAAACTAAGTAAATTTTTAAAATTCTATTCACAAATAAAAACTACGGGGTTAGTACATTAATAAAATTAAGACTAAATTAAGTAAACATTATTTGTTTTTTATTTTTTTTAAGTTGTTCTACGATATGAATTTTTATTCTTTTATTATCTAGTATTCTAGTGAGCATGAATGGCATTTGAAACGTACAAAGGTCGTATCAATAAAGCCGAAATGTCAAGCGTCTATCACAATATTTTTCTAGCACTCGGGTATTTTTAAGTGTACGTACAAACACTAAATACTGCAATATTAATTTTACAGAATTTGTAGCGTTATTTTGGTTTGTCATGTAGTAGTTCTTTTTAGTAATTCATTAAAATTATTTGACTAAATAATAAATAATTTTGGAGGCATTTTACGTGATATAGTTTGGCAATTGTGCACAAGTATTAAAAATAATCACACGGAGCATGAATTCTGAGATCTCATAAAAACTCACTTGGAAAGTTTTAACAAACGGCTGCCGTTTGTCGGGATAAATAATATGAAATTGGGTCCAAAGTACTTGTTTTAATGGTCATAACAAATTATAGGTAACAAAAAATATTTATTATAAAATTTTAAATTCTTCTTACTATTCTTACTTTTCTGACATAATTTATAATTAAATTAAATCTTTTATTAATCAAGCAATTAATAAGCGTATATAAATGTATAAAAATATTTTTCGGTACGATTTATGTACGTAATTTAAATACAGTATGCATTTTATTACGGGAGAAATTGTAAAAAAAAAAAAATTAAAGCATAAAAAATTTAAATGCTACCACAGATCGTAATGCTCTTTCAGATCTAAACGAAACATAACAAAACTTAACATCGCTCATAAATATCAAATGCTGCGAGGGAAAAATAATATAAATGCTGTGTCATAGATAATACAAATAGTTGTTTAAACTACTCAAGTATTTTACAAATGATTTGTAAGCATAGAGCACACGTACGAGCGTATAACGGAGAGTAAAATTCCTCTGTAAAGAGGCCGTGGAAAGACAAAATACATATATTGCATGTAAATTTTGCAGGTGATATTGATATATACATATATAAATAAATAACATAGAAATCTAGACTAATAATTTAAATTGAAGAGTCTGTTTGTAATTTCATAATTTTTGTTTTTACTAAATACATATGAATGGTATATACGATGCCTATACCAAAAATACAATTTTGATTTTTTTTTTACCGTTCTGTCTGTTTGTTCCGGGTAATCTCCGGAAGGGCTGAATCCATTTCGACGGGATTTTTTTTGTTAGATAGCTAAAATTACTCTGATTAACTTAGGCTTACTTTAATTTTATGAAAGTAATTAGGGTTTCGTGTAAAAAAAAATAAAAACTCATAAAATTGTAAATAATATCCGATTCAATGCCCATATTTTTACTTAATGTTAGTAGTTAAAAAAAAATTTGGAAAATAATTTGGGTTCTTAATAAAAAAAAAATGCAGTGAAGAATCTATGAATTGTGGGCACACACGGGCTAGTAATAAATATATGAAAATAATATATGGTATTGGCAGAAAATTTCCTTTTTCATATAATTTACGTAGTCGGCCCAGAGTTATGGAATAAAAATAATAACTGCCTTAGTTTTTTTATTGTAATAATAAAAAATAATTTTTTTTTTTCAGCTTCAAATGAGTAGTATGTTTTGTGATTTTATTAAATTAAATTCTTCTAAGGCATTTAGCTAATCAAATATACCTGCGTTTAGAAGACTTAATACGCATGAATTAATTCTAAAATGTACTTTGTATAACACTTTCAAAAATATGAATGCTTTGTCCTTTAGAATGATGACAGCGACGATTAATCTAACTCTATATAGACTAACTAGACTTTCACTGACTCATCACCGGATAAATATAACTATATACTGAAATTGACTTGAAATTTGACATAGGGTTACTTCTTTTACGATGTAGACGCTCAGTGAGAACGAATTTTATGCAGATCCGATCAAGAGCTGATTTTTTGAAGTGCAAAGTGCTAAAAAGTCACGTTGAGCGATTCTCCTTAGGGGGAAAACTTATAGATTCGCATTACCGATAATGCTATGACGTCAGCCATCAACATGCTACAGTATGTCAAGTATAAAATGGCGTTTAAGTGCTGGCGCTTAGAGCTTAATAATAAAATGTATCCTTTCGCAGCCTGTCATTTGTTTTGATTATGAATAAACTACATGAAAAAGTACATAATTAACACTTGGAGCGACAATAGATATAAAAAAGACAAATGTTATACGTTAAATGGTAGGTTATGTTGATATTTCAATTAACAAATAATGAAACTTTAATTACTCATGCTATAATTTAAATATTAAAAAAATAAAATAGTTTTTATAAGGTTTCGAGTTTTCTACGCTAAGTAACCGTTGCTATGGTAATCGTAATGTAAACGAAGTTACAGGTGCAAGCTAATCTATGCTAATAAATAAAATTGAAGACCCTGTTTGTAATATCAAAATAACAAATGTTTACTAAATATATACGGTATCTCTACCACAATTTTTAAAATTTTTGTCTGTTTGTTAGCTAAAGCTACTCCGCGTAAATTGATACAATGAGCATGATCATCAGAACATTATTTTATAATGATTGGTATTTAAAAAACTATATTACACACTGAAAAATATATGAAACGCGGGCGGAGTCGCAGGCACTCAGCTAGTGTTTAATATCAGAGAGTAGAAGAAACGAACTTGGTTACTGACCTGTAGGCATGTACGTGGACTGGACATCCGGTGAGCGGGTTGTACAGTAACAAGACACATGCAACCACATCGCCTTGTACCACGGCACTGGTTATACTGCCATGAGGTATGAAATGCTTGATCGTCTGTTGTTTCCCTTTAGTTGTCACATTCTGGACAATCTTCAGCCCTTTGTGAGACACCTATGAATTTCGAATATAGATCATTACTTGTAAAAGATTTGTGAAGAAAAGCGATGATGGTGGAGTTTGTAGTGGGGCCGGATTCCCTGTCAATGGACGTGGGTTCGAACACACCCATTCAACTCCTTCAATTCAACGCCTGAGCTTTCGGTGAAGGGAAGCATCGTCTGGAACCATAGCAAGGTGATAGGTAATTTTCTAATAATGCCCGTTGCCAAATACCAATAGGTGTGTTACGGCAGAGTGAGAATCAAGTACCTCTAGGTTTAGTATGTTTACCATCCATGACCACATTGTCACTTAGAATCAGGTGAGATTATGGTTAACGCACTGAGCCTATACAGTGTTAAAAAAAACTAGCATACAAGCTTCAAGAGTGGAAGCATCAACACATAATATATTGTATTTAAATAGTGAAATATCCACGTATTATTATATTGTGACTTCAACAAAACAAATAAAAAGTACTATAATTACTTCAATCGATCGCGGATAGAAATATGTAAGCATTTTGTGAAATACTGAATTCAATCGGCCATTGTGTATTGTACACAGTTGTATTATTTTTTACAAATTTAATCAGTGATAGATTCATCAAAAAGTTTTTTTTATATTTAAATAACTTTTATATCAGAATATAAAAATACATATGTAACCATTTCGGTATTGAAATGATTACGCACGGACTTTTAATTTATTAACATTATTACAAATTAAATTATTTTTTTTATTATCACACAACAGATATGATAAAAATATATACACATATAATATAAAATTAATTATAATAAATATTAATATTAAAGTAGAATATAAAAAAATGTCTCATTAAAAAAATTTGCAATTTGTTCTTGTTTCTACTTACTTGTAATGTAACCTTAAAAGGCTCTAAGTCCCTCGCCCTCTCCTCGAGTAATCTTATAGCGGGTAATGCAAACTCTTCACCCCTTAATCCACGGGATTCTTGTGCCCCCAAAAACCAAACGTAATAAGAGGCTTTCTTTATATCCTTCTTTAGTCGCAACGCCATTTTGGAGAGACTTTATGTCATTGTTAAAAACCTGTAACAATACAAAACGTTTTATTGTTCTTTAAAATTATATATTATAAAACTTTTTTGGACTTGTATTTTTTTGAACAAACTAACGCTATCGAATTGATATTCAGGGAGAAAAAGGTTGTTAGCATAAGGTGAAAAGTAGTATAAACTTCGACTCAAGCTGCCTTCAGTTAATGCTGAACTACGATTTGTACAAAAAACTCCCTTAAAAACCCCATATGTAGTGCAAATGCGTGTGATGCTAGTACATGCGGGATGCGAGATTTTTCAGTAAGGGATCGGAGTATGGCTTACGCAATAACCGAAAATATAGACTTTTATCCAATAAAAGTCGTGTATGGTGACAAGTCGCTCAGATTAGACAATATATGTAAATATGAAATCTATGATGAGACTTACGAGCCTAAATATTCAATGAAAAAGTACTATAATAATAAATCGATTACCCATAAAAATGAGTCTATAGGAAGACAATAAGAAAAAAACAATATTAAGCTGGCGTTAACGCCAACGCTCAAGGGGTTAATTGTGATGAAATATTTATAATACTTCTTTGGACAAACAACGTGCCACGGCAGTTGTATATACTATGATATCAATTGCAATTGAGATCAAAGCTATATATAAAAATATATGACTAAGAAGATTGATAACGTTTATCATTTGCTCAAATACTTTTCGCAATAGATAATATTTCTGTAATATCTTTCAGATATATCATTAGATATCTTTAGCTTGATTCACATAACATTGCGTTCCTGCCATAGAATAGACATCAATATCGTTAATAACTCTCGGTTATCTATACTAATAAATTATATTGAAGTGTCTGTTTGTAATTTTCAAATTATTTTTTTTTTTACTAAATAGGTATGAATGTATATACGACACCTATGCCAAAATGCAATTTTTAAATTTTTTGTCTCTCTGCCTGCTTGTAACGGGTAATCTCCGGAATGGCCGATGGACCGATTTTGATGGGTCTTTCTTTGGTAGATAGATGAATTTACTCCGGGTAACTTAGGTTGCTTTTAATTTTGGAAAATAATTAAAGTTCCACGTAAAAAAATAAAAAACTCATAAAAATTTGAATAAAATCCGATTCAATACATAGTTTTACGGGTAAATGCTATAATTCTATATATTCTTATATTCTCAGTACTAAATTTTTTTTAGGAAAATATTCAGGATTCTGTATGAAAAAAAATTAAAACGCAGTGAAGAATATAGGAAACGCAGGCTCAGCCGCGGGCAGACAGCTAGTTATTAAATGAGGTTCGATGATTTATCTATACATAAGTAGTAGTTTAGTTACTTTTCTCCTGTATTCATCAACATGATCATGATTTTTTTAAAAATATTTATTAGAAACTTATTTTTTATATTTAATATTATAATTAGCAGCCGGTTGACTAGTTTGACTAAAGTTGGAAAATCTGTCGCCAACATTTAAGAGCCAGTAAGTACCTCATTGTTTGGTTTGATCTAGTTTCTTGCAGATTCTTCTCGACTGGGTTGTTTTCCGAACTGGTGGTAGTGTTTTTGACGTTCACAAGCACCTTCATAGGGCCTAAATTGAATAAAGATTTCTTTTTTAATTTTGATTTTTGGTTTAGCGTGTTTACCATTCCTTTGCCACAGTAAAGACGCTGAACCTATTGGTGCAAACGTTCGATTCATTACTTATTTTATTTTATTACATTAACAATCATTATTCTTAATTATTGTATAAATATAAATGAATTCAATTTCCATGGGAATCAATACTTAACGTAAATACGTTAAAAAATATTTTAACGTATTAAGAACACAATTAGTGTTACGCAATACAGGCCTAAATATTTGATTGATAACGTTCCATTTGTACATTGTTAGTTATCAATTAATATAGCTTAAGAGTAGAATGACTTAAGTAGTGCGTGAGAGAATTTTAAATTGTCGGGGTTCATGTGCCAAGATCAGGTAAGCGTGTAGACATTAAAATTAGAACGTACAAAGTGTTTGGCCTTCCGAAACGTTAATGCAAAACATAGCCACAAGACAAATTCCAAAATACAACACTAATACTAAATGTTATTAGCTGAAAATATAAAAAAGGTTAGGAGTAAAGAAAATGTATTTTAATTTGCATAAAAAGGGTGATGATCATGGTATTTTATAAAAGCAGCGGCAATAAACTATTAAAATACCATTCAAGTGGTTTATATCACAATATTATATTTTATAGATAATAAATAAAAATGAAGAAGGCTCATTTTAGTAAGTCATATTTTCTTTTACATAATAATTGATATAATTTAATATGAATGAAAAAATACACACAGATTTTATGCAGAAGCAGAAAACAGTTACTTCTTTCAAATCAATAAAATGTAAAATCGTTTAATAGTGTTGAACTACGTTTAATGGTAGAAAGAAATTTATTCATTTATAACATGGCAGCGTATAAAATAGTACTTACAAAAACCCTTATTTTGTAATCAAATAGACGTAATAAATATTGTGGTAAATTTGCCAACTGTCCTGTACCAAGCGTTAGTAGCAGAATTTTAATATTAAACCTTACTTGAATACACAATAATAGTACAATGACCACGGACAGTACACATTCTCGTTGTCTATTCCAACTTGATATATGCAATCCGCATAGTGATTTATGTTTTGTGTAGTCAAATTAATGGTGATAAAATAAGAATTTATTTTTATTCGGATATCTTTTTTACATCAAACATTCATTTTGAATAGTTTTTTATTAATGTGTTTTGTAATAAGACTTGTATGCAATTTTAATTATGTAATAAGCATTACAGATATGAGAAGTCACGAGATTTCTTTAAAATTTCAACTTTTATCATGCAACGAAATGTCATGTAATGGTTGTGACACATCTAGTTTTTTAACTTCCGTTAATTGCCGTACCTAATTCCAATCAAGTAGTTATAGTATAATTAAATAATACTAAATATTCACGCAGTGATTATTCACTATTCCTTTGTGATCGTGGTCTCCAAATAAAGCGACGGTGACTCGATAATCCCGAGGATTCAACGTCCTGTAAAAATAAAGTCTAGCGTGGCCTGCCAGTTTAGTTTGTTTGGAAGAATGCCTAGAACCTTTCGTAAAACGCACGTCGAAAATACTCTGTTCTGTGTCGACCCAATGTTATACCATCCGAGCACTCAGAAAGAAGCCTTAAAACAAAGTTTTCTCTACAGACAAAAATCCTTTGATAGCGGGTTATTCACTTAATAATCCTGATAAGTAATGTAAATAAAGAGAACATCAGGAAAGGTTTTCATAATTATACATATGCTAGTTGAAATATTTGCTAATATTAACATTCCCTTGTCTTAATTTAAAAGAAAAGGGCGGAGACTCCAAATTATACCGCTTACTAAAAAATTAACAAATTTAAAATAAACAAAATAGAATAATTTTATTCAAGAAAGTTTTTATTATTATTAAAATTTATTTTACCTAATAATTTATTTAAAATTGAGGATGTGTTCACACGACAAACGGCGACATCTTTGACCTCTGCTTTCGAATTACGGTTTCCAAACAAAGCATCGGTGCTATATCCAAAAGTGGTTTACATAAAACCAGATTCGAATCTTGTTCTAGAGCGAACGAAAGGTGACTACAAATTAGCAATTATACACTAAAATCGAACCAATGACCTGAATAACAGAGTTATATGTACAAGAATCTGAAACTTCTCGACTGTTATTCGTACACTTTCAGCTGTTTTTGTTCAATACATTGCCGATATGTAATCAATTTTCATATAATGGGTGAATTAAATCACTGTGATTTTTAAATCTTGTTCTGTTTACTCAGACTATTCTCATAAATTTATTGATGAAATATATAATACAATCCTCAAGAACATATTTCATGACTTTTTTTGTATAAATTACAGTCGAAAAAAAATATTCAATATTTATGTTGTTTAAATGTCAGTACCGTATTGTGTATCCTTTTGTAGGAGTTGGTTGTAAATTGGTTATTCTTTGTTATCGCAATAATTAATTCAATCGAATTAATTGATTCTCATGGATAAAGCAAAATAAGTGGATATTATTACATTTATATGTTTTTTAACTGATTACATTATGATATTACATTTATATTTACTGCCTCGGTAGCGCAGTTGTATTACATACGACTGCCGTTCTGAGGTCTCGGGTTCGATCCCCGGGTCGGGTCAAGTGATATTGGGGTTTTTCTACTCAGTATCATCCCGGAGTTTGGAATTTGTGCCCGATATGGCGACAGGCTCGCCCCCTGTCACATCTGGGACGGAACTAATCTCGGCGAAATCTGGGTGGTGTAGTTCGCTACTTCACCTCTGCCTAACCCTTCGGGGAAAACAAGCTTGAGCATATGTATGTATGTATGTATATGTTTTTTTTTATTCTATGTCATTGATTAATATTTGATTCCTATCCATGATATTTTATAGTGGCAGCAAAACCCTCTGTCCGTTTCCTTTTTAGTAAAAAATGAAATAACAATATCCACAGGAAGAAATGTTGATTATCATCTGAATGTATTGGATACCTTCTAAATTTACTTTATGTTTTAATTTTTTTACGCGGTACCCTAATTGTTTTCGAAAATTAAAAGTACCCTATATTACCCGAAGTAACTTCAGCTATCTACCAAAAAACTCCCGTCATAATCCGTCCAACCGTTCCGAAGATTACCGATAAAACAAACAAACAGATACACAGATACACAGACAGACAAAAAATTTAAAAGTTGTATCTTGTTATTAGTATCGTATATACATTCATATCTATTCAGTAAAAAAAAATTGACATAACAAACACACACTCCGATTTTATTTATTAGTATAGATAATTAATATATTGTTTACTACCATTTTAGCTACAAAACAACAGTTATCGATACATAAGTAGGGCTTTAGGAAGAGCGATGTTCTGCCTTCCCGGTACTTTCATCTAAATTACTCTAATTATTTCTATAACATTGACTGTCATTAATAATATTCTTGTCCACGTTACTTGATCATTATAAACTGGTCCCATATCCTGACATTGAATTAGATAGATCGTAATTCTAGTTGCCCCAGTGTTGTCTGATGATTTACTTCCTTTTTGAAATTTGGACTTTGTTGTTGTTGAAATTAGATCAAAATAGATTATTGAAAATTTGAAGAAAAAATAACAGCTTCCAAAATTTTATATTTATAACACAAAAGTTCCATCCATCCATCCATTTAACCACAAGACATCGATATATATCGTGAATTCCTACTGAAAAACGCTCTCCAAGGTCGGCAACGCAATAGTAATGACTATGGTGTATGGTATGCAGTTGTACATAGACGAGGGAAACCATTCACCATCAGATGGATCGTTTGCCTACTTGCTGCCGTTTTACATTAAAAAAATATGTATCTTAATTGTTTACAAACATATGAACGCTAATCAGCTGACAGTACATTAGTAATTTCGTTTCCTATAATATTATCAGAGCCGTCTTTAGTGCAGGGTGAGCAGTGCCAAACAACCCACACGACACCTATAATGGTGTGTTGCTTGGTTGCGTTGAACGCTTTCAAAGACGGTCTTTGAAAGATCCTGCGCCCGTGTTATGGCCAACAACGAGCTCGGTAATGGTTAAAATTGCTTTCCGACATCATCAATTTCATCCGAGTTGTCGTTTGAAAATATAACTGTAGTATTCCATTTTGACGGCGCGCTTACTATTTAACGCCAGGATATTAGTTGCACACGGGCGCTACACGGGCTAAAGCCGACGCTGCCTATTATAGTTGACTAAATTTAGTCACAATTACTTGGAGTTTATGCTGTTTAAGAGTATGTTAAAATGCTACAAAAACGTATATACATATCTGCTGCGAACTTTGAATTATATTTAGTATAAAATTGACCACGAAATGAGATCAGATTTCAAGACGTGTTGTGTTGTGCGTAAATTACAAGATTGTGTTGCACGACACACTGTTTTTAACATAGATATAAATTTCACAAGTAATATGTAGCAATGTTCTATGTCTCTTAGGCGATTGATAGCAATCATATCCAGTAACACACATTTAAGAAAACAAAGATAAAATAATTATAAATAGTAAAGATTAACATTTGTAAATTTCATATTATAAACATGCTTTTACTTAATCTTAGCATTCATCTTACATCGAGATCATGACACGTAATAATAAACTGGTATAGAAATAAATCGCAGAACCAACGGATGATCAACAGATGCCAGTATAGAGATATGGATATAAATCAAATTATAATCTTTCTGTAATGTGATTTAAAATCAGTGCGATATATAAACATCAATTACGTTATTATACATCAAAACTATAATGGTGCATTTTAAGTTTTTCATTCTTGGTACGACTCAATATGAATACCTAAATTTGATATTTGTGGCATTAGTACTTTTGCGTCGATGTCTATAGGCGCCTCAGTTAAATAGTTAAAGACGGAGACAGTTAAAGAGCGTGTAGATTTTACATATGTAGATAATTTGTTGTCGTTACATTCTTACTCTTCTCAATTGGGTTGTTTTCCGAACCATTGGTAGTGTTTATGACGCCCATAAGCGTCTTCTCTATACTTAAAATAGATGAAATGAAAATTTGTTACAGCCATACGAATTTATTAATTTTATAGTATTGGAGTTTATAGTAGGATTGGAGCGACGGATGCACTATCCCGTGTGCTCCACTCCACCCAGTAACAGGGTTTAAAAGTATTGTGCGGTTTAGTCAGTAGAAGTCTAACATAACCTACCCTCCATTGCCTAACTAAAAAGATGCCTAGAAAGATTTCCCCGCTTAAAAAAGCGAGGGGAGATTAAGAGCTATGTTCTCTATTGCTGAAAGAGGGAAGAGAGTGTTTGAAATATCTAAAGTTTTGCTTACGTAAAATTGAAACGGGCCCCAACCCGAACAAGATGGACAACGATATCAACCCGCGGCTATCATAAGCAACAATTAATATAACTGTGTTAATAACCGCATTTCGGTGCTTGCGATAGTGCGATTTAAATGCGTCTTATCGAAACAGATTTTGAAATATTTTTATGAGGTTAATAATACTGGGTCTAACGATATAATTATTAGCTTAGAGATAAAAATTTAATTCGTAATAGTTAAAATTGAATTAGTCGAATTATTTAGGATATTGATTGCGTTATTAATGAACCCAATAAAATATAGGGTTATTTTTTGTAGCCGGTATACAATTTACAGTGTTTCTAGAATACCAGCAGTATTAAGTTCCGGATAAACTAAATTCAATTAAAATTAAGTTCTTAAAAATGTAGACACATATGTATTTGATGCTACTTTTCAAACGTAGTTTATTAAGGAACTATTTTAAATTTAAAAAAAACTCAAGAAACCGAGGTTAACAATGAAAAATTATTTATTCTATTTTTCAAGATATCTAAATCAATTACCTTATTTTGGCTGATCCAGACACGTCCACTGAAAATAATCTTTCAGAATTAAATGGTAAAATTTTTTGTTAAATTTGGTCAGTGTGACCATAGTACTTCTTTGATTGTAAGATGTCACTATATGTCATATTAATTTTATTTATGTTATTTATTTATTTATATTTATTTATTATTAATGTTATTTAAGTTAAGACCTAATGTTAATCTCTTTCACTAACTTAACCATAACATTAAAACTTTATAGTCGTATTGAGTACTAGCCATATTCTTTATATGACGGGTCACATCCAAAATTATTGAAATATATGCAAATAATTATAATTGGTATTCATCAGCGGTATATCCCATTGTTTTATTTACTTGCATCACCATAACTATTTACCACCGTAAAGCTATAAACTTTTGTGCAACTGCTGCTAAAATATAAGCGATTACTTTAACCGTGCCATCATAATTTGAATATTACGTCTGCAATCTTAAACAAAGAGGAACTCAACGTAAGAGAATAAATTCGTTATATATATCGTATTCGTTATAATCGTTCACTATTATAATCGATTTTATAATAGATCATCATAATAATATATTAATTCGGATAATGATCCACATTATCTATGTAATAATTTACTGCGGTAGATTCGCTATAGCGCCACTCTAATTTATTTTGACACTTTTCAACGCATTTATTTTATTTCATTGTATTGCGTGGAAATTCATGTTAAAAAAGAGATGTCAATAAAATATACTTATTGCCATCTTTGATATTAAACTAAACACACATTGTAATAATTAAATTTCGTCCAAATTGCATCCTCGTTTTTACCTACTTTCGAAAATCATAGAAATGTTGTTCGATATAAAAAATAAAAAGCCCCTTAACCACCACATATATTACATGAGATTATTTTTTCAAAAACGCTGAAATGTACTAAATTCGTTACTTTTAATGGAAAGTTTTATGACTAAAAAAAACTAGTATGTTTTCCATCTATAATGATATCCCATTTTTAAACCATTTAAGGGTTAATTAAAAAAATATATAAAGCCTATTCTACTACGAGGTATAATACCTACTACCATATCATATTTCATCAAAACTAGTCCGGTATTTTTTGCGTGATAGGTGCGCAGAAATACACACAGGATTCTTATAATTTCATAAGGATATATGTAAGGATTTTTTATATTCTAAGATTTGTAAATAAAAATGTAAAGAACAGTTTTGTTATAATATAAGTATATATTGATAAAATTTACTACAAACTATTAATATTGAAGGATAACGATTGATATATTTAATTCATTTGATCGCAAATAGTATAACGACGCGACATAAGTTATTAATTTATGTAATATCTTATTATAAATATTATCATTAACATGTGCTTACTAATATTGCACGACCAAACATAAACACATCTTTAGTTTTGTTGTATAGTTCTATCTCATTTTTGTCACTATCGTATTTTTTTTTCTCCATCTCTCTATAATCTTGGTGTTTATCTGTGGAAGCTTTTTATTAGCAATAGTCAACAATTATATATTTTTATGCATTGTAATATTAGTAAGTAAGATTTTACAAAACTAATAAAATAAATAAAAATAATTTGTTTTTTTTTGTATGTTTGTTGACGTTTAAACTCGAAAGTTGTTAATATGCACTTAGATAATCTACAAATTACCTATTTTCTTCTGTTCATGTGTCGAATTAATTAATTAAAACTTTTCCATGTAGATAATTATATTGTAGTTAGGTAAAATTGTGACTAATTTAAGATCAATTATTTAATCAATTTATTTTGGTGCTTGTTTTACTTTATAGAATAACTGATTTCTGCACTGCAGCAAAAATATTTACTAATTAGGAACACAGGATATTTATTAAAAATAATTCATTAGTCCATCCATTCATTCAATTTAAGGCGTCCACTGCTGGACATAGGTCTCCCCCAAAGAACTCCACAACGATCGGTCTTGGCCCACACAAGAAACATTGGCTACTACCACTATAACCAGGAATATCATGGCCGACGAGGACTAGGTACCGGTTTATTGGTGTGTCGTTCATAAAAGGAGGATTGCCATAATCGCCACGCTTGGCAGGTGGGTTGGTGATCGCAGTCAGGTGTTCATCGTACTCAGAGGATGCTGCTGCCCTTCCCCAGGTATAAACACACACGGATAATTAAACTAACTAATAATATATTTATGAAAATGATAAAAATAACTTAAAATTTCTGAATTATTTTATAGTTGTTAAAGGTATTTGTATAGAAAATACTAGAAAACATAATAATGTGTTTAAAACGCCTAATTAAGAGAAGGCGGTACTGGCTGCGTAGTTATTTCATTGTTCTTCCTGACCCCAGAGTTTGTGTTGTAATAACAACGTAAAGCTAGCGAGTCGGTAATTCATAGTATGTAGAAGTGACGTATGAAGTAACTAGTAATGTGTGAACAATATAATTAACTGAATATCATTCGGTTAACCTCGAAACGAAGAATTTATTTAATGAAAGATGCGTACTATTAATTAATATAGCCTCGGATCTATTCAAATAGTATTTTATTAAATATACATTGTGAAGGCAGACAAGATATGTAAGCCACATCGACCAAGACATTTACAAGAGATCGGTTATGTAAGGGAATGATCTGAAATTACAAATTAATTTACGACTTATCGGTTATTTAAAAAATAAAAACTAGTTTTTTTTTTTTGTGTACAAATTTGCTAAAATTTAATATTCATAAGTATTATTTAGAAAGGATTTTGCATTTTAGTAGCTTATGTAACCAATATATTAGATCGACTCGGTCTTTTAGTAAATTAATAAAACATTGAATTATGTAGGAATTACAAATAGTAACAAATCTATGAGAAAGATTTTAATATTTGAAATAACTGTAAAATATTTTTCAACAAAATAATGTAATATTGTAAGTCGGTTAATGGACTTCAAATTATTTGCATGCATATAGGCGGGTGACGCTGCATGGTGAAAATAAATATTTCAAAAACCTGTTACTTACTTTAGTTCGGGAGAATGTTGAAATGTAAGACATTATATAAGAAAGCAAATTTATTTATTATATATCTACTATAAACATCGAAATAGTTAAAGATCACAACATGAAAACGAATACAGGTGTTCTACAATCTATATACCATTCCATAATATAAATAAAATAACTTAGAATTATCAACATATGCACATTTCTTAATATGTCGACTACCCATAAAAATGAAACAATAGGAAAACAATGGAAAACTAGCGTATTCGCCAGGTTAGTGCTCAACGGGTTAACATATTAAATATTGACTAATTATGAAAAGGCTACAGCGAATTAGCATTATCCTATATACACTTTAGAGAAACGAAATGAAGATTATGACGTAAGCAGAATTAAATATTATTATACATACGGAAGAAGTTACATCGATTTTCATACAGTTTTATATGTCATTAGAATTCACATGTGAAATACACGACATAAAAGATATAATACAAGACTAGTAGGTAACCTAAGATATGTTTCAGATCTTTTATACGTTAAATAATTGATGATGTAAATTTATACTATAATTATATATAGTAATATATAAAATTGAACTGTCTGATTGTAATATCAAATAACATTTTTTTATTAAATAGATAAGAATGTATATACGACACCAATACCAATAATACAATTTTTATTTTTCTTTGTCTGACTGTCTGTTTGTTCCGGATAATCACCGGAATGGCTGGCCCGATTTTGATGGGAATTTTTGCAGACAGCTGAAATTACTCAGAATACCTTGGGTTACTGTGATTTTTCGAAAATTTTATAGTTTTTTAACGTGGAACACTAATTTTTTAATTGGGGTTCCGCGTAAAATAATTTAACTCAAGATATTGTGAATAAAATCCCATTCTATATACAGTTTTACTGGCAGGTATTTCGATTTGTGAGAAATATATTTGCATAATGTTAGTAGAAAAAAAAAGTTGGAAAATAGTTAGGGTTGCGAACTAAAAATAAATAAAATGCGGCCGCAGCCGCGGCCTCACAGCTAGTGTAAGAATAAAAGTACAAGGCACATAAAATAGTGTATTATCGCTATTCTTGCAATAGAGTTGTAAACTAAAAAGTTGTGACACCTTAATTTTTGGCACTATTGAATAACCATAATGTTATTTTAATACCATCAATCACCTCTCTCTCCCCTATTTTGCAATAATGTGTTTATTACTACAGACGTATACCATTATTGTTTGTATATATAATAATCTGCAATTTTTAGACTTAGCGAAAACTGAGAATTCTTAACTCAACATTTATCGCTGAAGTAAGGGATTCGAGCGTCTTGCAGTTACAATTAAAATAAATAGCATTTCATAGAACATTTTAAATGGGACTATTTTTCTGAATTCATGAGTACCCATAAAAATAAGTCAATAGAAAGACAATAGGAAAACAATGGAAAGCTGGCGTAAACGCCAGGTAAGTGCTCAAGGGGTTAAAGATGAGAAAAAAGATTTACCTAGATTCGAAAGATAGTGAAAATATAGATTACGTCAACTATTCCTAAAAGAGAACTTGCCATAAAACATGTTTCGAACAAAAGTAAGGGTGTTCTCTCAATAACGGCCAATAAAGTATTTATTATTTATATATATTTATAATTACAGAAAATAGCTGATTCACACAGGACTATTGATAATAACAAACTTAATTGTTCAAAGGAATCTATTATACATAGGAATTGAACAATAAGAAATAAATAAAGCATGAAATAAATATACTTAAACACATAAAGAAAATGGGATTTTATGTAAAATGTAATAGGAACGTATTTAATGTTAGTGTTAGAAAAATTAAACACAGCTACATTGTTCTATAATATATATACAATGGTACTAAATGTAATGTATTTCAATAATACGAGTATTATTTATTTCGACCTAGTTATTATAAGGTATAATTCGCATTCATTACAATTAATATGTATTCAAAATTGACAATAATCTACATAGAAACACATAAATAGTAGTTGATTTCCGTAACTATTTGTACGACAAAATTAATTATTTAAGAGAGTCTGTTATTTTCCCCCAATTTTAATTCATTTCGAAATAAATATATCACAAAAGATATGACAACTCTGTGAAGTTCGATGACCGACAATAAAGTTAGCAGCGAAATAAAAGTGAACTTGTCAAATATCGAGGCCACTCGGTCGGGACGTTCTCACTAGAATGTACTTAGTATTGTGTTTTAGCTATCTCTTCTATGTTCTGTGAATAGTTTTTTTTTCTTAATTACTCTTAAAGAGAAAATTCATTAACCGATTTACTAACTTCTTAATAACATAAAGTAAAAATACAAGTCACTTTCTCTTTCATTTCCTGACAATGTTCTCATACGCTTTCAGTAAAATATATTTTACAATACAGAATAGATGAATATAGTTACAATCAGCCAACCGATAGACGGCCACTGTTGGACATAGGTATCTCCCAACAAGGGAGGGAATTGCCATAATCGTCACGCTTGGCAGACGGGTTGGTGATCACATTAGATATTTGTGGCACTCAGAGAATGATGTGGCCATCCCCTGGTTTATCCCTAAGTCGCCTTTTATGACACCCACGAGAAGACATTGGGTGGTACTGTTCTTAACCGGCACCACAAGGCGATACAATAAGAAAAGATAACGGAACATATTTCTTTGTGAAATAAATTGATTTTTTATACTGTCACTACTGATTGTTTATACTTTTAGTCATTTCGAAAAAAAAAATCGTCGAAATTCAATCATAATAATTAATGGTAATTTAAGGCAAAACATATTTTTTAAATATTTTTGTTCATAACACTAAGGCTTATCTATTGATACTGAATGAAAAAGTGATTTTCTATCAGTTGGGTAACAAAAAGTGAAATAGTACTGAATTATTTTGTCATTACTTATATACTAGCTGTGTGCCCGCGCCTCCGCCCGCATGTCATATTTTATACTCCGCACAATTCTTCATTGAGTAATATCGTTTTTAAGTAATCGTTAGCAAATTTACTCGATGGTGGCGGAGTGGATAGAATTGCCGTATTCCGCATCAATGGATTTGGGTTCGAGCCCACTTATCCAACGCTACAATTGAAAACTTGTCGCCAAATACCAATAGGTGTATTCCGGCAGCATAATTTGAGAACCACCACAGGTTTAGTGTGTTTACCATCCTGGACTTAATTAACATCAGGTGATATTGTGGTAATGTACCATATGTGGTAATGGCCTATATGTAAAAAAAATGTTTTGATGGTCACTATTATTTGTCCCTAAATTGTTTTGGTACTGACATAAAGTAAAGATATTTCTCACAAATTTAAACACTGCCAATAAAACATTGCATTGAATCGTGTCTTATTCACAATTTTATCAGTTTTATTTTTTTTTCTTTACGCGGAATCCGAATTATTTCAAAATAAAAGTAATACTTTGTAGTTTCAGTTATCTCCCACAAAAAGTACAGTCAAAATCGGTAAAGTCGTTTCGGAGATTAGTCAAGCAGACAAGACAACAAACAGAGGCGGACAAAAATTTTAAAAATATTTTTTTTGATATTTTCTCTGTAATATACATTCATATGTATTTAGTAAAGAACTGTTATTTTGATATGACAATCGGACACTTAATTTCATTTATTTGTGTGTAGATAAATATTATTGTATTTTCTTTGTTCTTTTCAGAACAAAAGGTATTGAACGGGAACAGGAACAAATGTAGAGCGACTGTTACACGTACAACTAATAATGGTTGATTAGACGATGCGATGGTAGCTAGCGACCCCTACTCATTCACCGTTACCCTACTCGAAGCAGTCTGGCCGACCCGTTACACGTCGTCACACTTACCGTGACATAACACCGGTACTAACTAACACAACCTTCATTTAATAACTCTAATTAAATCAATTAAGTGATTTAATATAATTTAGTACACTATAACTAGCTGCCTGCCGGCGGCCGCGCCCGCGTTTTATACATATATTCTTGACTGCGTAATATACTTTTTAAATTGGAAATTGGAATATAATGTTTGATGGTGCTGTGCCATTGAAAAGGTATTTTGTTCATAATTTGAGTTTTTATTTTTTTTAAATAAGAACCC
This sequence comes from Samia ricini, assembly GCA_014132275.2. Lineage (NCBI taxonomy): Eukaryota > Metazoa > Arthropoda > Insecta > Lepidoptera > Saturniidae > Samia > Samia ricini. The sequence goes on from AP028168.1 coordinate 23,475,099, forward strand.
CAATTATAATCGAAAAGTAAAAGTTACTTACCCGGAGTAACTTCAGCTATCTACCAAAAATCTGTCTAACTCTTCCGGAATAAACAAACAGTCAGACATTTTTTTAAATTGTTTTTTTGGTGTACGTATCGTAAATTCATATGTATGTATTTAATATAAAGTTGTTATGTTGATATTACAAAGAGACTCTTCAATTTTATGTATTAGTATAGATTAATTATTAATAGATTTTTTAAACGAACACTAGTTAGTAAACGTTGTTATCATAATAAACATGAGTTATAGGCAAAAAAAAACCTCGAGATCAAACCATAGCATGGTGTTGGGATGGTCTCCAAGGTCAGTAATGCTTTGGCAATGTCACAAGTATTGCAGTTGTCCGCTGGCAATGGTAACTTTTTACCATCAAATGGAACCTGTGCTTGCTTCCAAATAAAACAAATTACAATTTTTTCATATAGATTATGTAACATAGTTAACCTAATTACATAATTTCAATATTATTGGTAATAAAAATAGTACATAAATACTGCTGAAATGCTTTGTACTTTTGATGATTTAAGGGCAACATGTCACTATTATTTCCATAATAATTTTCTATGATTATAGTGCTGTAACTAATTTATATAAATGTAATAGTACAAATCCATAAATACATCGGACGATTCTAGAACAGTTCCTACAATACCACAAGCCCGGCCATTTAAGGTGTGACCACAGGGAAACAATAAGCTGTTATGCCACCTGTATATATTGAACGAAAGGTTCACACGCTTGTAAGAATATAAACATCCACCACGACGTAGTTTTTTAATTTAGCACGTATTCGTATGGTATTATAGGTTTTAAAAACGAAATATATACAAAACAGAGTTCCATTTCAATTAAAAATAAAACCATTAATATGTAAGTTTAAAATACTTTAAATAAATCTGTTAAATTTAATACGATTCCTAATTAAATTATATGAGGGCAATTGTTATTGAATAATAGAGTTGTAAAATTACTTAATCATATAATTAATCTATATATTTAGAACCTTATCCATTGATATCCAAACCTCAGGTTTGAATTAATCACTCTTTTCAATAAAGATGAAGTCGCTACATTGCAAATATCCCTTCTACTTCCGTATCGATCAGATAGATAACTGTTACGTCCATCTTTCTTTTTTTGCACTTTGACACAAACTTTTCTATACCGTGTTGTGAAGATTTCAAATCAAGTTACTTCACTGGTTTTATCTATCCTTATATGGCTTCTAACGAGGCGTGAAGAGACATTTTAGAAGGCCGAACTGGTCTTCGACTAGTATAGAGAGAATGTTTTTATACTGTTGCTCGGCTATATACTGTGCTTCTACTTACAATCTGATGTATATTATTTATTTGCCCTTTATGCACTTTACAAGTGTACAAGTGACGGACTTAATGCCTTTGGTATTTTCTACGAGTAAACCGGTGAAGGCCAAATTAAAGGTGGTAGATGCAAATGGCATGATAAAGTCTTAAGATACATATATTTAAAAAAAATATAACGTCTTCCAAAGAGCCGGTAATATAAAATAAGATTATATACATACATTTATACGGAAATATACAAATACATAAATGCCAATAAAATTGTATTTATAAGACACACACACGCATACATACATACTAAGATAGATAGATATACTTTTTTTTATACGGAATAGGCTCAGTGCTTTGACCACAATCTCACCTTAACTTAAGTGACGATATGGTCCAGGATGGTATATACATTAAGCCTAGGGGTACTGGTTCTCAAGTGATGCTGCCGGAACATACTTATCGGTATTTAGTGACAGATTTTCAAACCTGAGGGTGGTAGCTACCCAGGCGAGCATCATTAGAAAATGCCCATATATTATAAAGTACTCTGTGCCTACCTGTGCCTATGGTTACTACACACGATGTTTTTCTTTACCGAAAGCTCAGGTCGATTTTAGAGTCGGATAAGTGGGGATTGTACCCACGTCGATTGAAGCGGAATCCGGCCGCACTACCCGCTGCGCCATCATCGCTATCGCATAATACATTGTTAAAATAAATACACAATGCAACAAATACAAATAGGGATTCCGTATTATGAATTTGTTCAAAACGATACGTTAACAATAAAGAATTTTAACAAAGTAAATAGAAATATAACTACAAGAAAGAAAGTGAATGTAATTATATTAGCATTAATATCACATAATATAGGATTCTTCATTCGAATCTATTCGAAGATACAACAAAAAAGTTATGTATGATTCAATCAATGAACTCCCCAGAGCAGCGTGACGTGCATGTTTTTTCAATTTAAAACTAAATGAAAGTCGGAAATCGAGCGGAAAACACACTGACAATTAGTTTCATGTTATGTGAATTCGAATTAACATTTTTATAGATAGTTTGCGTTTCAAACCGTAGGAGATGCAATGAATAAACATTCCTTAATGTATGATTAAGATTGAGAAGGCACGGCATAGTAATAAATTGTGTTTGTGGCTGTATAATTCTCTCTTAATGAGAACAGGTTTCTATGTAGATTAGTAAAGTTATTATATCTATAACTCAACAGTTCACCAATGTGTTAGCATCTCACAACGTTGTTCACCACTTCATCTCACAACACAGATTACTAAATTTCTACATGAACATGATTTGACCAGCTATTTTATAAGCTTAATTTATTGGGTTCAACAAAATTTTTATACAGGCTTTCAATTATTTAAAAATTAATATTTAGTTTAAAAACAATTTTTCTTGTTTTTAAATTCTTATAATACTTTTATTAATCATATTTATAATTATAAGCTAATATATTAATAATTCTCTGACCTTTACAAAAAAAATATATATCGTGCGTAGTCGTTTTTTTATTGTTATTGTAGTGTTGTGATTCGACTGACTTCACTTTTTCTGTGTACTGTGAGAATATTCTAAATGGAAAACTTAATCTTAACCGATATCGGAACAACCAAATGACGATCACGAATCTTCGATCCCGAGTATGATCGGGTAATTTTCCCCGTCTCTCTTCAGTAACAATACTAGACGTGATCTGACCCAACTAGGCAAGCTTTGTAGCTGCCACCAGCAAGATATAGTGACACTATATGCTCTAACAACACACTACACGCATAGTTCTGTAGGGTAAAAAACTACTGCTAATGGTTTTTTTCTTTGTCACTTTTGCTAAATGTTTAATTGTTTAGTGAAACAGCATTGTTTTCTAAAATTTTTTTTTTTGTATTGACGTGGAATGCCTACTTACGGTGGTATACATGACGTGAATAATTTTTGATTTTTACATCTGCCGAGACTCCCGTTGCGGCAAACTATTGTATCATTGCTAAACGGATAGGTTTAGCTAGGCGAATTCCATGGAAAGTTCCATATCGGTAACTATGCAAGCCGAAGTGTATTGTAGTGTCCTTATGATAGTAACTATTTTATAGTTTAGTTTTCTAAGCGCTCGCAACAAAGTCGTAAAAGCTTCTATCAAGGACCAGCGATAAAGTTGGTCAGTTAGAAAATATGAATTTAGCCTAGTGAATACGTGCGATATAAAATAATTAGAGGTTACAAATACAGTGGGTTGCGTAATATAGTATTTAACAGTCGTTTCGTATTCAATATGTGACCGGTAATTATATTGATGACATAACTTCCGCGACGGAAGCGTCTATAACGTCATATCCCCAAAAGCCGGTAATATCACTATTAATTTCTCGTATACGAGTGGTATATGAATAATATTATAGAGTAGTGCGTTTTAAATCTACATCTTAAGGTTAATTTAATATAACCAAATTAAAAAAAAAAATTTCTACCCAAATTCTGCAAACGTTTCGACTACATGAATTCACAATTGATGCCGTTTTTAAGTAGACATCTTTTCGTTTTTTAAGTTAAAAATAATTTCCTTATTAATCCATAAAAAGGCATAATAATTTATAATATAAAATTGAAAGGCGATAGTTACATATGGAATGTGTACACAACCACAAAGAAACACACATGTTTTCTAATGTTTCTAGACTAAGCCTTTTAAACTAATTTCTTTGACAAAATTGTGTGATCTTAATAAACATAAAGTATTTATTTTTTATTAGTTAATTGTCCTTACCTTCAAATGTTTGTTTGGGTGTGCGCTATCTAGATCTGTAACAAATAATAATTAAACAATTAAATATATTTTAACGGTTGGTTTGATGTGTCTAATTTTGACTTCGCGATATATTACTTTCATCAGTTATATATTCCTGTTTATCTTCATATATGCGGGCAGAAACCTTAATAATTACACTGTTATTCAACTGGTCGATATATAAATGATATATAAATAGAAATTCAAGCACCAATGGATTCATCTGATGTTAAATAAAGAACATTCTAAGAATAATGTCAATCGCCGATAGATAACAATATATACCTCTATATAACAGTCTAGATATAAATTTGCTGACCACGAGCCGTAACAAGTCACTATGGCGAGTTTTTCACCAAGTGCCTGGTAGTTGCGCGACCGGGATGATACTGAGTAGAAGAACCCAATACCACTTGACCCGACCCGGGGATCGAACCCGAGACCTCAGAACGGCAGTCGCACCGTAATACAACTGCGCCACCGAGGCAGCATAACATTCATACAAATACATTAAAATACCTTACGGCTTATGGATATCGAGATATTACCATTGGTTCGGAAGACAAACCAGTCGAGAAAGATGGACAAGAAATTAGATCTGAGTTGTTTTGTATAGGCATATAAATATGTTTTTTTTTTTTTTTAAAACTGTACAAAACATTTTTGATGTGTTTAGCATATGCATAGAGAGGTTTAAATTATAAAGTAAATAGTGTAATTTATTTATATTTCACTTATAAACAAATAACTTTTATTCAAGTTAAACTACAACTTCGTATGCTAACGTATGACTTTGAACGGGTGAGGCACTTATTACAGGTGTCACCATATCCTTATCGTTAAGGTCTTTGACCGGAGATAAGGGAAGCTATTAGCATATAAACACACTTTACCTACAACATGAACGTTGAATACAGCATTGATAATATCTAGAAATTTCTAATTTTGAAAGTTGTTTCCCACTCATAATGTAAACTTGAATGAACTGGTATATAAATAGTTTAAGACTTTAGGCAATATACTACTGGAATATACCATCTTTATGATGATTATTATTAATAAACCTATTTTTTAAGAAAGTTCTCTTTTTGTCACGAAATAAATTTCCGAATTTAAATTTATTTGATTATGCTTTACGAATTGAACTCTTTAGGTTAACTTAAAGTTAATGTTTTCTTGTCTTAAAGCATACTTCAGTCTTGATACATGAGGTCTGTAAATTGGTAGTTCATTATCTTCTTGATAAATTCTTTTTGCTTAGAGCGCCTTCTTAAGAAGTTACCTATTTAATTTACTATTAAGGCACACTTCATTTAAAATTTATAAATTGTATAAAATCTCATTATTTGAATTTAAAACAGTGTACAGTTTATTCTTGAACATATAGATGACACAAAAATTTTGAAAATTCCTTTGTTACATATAATTATATACCCAAATCAAAACAACATATAGAGATATTTTACAATTTAAAATATCATATTAAATTATAATGTATGATTTTTTTAACTAATTAATTTAGCAATCACGGAAATATTCAAATATATGTTTGAAATGTAATATGACATTAGACAAAGTTTGCAGAGAGACTTATAAATATTATGTAAAAATTATAAATAGAAAAAGGTGTTTTCATCTTTCGTAACATTAACTGCACAATCTAAATCTTAATACAAAAGATACCTCTTCCTTTTAAGTCGTGTTTATTTAAACTCTGCCAATATTCATATAATTGAATTATAAATTCAATTTCAAGTATTCTCATGTAAAATGTTAAAATGATAATTACAGTTTTGGATTTTATAAAGCCAGAAAGACTAAAAGAGCGGGCATATTTCTAGTAGTGATTAGATGAAGCCGTTTGTATATTTTTGTATACTATAGAAGTTTTAATAAAGGCCAGGTGAAAAGTACCCATAACCAACCAGCATGTATGAGAGTGCTCATGAAAGTAGAAGAAACGAAAGAGGGTGAGTCAAGATCGTAGCAAGCGAACGTAGTATCTGCCTACACACGGGAGAGAAGCGTGAGGTATGTATGTAGAAAGGCTTCGCCTGACCTCAATCACAAATAATATTGAGATGAGAATTACGATACATGTTATACCGACCCTAATCAATTTATATTAATAAATAAAATTGTAGTATCTGTTTGTAATGTCATAATAACAATTCTTTACTAAATACATATGTATGCGATGCGATATCTATACCGAAAATACAAATTTCAAAATTTTTGACTGTCTATATGTCCGTATGTTTGTCTGTTTGTTTGTTCCGGGTAATCTCCGGAACGTCTGGACCGAATTTGACGGGACTTCTTTTGGTATATAGCTAAAGTTATTCTGCATAAATTAGGGTAGTTTTGATTATCTAAAATAATTATGGTTCCGCGTACAAAAAAATTAAACTCATCAAATTTGAATAAAATCCCATTCAATGCATAGTTATACGGAATTTATGGGAAATATTTTAACTTTATCTTAGTACTGGTTCCGTTTAAAAAAAAATTCAAACGCAGTACAGAACATATGCAACGCGGGTGCAGCTGCGGGCACACAGGTAGTCTAGGAAAAATTTATAATGATCACAAGAATAATATTATACTGCGTTTGTCCAAGAGATCTTAATAACTCCTTAGTTCGAATATAACCGACTTGTATGACGTCAGAAATATAGACCCTGATGATACGTTTCTCCACTTTCAAAGCCCATAGCTATCAAATCCTATGCACTTGCAGTTGTTTTAAATTTTACGATGAATATAATTCGGTGACAAAGATCACAGCCGTTTGAAGTACAGGAATTTCAAGTGTCAAAGTCTTCATTTTCAAAATTACATGTATTTTATAGAATAAATATCCAGTTTCTATACTGAAAAAAAAATTGCAAATCATATTCGCTTTGTTAGGAGGAGCAACATTAATAACATAAATATTCGGTATAATTGGTATGATTATTGGGATTACACAGCCCTTCGATAATATTCTTACTGTAATGCAATGGAGTAATCTTTAAATACTTTTATATCTCGTTGCATACATAAGTGATTAATCTTTACAAAACTTTACTATATTACGTGCAATCTCACTGGGTAATTACTTACTTTATTTACAAATTCCATTAAATCTCGCGTGCAATTATCACATTGTTTCAAAATAGATGTGAATTCGCAATGATCTTTATGGCGATTATTACAAAGGTGCATTTGTTATACGCAAAATTTACAGTTAAACAATCACCTACTGAGTTCTAAGACCTCATCCCACGTAAACAGTAGAAGCGGTGTTGCTCATAAACGAAATTTCGTTTATTATTGGTGGTACAATTTTTTCTATTTAAAAAAACTAGAATTTATGTAGCCGATATATGAAAACTTGTAATCGTATTTCCTTTTATCTCTCGAGTATTAAAAAGTTTACATAAATAAATACAAGAAAATATGTTTACTTTTTAAATTAATATCCAATTAATTAATTACTAACCTTACATAATTTATAACTCATAATATAACAGAGGTAGGGAGAATTAGAGGTGAGACAATGCGGTCTCATTATCGTTGCAATACTTTATGTGGAGTTCAGCAAGCTTACGTACTTAGGTTGTCTGTAAGAATATTCTAGACTCCGGCGTAAAATATGTCCAAAATAACCAAGAAGTTTTACTCATTCGGTTGGGCCCAACTGATTCAATCCAGGCACCCAGAAGGGGCTTCCCTGTCTTGTTAAGATTTCTCCGCGTTAAAAGAAGACCATTTTTTATAATCCGTAAGGTTAAGGACTCTGAAGTCAGTAGAGCTTAACTTAAGCTAGGCAATCTACTCAATCAGCCAACAAAATAATGCACTTAAACTTAACTCACTAAACACCAAATGAAATGATTATCAAAAGATAAAATACAGGAACCAAAAGAGGAAAATAAATTGTGTTGTACAAATGCGTGGTTTCGCAGATAGAACGTCGTTGTATTCATACAACAATTTCGTGATTCATATTTCATGAATTTCATGTTATAACGCGATGTTCGCGTGTAAGTAAAGAAAGAAACATTTAAAACGTAATACCTATACCACCGATACTCGAAACTGTAATTACTGTAACCAAACTCACGAAAGAGTGCTTCTACGTGATAACTAAAAAACACGTATGGATAAGAGACTTTATTTTTTGTCTTTGTCTTATCCTTACAAATTATAAAAGACAGCATCTATCTGTCACATACATGATTACTTTTTATCGATAGATTTTACACATAGATAGACATTTATTTAAGATCACATAAAGCGCTTGTCATTTTGCCGAAGTCAAATAAAAAAAAGAATTTGATATAAATTAGCGGAGTCGCAACCACGGCTTATTTTTTGTAGCCAGTCTATAAGTTGAATATAAAGCGAACGAATGGAGTCTATTCAAAAGACTCAATCGTAAGAGCTTTCTTTGTGTTACGTAATAGTGGCCCCCGGCGTACCATCGCTTGCTGACAACAATCATTGCATCATCGACTTGACGTGTAGAGAAAAATGTCCCATACTAGGGAGATTGGAATATTACGAACTTTACTAAACCATTGAAAATTTCATCCTTACGTTATATTTTCATTTATTTGTAATAGTGAAATTAAATTGACAACTCAGCCTGTTTATTTTAGTACCTATGTGCTTTAAGCCGGTTCAAATTAGTTTATTTAAAAAAACTAGGCAGCCTTGGGTACTGCCGATAGCAGTGAAAATTCGAAACTTTTGGAAAATTGTTTTTTAATGGTTAAATTGCATAATTTGTGAATTAAAATTATTAGAAATCTAAGTAAAATTAGTAGTAATCTCCGGAACGGCTGGACCGATTTATACGGGACTTTTTTTGGTAGATAGCTGAAGTTACGGGGAAAAACTTAAGGTACTTTTAATTTTCGAAAATAATTAGGGTTTCGCGGAAAAATATCAAAACTCATATAATATTGACTAAAGTCCGATTCAATTGCACAGTTTTACGGGCAAGTGTTTGAATTTATGAGAAATATTTTTACTCTATCTTAGTATTAAAATATTTCAGGAAACTAATTAGGGTTCCGTGTAAAAAAATTAAAACCCAGTAAAGAGCATGCGAAACCAGGCCGCAGTCGCGGGCACTCAGCTAGTAGAAAATAAAACAGGCTTTAGAAAATCATTACAATGTTGAGAATCATTTTCAACGAAGTCGGTTGAAGACACAATGTCATCAACAATAACAGATTAGTTTTACACATAACCACATCTTTCAATCGATTTTGTTGCAACTTTTATTAATTGTTTGATGCGGGGGGGGGGGGGGGGGGGGTATGGGGTAAGTAAAAAGGTATATAAAAATCTAATTATAATATTTTCGGTTAATGAAACGATTAAAACGATGTATGCAATATACATTTTTATCATTCACAGAAAACCTTCGTATGAATATACAATTAATACCAACAAAAGAATAATAAAAATGGGTTGTGTAATTTTTGAAGGAACCATGTCCATTTAAACATTTTAAGAAAACAGACCCTCTTTATTTGACGTCGTTTGAAAAGTAAATCATTATATTGATCAACGCGCATACCTACACTTAGCTTGTTATATTCTTGATTATCATTTGTGTTCAAAATGATTGTCAGTGAAAGTTGTACATAATAGAATCTCATTTCTTTAATTTTATTTTTTATTAATTCGATCTTCAATTTCAAATATTAGACTGAATGACAAAGTTCCTTTAATTTATTTAGATGCAATATAGATGCAATATATATACTATATATATATATATATATATATATATATATATATATATATATATATATATATATATTATATATATATATATATATATATATATATATATATACGCTTTTTAATATATTGTATTATATTTATTAAAAAAAAAGAACCAGATCGAGTTTCTTCTCGGCTGGGTTGTTTTCCGAACCGGTGGTAGTGTTTTAGACGTTCATAAGCGCCTTCTTAGGGCCTAAATTGAATAAAGATATTTTTGATTTTGACGCTGAGTAATGACTTTGCCATAGAATAATAATATAATTATTCATATTACTTTTCAACACTTCGCATTATCTGTGCATTACTAAATAAGAGCGTTCAATTTTCAGGCGTTATGATTTTTTTTTATATATTTAATCTTTATTATACACCATTATCATTATATAATATTATGTATTTGAAAATATGAAATTAGTACAAAGGGTGGCCTTATTTTTATAATAGCAACCTCTTCCAGGCAACATTTGGAAGGATATGTTCCATGGAAAAGAAACGGCGGTATTTTGGGCATATCGATAATCTATCTAATGATATGCATCACTTGAATACTATGGAAACAATTAAATCTGTTTTTATCTATACTAATAAATAAAAATGAAGTAGCTGTATGTAATGTCAAAATATTATTTTTTCCTCACTAAATACATATGAATGTATACACGATACCTATAACAAAAATAGTATTTTTTTTATATTTTCTGTCTATCAGCTTGTTTCGGGTAATCTCCGGAACGGTTGGACCGATTTTGAGGGGACTTTTTTCGGTAGACAGCTGAAGTTACTCCGGGTAACTTGGGGTACTTTTGATTTTCAAATATAGTTAGTGTTCCACGCAAAAAATAAAACTCATGAAATTGTATTTTTACTTTATCTTAGTACCAAAAAAATGTTAGAATAATAATTAGGGTTCCGTATAAAAATATATATATGAAAAATATATGAAACGCGGGCGCAGCCGCGGTCACGCAGCTAGTATTAATATAGAACTGAATTGGATGAAGCTGGGTTCTAAACATTATTATTTAAATGATAGTTTAAAACAATAAACTACTGACCACCTTCTATTTTCAAATAAAATTTTAATCGCAAGCACCGGTTATAGTTACGTAATGTAAATACATGTTTGATGTTGTTTATTTGTAAAATTATAACTAAGTCACTTCGAAAAGTCTTTTGTCCATTATTTTTTACATCGAAAGAAATATGAAGTTTTTTTTTACTTTCAAATGACAAGATTGAAATGTGTACATTTTCACAAAGTAAAAGTCCAGCAACGTTGCGAATTTTAATAACCTTTAGATACTACTATGTTATACTTATGTTTGTTAATACTCGCATTTCATACTTTGACGTAAAATATTTTTCTTTTACACATTTTAAATATATTATTTTTTATAAATATATGTATGGATATTTAGTTATAATATTATTTATTGTAATTATTGGCAAAAGTGAGAATATATATCATTCTGTCAATCTGTTGCTTGGATAGAATTATATTTTTTTTTTTTTTTTTCTAACTTGTTTAGGTCGTGGGAATTCGGGTGTAGGTGGCGCAAGACCGGTCGTTATGGAGATCTTTGGGAGCAACCTATGCCCAGCAGTGGACGTTATTCAGTTAAATGTAATTTTGATCTATGCTTTAGCAAATAGTTGTAATAAGTAATTACTAAAACTACCCAGGATTTTTTTTGTGACACATGAGAATTCGTGTTGAATATATTTTTTTTCAATAATATCACGTAAAACGAAACGTAAAGAATAAACAATTATAAATTACTAAAAGAGAGGCAATAATCACACAAAAAAAAAACTTCATATATATATTAGTTATTAAAACATACGTAAATTTACAAGTAGTAAAAGAAATAAAAACCTATTATAATTTTATATCGCAGTTCATTTTAACTTATTTTAAGAAAACAATAATAATACCATATTACACGAAATAATGTCAATTTACTTCAAGTTAACAATTAGTCTACTTAATCCATACACTTCATGTCTTATTTCACTAATCGTTGACCAACAAAATACAATTATAAATACATTAAACCTTATCTAATTCAAGGTCTACGGTCATTTCCTGAGAATAAATCTAGCTCTTGAACCAGTCTATAGACCGGTCCTTGAAGTATCGTGTAGGCAACTAACGGGACGACGTATAAAGGGCCTATCTACACGGATGTTAGAAAGATTGTATATTTTAATTACAAAAACGTATGAAAATGTAAATAAGCGTAAATTATTCTCTATTCTTGAGAGTTAAATAACTGAATTAAGTTTCAAATAAAACTAGGCCATATAGTCACTTAGAGTATGAATTTAGTTCATATTTGTAAACGGAAATGCAATTTTTTTTTGTTCTTTTTACTAAATTATTAATATAGATGAGCTAGTCTTGTTAAATACTTTTTGATAAACAAAAACGAATAATAATCCATAAAATTTACTTTCAACTATGTCTCCAACTTTTCAATGAAAATAATATTGCTATTATCCATTCTATTGCCTAAACGTCGGGATGCGATCTGAAGTTTCAAAATCTGTAGCTAGGCACTTATAGGTCCGCTGAGACAGTATCTCCAGTTTTAGTGTGCTTAGCAACTTCGTCTCATAATGTTTGTGGTTAAAGCGCTAAAATCCTATACAATAAAAACATTTATATATATTTTATTAGATTATACTATATAATATTAGTACATTTCAACTATTTCGAGGAACTATAAACAACTTACATTACCTTACACTAATTTACAACACAATCAAATAGTAGAAAAAAACTGTTTGACAATGTTTAGACCGCAGACGGCCATGATGGTGGTAATATGGCGCGGAGGTGCTGTCATCGACCGCGCCCGTTATAAATACGGTAATACTGACGAACAATACTAAGAATAGTAACCAAAAACTACACAACTGAACTACTATTTCTTACTTATACCATAATAAATACATTTTAATATATGTACATATTCTTAAATACTGTTTTTTACTTACAAACATAAATACATGCTGAGTTTAAATAATTATTATTATGTTATGCTGATGTTATATTAAAACTTTTTAGATTAAAAAAAACCGATTTTAAAGGAATAAACTAAAAAAAATGCACTAATAAGTAAATAAATAATTACTTTATTAATCTACTTCTGTTTTCTGCAATATATCATTTGTATTAATATTATTCATAATTCTGAAATCGTTGCCAGCTAGAGTTAACCAATGTACTCATTTATAAATGGTATATTCTTTTGAAGTCGGTTTTGTTTTTAAATAAAAAAGTTTTTTTTTTTCTTCTTTTTAGTTTAAGTATGTACTTTTAGGTATAGCTGTGAAGCCTACTTAATAGCTTTGGAAACAAATGTATGAAACACGTGTAAGTGTCTATAATATTCGACGGTTTTTCTTGATTTCTCTGAGTTCCACTGATCAGATCCTGATTTGAAAAAGGACCACCTCGGGTGTGTAATCCTTCGATTAAAAAAATTGCAAATCGGTCCACAGTTGACGGAGGAGAAATCGCGTAACAAACGTACAAAAAAGAACACATACAGACGAATTGATAACCTCCTTCTTTTTGAAGTCGGTTAAAAATACAATGATATAATATAACTATAATAAAAATTATAAATGAAATGTACCGCTAGTTAAAGTTATTATTCTCACCATTAAATAAAAAAAATCATAAACGAAAATAAATTCAGCGATGATGAAGTGATTATTTTTATAACAGACAAAAAAAAAACAAATCAGTAGTAGAAATAAAATTTGATCGTGGACGAAAGCCTCTTGAAATGTTTAGCCTAGGCTTACCGCGGTCATGAACGCCAGACGTGATTCGATTTGTACAGTTTTTTATTTTGTTTCATTTCACGAAATACGGCCCCAGTTGCGGAATATTTTGATACTATTTTTAATCGAATACGGTACGTTGCGTATTAAAGTTTATTTCTTTATTTTAGAGTACCTACTATTATATTTATAACCGTGAATCAATTTAGTTAAGAAAAAAAAAAACGTTTAGCCGATATTTTTTAGAACGTGTTATTTTTTATAGAGACTAGATTATTGATTGACCCAAGGTAATGTTGTTGTTTGAAGTTTACATCTCAAATTCTACATTTTAATGTGTCGAGTACCCATAAAAATGAAACAATAGAAAGACAATAGGAAAACAATGGAAAGCTGGCGTAAACGCCGGGAAGGTGCTCAAGGGGTTAAACGTATATTGTTATAATTCGAAGCTTTTATTACTTTTCAATCCGATATCTTTAAAAAACTCTATCTATACATTTATCATTCACTTATGAACCCATAATTTTTAGTAAATTCTAAAGCAAGTTATATATAGATTTCAATAATATTACCTACCATTGTAATCAACATACACTTCGCTTCATTAATTCCATATTCCACAGTATATAATGATATAATTTATTCTAGAAATAATCATAAGACATCTACACGTAGGCATGTCGTAAAAATGAACAAACAGAATGCAACATCGAAGTTAAATCTTATCTATTAAAAATATTTTTTTTTACAAATAGGTACATACCTACTGACCGATCGATTTTCAACTTATCTCATTTATATCTATGTTCTCCTATATGTAAGTTTAAAGTGAGTATGTGACGAGGAATGTTTTCCGGACTTTTTCCTTTTATCAATCAATGTCGAGATATTTTAGATGTTGTTTCATCATATATATTTCGAAATATTGTTGAATATTGCTACATGTTCCATGTGCCTTAAAATACATTAATAAATATTTTGAATGTACATATATAAATTAGTTACTTCTTAACTCTTAGTTAAACAGGAATATAGTATTTTGATTAAATCTCAGATTAACCTATAGATAGTAAACATTATACGATTATTTGAATTTTATGATAAATCATGATTATTCAATGAATATTTTAATATGTCGATTACCCATAAAAATGAGACAATAGGAAGACTATAGGAAAACAATGGAAAGCTGGCATAAACGCCAGGTTAGTGCTTGAAGGGTTAATAGTTTCAGAAACAAAAATCCATGTTCGTATGGATTAGAGAATATCTATCTACTACATCTATTGTGTGGTTGTTTTAAAACATCAACTATTACGGAATAATTTATTCGACCATCGTCTTACAATAATCGTTTTTCTACCAAATGCGTTAAATGAACTAATAACACTGAGCTTTATAATTAATTATAATACATTTCATTAAGAAATAGAATTAACTTCTTTTTTTAAATAAATTATAAGAAAAATGAGTTAGTCTATACTACATATACACAAGAAATAAAATAGATAAATTCGACCTCGTAAACAGCATCCAATCTCTTTTGTTTTGGGATTATAATTTGAAGGTTTTTTTTAAACAATGTTAATGATTTAAAACACGTTTTGAAGAAGCGTCTTCATAATTATAATGGTGATACATAAATAATTCAGATGATCTATCACATTTTCAATCTAATCTTTGTTCTTATTAGAACGATATTTATGGTAGGTATAGGATTTATCTTCCTCATTAAAGTTTATTTTTTTAACCAAAATTAAGAGACGTAATTTATATGTGATATTTTTATTTATTTATTAGAATAAAAATAATAGATGTTTATTATTTGCACAAAACAGAACACAAATATCGAATACATAGAAAATATATACATACAAAAAACAAAGTGTTGCGGTTATGCAAACAAGGTCCAACCTCAGCTTGATTGCTGCACTGAAATTTCAAGTTTCAGAGCAGTGCTGGTATTCTGGTCGACATCAACGACACGCTCATAAAATTTTACACATAAATATTATACGTTCTAAAGTTATAACTACGCATCTTTACAGTTGTGCACATATTATATTAATATGCGATAGTGTGAGAAGTAAAATAAAGCATAAATTGTACGAACCTTTACAATTTCAATAGTTTTGAAGCGAAATGAGTATGAGATAAGCAATGGAAGATTTCAATTTCATCATGATTCTTATTGATTTCGTTATATAATTCTTTGAGACGATTAAAGGGCGAAAAACATGTTGGATCTGAGTTGTGTTTTTTAAGACAATTGTATGATTACGAAATCTTGGGGTGTTTCTGGTAACATATAAATTTATTTCTTGTAACAGATTAGAAAAAATAATAATTACATTAACAAGCTTCCATTGGAAATTGAGGTAGAAGATCTTTAATCGATTTTAGTGACGTTCATATATATTGGAATGTTGGTTAATAAAGATAGATAATGTATTGCGTTGTTTTATGTCTAATGAACAAAAATTAGCCCGAAAAACTAAATTAATTTTACGATCAATATTATAATCTTCCAATCAATCAAATCTAAATATTAGGTCAATGGTACATGCGAACAAAAATTAACATCTATCAAACTGTTAACCGTTAGTATAATATTCGAATAGCCTGTCATAACGGTGAGACCGTTGGGTCATACAGAAGAATGTTATGAGTAAATTATGTACATATTACAGTCATTATAGTCGTAAGAAATAATGAGCTTATTGCGACGATTCATAGGCAATTTGAACTTTTAGTTGGGAAATTTTTAACTGTCTTCATATTATTTTAATACAATATGTATTCAGTTTTTGTTGTCAATCAATCAATAAAATTTTATTTTCCTATTATAGAATACAGAATTATAATAATATAGTTGATATTACTTTGTTAATTCACGTCAAACAACTTTAAACTGATAAACCTTTTGTAAGCTTCCACACGCACGACAAGACAGTTTCTAAGACATACAACTGAATCTCATTCAAATTTACTAGCAAAGTACTACTCTTTACGATAGATTTCCGAGAAAAACGAAATCAAATATAAAGTTACATTCATAAATCCCTGATAAAATTTCAAATTAACATAATCGAATACAATTCAAAAGTTAAAAGTTAAACATAAAGGAAAGCATTGAATACGTATACACATTTTATCTCCGAGTTTCATTTACACACTGTAAAATATAATAGATGCCTTAAAGGTTTTCGACCTTGCCGCCTCTCAGCGTAAATGCCTATCATACTTGCTCATAATCATACTGTAGAGTGACAATTAATTGTGTAGAATGTATAAACAGTAAACCTTTTTTCTTATTTCAAATATATTATGAATACTTTTTCTGCAAACATTTTCAATTATTCAATCTAGACCTATGTCTGATTAATTATAAGTTTTGAGTGCAATAAATAATCATTTAAAATGATTTTCTTGCTTTAAAAGTAAATATAAATTGCTTCTAACATTCTAATCTCCGAATAAAAGGTGACAACACACAACAAACAGACAAAAATTTGTAAAAATACGATGTACGTACGTATTTATTCGCCGTCGATGGTCCAACAAAAGGTGAGATAAAGAACCACGCAAATGTAATTTTGCTTAATAACGAACATATTCTGAATCAGATAATAATTGAAGAAGCGTTACAAGGTTATTGCACATAATAAAATTTGACAAGAGGATGATATCATCGTTGAAGTCTCCCTTTTGTGTGTACCATTTTTGCCCAAAACAAATATTTTACGGAACAAGCGGCTAATATTTGATCAGTTGTTATTATTATTATTAGATACATTTAGACAAAATGTTTAGTATGCAGTTTCACACTATTTTTTTTTACTATGTGCAGCACAGTGATATTGGTAAGGATTGGTAAAGTAAAAAAGGATTGGTAACATTTATATAAAAAATATAATAAAGTAATTAATCAACATAAATAATTCTTATTCCCTAGGAAAGATAAAACTCTTGATAAATAAAGAAAATTTGTTGATAAATAAAATGCCAGCCTATATGTTAAAGTTTTATTTACTAATGAAATATAAACTATTAAAATGATGCGAATGCTGATAGATCTATTGTACGTGCCAATGCTCAAGCCTACGAACATAAAATTGATATTACGTTGAACTTAACGGATCTACCTACAATCGCTTTCTTAAATAACAAAATAATATCATAATCCTTTAGTTTAAATAAATGTTATAATGACATTTGTCTTTTGTTTCCAACAATGAGTTTTCTTATTGGCATTATTTATCTTTTTTTTATATTTTCCTTCTTACTAACGCAATAATTGAGTAGATATAAAATTAGTATTTTTACATTCGATTGTAAGTCTTTTAAAAAGACACTAATACCTTTAGAAAGATATTGAATACAAGCCGAAGAAGACATTGACATATCAAAAAAGTATAGATAAAATGATCCTATTCATCACATGAGTGATTTGTATAAGCTTTTGCGTGTCTGTTGTGTATTACCAAATGTTGTGACCTCAAACGGTACATGAGAGAAAATGTTTAAGCGTGTTGTTGCTATATACTATACTCTTAAACGTATATATAGGTATTTTAATTGTTCATACCTATAATAACGTAGGAGTCTTATATGAATAAGAATGAATAACCTATACTAATAAATAAAATTGGAGTGTCTGTTTGTAATGTCAAAATTATTTTCTTTTACTAAATAGTTATGAATGTATATACGATACCTTTACTAAAAATACAATTTTTTTGTCTGTCTCTCTGTTTGATCCAGGTAATCTCCGGAACGGCTGGATGAATTTTGACGCGACTTTTTTTTTTGGTAGATAGCTAAAGTTACTCCGGGTAACTTAGGGCACTTTTAATTTACGAAAATAATTAGGGTTTCGCGTAAAAATAATAAAACTCTTAAAAAATTGTATCAAATCCTTTTCAATGCACAGTTTGTGCAAGTGCACACGGGCAAGTGCTTGAATTTATGAGAAATATATTTACTTATCTTAATAGTAAAGGATTTGTAGGAAAATAATTAGGGTTACGTATAAAAAAAATTAGAACGCAATGAAGAATATGTTACACGCGGGCGCAGCCGCAGGCATACAGCTAGTATGAAAAACATTAATTTTATGATCAACATGTATTTAATTTTTCGATATTAAAAATCATGATTTTATATTTTAATTTATATTTAATTGTTTTTTTAATGTTTAAATAAGATATATAACATTTCGGATTTTAAAATTACGATAAAATGTGTTAAGCTTAAACTTTATTAACAAAGGCTTTTACATAATTATACGAATGTAACAAACACAGTTGTAAACATGAGTTTAAACATGTAGTTATATCAATTCAATATTTTCCAACAATTGCACACATAAAATAGATAAACCATTCAAATGGTCGAAGTATTATTATGTAACGTAAGTGTACATTTTAGCATGTCAATGTAAATGATATAGATATTTTTACTTAGCGGTGTTGCACTAACCAGACAGCGAACGTTTTCCCTGTGAAGAGAATTCTAGAATCATCTATAATATGATCACACTACCTGGTAAACTGTGTATTTTAAAAATAAACCGGCATATTAGGCATTCTATATAAGATGTAATCGATAATTTACATAATCAACCGATTTTTTTTTATGTGTTAAGTTTCTATTGACGCGTCTCATAAATAAAAAATTTGCAAATTTTATTTTTCAAAAATAATTATGGTTGAATTTCATATAACAAGCGAACACTAGTAAAAATAAATATAAAATATGAGTAATACTTTCTACGATGTAATTAAAATTAATCATATTTTAAAGAAAAAAAAAAAAAGGTTGTAAGACTTCCTCGTTTCTCGAAATAAGGAATAAAGGATCGTTAGTAACGATGTTGAAAAAACAAAATAATCATTGAAGCAAAAGGAATGCGACCGGTCAGTCAACTGATTCACCTTGAGTGGAGGGCAACCGCTCGCCATTGCCCACAGACAATGGTTCCGTAGCTAGACAACTAGATACTGGCCACAGACTACTATCAACTATGAAGTCATCCGACCTCCTAGAAATTGATCTGTATTTACAGTAATTTAAAGAACATACTGAGATTCTAAACTTGAAAATAGTTTGAAATCTACTACATCTTTAGTAACTTGTAGAGATTATAAGAAAAAGTTTTGCAATAAATTAAAACATGATTCTAAATGTAAAAATGATATTTTTAAATTTTAATAAATTTTCGTATGTAATCTTTAATGATTTTATGAAAGTTACATTTCGTGAGGTCTGACTCACTGACTCAATGACTCACTCTATTTTTCTCCTATTGACTTTTATTCTTATTGACTAAATCTATCCTAATAAATAAAATTGAAGTGTCTCTTTGTAATATCAAAATAAGAACTTTTAACTACATACATATGAATAAATGTATGTACGGTATTTATACCGTTATTTATAATACATTTTTGTTTGTTTGTTTGTACTGGCTAAACTCCGAAACGGCTGGACCTATTTTGACGGGACTTTTTTTGGTAGACAGCTACGTAACTTAGGCTACGTTTAATTTTCGAAAATACTTAGGGTTCCGTTTAAAAAAAATAAAACTCATGAAATTGTGAACAAAATACGATTCAATGAACAGTCACTGTTCAAATCAAAACATTATTTAAAAACTATCGACAAAATTCGGACCCGTGAGCGGATAGGTAGACTTCCAATAAAATTGTAAAACATAAAATGTATGTGTGTACTTATGTACGCACGTAAGAAGTTATACTTCTTTGACGTAATAATAGAAAAAACTAAAACGTTGACAGCTAACTTCAGGGTGTTGGCTTTTGTTGACGGCTGCGCGTGCATCGTAAAAATTTAATATCATCATGTTTCCCTAACGCGCCAAAAGAAATTACTTCAAAAACGACTCCGAAATGTTAAACATTTCTAAAATAATTTTTACGTCTCTATCATTCTTCGGCGCGCGCAATGTCTTTTCTCGCAACAACATTGCTGCCTGCTGCTGTGTGCAACAACTGGTCGTTCATTGATATAAAATGAGTCTGTATTTGGCAATATGGCTAGCCTTCGAAACGATTCGACCTTTATACTGTACGGGCGAAAGCTGGGCAAGGTCGGAGTGAGTGTTGGGTATTTTTGAAAACAACGCAGAACATTTAAAAACTTTATATTTTTTCGCCATCTTGTATGCGTATACGTTTAATGTTTCACCACAATCCCACCTCGTGTCATGTGAAGAAGTGTCTTAAGCTCGTAATATATTAGTCCCAGATTTGTTAGAAATTCAAATTTACAACTTGACTCGGTAGCCGGTGATTACAAAACGTACTCGTACTAGCTTCTTCCTGTGACTTCATACACGAAGACTTTAGAATTGGAGTCCAGAGAGAAACGTAATATACAGAGATTTACTATCGTAAAGTTTACTCTAAATTTTTTTTAAGAATTAATAATTTTTTTGTATATTATTTTAATCACTTAAGATTTAACCCATGTAAGTCTTAAAAAATGTTTTTTCGTAACATAATACAGTTTTTTGTACTTATACGAATGATTAATTATGATACATCTTTAATGAAAAAATGTCTAATTGGATGGAACCGCATCTAAATCCTCTCTGTGGTTTAGAGGTAGTTAGAATTAAGAATGATGCTGCCGAAACACACCAATGCGTGCTTGACGATAGATTTTCAAACTTGAGGGTGGTAGAAAATGGCCTACCAAATCACGTTTTCCTTCACCGAAACCTCAGACACATTGTATAAAATGATTCGAACCCTGGTCGTTGAAGACGATTTCCAACCACATCACTGAATCTTCGTCGCTTTAATACAACGGGCAAAAAGTCATTGACCTGGGTTTTTTTTTTAATTTCTCAGCAACAATATGCATTTTTTACAAACAAAAATCTGATATACAAAGTTTCTGTCAGCGGCAACACCAACCTTTTGACATACTTCTAAACTTGCTTTCATTTTTATCATTTGTTATGTTTTATTTATTATCAAAGGCACAATACGATTCAGTTCACCGAAAGCTTATGTTTTTTTTTCATTGGCAATCCAAAAAACAAATTGTTTGACACGGTTTCTGATCACGATATCAATCGTATTATTTTAATTAAATTTTGAGGCTAAGCTAATTAATTGAATTACTAATTTAGACTACATTAATTAATTTACTAATTCTCATAAGCTATCATAACTAATTATCATGATTTCAAGTATATATGTTCCCTCGTAAGGTTGGCTACCTTAACAAACACAAAAGCTACGTTGCTAAATCGTAAAGGCATTGTTAGGGTGATATTTAAATTTTCAAGATTTCCGAGCGGCTTAACATTTATACCTAACGTGACCATACGGCCTGTTTTGAACAGGACTGCCCCGTTTTTTGGTTATCTGACCCGTTGTCCCAATAAGAAGCTCTGGCACTCAAAATTATCAAAAAGTATTAAAAATATGACATACCCAATTTAAAATCTTATATTGTACACTATTTTTAGTTTGCAATAAAAACAAACTTTTTCTAAATAAGAACATTTAAAAAAACATTTAAAGCCTGCTAATGGACTTAAATGAAACGATGCCCACTTTGAGTAAAAAATATATGGTCATGTTATTTATACCATATGCATTGGAAAAGGTTAGACAAGATTGGGGTTATAGATTAGTATTATCTAATGTTTACTGTAATTACTATGTCATTGACTTCTATTGTTAAAATTGATCTCACGTTTGAAAATTATATATTGCAAGTTTTTTTATTGGCTCTAAAGCTTTGAAAACTCTACTTTTTTATGAAGACAACCAAAACTAACATAACATAAGCACACACCTGTTATCCCCGAAGGGTTAGGCAGGGGTGAAATAGAGATCTACACCACCCACACATTTCGTCGGGCTTAGTTCCGTCCCATATGTGGCAAGCCTGTCGCCATATCGAGCACAAATTTCAGACTCCGGGATGATACCGAGTAGAAAAAACCCAATATCACTTGACCCAATCCGATCGAACCCGAGGCGTCAGAACGACAGTCGTACCGTAATACAGCTGTGCCACCGAGGTAGGCAGGACCAAAAATTACTCGTTTTAATTTTCTTTAAAAGTAACTAATAAGTTGCTAAATAACTAGTAGTGGTTAGTAGGTAATTAGTAAGTTACTTTTAAAGAAAGTAAAAGTGAAATTTAAAAACTGATATCGATTAGGAAATAAGATGTTTTTTGTGTTTGAAGCGACAAGGTCATGTTTTTATAATATCTATATGACTAGCTACTACCGTCAAGTTTGACAATCTGTCACTAATTACCTATAGATATGCTCCGAATACATTACTTGAAACCAGGTTGTCATGTCGGATTACATCGTCACTTAATATCAGATGACATTGTTTGATTGAATGCTGAAATGAATTTAATTTAATGATGAAAGAGGTCTACTGCTGGGCATAAGCCTTTACCGTCAACTCCAGCGATCTTTACCAAGATGTCGGTCCATCCTGTTGGGAGTATACACCCACACTGCTTCTTCCAGTACGTGTTCGCCATTCACCCCATCGAGTATCGATTCTACGAGCAATAAACTCAGCCCACTTCACCTTAAATTTGGGAATACTTCGGGCAATATCAGTTACATTGGTTCATCTGCGGATCTAATCATGTCTGATTCGATCACGTAGTGAAATTCCAAACATTACTCGATACAGTATAATGCATATGAGAGTTGCATTGATCAAATTAATTGGATTTTACTGAAGAAAAATAATAGAGTCGAGATATGTTCATGCAATTTAGCATTTACAGTTGTTGATTCACCCACACACAGTTAATATTTTAATAGCATGTGATAAGAGACGCATCGCGTGTAGCATTATTTTCATTATTTGATTATCACAGCCTTCAACAAGACGTGACAGCTTACCTTCAAGTTAATTATTCTAGTTGAGATAGACGAGTTACTTATATGAGCGATAATTGACCTTATGTATGGAATACGTTTGCGTAGTTATGCGAGCTGTAACTTGTAGTTAAGAAAATCTTATTTAACAATGTTAGGTCTGTACGTTACGTTTTTATCAGGTTATTCATATAACATTTTATTTATCACATAAGCTGATAGTTTAATATTACGTAATTTCAAAATCTGGCTTACTTTATACATATATAATTTAATACAACTTTTATGTTAGTCGTACACAATTCGCAAATTGTGTATTCGCCTTATTTTCTCCGAATCTTTTTTTTAAACGAACTTTATAACATTTCTTTGGGTGCAAACACATACGCACTCTTTTTCTTTATTCCGAATTTTAGTAACTGTGTAGTCCGGTCCAAATATCCAGAAATTCGATTAAAAATATTCTGTTTTTTTTTTATTTACATCAGTAAAACTTATTAATAACTACTAAACAAAATAAAAATAAGGAAATTGGTTGACAAAAAAGTACGGAACTGTCTAACCTTTTCTATTTACATATTGTAGATGAAACAAAAAAAAAAAACAAAATATATTTCTTTAATCTGACCTCAGCTCACCGGTTGGTGACCCACAAGGAACAGAAGCGTTGTCCGATTTGTCAAGCACTTGGCCGACTTGCGGTGTCTAGTTGGGCAATTACTACAAATCGATTCTTCTGGAAAATCAATGTAAACTGGTTACGTAACTCAATATAATAATAGGTACAGCACCATCAACATGAAAAGTAGGAAATGTAAAAGTGTTTCATGAAAGTTTTAGTATATTCACTTATAGTATACATGTCATGTTTGTAAAATATTTATTATTTGAAATATTAAATTATGTAGAGGAAAATATATTTAATGATTTCGTATAATGTTAAATTGTTTGCTTTCTTCTTTTTTTTAAATGAGCGCTTTACTATGTTAATACTTTAAAAAAAATTAGAAACCCTTTTTTTCGTTCATATTTTCAGTAATGATTACGACCGAATCTATAATAGAAAACTGAATAAGATGTTTTATTCGAATGCTTCAGCAATTGTCAAATTTTATATTCTACTAGCAGTGACCGGTAAGAGTTTTTTTACTGACCAAGCCCTAAGGACCTTGTCAGATTTACCGGACATTGGGCCAATCGTTTGAGGTATTCAGTCTAAAAACTGTTTATTTTCTATAACTGCATACTTCTGCAATGCGTTTCAAAAGTTTTGTAATTCCATTTCGCTGCAACTACTTGGGTTATCAATGTCATTATAAACATTGTTATCTAAATCAAATACGTTTTCATTATCACTCAGTTCTCAGTCTTCTCGGCTTTTTAAAGATAAAAGGTAAAAAATGTAATGTACTGAAACTAGATGTTTTTTAACATATAACTAGAGTACTGGGAATAGATGTCTCTTGTTTTTGGGTCAGACGTAATTAAAAAGTAATTTCCTAGAAAATACAAAAAAACATTAAAATGGAATTGTATCGCTGTCAAAAATCTTATCCAAGAAAAGCTGGACCTGATAATTTTAAAGAAATCGATTTAATATCACGCATCATAAATATATTTTAATTGCCTAAATCCCTCACAAAATTCCTGCACCCAACACGTCATCTATCTATAATTTAATCTCGATACACAAAACCATTAGGGAAAAAGTAACAAGGACCGTATTAAAATACCAAAATACGAGAGGCACGCGATCAGAGATCGAAGTTGGAGCATTAACGCGCCAGACACGCCTGCCTGTTTCGTAAAAATATACCCATATGTACAAGCGAACAAAACAAGTGTTATTGTATCCTAATAATTATCTCATTTATTTTGAAACTAGCTTGAACCAGTGGCGTCATTATTTATACATGTTATGTTATTAGAAAAGTTACGCAGAAAAAATAGGTTTTAGTATTTTAATGTGTTGTAATATAAAATGAAAAAAAACAAGTTTACTAGTTTAGCGTATTTCAGAATAGCACAGGACGACAGTTTAATGAATGACAAGTTTCTGCATAATATAAATGAAGGATTTTTAAAGTTGTAACACGAATTACTTTTCTCTTATTAAGAAAATTTAATATTTTCCAAATTCATTCAATATACTTCTGTAGTTTATATAATAATTGAATTAGGCTATGATTAATTTTCGTAGATTTCTAAGTACTCTATTAAACGTAGCCTTCAAATGAAATCTATACGTATAATAAAAGGCTAACGAGACGAAGTCTGTACACTGATGATATTTAAGAAAAAGTACATTTTTTTTTCCTTTCTGTTTATTAAGTTCTTCGTTAATCACTCAAAAACTACTAAACTAAATTCGATGAAATTTGGTAATGACATATGGCATCCACGGGGATGCAAATTCCTAGCGGGTGAAGCCGAGTGCACAACTAGTATAGATTATAATCCAATAAAATTTCTATACTCGAATGTACAATAACACGCTCTAAAAAACTAGTTTAAGAGTCACGAGCTTACACGTATTATCTCGGATAAAATAATAAATATGCCTCATAAACTAACATTACAAATAAATACTCTAGAGTTCATTTAGACCACAATAATGGATATTTGAGTATATAGGAAAATAAAACCTAATATAGACCTAACTTGATTCTCTCACCATAGCTATTCGTTCTGAATACCGTATATATTCAGAGGAATTTTACAAAATACTATGGTACAATAATTAATCCAATTACATTGAAGTAAATTTTCTGCTAGTAGCTATAGATTAAGGTAAATAATTGCGTTTAAAATAATATTTAAAAATAACAAAGTCCGCAATTTTACGCAAAAGAATTATCTAAAATATATGTACATAATGGATTTTTCTCTCCTTTTATATTTAATCGTAAATAATATGTTTAGAACCCATATTATATCTACATTCACTAATTTATATTTAACATAAAACATGGCTGTCGTTTACCTAAATATATCATATAAAAGACAACTATATAACTAATTGATTTATTGATTTAGATATTGGGTATTACACCTCAAGTGATAGCAGATGTCTTATTTTATGAATGCTATTGTAATATATCCTACTTATTGTCTAATTATACTTCATACTTAGAATTAAATTTATATATAATTGAAAATATTACCCCGATGTTGTAAAATATAATGGACATTATATTGTGAACCAAAAAAGTAATTAACAGGTACATAGTTTTTAATGTGTCGAGTACCCATAAAAATAAGACAATAGGATAACAATAGAAAGTTGGCGTAAACGCCAGGTTAGTGCTCAAGGGGTTAAGGGATAATTGAAAGAATGAATCCGATATATGTTAGTTATTTATTTCTTGGACGAATGATTATTATCTTACAATTACCAACACATGTTTACTTTGTTTTTCTTAGATTTGACTATCCTGTCGACTCGACTCGTCTTCACAAAGTTTGTATCACTCAGTCGAATCATTTCTTTTAGGTTTACTTAATTTATACGGTATCTTGCTTTTTTTATTGTTATGTAAATTTAAGTTAAAACATGAAATATATAAAATACATGCGTAGAAATAGCCTTTCACATAATAATATGTTATTAAAAATTATAAAAGTTTATTATGAACAAGAAATCTTATTAACGTCACTGTGAATTTTATATCTAAAATTTTCTCCTACCAGGGGAACAGGATTCGCGTAGAGGTCGAGAACGCGATGAAATGTTTGAAAGACACATGTGAAAGTGTTCACATACCTACATACATAATACATATGTGCTGACAAAACAATTGTTTTCACCTCATCGCGTGAATGTAAATCGTAAAAGTGAATATATCCAACTGACAACGATTACAGCAAATTATAACATTAATTTAACAAATCAATCATTCTCAAAACAGTATTCAAACTTCTAAACATCGGTTTTTACCGATTATAGATTTTTACCTATCGATAGTTACCCTTATAATTTATACTAATAATCTATATCTATCTATACTCTATACTGATAAATAAAATTGAAGTTTCTGTTTGTAATGTCAAAAAAATTTTCATTTACTAAATAGATATGAATGTATATACGATACCTATACCAAAATGCTATTTTTAATGCAATATCTGTCTCTCTGTAGGTCTATCATCTGTCTGTCTGTTTGTTCTGGGTAATCTCCGGAACGGCGTTATGGATTTTGACGGGATTTTTTTGGTATATAGCTGAAGTTCTCCGGGTAACTTAGAGTACATTTAATTTTCGAAAATAATTAGAATACCATAAAAAAAACTTAAAACTCCTAAAAAAATTAATAAAATCTTATTCAATGCACAGTTTTACGGACAATTGTTTGAATTTATGAGAAATATTTTTACTTTATCTTAGTAGTAAAAAAAAATTAGGGTGCCGTAAGAAATGAATAAAACGCAGTGAAGAAGTATACGAAACGCGGGCTAAACCGCGGGCACACAGCTAGCTTAATCTAAAATTCATTAAGGCTAAAATTAATGTATAGTTATACGAGTTTTGAAAATTAGTTTTCTTCCTAACATAAAGTTTGCTAAGTGACTCCAAATTTTTTACTATAATTTTCATTATAAAAGTAATAATTGAAACATTTTACATTTATTTCCTGGGGTGCTTAAAATCCATGTATCGTACTTAATTGTCGTGAAACAAAAACTATCGTTTATATGAAATGTGCCGAATGTGGTGTATTTTATTTTTAAGCGTATTTCCAACATATTTACAAAAGAGATTTAATTATTCACCCTTGGAGCTATGAGTTGTACCATTTTCCTCTAACAAGGTCAGTGACAGCAAACACTAATTATACTGTGGTAATCTAAGATGACGTAATTTTATTTGCCATGAAGTAAACCGTTAACATATTTGCCGAATAAACAATTTAAGCTTCTCATTTCAATGGCAATTATAATAATGTAAAAAGAATCTTTTTTTTCTTTTTACTTGATATAGGCTCAGTGCTTTGACCACAATCTCACCTGATGATAAGTGACAATGTGGTCCAGGATGATAAGCACACTAAGCCTAGATACTGGTTCTCGAGTGATGCTGCTGGAACACAATTATTGGTATTTGGCGACAGGTTTTCCAATTTGAGGGTGGTAGCTACCCAGACGGGCATTGTTAGAAAATGCCCTACCACTATGCTATGGTTTCCTCACGGTGTTTTCCTTCACCGAAAGCTCAGGCTGATTTTAGAGTAGGATAGGTGGGTGAACCCGCGTTCATTGACTAGGAATCCGGCCGCACTATCCACTGCGCCATCAGCGCTTCAAGTTCTTGGTTATTAAAAAGCCAGAGAATCTATACTACTATTTATTTTTTTATTTACATATTTTCAAAACTTCTACAAATATCATGTGTAAATTTAACAAAACTCAATATTTTGTAATTAAATCTTTTTTCATAGACAAAAAATCTTTTTTTAAAGTTTACATAAGCTAAATATTAAGAGATACACACATGCATCAAAACGGTGTTCTAGGGAGTTGTGGTTCTTCAGATACATTTTACGTATCATCATCATTTCAACTGAAAGGACTCCACTGTTGGACATAGATCTCCCCTAAAGATCTCCCCACAGCGACCGGTCTTACAGCACCCGCATCCAGCGGATTCCCGCGACCTTCGCCAGACCATCGTTTCACTTTGATATGAGGCTACCTACGCTGCGTCTTATATTACGCGGTAGCCATTCTTGTGTATTATCCTTCTATATTGTAAATATACTTTAACGATGGCCCAATGTTCTTAACACAGGATTATATGGAATTTCCGTATCTTCTAAAAATACGATAAGGAAATTTACACAGATTTAACTTATGTAGCACAGTAAACTTAAAAGAATCTTAGATAAAGTGAAATTCTTTAGCGATAAGACAAGGCTCCTTATATTGGTAGATATTTCCTTTATCATAGCTCACAAAAAAAATAAATCAGAATAGTGCACTTCGAAGTGATGATAGGGCAGTTGGTAGTGCGGTCAGATTCCGCGTCGATGGATGCAGGTTCGAACCCATCTATCTAAATCTGTAATGAGCCTAAGCTTTCGGAGAAATCCATAGCATGGTGGTGACAATTATAGTTAGCATGTTATTATAATGCCTGCCTGGGTAGCTACCACCCTCGAGTTCGAAAACCTGTCGCCAAACACCAATAGGTGTGTTCCGGCAGCATCACTTAAGAACCAATTTTACACGGTATACAGGCTCAGTACTTTGACCACAATCTCACCTGATGTTAAGTGACGATGTGGCCCAGGATGGTAAACACACTAAGCCTAGAGGTACTGGTTCTCAAGTGATGCTCCCGTAACACACCTATTTGTATTTGGTGACAGGTTTTCAAACCTGAGGGTGGTAGCTACCCAGGTGGGAATTATTAGAAAATGTCCTACCACAGTGCTATGTTTTCATCACGATGTTTTCCTTCACCGAAAGCTCAGGCTGTTATTAGAGTTGGACAGCTGGACTCGAACGCGTGTCCATTGACGCGGAATCCGGACGCACTACCCACTGCACTATCATTACTTCAAACTGTACTATAATAACTTTATGATTATGCCTCTACCTGTAGGCTTAGTGCGTATACCATTTTGGGCCACATCGTCACTTAACATCAGGTAAAATCATGGTGTTGTATACTGAATAATTACGTAATAGAACATATTTTATAGTCAATGGCGGTGTGAAATATTTACTGAATGACAACCAGTTGGCAAATGCCTACAACTGTGCCAAGGTGCAGTCGTGAATTCACGTCAATCGTCATAATTAAATAGTATTTTGCAGCGATTCTTTTACGCAAGATCTCATGTAATATGTACGTGTATGTATCGTTATGATACAAAGTAATATCATGTATTCACTTTGAAAATACTTACTTGGTTTATTATAATAATCTACAATAAATTATACGGAAACGAAAGTGCGTGTAGTATGTAGGAAGCCGTGTACATTATTATTATTCCTCATTGTGCAAAACAACAGAAAATGCGTCGAGACAGTTTTTACGACACGACCGAGCTCAATGCAGTTGAAATTGACCCCAGCGAATGGAGTTACCATACGAGTTATATAGCGTCTGATGACGACTGCTTTCACGAATGTTTACATTTCACACGTTTTCAAATGTAAGAGAGTCGGTAACAAACGTTTACTCTAAAAATATGTAAATGATGTAATAATTTACAGAAATAACTTTATGTAATATTGTGGTTTTCTTTCCATTCTACAAAAAAATGTACTAGATATAAGAAAACGTATAAAAATTTTCGTTATTTAAACTTATCTATTTATCTCGTACAATGTAATCTATATAATTTTAAATTTATTCAAATCAAAAAGTACATTAATTTATACAATACTTTATAATTAAATAATAATAATGAAAAAAAAAAGAACTATAAATAATGATTACCGTCCAGCTCACCGCCAGGCGGGACGGTTCCCAGAAGGCTGGCCATATTGTCACGTTGGATGGCAATGTTAATTCGCTGTGCCAAATATTGGCCGGCCCTCTGGTCGCAAGACGTGTCGATTAGACGACTCGCGAGCTCCTTAAAAAGGCTATGAGCTCTCGAACCTCACGGCCTCAAAGTTTAATTAATTTAATCTATATCTCATTCATTTACTAGTTTGTTACAGACGTATATAATTTTTTTATTAATGCTAACGCAATTCGTTTCAGTTAAAGAGACATGAATGAAATAATGATTATATATATCATACGCTGTAAGTGAAAGTGGCATAGCCTTCAATGTGGAAAAAATATATATTTGCAATTTAAAAGTAAAAGTGTGCATACCTGTTTCGAAATAATTATGTTATTTATTGATAGCTGTCTCCGGTATGCGTTTCAATGTCACGGAAAGAATTTTTTACATCAAGAACACCCGCGGTATACAAAACAACTCACAAGTTTTTATAACAATCGAATGAAAGCGCATAGAGACAAACAAACCTACAAAAAAAACATTAATTATTATATATATAATATCCATAAAATACCATAAAAGTGTGCCTTCTTTTTTATCATAAACTAGATAACCCGATTAACTTCGTATCACCTCTCTTTTGGCTAGTCACGGAATATCCAATCACTGTTACATATACTTATATCAGAAATAAGTACCTATCTATATTTTTTTTTTCGGTCAGTACTTATTATAGCACATCATTATTTATGAGATGTTAAAAGCAGATAATGTATACAATGTAATGTTATTTATGTCGTTGGAATAATTTTGAAGAATTTTTATTAAGAAAGTTCTCTTTTTGTCCCGAAATAAATTT
Organism: Samia ricini; assembly: GCA_014132275.2. Lineage (NCBI taxonomy): Eukaryota > Metazoa > Arthropoda > Insecta > Lepidoptera > Saturniidae > Samia > Samia ricini. Next base: position 23,507,056 of record AP028168.1, read on the forward strand.
CCGAATTTAAATTTATTTGATTATGCTTTACGAATTGAAGTATTTAGGTTAACTTAATGCTTTTTTGTCTTAAAGCATACTTCAGTCTTGATACATGAGGTCTGTAAACTGGTAGTTCATTATCTTCTTGATAAGACACTTTGGCAACTACCAAAATATAGTGAAAGTGTTAACTTTTACATTAAATATACCTCTATTTAATATTTTATTAATACTTACTCACAGAAGTAATATATAATTCACCGGAAATTTATCTGAAACAAAAATGGACGACATTGTTATACAAATAATTATCAAACGAGTATGACAAATATTATAATTACAAAATAAGTCTAAATAAACAAACATACAATTAAAAAGTAAATATACACTGCAGTACGTGAAGTACGCATCAATTCCCTTCGGTGTCTACTATACTCGTACTACCAATAATTTTAATGTTTGACACCTGTTGACCGTACCGTGACGGTTAATCTTTGTGTGACTTAGGGATCATGGGTTAATCACGTAAAGCTTGAAACAGAGGAAAAGGCTTGAAAAATATAACCAAACATCACAAGGAGTCGAGAGTTGCAGTTAAATACCGCTTGTATTTTTGACGTGATTTCGGTTAGCCGTTGCCAAGAAACGATCTCCAAAATTTCCAGAATTAAATTAGGTTATACATGTATTTAAAGATAATATTCTGAAATTTTTTATGATACTTTCCACAAGAAAAACACGATTTTTGGTAGCGGGTTTGGTAGGGGTTGATCTAACACCTCACCACGTATCACCAAGGGTGAGAGGTTGCTAAAACAACACTTTATTTATAATTCTCAGATTTATAATTCTCGCCAATTGCTAATGCACTGGAACGTTATCATATGAATATCTATGTGACGTCATCCGCACCAAAAAGTATACTTAACAAAAAATTATAATATTTAATGTATTAATTATCATTCTAAATAAGATAGGGTTAATTATATAGTAATTTTATAAATGTTTTCCTCTTAAAATAACTATAATACTAACCGTACATACTCAAGTGTTCAATGTCACGATATTACGTCATCAAAATGGCGGCCAGGCGCATTAGAAATTTGCGGGGCTTATATGTTTGTTAATGTTATGGGTTATGAGGGGGTATAAACCTTCGAAAAATACTGTCTGGATTAAATGTTGCATTATCACTCATAGTTTTTTTTGTAAATACTGATACATTGAAAGACCATTCTTGACAAAATTATTTAACGTCATCTGAGTATTCATGATATTATATCAGAACTACTATTACTTATAGTGACGTTGTATCTATACTTCAATACTATTTTATAAAGAGCTGAAATAGAGTTTATGTTTGTTATGGATACAATAAAAAAACACTTAACCGATTTTAAAAATTCTTTCACTTGTAGAAACCTACATTATCCGTAACACAGGCTATATATTTTTTACATTACATATTTCTATATAGCCACCCGTGCAATGCGGGTCGCTATTAGGTAATAAAAAAGTTTCGAGTTTAAAAAAAAAACACTTGTTTTTAATCTTAGCTGATTTATACAATTGTCATGCTAAACACTGACAACTCACGTTGAAGTCATCCGAACAGGTGAAAGCAGTCAGACACCTTTTACGTACGTATATATGTGGCCTTAGGCATTGAACGGTCCACTAAACTTACCTACCTGTGATTGGTTAATAACGTATGTTTTGGCTATAGAATGATTGAAGACCTGCTAAAAATTGAGGCTTCGCAGGTCATGATATATTATTTGGAATCTATCATGGTCTTTGAAAATGAATTATCGTAATGTGGTATAATTATATATCTACCTGTTTTAGAAAACTGAATGGCTGTGATTAGGTATACATATGTTTTTTAAAGTCGCGCTCGTTTTCGTTAAAGATAAACTACTAAGACGTGAAGGTTATTATTACTTTGTTTTTGTTTTTCTATTGATTTATTCTTTTACCAATAAATACAATACATTTGATATTATAATATTAGTAATATTCGAATTACGTATCGATTTTGTTTTTTTTTATTTATTAAAACAATAATGTCTCAATGTATTTGAACAACACTGATATTCAATATTACACTTGAAAAATGGAGTTACTCAGCGATTTTTTGGTAATATTTTTAAACACAATTCTTAGAAACAACTTGAACATTGGCTACAGCTCACTGACTGCGTCAAATTTTTGTTTAATTCAGATTATTTAATCGAAAATATCCGGCTATTTAGAGCCGTAAAACATTAAATCGAAAATGTAATTTAATTCGCGTTCATCTACCGATTTAAATCAATAAATGTCGGATAAAAAAAACAAGTTGCTGCCCTCAACGTATATTTTTTTTAATGTAAAATAACATTACTTTAGGTTTATACGTTACATATTAAAACTACTTTAACTTATCCACTTTTAAAATGATCATCAAAGTAATTTTTTTCAATGTATTAATGTATATCAAGTTATTATTTTGATGTAAATGTTTATAATGTTAATAATTGCTTCGTAATCTTGTTAGGAATAAATGAACGGGCAGGTATTTTTTTTTGACCTAGCTAATGCTGTTGACTGTAAGGGCCTTTATAGCTTCACCCAACTTTGGGGGCGAGTGCTGAAGGCACTTAGCCGCAAAAGGTGACTAGCTCAAGGGCTACCAAAGTGGTACGAACCTCGGCTTGGCCGTCACCTGAGTTTTAAAAACTCTCTCGCGAGTTGTATACTAGCTATCCCTACATTTTTTTTTTATTTACATAAAAAAGAGGTTCCTTACTGGACCTATGTACCTGCGTGTTATGTGCAAGAGTGTGTATGCAGTGTTGTGCGTGTGATGCTTGATGCATGGCCAGTATCACTGTATCGCGCTGGCGGCGACGTCAAGAGCCTCCCCAGTTGGGAAACGAGGCACGTCTTGGGCCGCCGCCTGAGGGGGACCTGGAGAGTGTGCGGGAGACGGGCAGGTATTTTTTTTTTATATTTCTTATAGGATACATGACATCACTGACATGACTGACTGACTTTACAATATGCCATAATGAGTTACAGCGACCATTAAGCTAACAATACAATATATTTTTTTATTGAGAAATAAGCAACCACACTTGTGTGTGTACGTGCGTACACAATGTACATGAATTTCAAATTCTTACCTGAGAGGGTGTCGTACGAATTTAATATCGTTAACGAATGGAGATTTTTTTTGGTAAACTGCAATGTCATCTGGCGAGCAGTTACAAAAAAAAGGACTTACATATGCAATGCTAATCTTTATGGTAACCGGTCGACTGGTATTGAAATTTAGCGACTTAATATTTACAAAAAAATCATTTTTTTGTTAGACTATCGACACGCCCGGTTACGTACGGGGTATACAGAAATCTTTAATTAAAAAAATAAATATATAGCTTATGTTACTCACTGACAATGCAGCTTTCTACAGGTGAAAGAATTTTTAAAATCGTTCATGTAGTTTTTGAGTAGATCGATAACAAATCGTACCTCTTTACATTTTACATTACACATAGGAACCTTGATGGCTTAGTTGGTAGTGCGGTCAGAGACGCGAGTTCAAATTCACCTGACCAACTCTAAAAACAGCCTAGGCTTTCGGTGAAGGAAAATGTCGTGAGGAAACCATATCATGGTGGTAGGGCATTTTAAATAATGCCCAGCTGGGTAGTTACCAACCTTAAGTTTGAAAACCTGTCGCCAAATACCAATGGATGTGTTCCGGCAGCATCACTTGAGAACCAGTACCCCTAGGCTTAGCGTGTTTACAATTCTGGACCACATGTGCATCAGGTGAGATTATGGTCAAAGCACTGAGCCTATGCCATGCAAATAAAAACACAATAGTAATGACAAATTACAATCAACAGATTAGATACAATGACTATATGAATAAGTTAATAAGATTATAAACAAGATCAAAACTTAAACACAGATTCATTTATTTAACGTTAAGATGAAAATACAACAACTTGAAGAAGTCCAGATTGGTCACGTCACGGTAAGAGCACAGTATAGATGCATGTAATAATACGCACTATAGAGAACGTCTGAAATTTTACGCCTATTTTCTAGCTTTGTGGAGCGAAACCGCAATAAACGATAACATAAAGACGTGACTTGTCATAACTACAAATTCCTTTTTATGTTTATACCGAATGCGTTCGTATATTATCTGTCATCATAAAATCTTTGAAACTAATATTTGTCTTAAAGTATTAATTTAAAAAAAAAGTACATTAATATGTCAATTACCCATAAAAATGAAACAATAGGAAGGCATTACATAGGAAAACTATTGAAAGCTGGCGTAAACGCCAGGTTAGTGCTCAAGGGGTTAAGTTAACAATTTACATTATGTTTTAATAATACAAAATTAAATAATACTACCCAATTATTACTATTACCTAAAAAAACTATAAATAATGAATGTCGTTCAGCTCGCCGCCAGATGGGAAGGTTCCCAGAAGGCTGGCCACATTGCCACGTTGGATGGCAATACTTATACGCTGTGCCAAATATTGGCTTGCCCTCTGGTCGCGAGACCTATTGACTAGACGATTCGCGAGCTCCTTGAAAAGGCTATGAGCACTCAGAACCCATATCTTGTCTAATTAACTTTTGATTTATTGTATTATACGATAGAATTATATGTTGCATTTTGCACCAATTCTCTATTTCTGGATAGCTCCTATGTGATTATTATCCTTTTGAATTTTTTAAAAATACCTTTGCAGAATTGTCTGAATTTTTTAAAATCATATATGAATTTAGCTATTAAATGAAAAAACAACCAAATTGGTCGACATTTGCTAGAGATATTATCAAAATAAGATAAAAAATACAAATGATTTTATTTAAAAAAAGTAAACATCGAAAATAAACTGCAGCAGGTTGAGGTTTTTTCTCAATAATTTTAGATATATTATCATAATTTTTCGGGCGGCCACTTGACGGTGGGTCACACTGTATATCCTAAAACTTAACCTGGAAAACAGCGCTAATTAAAAAAAAAACACTCAAGTAAATTGGGTCATTTACTTTAGAGTTAAAAGCTAAAAGACAAACAGAGGGAGTTTGTAGTATGGGTCATTGGTAATTGGTAATATGTATTCCAATTATACGTCACCAATTACCACCCAATACAAAAATTATCAATGTAATTGATACGTGCGCATTGATATTAATCGTACAGAATAACGCTATCCTAGTTGTCCCCGGATGCGTGACATTAAAAGTGGATAGTATTCTGTATGCGCGTGTACGCACATCCGGTGCTTGTCAGGCTAAACTGTTACACGTAGAGTGAAGCGTGGTGCCGGGGTGACACTTAACATCGCTTGGGAGTCGATACATTTACGGTTAAAATCATACAGAACAATTTATACCTATTTTTCCATTTGTTTCTACATAATTACATAGTTTAAAAAAATTTAAATAGCTCAATCAATATAAATAAATAATACAGTAGTTTAACTCGTATATTGAAAGTTCATATAGTCACAAATATTGGAATTAATTACTCTTGAAACATCCGTTTCTATTTCAGCATGGTCGAAAATCACAACTATTGAATTGCTTCAAGCATACCAATATTAATTTTCATATTATTATTTTATTTCGATCAAATATATATTTAAAGAGTAGTTACGATGCACAAGTGACGTCATTACAAGCTGCCATCCATTCAACCGAAAGATGTCCACTGCTGGACATAGATCTCTACGACGAACGGTCTTGCGCCATCCGCATCCAGCGGATTCCCGCGACCTTCACCAGGTCGTCGGTCCACCTTATGGCGGGCCTACCCACGCTACGTCTTCCGGTGCGTAGCCCCATCGGGCATCGATTCTGCGAGCAATGTGCTCAGACCACTGCCACTTAAGTTTAGTAATTCTTCGGGCAATGTCGGTTACTTAGGTTCTTCTGCGGATCTCCTAATTCCTGATTCGATCGCGCAGAGAAACTCCAAGCACAGCCCTATTCATTGCCCTTTGAGCAACTTTGAGCTTTTTTATGAGGCCCACAAGCTGAAATTTAAAAAAAAATTACACGGTATGGCCTCAGCCCTTTGACCACCTTATGTAATGATGTGGTCCAGTATGGTAAACACACTAAGCCTAGATGTACTAGTTCTCAAGCGATACTGCCGAAACAGCTAATAATAAGACTTATATTAAAACTTCACTTTTAATACTTGATTTAGTTCCGTCACTAATTCATAGGTTACAAAACAGTGTTTATTCTAGCGTAAGAGATAAAGGTTTTTTTATCTACAATCAATTACACATTTTATTAAAACAAATCAAATGTTAATACAATATTTTGTTGTAAATATTCACTATAAAAACATCGATTTCTTAATTTATCTTACGAACTAAATCTTATCATTAAGGTTTTATTAAGCAATTATATTCGATAAGATCTATTTTTGATTACGATCTATTTGATATTATACAGTATTTTTAAAAGATTCCTTTAAGCGCATAATCATGGTACAAAGCAATAGTTACGGACACTTGACAACAAGCGAATCTCTCAATACATTTTAGCACGTACATTGCCTACTTCCTCTATAGCTATTACATAATAACTTCCACCTTCACATCTCGAGATAACTAAGTTAAGAGACGACAACTTTCCACAATGCATTCGATGTTCTGTTGTTAAATACTACAAATGTTCCTAAATAACTAGAAAGTGCATGAGTGTATATCAGCTTGAAAATACTATCCTTAAATGATTAATTTTACTTGTTCAGTGGTTGTGTAGTAGGATTATACGTCGATGGACGTAGGTCCTTACTTAGCCAATTCTATTAAGGAGGAAGGAAAATATTATGATAGTCTTAGTATGCTGGTAGGGCTTTTCTATTTTTTATATTACATACCATCCTCTAACTTGAAAACCTGTCTCAAAACATATACATACATATTCCATGCATCACTTAAAAGTCAGTAACCTAGAGAGGTTTAGTTTATTCTATTTACTACATCGTCAATTAACATTAGGTTAAATTGTGCCCATAGTGGTAAACCTATACCATATATCTATACCAACAATATAAAAAAAACTTTTAGACATAGAAGATAAACGACGACCGTCATTTATTTTATTTCGAACTAGCTGCGTGCCCAGGGCTGGGCCCGCGTTTTATATGTTCTTCACTGCGTTTTAATTTTTTTTATACGGAACCTAAGTTATTTTCGTAAAAAAATGTTTAGTACTAAGATAAAGTAAATGTAATATATTTATCATAAATTCAAGCACTTGCCCGTAAAAGTGTACATGTGTCGGATTTTGTTCAATTTTTTTATGATTTTTATTTTTTTACGCGGTACTCTAATTATTTTCGAAAATAAAAACACCCTAAGTTACCCGGAGTAACTTTATCTATCTATTAAAAAAAAGTCCCGTCAAAATCCGTCGGAGATTACCCGGAACAAACAGACAGACAAAAATTTAAAAAACGTATTTTTGGTTTAGGTATCATATTTATTCATAAATACCTATTTAGTAAAAGAAAATAATTTTGACATTACAAACAGACATTTCAATTTTATTTATTAGTATAATTATGGAATAATGACTAAAACATTTCAAACGCTTCTAAGATTTGTACATTTTTAAATAAAACAATCCACCGAAATAGATACGTACGTGATTAAAACAAAACTATACACAGAACAAGTACACAGAAAGTGGGTCGATATTTATTAGGTAATTATGATGTAAATTATATAAGAACTTAAGTGATGGAAAGTTGAAAGTTTATTGATTCATTAGCACTAAACTATTTTTTTTATTTGGTATTACTGTTAAAGAACAAATTACGAAAAGGCCTTTTCATTTTTTAATCGATAATGTTATTGTCAATTTTAGTAATTTCTCAATAGTTATACTTTCATACGTAGCGTTTCTTAATGATTGCATATATGTTACCAACAACATTAGTTTTAGAACAAAAGCTAATAATTCGCAATTTACTTATACTAGTGCTCGCCTGTAATCAAATTCGACCATAATCCACAATCACAAAAACGTTAACAATTTTGCTTGCATTTCATTGTCAATAGCTTAAAGTAAAACCTTCTTAAAAGTCAATATTCTGTCTACACGGTAAATAAATGTCAAGTCTGACATTGGACATGTGATTGATAATGCATTGGAAATCGTAAGGGATCATGATAGATGTGTGTCTGTGTCAAACCAATGATAGTGTGTGAACTGTATTGTTTTATTAATTGAATATATTTTTTTAGCATAATTTTAAAAATATACTAGCATTTTGCACTCCTTCTCTATATAACCTATAAGTGTGCGAAATTTCATACTCCTCAGACCGCGTAATTTTCGTAGAAAGGCGTATAAATTTTTTGCTCACGTATTAATATTATGATTATGATCGACTCTTGCGGGTGCTGTCTAACCTTTAACGAAAAATATGTTATTGCTCGCATTTAGAAATACAAAAACAAAAATCTTATTTATTACCAGTCGTATGTATATCGTTTTCTAAATAAATACTTTACCAACGAAACATCAAATTATATGATCTCAGTTGGACCGAAAAACAATCAAAAAGTTCAAAACACAAAAGGTTTAATATCGGATTGCATACATAAAAATAAAAACACTGTAATTCTCATGTCCATGATAATTTCCAATACAGTATACATTTCAGTTGACTTTGAACTTTAACTCTTAACATTAAGGTTAAAATTTGATAACAGAAGATAAATTAGAATAAAGTACAACAAATATGGATCAATATCCAATGGATTTCCCAATGTTAAGAAATTATTTTTGTCTGTTTAAGAGAAATTGGATGGAGGGTTAGAATACGGTGCCTGAGTGACGTGTGACACTAGTGGTCTACTAGTTTCATATACATTCCTTTTTTATAATTATTACTCGTAAAAATTACTGTACTTTATCTGATATTAAATAAAGTACAGTTCAAGAACGTTGACGGCCGCCAATAAATAAGTATCTATTGACAGTAGTAGTCGTAGGCAATTATCACGATGGCGGATAATTGCCTACGTCTACCACCGTTAAAATTTATATACACTAGCTGATACCGGAAAGCGATGCTTTTTTTTTTCAAATTGACTAAATGCTGTTGACCGGCCTTGACAGCTCAACCCTCCTTTTGGGGCGAGCGCTTAGGATGCTTAGGGCGCTCAGCCTGGAGGGTGGTAGCTAGCACAAGGGCACCAAAGTGGTACGTATCTCGATGTGGACTGCATCTTAAACATAAATTCAGCGGATTGGCCGCTTACGAAACCCATGTACCTGAGTGTAGTGTAAGGTAAAGTGTGATGCTTGTATATTACTTAGGATGCTTCAAACAAAATTGTTTCATTTTTGAAGTGAAACCTTCTTTAGCATCGTTGTGATTTGAAAGTCAATGAAACGAAAAAGCGACAGTACGTTTCTGTTTCGATTTGTTGATCAAATTTTTGAGAGCATGGTTAGTCCGATGGACTAATCCGCGTGTCTCATATACAGTACGACTGAAAGGTCGGAGGTTCGAACCCAGGGAGAGCATCCCTTTTTTTTAGGGTTTTACTTCTATCACGTGTGAATTGCACACATTGTTTTTTATTTCAATTCTTATTTTCCAAGTGCTTGAGATGAATAAGAAAAAAAGTTCTCGCGAAAGTCGAACGCCGTAGCTCAACCCTGAAAGACTCTGCCCACTAGAATCATAACCGTCACCGTTCCAGCACATGCAAAAAAAAAAAATCGTTTGTATGAATTACTATGCACTACGTATGTCCACTACACCATTCCGTCACCGAAAAGGAACGTAGCTTACCATAACCGTGCCGATTACCTTAATCAGAAGATTAAATAAGGTCATTATAGCAATAAAATCTCTAAATTTTAAATAACTTTACTAATCTTCTGATTAAGGTGATCGAACTTCAATATGTAGATTTGGAGACCTCTAAAAGCCAGTTTTCCTGAATATACAATGGTTTTACAAAAATGAACAGGCACCTATTGCAACTAAGCACCCTGTTGCTAGTACATGATATTATCACTGTATCACGCTGATGGGCAAATACAGAAGCCTTTCCAGTTCGGGATCGGAGCGCATCCTAGGCAACTGCTGGACGGAGCCTCGGAGATAAAGAAAGCGATACGCCGAATGACTGGTTTTTCATGGTGGTCGCAACTTAGACACTAACTTCAATACTTAACACACTTTTAATCGGAAGTTAAATCAAAGTAAAAATTTTAATTGACACATCGGATCAATTAACTGATTAATTACACACTAAAAGAGTACTTTAAAGAAATTAAAGATAGATATTTATATGTATAATGATAATGTGAAAATCAAGAACAAATCACAACCTGCGTCATGAGAATGAAAGTAGTGTGGGCGAGACACATACCTGCTTCACCCACTTTCATTGCAAGTCGAAAATGCTTGCGACTTTTGTCAGGTAGAGGTATGCGATTATCTGACAATATTTATAAGCATTCCACACGAAATAGCAAAACTTCTCCTTCGTGACATCATGTTTTATTATAAACTCAAGACGAGTTTACGATTTCCGTATTGCCCGCCTCAGAAGTTGCTGACTTTTCAACTTGTCTGTGCAGTATCTTATTCTGTGCAATATCTACCTAGTTTAAAAGACATTAGTAACAAACAAAAAAGTAGTAGAGTACTAAAACTCTAAAAAAAATAACTTATGAGACATTACATTTATATTCATTTTCTTGTTCTTTTTTTTTAATTAATTTGGTCAACATTTAACATTCAAACATGGTTGAAAGTCGCAATAAGATAAGCCTATTGGGGTTTGACTATTGTAGTTGCCGAAACATATTTAAAAGTATATTGATTTGGTTGTAGATTTTCAATTTAAGAGTAAACGTTCAGATTTTAATGGGATTTCTTTTACCAACAGCTATTACAAAGTAGTATTAAAAATACACTATGTTACTCGAATCGACGTTTATCGTCAGTCGCAGCACACTTCTACTGGTGACTTTTGACCTGCTTATCCTTTTTATATATCACTAGCTGGTGCCCGCGGCTCCGCTCGCGTTTCAAATATTCTTTAGGGTGTGAGTGCAAAAGTGCATATAACATTTCATTTATACCTAACCTAAAAAACAAGTGAATGAAGAAAACTGAGAGTTTTTTGATTTTATTAGCGGGAAAAAAGTAAATAAAATTACATCGAAGGAAAACATGAACGTAAGAGTAAACTAAAAAAAATGAGAAAAGGTCGATGGAACGCAAAAAATAAATATAGCCTATCTACGAGCAATTCCGAGTCGAATCGAATAGTCCCATCCCGATATGTTCAATAGTTTTGAGGTGATGGTGCTTCAAAGTAACCCATTTTCCTTATATATGTACAGATAGATAGATGATATATACATTTTTATAAGCGGTGAGATATTTAGTTTAATGTCAGTCATATTAAAAAGAAATAACTAGGAATGAACTCATTCTAAAAACATTCCGATGACTTCATGACTTGATGGTTAGAAAAAACCATTCGAATGGTATATAAGTATACAAATGAACAAAAAATATAGACATAGTATGGAACCTTGTACACATGTGTTAAAACTTATATTGACTGTCATTAAAACTAATTAGTGTTAGTTAAACAGAAGAATATTAGAAACTTAAATACGATATCGTAGTCAAGTTTTTCATAAATTCATTTTTACCGACAAGTTATACTTTATGCACTAGCGTCTTATCCCTGATTTGCACGAGTATATAGTAATATGTAAAGAAAAAAATCATGTCTATGACAATCAAGCCTTTAAGTTTTAAAAAATCGGTCAAGCAGTTTTTTAGCTTATCCATAACAAACAAAAAAAAATCAACTTAATATCTTTTTTTAATACACACAGTATAGACTACACAACATAATATAGCATTGTGGATTATATTATTGGTTTTATTGACGGTTGAATATCATTACTTGACTATAAGATTAATTTAAGATTAATCTTTTTTTTAATTAAATGAAATCAGACCATTTCTGTACTTATTTTTTAGTTTTAAAATTTTGTCGTATGGCTTTTTTTACACATGCTTTTATTAATTATTGCAAAAATTGTGTATACGCAAAAGTAACAATGTGGGCGAATATGATGGAATTAGATACAATAATGATTCCAAAAACAATTGCTCTAGAGTTCAAATAAACTAAGGAGTTTATATGCTTGTGTTCTAAATACAAAATTTGTTAATTAAAACTTAATTATTCATTCAGCACTTGCCAAAATCATTTGTAATTACATCGTAAAATGCTATCAGCTGGGCAAAGAAAGTTATTTGCATTTGGAACATGTAAATTAAATTCCGCTTTAAGTTACATTTTCTACATATTTAACGAAATAAACAAATTAAGCGGAGAATTTTTTAGTGGAAAAACTACCGATAAAACGAATTTGATCGCACGACAGTTTTCCGGATTATTCGCATTATTCTGTAGTTTTATAAAACGATTCTCTTTATAAATTTAAGTGATTACGTCTCACCAGTTGTACAGTCAAACGACACACTAATAATAATATTTACTGTTGAAGTACCCACTACCCGTATTAAAATATGGATACTTCATTTTGTTTTATTCAAGAATTGTTCACACAGTTATTTACAGTTTTTTTGTCGAAAAAAATGTTTTGCTTTAATAACTGTAATAATACAAAATATTCCTTCACCCTTTGCATTATTATTATTTTTATTACTTCAGTAAACATATTTTATTTAAGTCATTTTTTGCACGACAACAAAAACGTTGACCGGACTATGTATAATTTCGTCATCTGGTTATTCAGATCAACAAAATGAGACGCTGTTTTAAAAGTTTGTAAACATTCGTCGATCAAAAGAAAAGAGGTATGGTGTTGATTGTTTACATATTTCTACATAATGTAAAACATTCATACAGCACAATGTAAACAGATCGATTACTTTGAAAGAAATTTAATTTTAACGTTCCTTAATCATTGTTGCACAGAGAAATGAAGCCACTTGTAAAAGACATCAACGGGTTTCAGTGGATTAATTGGGTTTTTTGTTAGACGACCATTAAATTTCGACCTTTGTTTAATTTAGTATGAGAAAAATATTCTGATATCTAATATTCAATTACCTATCTTAAATATTAGAAAACGATGTCTTTCCGGCTATGAATTTATTTACTTTTTCTAATTGGAAGTAGAAGAAATCTTATTTCTTTTCTCTATACATTTTCGCTAGGTAGTACTTTAATAAATATTCCAAACATGAATCCTAAACTACATATGTTGTTATAAGTAAATATATTTGTATCATGCTATAGTTTTAAGATATAACCATAAGAATGCAAGAATAATATTCTTGTTTTACCTTAAACCATATAATCAGTTAAGGGAAAAAACCTTTATTTTTAAATTGAAAAATGTTAAGTACCTAGTAAATATATATGTCTAAAGTTAAATGTAGTTAATAAGATTACTAATTAAATTCGTTATAAAGTCATGAATATATATTCACCTCATCTAATATATTCTGCTGTAAAGATCTATTTGTCGATTTTTTTCACCACCTATCAATAGTAATTATTTTTATAGTTTAATTAACGGCTTCATTAAATTTAATCGTTTCAATAATAATCGCATCAATTTAATAATGTATTTTTTAACATGGAACAGGCTCAGAGATCACAATCTCACCTGATGTTAAGTGACGATGTGGTCCAAGATGGTAAACACACTAAGCCTAGAGGTAATGGTTCTCAAGTGATGCTCCCGGAACACACCTAATGGTATTTGTGGGGGGGCTACCCAGGCGGGCATCATTAAAAATTGCCCTACCACCGGTCATAATCGCTTCAAAATTTCATATAATACACATTCTTTCCTTTTGTAATCACTTGAACTAGTTTATACGGAAAGCAGCTTGATTTATATACTCGTCGAAGACATATTACATTTACTAAATACACAGTATTACACAATATCACCGTCATCGTTACTTCGCTGGTCTAATTATAATTTAATATCAGAACGTAATAATTTCCTTACACGTCATTATATTTAACCATTGGTTAACAAAATGATTATCTAAGTAACTAATTGTATACTCGCCTAAAACAGCCACTTCGAATAACTAATAATATAAACTAATATGCAAAACGAAGTGTGCAATGAGGCAGTATGAACAATTAACCAATAAAACTAAGAAAACACACAAACCCTATCTATATTCTATTACATGGTACTCAAAATGTAGTACATTTTGAAAAAAACTTACGCCCTTGGATAAAATGTTTTTTTTTTTTTTAAAAGTCAATTACAAAGTTGTTATTAAAAACCAATTATACGTGTTAATCTAATTGGATAAGGTAATTATGTACACACTTCGTAATTCCTACAACAAAGAGAAATTTAAAGCTTCCGGTTCGAATGAACGTGTTAAATGAACTGTATGTTTATACGAACTCCACAGATTTGTTATAAATTTAGAACCATGTTTCATGTATGTATTAATTTAGTATACTTGGTATAATAGTGATTGGATATTTCGACGCATAATATATAGCACACATCACAATGTGCAATTAAGTACACAAAAAATATTTCACACGTATTGAAACCGAAAAAATCATTGTAGCGTCACTAAACTGGAAATATAATATATAGAACTACCCACGTATAATTTTCATTACGTAGGTATCGATCTAGACTTTCCTTTGAAATCTTCAATATAACACGTATGTGAGAATGTATTCTAAACAGAACTTTCATAAAACAGACTGTGTTTAATGAAAACTCGTTACTTGTTTGCCATCAAATAACCATAGCCTATACAAGCATCGATGCAGACAAGTGACCATTAATAGAGTTAGTGAAATGAAGGTTAGTTACGTTACGCACTCACTGTACGAATTGAACTTAGAGCTTGACACCACAATAGCATGCATATCTTACGTTAAGATACAATGAAAGAAATCTCCTGACTAGACGCAATCAATGTTGTCGTAACAACTCACTTACCTTCTAATTCGCAGCAGCACGCAACAATCCCGGAATTTTAACAAGAATATTATTTATATGTAAAATAAAAATCCACTTAAATACTTCTTTAAGCCGTTATAAAAAACTTTTGTAACACTGCTGTCCTTGGAACTACAAAACAAACTTTTCTCAACGGTAATAAGCTTTCGAAAAATTTGTTTTATTATGTATTAATTGTGTCTATCGATATTAACAGTTCAAAATGTCGTTAATCTTACTTTCAAAATCACTTGTATCATGTCACACTAATCAATGACTACTTTTTAAATTAATTATTAAATTATCAGACAACGAGACGTCTACCTTACGCGCTTGTTCGCGGTTCACTAAAGGAGAAGTGAATTGAGAAGACACGTCACTGGTTGCGCCCGCGTCGAGCTCACCTTTACCTCACTACACATACTTGAGAAGTCTTGATATTTGATTTGCGTTTTACATTTTTATGTAATAATTCATTTTTATTAATAGTAATTGAATGGATTTCAAAATTTAAGATTTATTTCAAACTAGTTGTGTGCCAACGGCTGCGCCCGCGTTTCATATCTTTTCCCTACGTACAGTACGTACGTATAGTTTTTTTTTTATACGGAACTCTAATTTTTTTCAAAAATTGTTTTTAATATTAAAGTTAAGCAAAGATATTTCTTACAAATTGAAATACCTACCAGTAGAACTGTGCATTTAATCCGATTTTAGGAACAATTTCAAGTTTTAATCATTTTACGCGGAATCCTAATTATTTTCAAAAAACGATAGTTACGTGGAGTCACTTCAGTTATCTATCAAAAAGCCTCGTCAAAACCGGTCCAGCCGTTCCGGAGATTACCCGGAACAAATAAACAGACAGACAACAATTTAAAAAATGTATTTTTGGTATTGGTATCGTATATACATTAGTATCTATTTAGTAAAAAAAATTATTTTGACGTTACAAACAGAGACTTAAATTTTATTTAGTATAATTTTCTTAAATATACGAATAGTTTTTTTGGATTTAATCACATTATTAGATTTTTTCACATTTGAAAACATAAGAAAGTTATCAAAGAAGACTTCTGGTTTAGTAATCTATACTAATAAATAAAATTGGAGTGTCTGTTTATAATGACAAAATTATTTTTTTGACGGAACTTTATTTGGTAGATAGCTGAAGTTACTCCGGGTAAGTTACTTTTAATTTTCGAAAGAATTAGGGTTCCGCGTAAATAAATTAAAACATAAAAAATTGAATAAAATCCGATTCAATGCACAGTTTTACGGTCAAGTGCTTGAATTTATGAGAAATATATTTACTTTATATTAAGACTAAATATTTTTTTGAAAAAAAATTAGAGCTCCATATAAAACAATTAAAACGCAGTGAAGAACATAAGAAACGCGGGTGCAGCCGCGGGTACACGGCTATTTTTATATATTTATTATTATATATTTGGAGATGATATGAATCTAAAAGTAGTTTTGTAATGTTACCTTTTATTGGCTATTAGTTTATGCCCAGCATCCATTGAAGCGCCACGAAATTATCTTTTGGGCCAAGAACCTAGAACAATTCACCTAAGCTTCATTAAAATTAGCCACTTTGATATAATAATGCATAAAGGACATTTGTTTTATTTGTATAGTTTTATAAAACTTAACATTAAGAAACAAAATAATCGGTTTATGAAATAGTAATAATAATAAAGTAACAAAAAAAAGTAATTAAAAAATCTCAATTACTTTGAATTAATGTCAATTGCAATTAATTCAATTACCAAAACGAGTAAATCCCCGTATACAGCATTTCGCGGTGCGGCCTCGATATTCAGATGGACACCAACACAACATCATGTTCAATCTAGCTTCACAATAAGAAGGTACATTAAAAGATTCCAATTTCAAAGAAAATCTAAACGATTTTATTTGAAAATAAAAAAAAAAGCAGAAGAAAGAAGTTTATCTCTGTATATTTTTATTAAAAGATTTTTTGATTAATGACGTTCATAAGAATTTATAATAGTTAAATTAGTTTGTAATTAATAAATCTTTAACTTAGGAACTCCGTCTCAATAAGAACATGTCAGTAATATCGACATCTACACTTAAAATTATAGACATCTATAATATTATATCATGTTAAGAAAAACTTTGAATAAATCGTGACAATTATATTTATAGAGGCAGACAAGATTTCAAGAAAGATTATGTCATTAGATTAAGATTGAACTATTTTACTGTGCTATTTCATTTGAGTGTGTCCCTTAAAAGTTTTATTTTATACTAGCTGTGCCCGCGACTTCGCTCGCGTAGAATTCAGACAATACTATTCTAATAGACAGCCTATTCTCCCTATTTATCGTGGGTGCTCAATCCTATGTCCGCAGCCATAATATTTTTGAATGGCCCGCATAAGTAAAACATTTTCCCACCTAGTTGAAACTTGCGTACGCGGTCACTAACAGAAGATGTTTATAAAAAACTCTATTAAGATGTTAGTTTTGTAAAAAATAAAA
Source organism: Samia ricini (assembly GCA_014132275.2). NCBI lineage: Eukaryota > Metazoa > Arthropoda > Insecta > Lepidoptera > Saturniidae > Samia > Samia ricini. Next base: position 23,524,611 of record AP028168.1, read on the forward strand.
ACGCATATTAGTAACTGAACAACATATTTGTGACCTACTGTTGCTATCAACATGTAATTTAACTGCTGACGTAAACAATACATTACAACAGAAGCTATGTCTGAAATCAAATTCATTATAGCTATCGGTTGCATACCATAGTTTTGATTCAGATTTTTTTTTGTATAATGCGAATTAAAAATCGGATTTTTTCTGGAAGAATTGATATACCTAGGATGTTGATGATCAGTGACGTCACCAACTAAAGCAACGTGGTGGCTAGCGTTTTCGCGTTATAATTTAAATTACTTTTTAGGGCACTTGCCGTCATCTAAAAAACAACTAAAAATCTAAAACTATATTATCACCGAACGATTAAAATAAGGAACAATTCGTGGAATAAAAAGTTAAAAACAGCAATAGTTACAAATCTCGTCCTTCTTAATGACTTTGTCACGGAAGCTATGGATAAAGGTAGTCAGGTAGATGTAATCTACACTGATTACAGTAAAGCATTTGATCGTATTAATCATAATATTTTGATGCGTAAACTTTTCAATCTTGGAATTCATGGAGATCTTCTAAGATGGTTTATCTCATATATAGAAAATCGAAATCAAGCTGTAGTTTTAAATAATTATGTATCTACCTGGAAGTGCATCCCTAGCGGTGTGCCTCAGAGCTCCCTGATCGGACCATTGCTATTTATTTTATATATTAATGACATTAGTGCTTGCCTGCAAACATCACAGATGTTATCCTTTGCAGATGATATGAAAATTTACTCAAAGATCAACTCAATTGAAGATATGGTTGCATTGCAATCCGATTTGAATCGTCTGATTACTTATTGTAGTTTAAACCAACTGGATCTTAATCCATACAAATGTGCTGTGATGACATTTTCACGTTTTATAATGCGTCTATGTAGTTCCTTTAAAGAGCCAAAGACTTTTAAAATACTTTATTGTACGTTTGTTAAAAGCCATCTTGAATATGCCTCGCAGGTGTGGAATCCCCAATACAATAAATACATAGATCGTATTGAAAGTTTGCAAAGGAAATTTATTAAATACATGTGCTATTGCACTGGAGTTCCATATGACTCTAGTAATTACTTAGATTTATGTAAAAACTTTCACCTTCTTCCACTTGTTTGTCGACGAGAAATTGCGGACTGTACTTTACTTTTTAAAGTCTTCTCTGATAGTATTGACTGCCCAGACCTTCTATCCAAATTCTCTTAAAACTGTCCCGGAAAAATCGTTAGGTTCAACCCTCCAATTTTTGTTCCCAGTTCTTACACCAACTATCGCCAAAATACTTTTATAGTGCGAGCAGGTAGATACTTTAACCAAATCTGTAAGCTACATGACTTTGATATATTCTCCACTAATTTAGTATCTGCAAGAAGACAGCTGAGCTTGGACTTTTTTTGTTAATGATGTCATCTTACAATATCAATTATTTAATGTTTAATATAATTTTCTCTTGTTAAATTTAGGATAAAATAAGTTAGATATATAACGTTGTGACTTTATTTCACATGTGTATTTCCTAGAAATTTAATGTCTATTCGTGAAAATCTGTAATTGGCTAATCATTGTATATTCTTAGTGCTATATCGTTTTATTGCTGTAGATTTTCCATGTAAATAAATAAATAAATAAATAGTTATGCTGTTAATACACGTACGGACCGGACCGCGGACATGGTATTTCGAGCAGCCGAGGTCGTCAGTCGCCTAAATACTGATGGGGAATAATATTTTTCGAAAAGATTGATTTTTGAATCGATTCATAAAACATCGAGGTTCTGGAGATCAATGTTTTTTTCTATTTGTTTTATTAGACTTTTTATTCGCAAATATAATAGTATTCTTCCAGTGGTCGAAATTAGACTATAATCATCATCTATTGTAAAAACTGTTTCCAAGTTTTTTTATTAACAACTCTAAATGTCATCCGTAGCAACTAAACAAAAAAAAAGAATGCCTAACCTACTAAAAGAAAAATAACACTGATTTCTTTTATTTTGCCTATTTACAGATAATCATCATATCATAGAAAACAAAAAGAACACTCTAATAATCGATACGTTATTAGTTTTTAAAGATCGATTTTTTGTCCTCAATGCGTTGTGAATCGATTCATCCCACGAAGATTCGAATCGATTTGAAAATCGCTTTTTTCAGAAAAGATTCCCATCCCTTCTTAGGGGACTGACAATATCGGCCGCCTGCCGTAATATCTCCGTGGTCCCGTCCGTACGTGTGTTAACACCATTAGTGGCCCGCCAAAACATTTTGAACCGTTCATTTGGCCCGACTTATAAAAAGGTTGAGCAGCCTTGGTCTATATCATTACTAATATATTCTCTAAGTCCCGTCCGTGTGGTGCCAGCTAAAGAATAGTACCACCCCATATCTACCCGTGGGTGTCGTAAAAGGCAACTAAGGGATTCATCAAGGGATGGGCAGCAGCATCCTCTGAGGACCACAAATACCTACTGCAATCGCCAACCCGCCTACCAAGCTTGGCAATTATGGCAGTTACCCCCTTATCTTTGGAGGAGTCCAAGTCCAGCAGTAGACGCCTTTACGGTTGGCCTTTGCGCCTCTACGAGTATGGATGTCCCGTCCCGTCCCGCTGTAAATTAATTTGCAACGTTGTAACTAATATTAAATTGTGACGTTCATTATACAGACCAAGGACATCAATTCAATACCTAGTGATGGGTTTTTTTTGTTATTAGCTTTTTTAATAGTCGTAGAGAGATGAAATATAGATTAATTTTTTAGTTAATTCGTCTGCTATAGCACAAAGAGAATTTCTTTAAAATCCGTCAAGATTTTCATTTAGTACCAATGTTTGCCCTTTGTTCGTTATCCTGGAGAGCCCCTTTCGGTGTATGGGACAAAAAGTATTTTATATGTTAGTTTATAAGATTAGTTATCACTGTATCAAGTTTCGTCAAAATTGGTTGAGGACTTTCAGAGTCATTTGCGTACACGGGGACAGACAGACAGACATTTTTGACTTCTATATCGATAAAAAAGTCCATCCAGATTATTTTTTTTTATATTTAATGTACAGACTTGGTTTTGTTACAGTTGTATGATATGTGTAGATTGATGTATTTCTCTATATGTATATACGTCTACAATGAATCTTCTATATATTCGAAATACAAAAAAGAAAAAATACCTTTTCAAAACCAAACGACTGGCCAAAAAGTATTATTAAAAGTAAAAACTTTTTAAAAACTCATACACTTCATAAATTGTTCATTTAGTTCATTTCGGAGTCGGTGGCAGCTAGAGTTAACCAATGTACTTATTTACAAATAAAAATAACTGCCTAAACTTTATCATAATTACGTATAACCTAAATAGGGTGATTTTAAAGATCAATTAAACAAAGTCGAATATAATTAGCTACGTACATTTACACTACTTGTTACCCGTATGCTGGCACAAATTTCAAAATTAACGAAGCATATTAATGAAGTAATTATTTATTGATTTTTTAGTGCATTTTTATAGTTTTTTTTTTAAGTCGGTTTTGTTTTTAATTATGAAAGTTTTTAATTAAATACATTGTATAATAAATTGTATATTATTGTATTGTATTGTTAATTATAGTGTATAGTAAATAAATACATAAACTCTTACAGTTTATTATTTAGCTGTTTAAAATACATAATGGCAAAAATCAAACAACTTCCTCTAAACAAAATAAATAATTTAATTAAATCTATCACATATGAAGGGAAGTTATTTTTACGAAGCATAGAAAGTTCTACAGCATGTGGGTCAAAACCTGTCGTGAAGTTGACAAAAACCAGTTACAATATTAGTAAAAGCCAACGCCGTTAATTTCAAAAATTATAGGCCACCAACACGCGACCAGTTCGATACTAATGACTCGATATCGAGTTTGTAATATTAATATGTACACGATTTATAATGAAATGATGATTACATATAATAATAACGTTACAAATCCCGTGATCCGTATTTAAATAATAACATGTCTGGTGAAATTTAAAAGTCAGTAAACTGTCAACTGTGTTTTATAAAAAAAAATGGCGGGAATATTAAATTAATCTAGGTCCTTTCTAATACCTACTTTGCATTTTTTTACATTACTATAATCACGTTTGATAAACTATAAATAACTTGAACAATAACGTACTTACAATAGACGATACTAACGACATAAAATTATTATTTCTTTTTTATTCATTAATACTAAGAAAACAAATATTTCTAAACTTCTAACAGAAGGAATCGATGTGTTGTTATCCTGTTTACATATAAAAACTTCTTTCTAACTGTACGTCGGTGTACATACACTGTTAGAACCACGTAACTGATTTTTATAAGCCTTTTTTAAGTAAATAAATTAGGGGGCGTCCATAAATTACGTAAAGTGTTTAAGGGGGGGGAGGGGGTAGAGTCAAATCTCATCTAATTTTACGTTGGAGAGAGGGGGGGTCTCGGCAAATATCACGCAATTTTTTTTCTGATTGAAACAAAAAAAAAATTATACTATTTTGGTCCATTAAATCCAGATTGTACATGCTTAAGATTTAATCTTAAGCGTAATCGTAATACGATTAAGATCATTTACTAATTCTTTCGAAAGAAAATAATTATAAAAAGAAAAGACTGTATCAAACTGAATGAAGCATTGCATATAGGTAGAGCTTTAGAGTCGCGAATTTACATTTAATATCTTTGGTTTGATGTAATTACGTTATAACAGACGGTATTGGTCTACATTGTTTTTTTAAACTGGACATTTAAAATGTCATTATTTATTAGATTACATTATATAGTTACGAAATTGCTATGCAATAGATACACGTCCTTAAAACACCGAGCTAAGCGCGGTCGCTCTGGTTTTTTGATTACCTATCTAATATCGATTACCTAAAAAAAAACCGTTAATGTATGCAAAAGCCTCATCGATACTTCATTTGCATAGTGGATATAGAATATTTTTTGGTGCGCAAAAGGAAAATAATAGCAAACGCTTTCCCAGGTTGACTCTCGAATCCAGATTCAATATAATACCGTACCTATCATTTCAGATTGACTATATTAGTAAATCTCTGGATTGAACAGGTGTAATTTACTGGTAAAAGAAAATTGGCTTGTATTTTTCTGTCACATTTTTTTTTAATTTTAGTGCTACAATCAAGAGCAATCTAATAAATATTAAATTTGTCACAGTTGTTACGTAATGAAGTATAATAAGATGTGCTTCTTTATTTCAAAATATTTATGTAATTATACCTATTACATAAGACGAAATATTCTTAGATATAGTTTTAGACACCTGAGACAATATTCAACTTAACACAAATTTTTTGCATGTCATTTAAACTCACCGAATAAAATGTATGTTACATTTATGTAACATAAACGTATGTACTACTAACTTAATTGAGATATCTTCTAAGTAAAAAATAAACAAGTTCCACTTCTTCCTGATTTATTAGTCGTACCACTTCATCGTGTGAAACGTGTACCAATGTATGTAATTAATTCAAAAATGATTCGACCATTAATTTAAAGTGATTCAGTGCAACGGTGATACTTGTTTGGAACTTAATAGATATTTATGTACAGTGATAGGTCATTTTTTTTTATAAGAAAACAACTCAAACTTTCGCAATATAATTATTATTACCGCATGTATTTAAAATGCTTGCGGGATTGATTTCACTTAAAAGACTAACACTAAAAGACATACAGTAAACTTAAAAAAAACTAGTGTTTGAAATTCATGTTAGAGGACAAATAAAATAAATATTATCCACCAGTGATTTATTCAGTGTATGTGAAAAACAACAAAAAGCGAGTATATTAAAGGATGTCCTTTATGTTGTTTTTTAAAACTATATATGCTCAGCACTATGACCAATTATCATCTGATGTAAAGTAACGGTTTGATCCATAGACATAGGATGTTTTCATTGTGTTCAAATATCTATGTTTTCCATGGTGGTAACTAAGCCTAGAGTAAGTGATATTGCTCGAACACATTTATAGATGATTAGAGATTTTCCAATTTAAGAGTGGTAGCAAGGATTACAAATTGGCCTACCACCACGCTATGTGGTATGTCATGCTCACTCATATCAAAGTAGGCAGATCTCAAATCTATTTTTGATCTGACGATATTTTATCACTAAAGGGTGCTTGAACAGATTAGCCTAATACTTTATTAGAATAGTAAACAGTGGCGGGCTAAGACCATAATTTGATGTGGGCGAGGTACATTTCGCGCGGAAACACACACTTATTTTTAGAACCTATTAATTTACTGTGGTCCGCTCTCTGTTCGCGCTTAATATATTCTTCACTGTGTATTATAATTTTAAAGATTAATTGAAATAAAATGATGTGTAATGAATTAAATAAATAGTGCTGCCCACTGAATCGTATTTTGTTCACAATTTCATGAGTTTTAATTTATTTACATGAAACCCGAATTGTTTCGTAATTTTTTTTGTTGTTACTAAGAGAAAGCAAATATATCTATACTAATAAATAAAATTGTTGTGTCTGTTTGTAATATCAAAATAACAACTTTTTACTAAATACATGTAAATGTTAATACAATACCAATGCGCAAAAAAATGATTTTAATTTTTTTTTCAATGTCTGTTTGTGCAAAACATATATGTGCGTATATTTGCTAATCATTTAAATTTTAAACCACATAAGTGTACGTAATCTACAATCGGTCCGAGGGGACTGCTCATAGATAATACACTAATACCCAAGTGTCGGGCGTGTGCCTCGCAATTTATATTTGTTAGCAAATTATCAGGCACGCGCTATACTGTGTCGCTGCTCATTGATACGAGGAAATATGCACACAAATAAAGCAAGTTACAGATTAAGCAAGCAAGTTAAACTATGTTTCAGTGTTTTACATTTCACTAACACAAAGAAAGACATTTTGAGCTTGTTAACAAAAATAATAAGAACGCTGGGTGCTCTAAAACTTCGTAAAAAATATTATGACTGGCCAAAAAAGATTTGATTTTTTCTCAAAATATTTTTTTTTTCTTAGCTTCAATGCACTTTTTTTTACGAATAAACCATTTATGCCACTCCTTCTTGTCTACGAACGGACAATAATTTTGATAACGTTGGAACCTCTTTTCTAACAGTATAAAAATACTAGAATTTTTGACGTACAGCCCGCTGGTCGAACTCGTGAAGTTTTGTTTCGGTTGTCTTTTTCGGTGTTTAGCAGGAGGTTTTTCACCCTCTCTCGCAATATGTCAACATTGCTTTCAGATTTACCTAAAGCAATAAAAGAATAAGAAATAGAAAACATTTCATTAACTACAGTCATCTGTATCAAAATCACATGGCCGTAGGTAGGTATCAGAGAAGAGTAGGTAGATATTTTACATGTTTAAAAATTTTACTTTTTTTAACTACATCTGGTCACACTATGTCATTGTCAAATTTGACAATTATTATGTATAAAAAATATTTGTTTGGGAAAAGAACTAAAAATAAAACATAAAAATAGCAATAATAAAGAGTAGATATATAATTTAATTTAATACCGCAATTACCTTGCGATTAATATGGCTAGTAGTAGGCTGGAAAGAATTGGAACCATCTACACAAGGTAAGCTTATACTTTAAAAAATTACATTTTAAATTTAGAACAATTATTTATAAGACGCGTGAACTTTCTTAAAGGCGGGAAATAGTTGTTTTCCTGTTTTAAGGAAGATATAGTACCAACGTACCAAGTTTATAATTTCGCATATAATTTTGTAATTATGGCTTCTAAAAGAAAGTCTATGAAATCTAAATTTTTATCTGAAGACGTAAATGAAATATTGAATTCTTTAAAATGCGAGAATTCGCCAATAAAGAATAAAATACCGAAGCTTACACATGACGAGTCTTTTGAAGAGGATAGTAGAATCAAAACTGAACAGAATTCTAAGAAAAAGCAAGTTGAATCACATTTTGATGTTACTCAAAAGATATTTAATGTCACAGATCAACAATTGATAAAAAGGTATGTATATAAAATATCTTTGTTTTGAATAATAATATATATGATTAAATCACTTCATTAATACTTATTCAGAAAATATCTTTGGATCGTTTAAAAAAAAATACATTAAGTAATTAGACTTAGCTATTTATTCATATGTTTGCACTGCTACTATGTAGCTCTATTTTGTAATTATGAACAATTTCAGGGAGAAAAGCATTGAAAATTTACTCAATTCCTTATCAGATATTATATCCCAAATTAAGGTGGACAATGAAGTAATGACACACAATGAAAAAAAATTGGAACAAGTGATATGTGTTTTAATGAAATGTATACATCAATCAACACTTGCTCGTGAAGAAAATTTGAAAAACCTAGAAGAAGTTTACAAGATGTATAAAAAATAAGTAAGTTAACATGTTTTTTTTTAAATGCGCATCAAATTGTTCTATTATAAAAAATATTAATTATTTTTTAGGTTTGAAGAAATGTATTTAGAAGGTAAAACTGAAAAGAAGGAATTAAATGAAGATATTAATAAATTACAAGAAAAACTTATTTCCGATGCAAAACGCAGTGGATGGGAAGCAGTTCGTAATAATATCTGTCATGTCTTGCAAAATGAATTTCGAATTTAATTCTATATTAATTTTATTATAATATGATTCTGTATGGTGTAATGTGTATGGTCTTGACACATGTCTGGTTTTAGAAATTTCACATTTCTTAATTTAATTATATCTCAGTAAATTTATAACTTAAATTTTATAAATTAAACTTTAGTTATTCTATAAACACATACTTCTTTTAAACTTTTTATTATCTGTAATTTGATTATTAAGTAAATATGTATCTTCATGTCTATGTACTTATTCATTAAACTTCTTAGAAATTTCTAATGTGTTTATTATTTTAAAGTCTGAATAAAGAAAAAATTAAAATACAAAATCTAATTTTTATTGAAACTAGTAACTTTTGTTAAATTTGTTACCACAAACCAAGATACCTACTGTGTTAAGAACTGTGTTAGTACAAACATTTGAATTTAATTGAATAAATTGTTTTAAGAAAAGTCTAATAAGTCTGGTATTCGGATTTCCAGTACATGTAAAATTCTAACAATGTCTTGTACACTACTAATAGGTAGGGGAATGTGTAAACTTGTAATAAAATCTCTTTGGCAGTACTAATCATATCTGGTTTGTTTTAATGACATTAAAAATGATGCATTTAAAAGAAAAAGAAACTAGTAAAATGTTCTCAGCTATTTTTCATTTGTTTTTCTTTCTGTAACCCATTTGAAAAAAGCTAGACATACAAAAAAGTTCACTGAATGAAACCTACCGTGTACTCATTCGCAATTCTTTACTAAAGACATATTGAAACCGAATCCTTTTTGAAGAGTTTGATAAATGCTAATGAAAACTGTGATAATCATGTAGGACAAGAACATGCGAAAAAGTCATGGTCAAAAGTCGGTCAGGCTTCACAGATTGTGGCAAAACCTGAGTTAACTCCCATTAAGATGATGTTGTGTGTATTATGGATTGGAAGGGCATTGCTCATCATGAGCTTTTACCGCCAGGGAAACCATTGGTTCAGATCTTTACTGCTAACAACTAATGAGATTAGACGATAGAAGTTGAAAGGAAGGGGCCGGAAGTGATTAAGAGAAAGATTATGGTTTTCATTATGATAGGGCTAGACCACACACGTATTTGGTCACTCAGCCAAAATTAAGAGACTTTGGCTGTGGGGTGTTTATGCATCTGCCATATAGCTACTTAGTCAAATGCAGGGGCATTCCCTCTCTAAGCGTATTTTATCGCTTGTATCATGGCGAGTGTTCTGAAGAGCTCTTTGAGCTGATCTCCTCTCCATTCCAAAACAGAACCACGCGTGCAGAACTTCGGTTTCACGATGAATCCCATATCTTCAAGAGCCAAAAAGTTTGCTGACTCTTACTTTTTTTATCGCACTGTGAGGTTATGGAATCGTTTTCCTGTCAGCGTGTTTCCTCCTTCGTATGATATTGGGCTTTTCAAAAGAGGCGTGAAGAGGTATTTAAGCTGGCCAGCATGTCTGGCAGTGAATTCTGTTCAATATCAGTCGCCGCTGTTTTGGTTCATACTGTACTTAACATCAGTTTCAGTGCAGTCACTTTGCCAAGCAAAGTTTTAAAAAAAATCGCGCCAGCGTTGCGACCCGCCCGTCGTGTGGCGAAACCATCTTGTATAATTCTAGTATTTTATGTACCTCTCTAAAAATCGTAACAACTCTCTTTCATTTTACTATTGCTTTAGCACTTTGTTTTATGATATACTACGAGTGCATAGTATGTATGTCGTACTACCTAATTTGTGTAGGACGGAATATAAGATCCAAATATTATAAAATGTATTTCTGATAACGCTATTCACTATAACTAATAGATGAAAGTTTAGAAAGGACATTTTTGTTAATTAATTCGATAAATTAAAACTGACAAACAAATGATGGTAGGGACCAACTTAACTGGATACTTTACCTCTTTGTGGCAGATCTATGAAATAAGGAATTTGAAATATCATTTTTTAGTTTAGATATTTCATGTTATGTTTTTATATATAACCGATTATTCATTTTGTTCTAGAGTCGAAGGTCTTCTCACTCGAGGAGCAATGAAGCCGGATGATAGGCCTTTATGGTTTGATGTATATAGAGCATTCCCGCCTGTAACAGAGCCTAAATTCGCTAAACCAAAACCTGAAATTAAACCTATTAAACAGATATTTTACAAAGAGGACTCTATCAGAGCGTAAGTATGATGTCTTAACAGTATTTTCTTTTCATTGCGGATTTATGTAGTTTGGTTACTTAAAATTAGTTACTGTTTAAATTAATTACTACTACTATATACAGCTACTATTCAGTATGTAGCGAGTGAATCGCACATATATATATAACGATGTGGTCATACTCATTCTTATTGACACGTACAGCTTGTTTTGTATAACGAACAAAACAAGTGAATAAGCAACCTAATCACCAGTTGTTTTAATGTCGCAACACAGCGTTAACATATATAATAATTTCATTAATAATTGAGAGGTTCGTGATCTTAATAACATTCAAGAAAATATTTAAAAAAAGAACTCATTTCATTATAGGAATGACAGCTTAGTGCTTCATCCTTACTTTTGTTTCGCATTATCCGGATTTCAAGACCCGCACACTCTCCGGCCCCCGGCAGAGAGCCAAGACTTTCTTCCATCTCCAACTGGGGAGGCTCGTATAGTGCATGCAGCCTAGCATTACACTGCACACACACTCCTGCAGATCACACGCAGGAAAATAGGTTCTGTGGGGAACCTTTTTTCTCTTACATACAAATCGTAGGGATTATCTAGTGCAAATTCCGCAGAATATTTCACTAAGGTAGTGGTCAAGCCGGGGTTCGTAATACTTTCGTGCCATTGTGCTGGCTACCTCTTTCGACTAAGAGCCTTATGCTGTTTACCTTAGGCTGTTTGCCTTATACTTAAACTGTTTATCAAGAATCTTATTTCCTAAATATTACATTTGTTAACGTGATACTACGTAACCATATGTCAGTAGGTACTGACTCCTTGTCAACTATTAATCTTTATTTCGGAGCGCAAGTTTTAATCTGACCGATATGAAATAAAGTAAAGTGTAGTCATATTATTTAAAAGTCGTAAAAGTCAAATCAGGGAAAATAGACAATATAATGGTTAAGCTGGTTCTGCGTGAATAACTGTGACAACTCGGAAAAAAAATATATTGATAAATTCCAAATGTTTTATTTACAGGAAATTTCATTCGAGCGGCTTTGGCTTAGGTGCCGTCAATCTCCTCAATCATAATACAGATACACAAACAAAACGTCTTTTGAAACAGTACGAGAAGTTAAAATTAGAAAACGTTGCTGAAAATGAGCTAATCGAGAAATCTGCGGAAATAGTGGCAGTTGAAAGGCAGGCAGAAGTGCCGAAAGTTACAAAAAATGACCGCGAAAAATCCAGATTCAGTCACGGCTCAAGTTTTAGCTGAAGCTGATTTAAAGAATATATTTAAAGAATAAGTTATAATATGTACCAGACCGCACTAACCGACAAACACAAAATTTTTAAAAACCATCAAATTGTGTTCTGTTGTCGATTTTAACCCATCTCATGGTATTTTTTCTAAAATATCTTCATTGTACAGATTTCCTCCCACTAGAGCCTTTTATTATAAGCATAGATTAGATTAAAATTATATTATAAAGAATGCTGTTTTACTATTATTATTGGAAATGTAGACTATCTTTTCACGATTCATCTCTGATTCTAATTCTGTAATACTAAGGAATACTTTTAATAGGGGTGTTCTTCCCGAGTTGCACTATTTGCATAATATAAAGTGAGATTCCATTAGTCACTTATCGCTCATACTTTCAATAACTATATTGTTACAAATTGTTTATAAAGAGTTTCAGTGGTACTTTAAATATCTATTTCTTTTTAACTTAGAACGAAACAAAGCTTCGAGTCATAACATTCGTCCAGGATTTTATTCGTCGTACCTTTGGTATTAGCATAGATAAATTATAGCCTTTGGTATTAGTATCATTTGTAGACGTAATTTCTTTTCGAACAGATCTATTTCTTTTGACAGGTAGGGTCTAAAAGCTTCACCGGGTTTTAGGGAGAGGCGCTTAAACCGTATAGCCTAGCGTAAGGGCAAGACAGTAGTAACGGACCTCACTTTGGGTTATTACCTCAGACCCCGCGCTAAACCTAAGATGGTTAAGAGATTAATTGGATCTCAATGTCCCTTCCAGAGCCTATGTACCTCCGTGTGGTGTGAAGGGATATGGAGTGTAATGTACTTTCGCGTTGCCGGCGATTACAATAACCTCCCCAGTTGGGTTCCAGTAACTAACCAGTTAATTTGTCAACTCGCTACAATATGAAAAAAAAACTATACGAAAGGACCAGGGTAAAAAATAAAACACAACATTGATTAAGTATATAATATAAATAGATAATATAATTATTTTGACACAGTCAATCGTTTATAAATATGTTAGATACGAACCGAATGACTTTATAATAATAATTGCCAAGTGTAGACAGATGTACAACAATAATAATCTTCGAAGTTATAAATAAAAATGAAATCAAATAATAGCAACAAAAAAAGGCAGAAAAAATGAGTACATGTACACAAATAACAATTTTTCAAAATAAAAAATTACGTGTTCCCAATAACCATAAAAGTGTGAAGATATTTATATAAATTCAATACTTTGATGTACAAAGTTAACATTTTAGTTTATAACTTTCCACCATAGTTGGGGGTGATAGCTCAGAAATACAGTGGTCGGATACCACGTTGTTAGATGTAGATTCGAATATATCTTCTATAATAAATCTGAGCTGTCGTTGAAGGAGAACAATATGAAGAAACCATATTTCGGTGGAAACTAACTAAACACATATAGATATATTCCGACAGCATGAGTAAAGACTACATTTACACGACATAATTTGACGAGCCATTCCAGTAAACCACAATTATTGGCTTTGTATAGATAAAAGAAATCCATTACAATGCAGTCTTCAGCAAATTGCAATCAAATAATCCTTTGATCGAAGATATTTATATTTATAAACGTTATTTCTGGGATTAGATACTATTTGTGTGGTCAAAAGCAAAACAAACCTATACAGTGTAACAAATAAAAAAAAGAAATTACTATTATAGTCCAGTACCAAGCAAAACGGTGACTAGAAGTATCTAGAAATATAAATAGAACAAAACCCTATAATTAATATATCCGAGTAAATAAATGATTCCCTCAACGATTTCATTGAAAGTTTATTCCGTATGATTTATATTAAAAAAAAATAACCTTAATATTACAAAATGAATCTTGTGAAATTAAGATCAAATAGGCACTTGATCTTTAATTTTTATAGAATAATATATCGACAAAAATCCTTATTTATTTCAGAGGAGTTGTCAACAATATGAATATAGGAAAAGATATTAAAAAATGTTCCCTTAATAAATATGTGATAGTTATTTATCAACAGCCTTAATCTATGTTTTGATTTAATATACATTCAAACTACTGAAGTAACAACAGTCTAATAATATTGTATTCATTAGTGTATTGAATGATTTATCATTATTACTTATTGTCGTGAAGAATATGTTTTGATAAAGATAGTAAAGTTTAGGCTAATTAGTTTGGTAACATAAATACTTTGTGTTCTACAAGCTAAATAAACTGATACTATAAAGTTGTTTCGCAATAAAATAATTATATACAGAATTTTAGGCCATTCATGTCATACAATGTAATATTAATTTAAATAACTATTTTAATGATTTATTTACTTTCCCAAGAATATGAATTTTATCTTGATACTTGTGACAAAATTTATTATATTCGATTCACTTTTGTTTGGCCTCACGTTTTAATTATATTATATAGAGTTTACACTTGAATTAATAATATATATATATATATAACTATATGAAAGTATCTACTGGAAGATTCTAAACATGGCACTCATACTTCCAATAAAAAAATTAAGTAGGTAAATACATATGTATATGTAATATCACAAATATAAAATTATCCGATGACATAATACTTTACGAGACTAAATATCTATTTATATGTGATGTAGTGTATAAATAAGTTTTAAGATATCTTCCATTTCTTTGTTATAAAGGCGCATTTCAAGTATGTATTTACGATAGTGTCAAAAAATTACGATAGGTTTTATAAGAAACTTATAATTGACTTGATTTGAAAACAAATAATGCAATGTAAACTTTGATTGTTATTACGTTAAGTGAAACAAGATTAATTGGAAATGAGTTACGTTAAAAAATAATACGTTATGCACGAACGCATGCGCACGCAAAGTGCCGGCATGCACGCGCAAAGAATATGCGTGCACACGTAAAGTGTACGCACGAACACGCAAAAAATACTCACGCACATTTGAAGTGTACGCACGCGCACCCAAAGTGCATGAATGCGCACGTAACGCGCAACGTTTTGCGCAAAATCGTAAAAAAAAAAATAAGTATATAGTAAACTATAAGCACGTTAAAATAGATTTCATGAAATGACGTAGGTGCTTTTTGGTGTATATATAAATGCGCAAGGTTGCACCATAGTGAGGATACAATAATAAACCATTGAATATAATACATTATTAATAAATATGGAATGAAAAAAAAAATTAAGCCACTCTTAGCTACGTTTCTGATAATCGCTAAGACTATTAGATTATACATTAATAAAGTCGATCATCCCCGGTCATACTAATTCTTATCAGGGTAAAAAATATATTGTAATATATCGATTAGAGATAGTTGATTTTCTATTTCCCTACAAAAAGGTAGTTAAAGTGTCAACAATTGACAATTGAAATCTATTATATATATAAATTAGGGTGCCCCATTTAAAAATTATAGAGGTTTCAATATCAACGAATAATTATACAAAAGGTTATAAAATATATTCCGCATTGCTCTTTAGCGTTCTATTAAATTAGAAAAAAATTGGATGATATTTTGTAGCTTTAACCGTAGCAATAGAAACATGTTGCCGAATTAGATAAATAAAAAGTGGGTCATGACATTCAAGACATGCTACTTTATTGAAGACATTTTGTTGTCCTTTGTACATGTAAAATAGGGTTTATAACCCTCTTGCTGTTGAGGAATCCGTATTGAATTTTTGAATTTGCTTGATCACTAATTTCAATATATATATATATATTATATATATATATATATATATATATTGTCGGAAGGGTATAAACAATTATAGAAAATCATTACTAAAGTTTAAATCAACAATCTGAAGTTTTTACTATTCATTAGTACTATTTATAAAGCATAAAGATTTATACAAATTTTGAAGGAATACCTACAAAAAAAAGATTTCAAAATATACAAAGAAAAAAATGTATCGTTACCTACATTTTAAATTCAATAGTTGTCGTTTTAATTAAAAATCACTACTTACATATTATTTATGATAAGGAAATTGACCTATTAGGAAAAATGGCAAATGAATAATTACTATCCAAATTGTGTTAAAATTAATACCGAAAGGTACCTAAACGTATCTAAGCACAACAAAAGCATACTTCTTTTACTAATTGTTAAGTTAAACAATGGATAATTGGGCCGCAAGACACATTCCTACATCTAATTTACACAAAGCGAAAAACAAAAAAATATATATACTTACAAAATTGTTTATTACTAAACAATAAATAAACGATATGCGTCATTATTCGATTAAATATGAAAATAATACTTTTACTATTTTAGGCGTGTATGTCTCGAGCCGAGCCCGTAACTGCCCATTAAATTATCATCTATCAAACCCTTAACCGCATAATAATTCATTAAAATCTAAACCCAACGAACATATTTAACTTTAATTATGATCCAAATGCCTTAACCAAAGGCCGAGCATTAACTTCAATATATGCATTATACAATTGTACATTTCGCTTTCGTTCAAATTGTTATTCTCATCCCAATATGTCAATTTCCTACCGTAATCACGACAAGCCATAATATTTAAGAAGAATTTACTTAAAACCTTACGAATGAAACCTCTCCCGTCGGTTTCATCGTCCGTACAAATTCTGCAATCACAGTTTCCACTTACCTCTATCGATGAAGCGTTATTAGTCACTGTTGATATTATGTTTTCATGTTTTATCACATCACTATCAATTAATGATCTATCACCGTCTGTTATTATGATTTCCGGTACAGTATATTGGAATGTTGTCTCCGGCTTAAATGAATTTGCTGAGTTTCTGTCGCTAACGGAATTTATATTCCTAAAGATGCCCCTTAAATGCTCAACCCCCGAAGATGATAATTTGGCGTCCGAAGAACCACGACGATTTTCATTTCCTTTCGGAACCACTATATTATCGGAGCTTTTAAACACGTTCCTCATTATAACCTCATTTCTCAAACTCTTCACTTTACTCCCTTGGAAAGAACGATCAAAGACACCGACTCGCCTCTGGCGTGTATTCTTCTGATCCCCTCGATCCTTCTTCTCCAAAGACAAGGTCCTATAAAACGGAACACGTATTCCCAAGTAATCTTTGTCATCGTTACTATCGATTCTTTTAGGATTATCGATAAAAAATCCTCCACAGAGTTTCTCAAAGAGCTACACCTGCGCAAGCTTCGCCATTTTAGATACGATCCATCGTCGCTGACGATTGGACCGCTGGAAACCCGTTCCAACTTTGCGGTATCTTGCTGCGGAGGACCCTTTACGGCCTGTTTGAAATCACCGAACGATCCGGTAAAAGTGAAACACCTTTGCAGCTTCTTTATCTGTGGCGAGATACTACCGCTCCCGGTGTCTACTCCCTTGTAACTGTCCTTCAAAATCGTCAACGCTGGATTCCGTCCATAGAACGCATTATTCACGCCAGAAGATGCGCGCCTGCTTTTCACTTTAACCTGAGAAGCGGGAATATCTTCGAAACTCCTATACTGCTCGAACACGAGGTTTTCTCGCACCTCCGAATGAACAGTCCAACTCGAGCCGGCGCTACTCCCGGACCACTCCGATCCTATAGTCTGCAAGTAATTGAAAATATCGATACCCCCATCGAGCGATATCGATCGCTGCAGCGGTAAATCATGCGCAAATACATCATCGTTAACGTTGTCGTCATCATCTTCGTCCTTCTCTTCGAACTTGCTCCCTAGCCATTTATCCACCTCCTGATTGTTAAGGTTCAAGTTCTGTAACTCCTGCCTGAGGTCTAGTTTCGATTGGGGGTTTTTAATTTCTGAATAGCGCCTGCTTTTTTGTTGGGCGGGAGATGAGTGTGCGCGAGAGGAGGGATCGGAATGTCTACGAGGTAGCGGCGGCGGATCCACCGGTCGAGGACATCTTGCCGGCGAGCGACGACAACGAACGCCGGGGGAATGACCCCACGGAGATATCAGACTCAGCAAAGAGCTTGCGAAAACTGAAATCAACAATAATTAATTAAGATAACAAGTGTAAAAACAGAAGAAAAAAAAACCCTTGTATAGAACTCTGTAAATGAAAAAAGTTAATTCAATCTGACACCCGGACCGGATAGCGTACATGGTCATAGTCGGTTACAGACGTCATGTCCTGAAATAATAAAAGTCCGGAAAATCATTTGCTGTTTTTGGCAAGTAACGAACATACGAAAAGAGATATTTGTTGTTTTTTATAGGATGTAAAGATTTTTATTGTGGCGTTAACATTGCCCCTTCGACAGTAGCAGTTTCTTCTCGTTTCGGATACATCGGAGGCATGATGTCCAGATCTGACAAAGCAACCGATAACTTAACTCGTACACCGTGCCATGTACGCTGTACGGTCCGCGCGTTTGTTGAGGCTTTTAGAGTTGATGTTCGATCATTATTTACCAATATCTTGTTTGTGGGTATCATATCATATTTCATAATTAATTAATTAGTTAAAATATATTCATTTTGCCAAACATGACCATGACTGTATTCGGAATTTGGGGGTCGCGCGCTTAAAATCTAATGAATATAATAAATACAAAACTGATTAATACATAGGGTTATTATTAGAAATTTAAAATTCATTAATTTCATTTTCCACAAGATTACACTACAGCGAAATAGAAAAAAAAAAACTGCCGTATCGAGTATTTTAAGCTGAAATCAAGAAATGTGTTTTGTTAACTCAAAATTATTTTTACTCAACAATTTGATACATAAATTACATCGCTCAAATGAGAATTTCATAACGGGAAAAACATTTTCATATGCTTTTCTATACCGAATAAGAGAAAAAATTCATAAATCAACTATCTAAATTGTCAAATCAGAAATTTAGATACACGTAAACAATTGTAATCACCAGTATTTTCGCTTCAGAAGTTCTTTAAAATATTAAAAACGAGTTATTATTAGTTAAATAATTATGACTATACTATAAAATAACAATGATGACGATGAAATAAAAATGGCCCGTAGTTTTTCTACAATTACAATAAAAGTCGTAGGAACGACATTTGTTTTTCGTCCATTAAAAAAAAATATAAATACATTAGGACATACATTATTATTTAGATTTACACTAAATTAACGATGTATCTAATAAAAAAGTTTACGTCCTTCTTTTAATTTTAAATTATATATATATATAACCTTTAACTCAGTTTTCACCTGACATATAAAAAATTGCTTTAAATAATTGGAAAGTGTGAGAGTAACCGAATAATATTAGATCAGTTTTAGATGATAATATCAAGCTTTCATTATTATTTTTCTCGAACTGAGGTTAATACTGTTAACAGGAAGGGCATTATTAACAGCTTTAACCGAACTTTTGAGCCGAGCGCTTAAAGCGCTACGATAGGTAAACCAAGGGCACCAAAGGGATCGTTCATTAATCACGAGAGACTCCAAAGAAGGAACTGGTTCAGAAAACATCACGAAATATCACAAGAGGTAAGGATGGTGCAGTAAGACACCATATGTATTTATTTTTGAAGTTATATTTTTTTAACGAATTTACCGTCACGAAAAAACGACACCCTGAAGTTATCTGTCAACGTTTTAGTTTTTTCTGTTATTACGCCAAATAAGTATAATTTGTCCGTACATAAGTAAACACACAGTTTTTCGTTAAACTCGCAATGTTTAATCAAATTAAATTATACCTACCTGTATGTCAAGAAAATCTGAAAATTTTCAAGGTCGGTACTTTGTATTTGAACAATACGCATGGTTTCGGATAGAGGTTTGTATTTTTTACACAGCACGTATGATCAGAGGAAGGGTTTAAAAGTTGCTAACAAATATATCATGTGAATAACGTATAGCCCCGAAGTGACACAGGCCGAAATCCAAGGCTTAAACGATACAGCCGCTGGCAACAAATGAAACGAGTATTGGAACAACTCGCGCTGATTATGTGTATGCAAAATAGACGAAATTATCACTTCGTATTTTCCCGTTTCCTCCACCTAAACTGGGCCGAATTTAGTTTTCCTAGCAATTATAATATAAGAAAGGCTTTAGATATGACTCTATATTTTACTTTTTTGATTTTATTCATAAATTTGTTTGACGGACGTCTGAAACCGACGGTAAAAAGTTTGGCATTTTACTCGTTTTCGTAGGCACCTAATTTCAGTTTTTTTAAATAATTTATTGTTAAAAAAAATCAAAACGTACTGGTGGTGGCTGTGGTGGATATATAGTATATTATGTTTACTGTAATGCTATTGTCCAGGGAGGAAATAGGGGAATACGTTTGTATAGAATAAGCGCCGCCCGTAATTCGTCTAAAGGCGCTCAACCGGTACAGTGTTAGGTAGCGCAAAGGCGCTAAAGTAGTACGGAACAAAAGCAGAGACTTTAAAAGTTATGAAATCCTCATTTGAATAGTGACGTACCGGACACGGCAAATACCTCCGAGTCGTCCGAATCAGTACCAAGGGCCGAAAGAGATCCGCGGCGGCGGCGACCGTCTTCCCTCGCCGCGAGACGAGATTGCCAGCCGGAACCTGCCGTGCGCACGCGCATTGTACCATCAACACAATGTATCATATATACATACATATATAAATACATACAAAGCGGGACTATAAACATATATGAACATAAACTATAAAGTTTCTATAAAGGGTCTGTTCAAATTACATGCAGACGACGGGGCGGGGGGTTTCTGAAAGGTCCTTACGTAAGCAATTTTAACTTATTTAATATTCCATTTTTTTCTTTAATATTATGCCAATGCGTACGTAATCATTAAGAGCGGGAGTGGGGGGGGAAGTAAAGGTTTGCTACTAGTTGGTTACTGACTAAGGGGAAGTTAAAAAGGGCCAAACTTTTGCTTACGCAATATTTGAACAGCCCCAAACAATCTGAATATTTTTGATTTATTTCGTTTTAACACGAACATTTATATGCATACCTATTTAAAGAATGCATGTAGACAAAAAAAACAACTTTTTTTGTAATTCAATATAAATTAAGTTAGGGGTTTTACTGTAAAAGTATTCTGAAAAATAATAATAATATAAAAATATATTTAAAATGACGTATATAGGATGGGAAGGTAGTAAAGCACATAAAAGCATTATCAACAGGCATGATGTGGATATATATGAAAATATAAATGTTTTCCATGCAACACTGTTCTCCGTGCATTGTGTAACGATGAATTTCCTCTTAGTGCGTGATCTCTTTCGGCCCTGGTCTCATTTTCCATTAATTTTTACACAACAACACACCTAAAAATAGATAAACAATTTTGAATATAATAAATTATAGCCGAATATTTTCCTTATCATTAATTTAAAATTTTACAAATTATACTACACTACGTTCCCGTGATCTTTGAAATAATTTTAAAAAAAAAAAACAAGAAAGAAAAATGTACCAGAACCAAATAAAAGAAGCGATTGTGTAATGTGATAAAAAATATTAGTGTGAAAAATTTAAGCAAAGCAAAAACCACATACATGTTTTAAATGTTTAGATTAGCCGTGTCGAATTTGACCCGCTCTAGTCAGTATTTAGAAAATATTGAAAACAGAACTATTAAACACTCGCACTATATATTAAATCCAACATTAGAACTCAAGTGACAAGTTTTTTTTTTCAAAATAGTTGATGCTGTCGACCATGGGATCTGACGTTTGACAGCTGAGCGAGGCCTCAGCGAAAGTACACCGTTGATACTACCGGAAGTAGCCGACAATATTGTAACAGTAACATACTTATTTGACGTCTGTCATTTTATTTTATGTACGAATATATATATTTTTTAATTTAAATTAATTTATGTGAAAACTGTACCTATCAAACCTTTTAATAATGCCATAATTTCTAAGTTATAATACCATTATTACTTATACAATAACGTTTAGATTTTTTTTTGTAAGAACTCGGCAAAATGACTGCACTTCATGTGATGTTAAATAAAGTACGGGCTAAGAACATTTATGACATCCGATATATATGATAGATTAGATTAGATAGGCCAACATCTACCACGGGTATAGTGTCTATCTCTGGATCTTGCAGATCACGAAACACCAAGAGCCATATTGTATCACTGTAACCAAACTTTTCACAAGTGTATGGTATTCGCGATCAAACTGGGATTACCCTACCACCCGGTAACAGTTGGATCTAAACTGGCTGATTCCGAAATGCAGTCAGGCAAGAAAACCATCCATAAATTAAAATTATGAGCGAACAGTAACTTTTTCGAGAATAAGTTCGATGACTTATCGGTATCGATGTCATTGTATTGATCTATATATTAAAAAAAAAATATTATTTCAATCATGGTTTCGAGTGACGACATTAACGCGGCCTTGACGTTTCAAGTTGTTTACGACAAATATAGTACTTAAGATCATTTTGAAATGTTTGTTTGCATACTGTGTATAATTAATTATTTAATGTTTTGGGTTTTACGATTAACATTAAAATAACATTTATACACTACATAAATAAAAATTAAGTGATATTCGTTCGCAATGTCATTGCTTCGTAATATACCAAATAAAGTTTTTAGGAATTCATTTATTTATTTGTTTATTACACCAAATACAAATTGGAATGGTTGACCGGAAAATTCAAAAATTCATAGAATAATTGAAAATTAATTATGCAACTTTTGTATAAACTCGCGATCACACGTTGATATTTGAACATCACAACGTCTTTCAATTTTACTACGATCCCTATAGTATGCATATAGAATTTACAGCTGTCATCGAGATCACATGCATGAAGTTTCTGTATTTTTTGCAGTAAAATGTAGGTAAAACAATGCAATACTTTATGGATGGTGGTAAACGAATAGTGACATCCTTGTGTCATCTTAACAACAGATAAGAATAATATCGGTCTAGGAAATACAACTAATGGAATTAAAATGATTATTTATCGATGTTCCCGTTTTTAAAATTGTATTCTATTAACTTTATATATGTATTTTTAAGTATTTCTATTTTTCGTGCTTGTCTCGTTAATATGACAACTATCCTTTAATCAAACTATATTTTATAGATTAAATGTACTGTTTAATGCATTATACTAAATTTCAATATTTTTGTCGCTTTAAGACATTTAAATTATTTTTGGTTCCCGTTAAGCATAAATATTTAAAAAAGAGTAACTGAATAAATAAAAGTAAATCAGATTTATAATTAAAAGTGCAATAATGAAGTGAACATTACAAGTGATATCCATAATTATATAACAATAACAAATATAAATATATATATATACAAAACCAAACCTTAGTCTTAGAATGTTTATACATGAAATGTGATGTTAAATTACAAATATGAAACTTGATAAAATGTATTTTAAATAATAGCTTATACCTCGATCAATAAAATCAGAATTAATAAATTATTTTCAAAGAAAATCTCAAAACAAGTGAAACGATGACTATATTTTATAAACTTCATTGAATAATATGTCGTACTGATTTGGATACCAAACAGTTGACTAAAACTAATAGGTTATTTGAACATATGTGATGTTTTATAATAGCTGTTATCAAGAAAACACTACTTATTCCATTTAAAATGTAATTTGCTCCGTATTTTAATATAAAATATAAGTACCCAGATAGTATATTTGTCTCCCTTTCTGCTTACTTATAGTATATTAGTGGGAATAGTGTCACCAATTACGCTACATTTCATCGTCAGCGCATACGAAAACTGCAATTCAGCCAGTTTCTTAATTAACAAGCAGTGTTTTGGTTTCGATATGCTCATATAAAGCTATAATGTCCAAGCCCAAATCATCATAAATTGTTATTAAAATTGATTGAGGTAAAATGTACTTATTATATAGAAAATGCCTTATTATTTAGTAAGGTTCATATAATAATTTAGTATCATGCAGTTTAGTTGAGTTTATGGGGCCATTATAGCTTACAGCCTCATACATATTCTGAAATTCCCTACTTAATCACCACCAAAGCAGGTTAGAATATTAGGGTGTTCATAAGTAATGCCAACACCCGTTTCTACCAATATAATGTGGATGGAATTACACAGTATTATCCTGAATTTCTAAACCGCTCTTGCAAAATGGCGGTTACTAACTTGAACTATCTATAGAATTTTTATGACAACTCGGAATTTATGTTAATTCACTAAAAATACCACCAAAATTAGTTTGTAAAGGGTAAAAACAAACTCCAAATTATTTATACTAATATCCATAAACTTCCATTTGGACTGTCTAATGTGTTCATATTAACCTTTACCAACAACACACTATTTAAGAAAAAATATTATATCGCTGTAGTGCTACCACAACCTAAGAACACTTGAATTAGTCGATTGTATATGAAGGGTATAAAATTAAAACCACTAGTGTCCATTATCCACAAATAAACAACAGATAATGTAATTTGTCAGATCTTTTTAATAGTTTCAATATTGTCTGTCTTAGATGACAAGTACGTATGTAAAAAAGCCATATCCTTACTGTTTTATTTTGATTTCAGTAAGATACTGTGTAAAGATATAAATTATGCTGCAGAATTAAATTTACAAAAAACATACCTAACAAAGTAAAACAAACTTTATTTGATTGTTAATTAGAAACACAGCGACAACTACAGTATAGAGTACATTTTACAAAATGGTGTGTCATGTGAGATAATGAAAAATTTCTATTTAAAAAAAAGTAAATGAGGTTTCCAATCAAAGACATTTCGTACATTTTACATACTTTTAAATTTTTATTTCATTCTAACAAAATTTTAAATAAAAAAAGAATCAAAACTAGTTAAATATCTATAAGTAACTTATGATTTTTCTATATTACTTACAAAGATGTTCTAAATCACAGTTTCTCAAACTTATTTTGCTCTCCGCCCACTTTGAGAATATGTTTTTTTTTTTTTGCCTTTTTTAGATTATATTTTTAATCTGCTCACTGCCCTCTCTGTGCTGTCTTAATGCACCCTAATTTTATCTAGGTCTTCTACTTCCACAAAGGGGCGTTATCACACTGAGAACTTAGATTCTAAATATTTAACTGTCATTTTCCCAATTGACGATCCTGTAGGTTACCTATCAGAGTCTAGTTATGAAATATAAAGAGCAACTAAATATATCATTTGATTTGATCGCACTACTCCACGGACACTAATGCTATTACTTTTATGCCCTTCATTTTAGGTTATTACGTAATATATCGCTGTAAGAGTTATACTTCTTTTGGCGCGTTTGGAAAAAATTTTGAGAGTAAATTTTTACGATGCGTGCACAAACCGTCACGAAAAAACGACACCCTGAAGTCAGCTAGTCAACATACGATGCGCGCGCACCCCGTCACGAATAAACGACAACCTGAAGTCAGCTAGTCACCACACGATGCGCGCGCACCCCGTCACGAATAAACGACACCCTGAAGTCAGCTAGTCACCACACGATGCGCGCGCACCACGTCACGAATAAACGACAACCTGAAGTCAGCTAGTCACCACACGATGCGCGCGCACCCCGTCACGAATAAACGACAACCTGAAGTCAGCTAGTCACCACACGATGCGCACGCACCCCGTCACGAATAAACGACAACCTGAAGTCAGCTAGTCACCACACGATGCGCGCGCACCCCGTCACGAATAAAAACGACACCCCGAAGTTAACTAGTCAACATACGATGCGCACGCACCCCGTCACGAATAAACGACACCCCGAAGTTAACTAGTCAACATACGATGCGCACGCACCCCGTCACGAATAAACGACACCCCGAAGTTAACTAGTCAACATACGATGCGCACGCACCCCGTCACGAATAAACGACACCCCGAAGTTAACTAGTCAACATACGATGCGCACGCACCCCGTCACGAATAAACGACACCCCGAAGTTAACTAGTCAACATACGATGCGCACGCACCCCGTCACGAATAAACGACACCCCGAAGTTAACTAGTCAACATACGATGCGCACGCACCCCGTCACGAATAAACGACACCCCGAAGTTAACTAGTCAACATACGATGCGCACGCACCCCGTCACGAATAAACGACACCCCGAAGTTAACTAGTCAACATACGATGCGCACGCACCCCGTCACGAATAAACGACACCCCGAAGTTAACTAGTCAACATACGATGCGCACGCACCCCGTCACGAATAAACGACACCCCGAAGTTAACTAGTCAACATACGATGCGCACGCACCCCGTCACGAATAAACGACACCCCGAAGTTAACTAGTCAACATACGATGCGCACGCACCCCGTCACGAATAAACGACACCCCGAAGTTAACTAGTCAACATACGATGCGCACGCACCCCGTCACGAATAAACGACACCCCGAAGTTAACTAGTCAACATACGATGCGCACGCACCCCGTCACGAATAAACGACACCCCGAAGTTAACTAGTCAACATACGATGCGCACGCACCCCGTCACGAATCACGAATAAACGACACCCCGAAGTTAACTAGTCAACATACGATGCGCACGCACCCCGTCACGAATAAACGACACCCCGAAGTTAACTAGTCAACATACGATGCGCACGCACCCCGTCACGAATAAACGACACCCCGAAGTTAACTAGTCAACATACGATGCGCACGCACCCCGTCACGAATAAACGACACCCCGAAGTTAACTAGTCAACATACGATGCGCACGCACCCCGTCACGAATAAACGACACCCCGAAGTTAACTAGTCAACATACGATGCGCACGCACCCCGTCACGAATAAACGACACCCCGAAGTTAACTAGTCAACATACGATGCGCGCGCATCCCGTCACGAATAAACGACACCCCGAAGTTAACTAGTCAACATACGATGCGCACGCACCCCGTCACGAATAAACGACACCCCGAAGTTAACTAGTCAACATACGATGCGCACGCACCCCGTCACGAATAAACGACACCCCGAAGTTAACTAGTCAACATACGATGCGCGCGCATCCCGTCACGAATAAAAGATACCCTGAAGTTAGCTAGTCAACATACGATTCGCGCGCATCCCGTCACTCTGCAGTTAGCTGTCAACGTTTTAGTTTTTGACGTTTTATGTCTTTATTACGTCAAAGAAGTATAACCTCTTACGTGCGTACATAAGTACACACACACATTTTTATTATGTTAGTATATAATAAATAACAAAGTTATAGAATTGTTAAATTAATGAATCTACACTCACAACTTCCTGATTCCGCTGTTTCGTTTCCAAGGCGCGTCGTCCGGCTCAGCCGGCAGCGGGCCTTGCACTGGCGGTTCCTCTTCCTCCACGGCCGTCGTACTCGCTGATGGCGATGTGTCTGAACTACTGTGAATACCACACCCAGAAAATATATATTTTGAAGTGATAACTTCTTATCGGAGGGTGAACTGCTTTCTTACGTAACGCGTTACGGCGCCAGTCTGTTTGGCTTCCCTCTCTCTCACGCATACGGTAGGCAGGCTCCTCCTCTCACTCTAACCCACAACGTATTTCAGACACACGTTTCCCCCTCTCTCTCTGTCTACTCAGTGTTTAGTGTGCGATAGAAATATACTGTTGATTAATAATCATACTAATAATGTACATACACAAAATTCTAGTGCACATATTTAAAAATTGTAACTAAGATTAAAATATATTTTATAAATCAATAAAAGATTGTATTAATAAATAACCTTTCCTTACATTATAATATGCGTAAAATTTAAGTAATAACCTATGTTTTTCTGAAGTTAAACAATTACAATATTAAATATTATAGTTAACTTTTTTTTTTCGAACTGACTGGATTGGTCCCTATAGCTTCACAGAACTTTTAAGGTGAGCGTGTTAGAATGTTCGGTCTAGTTTGAATTTTGCCGAACATTCGGCTAAATGTCCGTATTCGCCTCATTTACACTAATAAATATGAATGTAAATACGATACCTATAACAGAAATACAAATATAAAAATTTTTGTCTGTCTATCGTCTGTGTTTGTAATGGGTAATCTCATGAACGGCTGGACAGATTTTGAAGGGTATTTTTTTATTTTCGAAAGTAAATTAGGGTACCGCGTAAAAGAAAACACATAAAAATTTGAATAAAATCCGATTCAATACACAGTTTTACGGGCAAGTGATATAATTTATGAGAAATATTTTTACTTTATCTTAGTATTAAATTTAAAAAAAAAATTAAACGCAATGAAGAGTATATGAAACGCGGGCGCAGCCGCGGGCACACAGCTAGTCACTGATATATAAATAAAAACTCACCTATCTTGTTGCGGTTCAGTTTGCAACGCTTGTAATTGTTCCTCGGCTCGGTTCAATTTGAGTTTCAACTCGTTGCGCTCGTGTAGTATGGCGCGCAGCTCGCGCACGCTGAACGTTGGCTTCGAAGATTGATCCTCGTCGTCCAAAATGTCCGGTGTCGCCGCACCGCATGACGTACATTTCTACCAATAAAAAAAAACATTTGTTATGAAGTCTAGAATAGCAATGACGAATCTAGCTTATTTTTAACCTAACCTCTAGAGCACTAATCTAGCGATTACGCCAGCTTTCCATTGTTTTCCTATTGTCTCATTTTTATGGGTAATTGACATCATCAATGACAATCAAAAACATCTTTATTGAATTTAGGCCCTAAGAAGGCGCTTATGAACGTCAAAAACACTACCACCGGTTCGGAAAACAACCCAGCCGAGAAGAGCCGGCAAGAAACTCGATCTGGTTCTTATTTTTTAAAATAAATATAATACATATCATTTTTTTTTTTCATATAGAAACTATACAAATCATAGTCTTAACTAATGTTAGCGGAAGCACAGAGATGTGGGTTAATTCCAGACATCACTATCGTTCACGTAATGATCCACCCTGTAATAACCTTTTGACACTAAAACTTGCTCGACATAATACTTGAACTTATTGTCAGGTAAATCGGTAATGTTACTTGGGATCTTATTGTAAAACCGAATACTATTACCTATAAAAAAGCTTTTATTAGACTTACTAAGCCTAAAGCGTGGGACGGACAACTTGTCTTTACTTCTAATATTAAAATTATGACGATCATTCACTAGATCGAGCTTGTCTAAATTTTTACGAATATGCATTAAATTATCGAATATGTATTGGGAGGCCAAAGTTAAGATAACATATTAATTAGGAAATACTGAACATAATACTCATTTGACTTCTACTATATTATTTACTAGCTGATCACGAAACGCCATGAACCATATTGAGTCACTATGAGGGGGTTTCCACCATGTGCATGGAGGTCTGGACCCAGACGAGCACGAAAACCATATTACCCCCTACCCCGCATAATAGTCTGCCATATACTAGTTCTAGTTTTAACCCATTGTCTAGCGTTAATTTTGACCCTTTGTTATATTATTTCGTTGGCATTCTGCTTGACATAGTTTGGTTATTTTACACAAATGTATAGCAAAATACATAACAAAACGAAGATATTCTGTAATGACATAAAAATTCACTGATTAATTAAAGCAGAATAATCACCATTTGAACTGTAACTAAAACGTATAAAAACTAAGTAAATATGATGAAATGTTATCAAGGTGATACTATCAGAAACCTCAGCAATAAAAAAAGAAGTGATAATAGGAATTATTTATGTAGAGTTATATTTAATTTATCGTAATACTATATGTAGGAGGAACCTTGTTTTGTGCGTCTGATTGTTGTAACGTAGCGATATCCTTCCGCTGCGATTGTACTATTTCTGTCAGTTCACTCCGCTCCTCACGAATTAGTCGCATCTGAAACATTTAATCTAAATAAAAAAACAATATATGTACCTATACTACCTAAAATATTATTAAGAAACATTAGTACTAAAAAAATACTACATTTACGTAATAAAATAAGGTTAGAAACATTTAAAAAAACAGATAAAACAAATCAGGTAATTTAAAAGCGTATCATTTAAAACCAAAGAGCTAAATTTAGTAAATTAAACTAATTTAGAGTTTTTAAAAAACTAAACAAATACCAAACACAATTAAATTCAATAGCGAAAAATCCTATTATAAATTAACAGACAGAATATCTAAAATAATCTATAAAGTAAGGATAAGTGTGATCAGGGGGAATGTTACGGCGTGGTATAGGGTATATATATCTAAAGATAGTGACAAGGAATGCTTAGTTAGTGTAAGTGGAGATAATGGATGAGAGAAGATTGACGAAACGAATTTATAGAGCGAAAATGACTGGACAAGTCGGTGAAGGTACGACCTAGGTGTAGCGCGTTATTCGACTTAACGAAAATGTGTCAGGATCGCAGCAAGTTGAAGGATAGTCTATGCTTCGCCTCATGAGAAAGAGGCATGATCTTATTATTTACCTATGCAGAGCCTGACCAAGCTTCGATATTGAAATCTCCATTACCTCGCCTATTTATTTCATAAAGCTGTATTTTACGCGGAAAATGTACAAAATATGTAGTTGACATCAAGAATGTAAAAAGCCTTTCCAACTCAGACCTCAAAAGTAACGACATACTTTTCGCAAGAATAACAACAAACTACAGTATTCGTCTAACACAATGCCTATTTGCTACCATAAACTAATTATAAACACCAAATAAAATAATTTAAAATATAGATTTTAATGCCACAATGTATAATGCCAAAATAATAATGAATATCCTAGATATCGGATTAGCATAGAGGTAAATAATTACAGGTAATAGAACGAGCCAGTGCATTGTATTGTATGGAAGGACAAAAAAAGTGAAAAGCAAATTAATATTACAATTATGAATTACTTGATTTTGTAGCTGCTTATTCTTCCGCCTGAGGTCGCGGCTGACTTGAGCCAACTTCTCAACTTGATTCGTCAACTGCAACGTATCCAGTATTGCCATGTTTATTTTTTTTTAATACACAGATATTTAGAACGCACTTTAAATTATCCTATATTATTAATATAATATAATAAATATATAGAGCAAACTCTTATCTTGTTGTCACATAAACCTGACAGAAGGCATAGATTTAAATGTACAATCTATCGATAACATTTATTTTTCTTCACAATTTTACGATAAGATATTGTCAAAATGGAGATAAATATACTTTGAGCTTCTTATCGACTCATATCGACTTATCAGTGGGGTCCAAATAAATCCTGAATAAATTCTACTTTGAAACTGACATAACATATAAATAAAGCAAACCCGTAAATCATATATACTAATAAATAAAATTTAAGTGTGTCTGTAATATCAAAATAACATTTTTTTACTAAATACATATGAATGTGTACATGATACCTATACAAAAAAAAAACAATTTGTAATTTTTTTTTGTGCGTCTGTTTGTACTGGCTAATTTCCGAAACGGCTGGACCGATTTTGACAGGACTTTTGGCAGATAACAGAAGTTACTTCGAGTAACGTAGGCTACTTTTATTTTTCGAAAATAATTAGGGTTCTGTGTAAAAAAAATGAAAACTCATGAGATTCTGAACAAAGTATGATTCAAGCACTATCACAACATTATTTTCTAAGGATTATTTAAAAACTATATTACGTGATGAAGAATATATGAAATGCGGGTAGAGCCGCGAGCACACGGCTAGTATAACATAAATTATATAAGTTATTAGAAGAGATCGTTTTCCAAGTGTAAGTATACCATATACTTTAATTTTAAACATTTCTATAAAACGTTCACAATTATTTATTGAATGGACACGGAAGGGCAAGGCGATGTCAGCATTGTTGGACATTTATAATTATGTTTTATAATGATTTTAGTTCAATGTTTTTTAAGCTAAATGGACCTGAAACCTTTTTATATGAACTCTGTATAACATATATCATTGTCTAAGAATAAAAGTATTCAATTAAGAAGAGTAACCTGCAAACGATACTCGTATGATGACCCGAAAAATGTAAAAAACAGATTCTCTTTTCAAAGTTAGACATTTTTTTTTGTAAGCTGTAATATTGTTATATCTTGACATTTTTGGACACCATAGGGTTCAAATAATACACGCTTATCCTCAACCACACACACACATTAAAGATAATAAAACCATTTTAACAGTTCATCCGATTTAGTAGTTAACTATGAGAATAATTGAATTAAGCCCTCTCTCTTCGCATTCATAAAACTGGGTCATGTCAAAGATAGAATTCTGTTATAAAATTATCAACATTTTCACTCAAAACTATACGAAAGCTCGGCGACGAAACAGAATGTTTATATTTATAACAACCATAACGCTATTTTGAGTTTTAAAATTTGAATACAGAATATACACTCAGTGTTTTTGAGATAAATAGATATTTGAATCGTCGATATTGAATCATATGATAACATCATTCTTTTTCTTTTTCTAGAGCAATCGAAATATAGAAAACATTATTTGAATTTTAATTTAAAAAAATGATATTTACTGTTACATCATTTACAGTTTAATTCTATTGAATGTATTGTCATTTTTATAATAAAAAAGTTAAGATAATCGAGGATGTTTTACACTATGATAATGTCAATTCATCGTCCTCTTATTTCAATTACATGATATTTACCAACCGATTTAATTAAGAATAGTCAGTAACGTCATAACGATCAGTTGACAGCGATGTAAAATTTATGACGGAACCTAGGCACTCCCAAACTGTTGGCATAGTCTTGTTGACACAGAACTACGTGTTTCGGCATTTCGAATAAGAAAAATATATCCTTATCGTTATTAGTTATTTGAATGTAAAAGAAAACGCATAAAAATTAAATGTTTTTTTACTTTTATTAACGTTTATTATTTTACATATAAAATCCTCCTATCAAACTCTAAAATCAGCTCGAACTTTCGGTGAAGGAAAACATCTTGAGGAAATCATAGCAGGGAGGGGGCGACGCGGTGGCATGCCTAGCAATCACGTATCGCCCCCATCCCAAACGCGGCGGACGGCCCCGGGGGGTTTCAGTGGGTATTTCCGGGCGCTTAACGCCCGGGCGAGTCCCACTTTGGTGCGGAGACGTCCCTCCGCACCCCCTTACCCATTGCATTGCAAAAAAAAAGGGTGGTAGGGAATTTGTTAATAATACCCGTCTGGGTAGTTACCACCCTCGATAATTGAAAACCTGTCGCCAAATAACAATAGGTGTGTTCCGGCAGCATCACTTGAGACCCAGTACCTCTCTACGCTTAGAGTGTTTAACGTTCACATGGACACTTAACATCAGGTGGGATTGTGGTCAAAGCACTGAGCCTATATCGTGTAAAAAAAAAAAACAAAATAATTTTATTATAGATAATTACAGTAAAGCAACTGTACTTCACTTAATGATATAGAATCAGTGGTCGTCAAACTGTGGTCCGCGGGCCGCATGTCCCCTTCGAAGGTATTTATGCGAATGATTTTGATAGCCAATGACTCAAAACTGAATTTACATATAAGTAGTTAGTGAATTAAGTTTTCAAAAATGACTTAATAAGTTGCTGTTATAGTTGTTGTTAGTTATTAAAAGAAAATTTAAGAGGAGTTCGCGTTTGAAAGTTTGTAAAAATATGCCAATTAATAGATGGTATCAACTACCCAGTCCATTAAGTGTGGCTAGCAGTAATACCTATGAATATATGACTATTCACGTCCACTGTGACGACTACTGGTATAGACTGTAATCTATCAAAAATCGAAAATCATGCTCAACAAAAAATAAGTCAATCAGTAAATTCTTAGTAAATTAAAGAGAAAATTGTATAATTAATCGAAACAAATTATTAAAAAAGGAATGACTTTTAATTAGAATTAGACACGGCCTAAATTAGACACGAACTGTACAACGTTTAAAAATAAATCCGTAAATTATAATAAGATTTAAAAAAATTTATTTCAACAAAAATACTATTTCAAAAATTATAATCTCACTTTACTAGTTATTTTCAAAAACTATGGTCCTTATTTTAGAAGTCGACCATTGTCACTAACATAGTCCGATCCAGTGATGCTTCTTGCTTTATCACTAGCTAAGAACAATATGATATCGGCAATTTCTTCAGGTTCACCAACTTTACCGAGAGCTGTAGCCACCTTCAATTTTTCCTTAAAATCTGGTATATCAGCTGCATTAAAAATTTCAGTCGCCACCGGTCCGGGGCTAACGGTATTCACTCTGACCCCATGAGAAGCAAGTTCTAGAGCTATACATCTCGAGAAATGATCAAGAGCCGCTTTAGACGTCTTGTAGGAAACAATCTTAGAAGGATTAGTGGTTTTAGCAGAAACGCTCGACACGTTAACAATATTCCCTATCGTTTCCACGAGATAAGGAACAGCCAGATTTGTCAATAACACAACTGCTCTTAAATTTGTGTTCATCACTTCGTCAAATGTTTTTAAAAAGTTATTATTATCAAAAATGTCGTCTGGTCTCAATATACCAGCGTTATTAACAAGAACATCGAGTTTACCAAACGTATCGATAGTTTGTTTCATAACGTTTTTGACTTCATCGTCTTTTGATACATCAGCTTTAATAACTAGAGTTTTCTTACCGAATTTTAGACATTCAGCATTAACATTGTTTAATTTCTCTTCATTTCTAGCAACGATAACTACATTGGCACCTTCTTTTGAAAAGAAAATCGCTGTAGTCGCTCCTATACCACTACTGGCACCAGTTATAAGCACAACTTTGTTAGTAAAATCCATTTTTATTACAAATTATATTGATTGAAGGCGCTCTTCTTATAATGTGTCGCAATTGACGAATGTGTATTTTTTATATAAACAGACTACTACGCTAAGATAGTGTCCACTTATCTCTCACGATAAGTGTTAAACATCATACATGACAATTTAAATCAATATACAGAGTAACTGTCTATCTGTATAGTTTATCTTACATTTATTTAAAACGTAACTTGGACAAGTGACATCATAAGATTTTAAAAGTAATTTAAATGCGAGTAGCGTAAATCTTTATCCAAATTTTACAATGACGATGTCATAAATGACAAAAGGTTAGGTATCAATAGTAATTATAAAGAAAGACTTTCTAATTATATAACTCATCGCAATATTTAATTTATACTGGTATTATGACTATGGCGACTATTGATAAATTCTGATCTATCGAAAGTCGTTGTTCTATGAGTTTATTTAGCATCAAACGAAGTGCAAGTATTTTGCCGAACCCATATAAAAAGAATACAATTTTAATAGTTCATTGTATATTCAAAATAAACTACAAAAATGACAGTGATTAATTTAATTAATATTTAACTGTCCAAACCTACTCTCGTATTCTGACCTTCAATCATTTATAAGATGACAGTCACACATTATAAAATTAAGAAATACAACCTTTTATTAAAAGATAATTTATTTTAATTCAAGTTATGAAACTCATAAAAGTAGAAACTTCGTTTAAGCGGTAGTTATTAGTTATCCTTAAATAAATGATATCTCTTTTATTTTCTCTTTTCTAAATGACATAAAACTTGTACAAGTGTGTTTTCTTTCTTTTTAGAAGCTATATAAACTAACAAAACCGTGTTAATACCGTTGCACATGTTTGAATGCTAAAGTAAAGGTTTCCATTTTACGAGTTGCCGTAAACGGTCCAAATGAAATTAAACCCTAAAAGAAGGCAAAATTATGTCAGTCAATGTTTGGCTATGTGCCGCCAGCAAATAGGCCCTGCGAAGTCTATATATAACAGGGGTTAAATTTTACAAGCACAATCATTGATGTAAAACTCTATGATAGTGGATGAATACATTCGCATCATTATTATTAACTAATTTTTATAAAATCAAATCATTTTGATTAATTTCACAAAAAAAAAAAAAACGTTTCAAAGACCAAATACAGTTCAGTATCCTTTTAACCGACTTCAAAAAGGAGGATGTTTGTTACGCGATTTCTCCGTCAATTGTGGACCGATTTGCTTTTTTTTTATTTGAAGGAGTAAACTCTCAAAGTGTTCCCGTTGTCACCAAGTCAGGATCTGATCAGTGGATCTCAGGGAAATCTAAGCTATGTTCGAGTATTATAGACACTTAAACGTGTTTCATATATTTGTTTCCAAACCTATTCAAGTAATTGCGTACTGCAGTCATCATCTTATTTTGCTGATATGACAATGAAAGTTACAACCTTTTAACAGCTAGGAGTTGCGTTTATGTAATTGTGATGAAGTTTAGTCAATTATTTCCATTTATAAATGGATACATTGATTTAACTGCTTGTTGTTAGCTGACACCGATTTCAAAATGATTAATGGCATTGAAACAAATGATATATCGAAGTAAACAGAAGTAGATTAACCCCTTGAGCACTAACCTGGCGTTTACGCCAGCTTTCCATTGTTTTCCTATTGTCTTATTTTTATGGGTAATCGACATATTATTTATTTACTTTCTAATCCATTTTTATTGCGTATTTTTTTGAAGTCAGTTTTGTTTTTTATTTAAAAGTTTTATTCCGTTTTCTTTGTCAATAGCTATTGGTGAACTATAAACTAAAAAACTAAAAATGGAAGTAACTCACGCTATCAATATGCTGCTGCTTCTCTTGTAGCTGTACTTCTTGGAGACGCAATGTAGCGCGTTGCTTCTCAGCAGTACTAGCTAGTCGAGATAGTACTTCCTGATCGTGTTCACGTGCCGGCGAAGGTGGAGCGCTAGTGCCTTAACAAACATACTTCGGCTATTAATTTAATAAAAATAAATAATAATAGCAACGTGGGTTTTAAACCGAAACATTTTTATATGGTGCTGATAGCATTACTCATACCTATTTAATTCAACTTAGAAATGACAAAAGGGATTGAAAAGAAGCGGACGAAGTTGTAGCGAGATAATGAACACATCCGTGACGAGAACAACTTAATTAAAGTTTACAACTGTTCCTTTTTATGTCATAAATTGAGGTCCGCTAAGTATCATAATATATTTCATAATAATAAGCCTTATTTATTATTAAATTAGTAAAATAAATAATTGTACGATTATAATAAATAACATTTAATTCATAAATTTAAGAATACATTTTAATATGTCGATTACCCATAAATATAAGACAATAGGAAAACAATGGAAAGCTGGCGTAAACGCCAGGTTAGTGCTCAAGAGGTTAAATAGAAACCTCCACTAATCTCTACACATTTTTTTTTAAATTCCAAATACATATATGATCTACAGATCAAGTAGTCAGGACTCGATTTTGTAAAATAGAAATGTATAACTATAGGATTAAATATTCTAGACATAACATTAAATTGATAAAAAAACACCAGCTAGTCAGAAATGCTAACGCAGAAAAACGAATAGGTCCTTTGAAACGATAACAACAAGTCACGTGCAATAAAACAAAAACTACACACTCTTATAACTTCGTGTCTGTATGTGGCGATATTATTATGGCAATATAATATTTTCCATATCGCTGTTATATCAATAATAAAAAAATAAAAGGAAATTTATTTTACTTCATTGTATTTTATCTAGGTATTAAATAATAATAATTACTAGTATTAATCGCTTGTGATTGTGGGTTAGAAATTCAACCCGTAAACCATATCGTGAAAGAATGTCCGCTGAGAAAATACAAGGGTTCCTCCGATGATTTTACCATTCTTACTGACGAAGCTCTAAAGTGCCTTAATAAATTAGATATAGATTTATGATGATACAGTTTTCCTCTCTTTCTCTGGTATACCATTAAATAAATAAATTAAACAGTTCGAATTATCCTGTAATTATTTTTCTACTAGATAACATACCGTCCGCAGGCGCATTTATAGTTCTTCTGAGGCGTTTGTTCTCGTCTTGGAGCCTCGCAACTGCTGTAACGAGTTCTGCCGACTCCGAGCGCCATTGCTCTTCGATCGCTTCTATTTCCTACAACGCATAATAATTGTGAATAAATATAACCAGTTATATGTTACATAAAAGCAAAAAAAAACACGTTTGATTATTACTAACATGTTACAATTTAAAAGTTTAAAGGCACGCTGTTAATATTATAAAATATTTTAACGAGTTAAAATTACTTCGAGTAATATCGAAATTCGAACTAGTTTTTATCTCCATACATCCATCTATATAACCGAAAGACGTCCAATGCTGGATATTGGTATCCCCCAAAGATCTCAACGACGACCGGGCTTGCGCCACCCGTATCTAGTGATCGAAATTCAACTACAATCATTATTGAAAATGTTAGGTAAAAAAAACTTCGTCATTAATAACACTAAACCTTGTCAATAGCTACTGGAGTTCTTCAGGCGATTTTGGACTGTCATTTTGTAGTCCTTAAATTCATGAAGTTGTTGTATATAACTCTATATTATGTTATTTTGGTTTTGTTTTACATCAGTGATGGGCAAAGTACGGCCCGCGGGCCAACTCCGGCCCGTCGAGGGTCCGTCGACATAAATAGTATATGGCCCGTTATAATTACGTTTTGGCGGTCGAGAAGAAAAAGTAGATTCTACTTAGTAGAATAATAGATGCATAACCTATAGGTACCGCGTAGTTCGTGTGATGCGTAATACTGATCTGACTGATGATGATGATTAAAAGCTTTAATCCAAAATGCATTTTTTCTATAATTCTGGCCCTCCTCTAGAACTTCTTAAACTTTGTGGCCCGCCATTAAAAAAGTTCGCCCACCGCTGTTTTACATGACATAATGTACAAGTAAAGTGTATCGAAACTAATGCCAGTGAGAGTGAATTCTGATATCTCCGAACAAATCCTTTGGGACGCTTAACAAATGACCGCCACTTTTTTGGGCATTGGCGACGAACTATTTTACCTCATCTATTTATTGATATATAGGATAATTCTTAATTTTTCATGAAGTTTTACAAAAAAGTTTGAAGAATATAGACATGCGTATTCAGCGGTTGCAACATGTACATTGTTAGATTATTAAGAAATTGTTACTTCTACTCCCTTTAAATTATCAATTTGGTTTTTTAACTTTAAAATTTTATATGAATGAAAAATAGACAATGCAAGCAGCGCAGAGGAAGACCAAACAAATATATAATAAAAAGTCTTTGGAGTGTATTCTATAACAATTAGAATTAAGTATATATATTATTTGGATCATAGGATTGACGTGTGTGATGCGTTACGTCTATTAAATATGTTGCAGGTATTTTGGTATAATATGTGTTTGTGTGTGTGTCTATACAAAACATTTTATTATTTATTGTTTATGTACCTACTTTAAACTGGTTGTCTACTGCGTCGTAACTGTGTTTATGTTAGAATTTACCGTTGTTTATTTTTAATCGTTTAAATTTTATATTATTGTAATTTTTTTTTATTGAGTATAATGTGACATCGACCTTCTTTTAGACATCCAATACAGGCCACATGCAGTCAAATACCGCTACCTTGGTAAAGGACGTTCATGGTAATGATAAGAAGAAAATAACAATCGTTATAAATCGTAAAGTGTCAGCAAAATAAAAAATTAACCCGCATGCTGAAATGTACCTACCTACGGAAGAAACAAAAACAGATAAGATTACGCCTACAGATTATACCAACAAGATGAAGTGTACGCTTAACATAGTTTTATTTCTCTTTTCAACGTAAATTGCTTCCACTGTGATATTTTTCAAGATTCGATAAGTTTCAATGATAGAGTATTAGACTAGTATTTAGTTTAATTAAACAGTAGATTACGGTATTAACCTAATAATACATTGTGCTAATACATTTTTTGGTTCCATTTAATACATTTTAAGGAAAAGGCAAAGGTGCTAAAGCATTCAGCCAAGTCTAGCAATAAGAACATTTTTCATAAACTCAGTAAAAAATGGCGTGCTTCTTGTACAGCTATTTCAAGGGACTGGTTGGGAAATTTCAGAATTCATACACCGCGTCATTGATTTTCAATTAACTTTACTTGTGTACTATGACTAAACTACGTTAATGAATTAAAAATAATTATAACTATGATAGACCAAAATCGCGCCAACAACCTTCCGCTAATATATATAATCTTGAGTTAAGATCGTTTAAACTTTGGTGCGGATCGAGAAGAGACACCTATCCCTTTCCTACAAAATGAATGTTAGTATAGAACTTCCACGAAACACGCAAAGCGTTACGTCATATCATACCATAGTGCTTTCTCTTTCTCTTTTTACGATAAATTTAAAATTCCTAAAGGTTTCTTATTTTTGATTAGATTTTATTTATGTTTTCAGTGGTCAGTCATAGTTTATGGTCATATTTTGTATGATACTAAAAAAAATCCACTCGATACTCCTATTACGAATGATTTTTAAGAATATACAATTATTAAAAAAACCTTTTTACTGATAAAACAAGCTGAACCCGGAACATTGCAATGGAACGGAAAATGTTTGTTTGGATCAGGACAGGAAGCTCAATATGCAGAATGACCGCGTAAATTTTATCATAATAGAATTAAATGATTAAGAGGAACGCATATACGACGAACATAGAAACATTAATTTTTATTTACATCAAAAATCATTAACACACACGAATTAAAGGACCTTAAAATTTAACGATACCTAAAAAGTACGAACAAACTCTGGTACAAGTAAACTTATTTTTTATGTCAAGCAGTATTTTCAATTAATCCTAATAAAAAATTAATCTAGCATAGTTTATTCGATTTTGACGAAATCCATGAAAACGCACTTCCACATAATATAGAGTTATAGTCCGATTCAAATTTTAAGGCGATTTGGAACATTGTACTTCGAATATTTTTGTATTTGGTTATTTGAACACACTCAATGAAATGCTAAAATTTATTCAAATTATGTACAGGCTAATCAATATTTAATAGATATATTACATCTGTATTTGGAATTTCATCGGTAACATCTAAGACACTAATATATATACAGACGAAAAGGTAGACAAAATCAACATTGAAGCATTTAAATAAATCTATTATGTTAATATTTAGGCTTATATTAAACTGTGAGATGGATTATAAACGACTGCAATATAATAACAGTTCTCTGCTCTCATTACCAAGTAGGTGGGCACATTAACTGATATGATGTGAGTATTTCAGCAATTCTATTAAATATTTTGTAACTCTAGTATCCAGTATAATAACACCGACTAACCTGAAACCTATCAAATTACATTTTATAATTAATTTCTAGTAATGAACCATTATTAACGTTACAATAATTTTTGAATTATTCATTGTTGCACTTATATTCCTTTACGTGTAAAACTAGGAAACACCACTGGGTCTGTGTCCACTCGTTAGTTGGCTTATAACAGGAGAACTAGTAAACCGACTCATATGTTTTTATGCATTCTCTAGTGTTAACATTATATATTTTGTCACGTTTGGTAATATACGAAAAAAGTTATAGAAATAATAATGAATGAAGTCAACGTGCCACGTATTTTTGCCAGTTCTTGTTTGTTTACCACACTGGATCACATCGTCATTAAGGTCCAAAGCCTAATATTAATACCCATTGAATATTTGAATTGTTGTGTGAAAAAAATATAACTTTTTACTTTATTTCAATCAAATACCAATTCTTTTAACATAAAACTATAAAACCCCTTGTCACATCGATCTCTTACCATGGATAAACTATCATTACCCAAATAGCCATGATATACTATTATTTATACTTACATCATAGGGCGACGGTACGGCTGTTATCGTTTCGTAACTCTAAGCATCACTATATTATATCTACTTTCATTAATTGCCCTGTCTATGCTATCCTCACTTCATGATTGAATATCATAATTTTCGACCAAATTTTAAACTTGTAATGTTTATTCACAATCTATCAATTCTAACAACTAGGAGTGAAAATCTAATCTTTTTATCGAACCGACTAAGCACTGTTGACCGGAACAGCCTTGACAGTTTTACCGAAATTTTAAAGCGAGCGCTTAACGTCCTCAGACGAGAGAATGGCATCCAAGGGGTCCAAAACGGTACGGAGCTATGCCTAGGCCGTCACCCGGGACGTAAACTCCACGGAATTTGCTCTAGCTTAACTACAGTGGTAAAGGAAAACCATGGACCCCAAAGTCCATTACAGTACCTTCATCCCCATGTACCATTTTATTTAACGTGGGAAATGCATTTACTTATCCTTTCTGCCATCTCTAATCCGAGAGGAAAGTCTCCCGTGAAGCGTCGGGATACAGAAATGCGTGACTGTGCAGTGTAATGCGTGTTATACTATTGCACAAAAGTGTCAATATATCGCATTAGCGGTGAATACAGCAGCCTCCCGAGTTGGAGTTGAAGCACACAAAATCTATACTCATCTCCTCTGGCAGTGGCCCGAAACAAACTCCGATCCCCAACTGGGGAAGCTTTGTACCCATCGCTACCAAGATACAGGGATACCGCATGAGCTAGCATTACAGTCATTATCCTGCACATCACACCCATCCACACTACACGCAATCACATAGGTACTTTAATGGACCTAGTTTTTTTTCCTTGACCATTATAGGATTTAGCTTACTAGGATCCGCTGAATTTTCTTTCCAGTTAACAACCCAATCAAAGTTTCGTACCATTTTCGTGTACTTGCATACCATTTATTATGTATATAAGTGCCTATTCCAAAAGTCCAGTGAAACTGTCAAAGCACCTCAGGTAAACATCATTTAGTGAATTCTAAAGAAAGCTATTCACTACATTTTCTGTATACTAAATGCAGTATGCAGTATATAAACTGCAATGTAGTTAAAACATTATAATGTTCATCATTTTTTAGTAATTTCATTCATTATTGTCGTCATAAAATGTTGTAATATTCAAGTAATATAGTATATTTAAACTAAAACCTAAACAAATAATAAATCTATCATTTGAAATAGAATCATCATTCTCCTGCCTTTTTCCAACTCACTTGGGGTCGGCGCAGTATTTTTTTCTTCTTCCATACGTCCCTATCAGCCGTCATCTCTTCATTCACTCGTTTTTCTTTCATATCATTTCTTACACACTCCATCCACACTTTCTTTGGCCTTCCTCTACTTTTCCATCCTTCCACATTCATATATATTACTATGTTACCATATGTTACTATGAACCTTTCAACTTTTCTACCACAGGCGCAACTTTCTAACTCCCTCTAATATATCATCATAAAGAATCATGTCTATCTAAATGCAGACATAACCTTTGCCTTTTATATTATACAAGGACTAATGATAATATTATTATGTTTATACACACTACAAAATAACTGGTAAAAATAAATAATAATTAATGAGTCAGTGTTCTCCTTAATAACAATAGTAATAATAATACCTATTATTTGTAATTATCCCTTGTGTTTAATAATGTGTTTCATAAATACCTTTTTGTGTAGGATTAAAAAATAAACTGCAATAATAAAGATAAATG
This sequence comes from Samia ricini, assembly GCA_014132275.2. NCBI lineage: Eukaryota > Metazoa > Arthropoda > Insecta > Lepidoptera > Saturniidae > Samia > Samia ricini. The sequence goes on from AP028168.1 coordinate 23,568,092, forward strand.
AAATAGTAATTTGTGTTAGAATTAAAAGGTAATACATATGTAGTATAAGACGTCGTCCATTAATCACGTGACGTTTTTTATAGTAATTTTTAGGCTCCATCTTGGTGATACGTGGTGATGGTTTAGATTACCCGCCACCGCCCCGCCCCGTACCAAATTTCAGGTGTACTTTTTTTAGTACAAACTATGATAAAAAAATTCAGAATGGAATCTTTAAATACAAGTACTTATGACTAAATTAAATTCTGGAAATCGTTACCTAGCAACGGCTAGTCAAGGTCACGCACTGCTTCTCTTTTTAGATATCGCGCGTTCCATAAAAAAATTAATACACGTGATATCTCACCCCCAGCTCCCCTGTGATGTTTGGTTTTGTTTTCTGAAATCACTCTCTCCTTTCGACCCTAACTTGTATAATGGGCAATCCCGAACAATACGCGACCGTATGATAAACACGTGGTTCAACAAATAATCTTAAGTTCCTAAAGTTGCCAAAGAAATTAAAAAGCTTAAGTGCAATCGGACTGGATATAGGGCCGCGAATGTGACTCCTGGGTCTAAACCTTCTAAGGTAATTATTGTGTGGAGACTATGAAATAAAATCACCCTACAGGAGATAGTAAATATACGTTGACCCTACACACCGTAACAGCCTCGAAATATAAATGTCCAATTTAACCCAACTAAAACACTAGTTAGCGCATTCAAAGCGAAGAAAATCCCATTTCCTGTAGCCCGACAATTCCAGGATACACCCCTTACTATCTCGAAGGGCATTAGGATCCTTGATGTCGACATCTCCAGTGATGTTCAGTTCCGTAGTCTCTTAGAAGACAAGGTCAAGCTGGCATCCAAAAAGCTAAGTGTGCTGAATAGAGCGAAGCGGTACTTCACACCGGATCAAAGACTGCATTTGTACAAATCGCAAGTCCGGCCCCATATGGAGTACTGCTGTCACCTCTAGGCGAGAGCATCTGAATACCAGCTTGAGCAACTAGACTCAGTTCAAAGACGTGCTACGAGAATCGTTGGCGATCCCAATCTCACAAGCGGTTGAGAACCTTAAAGTCTAAGGAGGGACTTTGCCTCCTTATGTGTATTCTACCGGTTGTATAATGAGTTGATTTCTGATGAATTCTTCGACATAATGCTGACACCTAATTTCTACCATCGTACGGCTCGCCAACGGCAGGAAGTTCACCCTCACATCTTGGAGCCAAAATGGTCCCGGACAGTGCGGTTTCAGAGGAGTGTATCCCGCGAACTATCCGGATGTGAATGAGCTCCCAGTGGCCGTGTTTCCCACGGAATACAATATGGAGTTCTTCAAAAGGGGCGTGAGAAAGTTTTTAAAGAGTTGGCAAGGCGCACATGATACCTCTGGTATTGCAGGTGTTCATAGCTACAGTGACCACCTATCATCAGGTGGATCGTATGCCTGTTTGCCACTGTAGTAGTATAAAAAAATAAATAAGTGAATACAAGTGGAATAGATCACAGGAGTCTTGTACTGAAATAATAGATATGAACCAAAAATAAGAGTCTAGTAAATTTCCGTCAGGGTTTATTATTTTGTGTTGAATTCTGATGCATATGCCAAATACCTTGTAACTTACACCATGGTATTTTTTACGGTTTATGTGAAGACATCAACAGATAAAACAGTATAATAGACCCTCATTTTTCAATGGTTACTTTATCTTATTTTAAATTATCTTATTTAAATTAATCAGTATTAAAAAAAAAAAACAATTTCCTAGGATACTATGAACTAAACTAAAATGATAAGTTTTTGTAGTAAATAGTATTTGATTCAACAGTAATTCAAATTAAAAAATAATTTATTCAATTAGAACCCTGATATGGCACTTATGAATGACAAAATACGTCCAACAATTTAGAAAACACGCCAGTCAACAATATGAACCGGCAAGAAACTCGATCTTTGATACAAAATGGAATCAAGTAATGTTGGCTTTAATCACTGTTTTAAAGGAAATTATATGGAAATATTGTGCGCTCTCCATAGTATTAAAGTTAATGTAAATTTATAATGAAAAATCACTACTTCAAGCAACATATAAAAACAAAATGGATTTTTTTTTAATTACATTATGATTACTTATATACAATACAAACTTAATTATTTTTTGTGTGAGTCAAAGAATTATTTTCCTATGCAAAATAATTAAAAACAAAAATAATTTATGTGTGTTAACTTAAAATATATAATCATATAAATGTGAATATATTTAGTCATAAGTGGCCAAAATCTAATATTATAGAACTTGTGTCATCTATTTTTCATCTGATTTAAATTACTTAATAATAATATAAAAATTAAAATGATTATATTTTACCAAGACAATAACAATGATTTGTAGATAATAATTACAGATATTAATGCCTACAAAATATAGTTAGTGAAAGTTTTCTAAATAATATTTTATAACTGTTATGAAATGTTTTTTAGCGAAAGGGGTATTTAAATCAATGTGGTAAATGATTTACAGTATACATTCTCTTTATAACAGGTTTTACACTACAAGCAATTACTTCATAATAGCATCTATAGCAATAAATAATAGCATCACTCATAGACATATTCATAGACTCATACATATTATAGACACCTAAACTGTGTACAGTAATCTGAAAATTGTTAATGGACTGGCTTATTAAGCATGTGAAATGATTACATCAGAAAGGAAATTTCCTAATTTTACATCAGTCATCTGTTACTTATATTTTACGATTTCCCAATGAATACTTTGATTATTTGTTACTATGAGGTTATAACCCTAATCAGAATAATCCCTGCTAGAAATATTTATATTAGACATAATTTCTTAAGAAAAAATAATAAACTCATGTATACAATAATTAATGAATACTTATACATGATTTAGATGAGAGCTTAAAAAGTTAAAAAACAAATATATTTTTCAAATGAAATTTTGTATTGAATTCATAAAAAAGGGAAAAAGATTATCAATAAATAAAAAGTATATGTATAAAGATATTTTTTTTTCAATAAATGTTAAAATTCAACAATAATATCTGAAGCTTAGATTAACAGACTCATAAATATTCTAAGCATATCAATATCATAAATTATTATAAATATTTTATAACATAGTAAGTGCAATAACCTTTCTGAAAGTGATGTAATGGTCCGTATTAATGACAACACTAAGCAGTTATGTAATTTGTACATTTACTTACAAGTATGTAAATGAAAACTTCTTAAATAACATAGAAATAGGTGAATATAAATAATATTAACAGCAACATGTAACAGTAATGCAATGAACAGTGTCTGGTAGTCTTATCAATGGAGAAATAACCAAGTAACTTCAAATTAAAAGCTTAATATGTTTTACACACAGTTTTTAATAATAACATTATTTAAGCTGTACATTCCAACATTACAATTTATAAAAATGTTTTAATATCTAAACATTCTCTAATTATTATATTACCACTTGACACCAAAAATTAACAAAAAAAATTGTTACAATGAACAATATAAATTACCGTGTTTTAAAACATCTAATATTACTTTTACCTATATTAAAAGTAACTACCTAAAGTAAAATACAAAAAAAAAGTTCCTAGTAACTCTGTGTGAATACACAATTCCGCTACTATCACCTAGAAACTCAATAAAAACCGTACTGAACTCCATATTAAGTTACAAAGATTCATTATAAAGTAAATTTAGTCATTGCGGGTTTAAAAATATACCCTGTTGTTGACAAATAATACACTAATTATTATTGTAAAAATTGAAGCCATAATAGTAAACTTTACATCACTTAGTGGAGGAATATTATATCTATAGACATAATAATTCATCTGGCAGATATTTAGGTAAGATATTAGTCACAAATATTTCCAATGAAAACATTAGACAATATAAAAAATGGAAAGTAATTATATTAACGCGAGCGGCGCATTGTTCGTTTGTGTCGCGCCGCGCAACCATCACTGTTTCATTCTTTTGTAACTTCATTATATGCATTCAGTCTGTGACGAAATATCAATTTCGTGCATTCAGTAGCACAACACGCATAGTGCAATCAATAAATAAACATCAATTTAGTTAACAGTGACCTCTAGACACCTACCTTTTCAAAGCGCTGCCTATATTCAGCCTTTTCAATCTTATCGTTTTCCAATTGGGAAATTTTTGCTGTCAACTCCTGAAGCGCTTGATTTTCCTTCTCGTTTCTAACTGCTAGATTCTCTAGCAGCTCTAGCGCATTTATCACCTTCGGCAGGAGCGCTGTTACAGCGTCAGGGCCGTATTTCTCGATAATTATCTCGCATTCCTTACCAATATCCGATGCAAGATCATACACATCAACGACGGTAACGTCGTCTTCGAAATCCTGCATCTTTACGGAAAAGCGCCTGCGGTACGGCATTTAATATCACTTTATTTCCACTTTACAATCCTATATATCACTACAACTGCAAATACAACATTTGCAAATGCGCCATTATTAGACAGACTAGTTTACTCTAGACTTTACTCTGAAAAGTGAATTGTCAAGTGACTAAAGCATAGTGTTTCACTAAGAGTAATAATAGCTCTATTTGAAGGCTAACTTAGTTTAAAGATAACGTAACTAAAATGAAAGTATAATATCTTGCTATTATTATATTAATTTATCGTAACTGTTAATATACTACAAATTTTAGCTAGTAGTAAACTGTTTTGTTTATTATGAAAATTCTTTTACTTTTGTTGTTACAAGTAAGGTGAAAATACATTTTAATACAGAGAAACATAATGAAAACTTTTTGAAAACAGAAGGTTTATTTTTTGCGGATTTTTTAAAGTTACAGCTATATTAATTAGAAATATATTCCTTACTGTTAAGATGTGAGGGTATATTATAAAAACAAGGAATCAACATCACACCATCTTCGATGTAATTATTATCTTCAATATGTGACAGTATGTACATACTTCAAACAAAACTAATTCTAAATTCAAATACACAACGATTCTGCAGATCCGACTAATGAACTTTATGTAAAATTGTTATTTATTTTAACTATTAGAGTTGAAAAAGGGACATGAGCATTGTATTAAATTATAGCATATTTAAAAAACCGCTATAATTTGGATAACAGTTTATAGTTGATGTTCAACAGCAGAGTACAACACTATTGGTTGTTCTTCTTCTTAGCTAATGGCAATTTGTGTACAAACAATTTGTGCCAGTGTCATGTAGGTAAAATGTTTTTTTGATCTTGTATCAGCGTTATCAAGCTCCAGTAAAACTGTGTCTCACGCTGCTAGAAATTTCCATGGAACTTTCTCGGCACCTCAGAATAAATGCTACGTGTTGTTTTTCTTAATAAACTTAACCTGAATACACTAATCAAACTATATCACACAAAACGCCACCAAGATTATATGATACAGAGTCAAATACACAAATTTAATGAAGTAAAGAAAACAACCTCTACATGACATACTGAGATCCCGCCAAAAACTCTATTGGTTGTTATGACTGAAAAAGAATGGGGTGCTTAGCGTGATTTTGGTCTGTCATGTTGTCGTTCTTATTTTTAATTCATTATTTTGTAGTATTTGACTATATATTATGTAATTTTGGTGGCATTTTACGTGATATAGTGTGGTTATGATGCGCAAGTGTAGTGAAATGAAAATAATGACATTGAACGTGAATTCTGAAGCGTTCTAATCATTCCTGTTGTGGTTATAACAGAAGGCCGCCATTTTGTTATCGCTAGTTATTGATAATGTTCTTAACGTCTGACTTGGCAGCATGGTGTACCTTTGCCTTTTCCTTAAAAAGGAATAAATGGAACCAAAAATAAATCACTGACAGAACAGAGTGACATCCAAAGACAAGTGACAGCTTCGATAACAGTGGCGTAGACAAAAGACTGTTATATTCCCTCTCTTTATTTGGTTACTCGTTTGAAATTATTACGTACGTAATAAATTAGGTACGTAAGAAATAGCATAATTGTAGGAGACCTTAAAACCTCATGATACCTATTATGAAACCAATATAACAGCTTCCTTTTCGTTATTGTTATTTTTCATTTTATTCAAAAAAATTCAATTGTATTTTTATGTAAAATGTAGTATCATTTAAGATTTCATTTCTCTTCTTTTAGGTATATGGCTCCAATACACATTCGCCATTGATTTTGCCTATTACAGGGAGACTGATTATAAAACGTTGGATAATAGATGTCACATTGATAGTTTCTTTTGATTTCTCAGCACTAAAAAAATCAATTCAAATAGTCAATATCTATCGTTTATTTTTTGATTCACAGTTATCTTCTAAATAGTATAAATGGCGATAAAAAAATACGGTTAAAATTAATTTTCTCATATGTTTATCAACCGATTTTTTTTTGTAGCTCTATATGGACATTATAGTGTTATCAATAAAAAAAAATTGGAAACATTTTTTTTTCCATCCTCAGTTTTTCAATGGGTAAATGATTATGGTCAAACTTTTACCAATAGACGAATACTAGTTTCGTAGTTTCATTATATCTAATAACAAAATACAACCATCGTAACTCTTACGACATATTTGAAATAGGAGACATCGATAGCAGCGTAGTTTTACGAGTATATTTTCCTGATACATCATGGATTATAATATTACGTAATGTTTTTTTAAATATTCTTTTTTCTTACACCCTTTACAATTACATCGGAATTTTCGAATATTAGTAAGCGATATCAACTATGCGGTTATGCAGATACACAAATACAGTTTATTCACATTTGAAATTCAATACTTAGGTATTCAAATAAACATAACTTTAGTCTTTGCTCGTTCTACTTCATGTTTGAGATCCTATCATAACATTTGCACATACATGTTTTAGATATTTGTAAATATTGTTTATAATCAGGAACATAATAGCGTTTTCCAGGCTTATAATCAAAAATTCATTTTAATCCATGAATACGAGAAAAAATAATAACTCTTGTATTGTAACGCTTGTGTTAAAATAATTTACTGTTTTTACGTTTTTGCAAATTATTATTATTATCTCAGTCGCGCGCTGTTACGATTTATTTATCTCACTGATAAAGGAATGTCGTTTCGCAACATGATGTTACTTTTCAAGTGCGTTGTTGTTAAAATATCGATTAAAAGCAGTCGCCACGCGCGAAGCAACAGTTGGATGAAATCAGCAGGCGGGAACGCGCGGAGCGGTAATTCCCGCGCGTAAACAAATATTTTTAAATTTTTCGTTTGTGCAATGAATCGTCAAAGTAAAGCAAATAAATATGTGTGTCCGAACGACAGGCAACTTTCATTGAGGGCAAAGTAAGTATTATTTAAAGATTTAATAATTCAGTTCAGTTGTTTTTTTAAAAAAACTTGTTCTAAAACTGTTCAGCAAGTTTAAAATTATTACAATTTATTAAAAATAATACGAATATAAGTATTAAAAGTAATTTTTTTATTAGGATTTATAAAGTGTAAAGATGGTTTTTTTTTATCGGCACTTTAAAATATTTTCTCGTATGATAAAAAATATAAATATTACTTTGAATAATTATTAACTAAATTTAGGACTATATCAACATTATATTTATATAGTATACAAGCTGATAATTTCATAAATGAGTGTTTACTTATTTTTTTTTAAAGTCAATATACCTATATCTTACAGGTAATTCTTTTAAATATTTATATATTTTCTAGTTGGTATGCAAATGGTAACGAATAGTTACCTACCCGATATATAAATAATAAAATTAATGCCTACTTAATAGTAGGGTAATCGAGTAATCCCGATAAAGAATGTTACGGTAACTTCTTATAAAATCTCTTTAATTCTTGTTCCACTTAAATTACCTACATTTTGTTTATCAATTTTAGTAGAATATATTTTATTGTTTCTAATTATTCTATTGAAATCTAAATAAGATAATGTAACTATTACCATCCAAGTTAATTGTATGTAATAATAAGGAAACTGCAAATTCTATAGTGTTATTATTTTGCTAATTTTTCTTGATAACGTAAGTAGATCGGTACTTTTATAATCGGGATCCGCGTACATAAAATATCTATTCTTCTATACTAATAAATAAAATTGAAGTGTCTGTCTGTAATGACATTTTTTTTGCTAAATATATATATATATATATATATATATATATATATATATATATATATATATATATATATATATATATATATATATATATATATATATATATATATATATATGTATATACGATACCTATACCAAAAATCGAATTTGTAACATTTTTGTCTATCTGTTTGTTCCGGGTAATCTGCGGAACGGCTGGACGGATTTTGACGGGACATTTTTTGGTATATAGCTGAAGTTACTCCGAGGAACTTAGGGTACTTATATTCTCGAAAATAATTAGGGTTTGGCGTAAAAAATAAAGCAAAAAAATGAATAAAATCCGATTCAATGCACAGTTTTACTGGCAAGTGTAGATTCATGAAAAATATTTTTACTTTATCTTAGTATTTAAAAAAAATAGAGTTCCGTTTAAAAAAAATGCTGTGAAGAATAAATGAAACGCGGGCGCAGCCGCGGACACCCAGCCAGTGTATATATATAATTTACAATTGTTATATATATTATATAAATCCCTGAATTAACTCAACAACTTGTAATTTAGTTATCGGGGCATGGGTTTTAATTAGTTATTTCCTTATATAAATAAATAAACCTTACTTAAGAAATGAAAGAATTATTCATTACTTTTTTATTGAGATTTGTAAAAATATTTTTAATTGTACATGATAAATATTATATATATATATATATATATATATATATATATATATATCACTGAACGAGTACTTTCTTAAAATATACAAATTGATTTCTGTGTAATGTTTTTTTTAGTTCTAAATCCATCTCATAGGTGGATATATTCCACTGTGCACTCCTAACGCATGTGGTTATGTGATTAAGCCTAAAGCAGGGAGAATTTCACGCAAAACCTAAACGTGAAATTAATTTTGTTTTCAAAATCTTAACAAATCATAGACTGCATCCGTTTAAGAAGCCAACTTGAATCAATAAAGATTTAGACGATGTACCTACTCATGTGGGATGTTACGTAGGAGGATAGGAAATTAACGTGACGAGAATACGGACAAATGTAATCAACAATATCATATGTTTCAACCTATGTTTAGTAATATTGATTATTTATGATTACATTTATAACAAGCTGTGCCTGCGGTTGTGCTTGTATATAACGACCTATGTAGATATATTCTTCAATTAACTTAACTTCCATTTCTTAGCAAATGTAATCCTTGTATTCAGGAAACGAATAATTTTTGAAAAATTGAAATAAGTTTTAAATGCGATCGAACATAAAATACAGCTAGTAAAATTTATACAAGAATATATTCAGAGGTTACATGGATCTTATAAAAAAAGGATATAGTTAAGTAAATATAGGAAAATTGGTTCAGTTGTGTTCAGGAGTTATAAACTCGTTAAGAGATAAAAACAGAAAGATGTTTTTTGTAATATGTAAAGAGAGAGTGAGAGTAACATTAACAGTGGCGTAACTATACCATCTGAGGCTCGTAGGTAGCAAATTCGCTGTATGGGGCCCCAGTAAAAATTTTCACGTTGATTTTAAAGCGTTTCAATATTTAGTCTTGTCTAACTTTAATTGTATTTATAATTTTCACTACATTTTGTTAAAAATGTATGGCTTACTTCTAAGCTCGCGGGTCGGGGCTCCATCGGATCGGGGCCTGTGGCATTTTGCTAGCTCTATCACCCTATAGTTTTGCCAATGAATATTAACTTGCAAATATTATATAAATAAGTAAAAACTTCTGGCCCAAGCTACGCGCGGCCTTAAGAGGATATCCTAGCAGCATTTATTCCATACAAACGTAGTCACCTGTTTCCTCTATGGATAATATTTTGTAGGTAAATGTATTAAGTATTATGGTAAATATTTTTATCCCAAATAACATATATCGACCACCACCATGCCCGTACGTTTTGATTTTGCCATAAATGAGTTATTGTAGAAACTAGGAGCCTTTGAAAATGAAAAAGTGCTTGATTTTTACCGTCATATTCAGACGTTCGTCAAGCAAATTTATTGAATAAAATTAAAAAAAAAAGTACAGGCATAGCCAAAGCCTTTATTATTCTAAAACTGTAAGAAAATTAAAAATTGGTTCAGTTTTGGAAGAGGAAACAGGGTACTACGAAGTGATGTCTTCATCTTTTTGCATTGGTAAAATCAGTCCGAGCTGCAATTGTCTCTTTCGTGTTTTTTTTTGGGGCGCGACGCGATAGAAATATCACTACGCCAGTCTACAATGCGTTAGCAATAACACACGCTGAGGTATCTGCAATTTTGTATTTTCCCATTGTGTACAATTTGTTAATACTAGCATTACTCGAGCGATCATGTTTACCCTTAATATTTTTCTGCAATAGTAGTCTGTTACAGATTAAATTAGTAAATTAAAATTAGTAAGTGTAAGCGAGATTCGAGAAATTTATTGGCTCGTTCCAAAGCTCAATCCTACGGACACCATAGAGCATAATCTATATCTATACTAATATTATAAAGAGGAAAGATTTGTATTTTTGTATGTAACGAATAAACTTAAAAACTACTTGACCGATTTGGATGAAATCTGCTATGGAGATAGTTTGAAATCCAGAGAGTACGTTTTCAAGTGTTTATTCCGAAAATCCCACGGGAACGGGAACTACGCGGGAAAAATCGCGAAGAGCAGCTAGTGAAAAATGTTTTTCTAATTATTGTCTTAATTATTTTTAATTACTAATTTTAATTTATAATGTATGATGATGCAGCATGATGGTAGGAAATTTTCTAATGACTCTCTGACTTAACTTCTCTAACTCTCGAGTTCAAAATCTATCTCTAAGCGCTTGTAGGTTTATTTATCTAGGTTTAGCATTTTCAACGATATTGTAATTAAACATCAGCTAAAATTGTGCTCATACGCTATGTCTATAAACTACAATGAACAATAATTTAAATTTCTATCATGCGAGCTCATTCAGTTTCCTCAGAAAAAAAAGAATGACTTCTTTGATCGACCTGAAAATCATCATCCTGCTCTCAATTTCTTATTTGGGGTCACCGCAGTATGCCTTCTTCTTCCATACATCTATATTAGCCACCGTGTCTTCATTCACACCTTTTGCCTTTATATCCGTCTCCATCCCTCAACTTTTATAACCATCACTTTTTTCGTCACATGCGTTTCGTCTCTTCTCAAAATATGTCAATACCAAAACAAACAATTCTTTTTCAGCTTTTCTATCACTGGTGCCGCTTTCAAACTTCCTCTAACATTCCTCATTCCTGATCCTGTCGACTCTGGTCACACCATACAGCCAACATTCGCATCTCTGCTGCATGCAGTAATTTTTCATCCATCTTACTAATCCAATGACCCCAAGATATAGGAGCGATAAAACACACTACCAAACAACATTTCTAATATATTTTTTGCATGAGAATCTGCAAACTTCTTTGTCCGCGATGAAATCGAGCCTAACGCGTACTGTGTAGTTCTGACTTCATAAACTATTCTGCGTATCTGGAAAATGAAACATTCCTGTTTCATTCATAACTGTGGTGGTAAAACATATAAAATGAGAGAAATGTCCTTTCATAGTCAAACCACTATAATCTCATCAACATATTATTGGACCGAATTGTCCCAGAAGTGCTAGTATTCCATGCACAGCTGAACTTGAACCAAATAAACAAGTTACATTTGATCTGAGTTCACCGACCTCTCTTCAACACTTCGAAAATTCTACATTTTACCTTTCCGGTGTAACCTCTGATATTGAGGTCACAATGGTTATCTATTACTAAAATAATGAGGCTGTCACGCTTTTAGATTGATAAATTCAGAGAATGAAAAGAAGAACATAGAGGTTATTATACATACTCAAACTTGTATTTTGTACGCTTCAATCAGTCAATCAACAAGTTTTTTGCGCTACACTTAATCATCAGCTTCAAGTACTGATTGTATATTATTATTATTTAGTCAAGTCGGTATATAAATAAATTATTAGTTCATCGAGATTATTACTATCACAGATCCAGGGTAAAGTTAATTCAGAACACAAACAAAATAATGTAATAAAATACTTCGTAATATAGTGATGTATCGAATAAGGAAAACTGAAAGTCAATAATGAAATAAATTTTATTTCTAAAAATAGATAAGTTCATGGTTATTTCAGCCAGTATGTGTACTTAACACGTTGCCATTGGCCTCGCGTACGACAGCGTTCCTTATCTACTGAACTTATGTCGCATCCGCTTCCTGCACTGCATTTGTTTCACATTTTTACTAAACTATTATGTTGTTCAAACCGTATAAAAGAACAAAATAAATTTACCGTCTCGTATTTAATACCAGTTTCACTTAAACAGTGCGAGAATAAATATTGCTATACATTTCATTGAAATCTTTAAATAAATAATTACAGTATATCAGACAAGCTATTATACTATGCGCAAAATAAAAAGAAGGATATTATTCAGTAGAACTTCGATAACTGAACCTCTATTGCTTAAAATCGAAACCTCGATAACTTAAACGAATAATTTACATTTAAAATAATTTACATTACATCTCTTCTAGAACATTGTTTCTGCTTTATCCAATGGTGAAAATAAAATTAATTTTATTAATACGTTGTGTATTATTAAGTATTTTCTCTAGTCCAACTATTAGATATAAAACCAATTTATCAAATCAAATTCCCGAATCCTTCTACAGGTTGTCCTTCCATGTTGTTGAGGGCTTACCTACGCTTTGTTTTTCGGTACGTGCTTACTATGCGAGAATCAGTTTTACGACCAATATGTCCGCCCATTGCCAATTTAGTTTGTCAGTTATTCGGGTAATCTCCTCGTGCCTATTTCAATCACGCAGTGAAACTCCGAGCATAACCCTTTATATTGATTTTCGAAAATTTAAACTTATTATTCCAAAAGGCTGAAACCATATAATGGGTATAATATACCTTTTTTTACTGTTGTCTGTTGGTAAAATGCTGGGTATTAGGATTGATACAAATAAAAAAGTTTGATATAACAGATAATAATATAATGCATGGAATATTTTAACATTTAAAATACATATTATCCAATTTCACCCAATAACTCTAACGGGGGGATGTTCCGTCATTGGCACAGGCGGTTAGTGTTCAGACCCCCGGGGAGTCAAACCCACACACAATGCGGTTTTTTTATTATTATATTGTGATACAGTATACTTGTGCATGAATAATGTCATAGAATACTATTGATACCGTATACTGCTTCGAACGACATAATTATATCATAATCCACCTAACCCAGGGGTCGGCAACCTGCGGCTCGCGAGCAACATGCGGCTCTTTGGATGTTAAGCTGCGGTTCTTTAGTTCCAAACGCAAATATTAAATATTAAAAAAAAAACATTTAAAAATCATTCTCAATCGATTAACGAGGATTAGGCACTACTTATATATCAATAAATTAATTTTTATCTAAAAAAATTTCATTCATCTATTTATTGTTGGCAAGAATAATTTTATGGTTTTTTAAAAACTTAGAAATTTTGTAAATTGTAATTTTTAACTCTTCCGACTCCAAAGGTTGCCGACCCTTGACCTACCCTTTTCATATTGAGTCTGAGCTTGCGGTGTAGGAGAATATCGTGATGAAACCATAGCAAGGTTGTTGGGATTTTCTAATACCCATTTGATAAGTCGTCCATTAATCCCGTGATGTTGTCCCGTGGTGAGGTTTTACATTTGATTTTCCTCCCAACCTAAAACCACTCGTATATATTTTTTTGGTACAAAGTATCATAAACATTTTTAGAAAATATATTATCTTTAAATGCAGGTATCATCTAATTTAATTCTAAAAAAAACTGGAAATAGTTGCCCGGCGACGGCTAGTTCATGCCACACGTCATTATTAGTTGAGTCATCGGTCGTTCAACGAAAAAATAATTATACGTGATATCTCATTTCATACCCTCTCCTGAAAGGTGAAGGTGAACCTTCGAGCGCCACGTGATTAATGGAAGATCCCTATGTGTGAAAATCTGTCACAAAGCAACTATAGTCGTTTACTCGCAACATCACTTAGAGTCGGTACCTGAGTTTAGCGTGTTTGCTTACTATTGTTTTTTCGAAAATAATTAGGGTTCCGCGGAAAAAATCTTAAACTCATGAAATTGTGAATAAAATGCGATTCAATGCACAGTACCCTACGTTGCGCGGAGTAACTTCAGCTATCTAACAAAAAAAGTCCTGTCAAAATCGGTCCAGTTGTTCCGAAGATTACCCGGAACAAACAAACAGACAGACAATAAACTTTAACATTGTATTTTGGTATAGGTATTGTATATACATTCATATGTATTTAGTAAAAAATTGTTATTTTGACATTACAAACAGACACCTTCATTTTATTTTTTAGTATCGATGAATATATGAAACAAAGGCGCAGCCGCGGGCACACAGCTAGTGTGTAATAAAATAGTATAATATTAACGACCTCATAAAACACTTGGAATAGTTGTTACCGCGTCGAGTCGGTAAGATATAAGTTATTTTACACATTTATATTACTTTGGAAGACGACTATAACAATAAATAACGTTCACCCTTATCTCCTCTCTGTGTCTGATTACGATGAAATCGACATACTCATTGAAGATCGGATAACATACCTTTTCTGTGTAATATTATACTTTACTCGATTCTACGAGGTAAGTCGCAGAAACCTGAGTACCCAATACCGTTCTTTATAACCGTTTCGCATCTTTAAGGGATCGTCCATTAATCACGTAAGGGTCGAAAAAGCCCTCCCGTTTAAAAAAAATGCGAAGTATCACAAACGTGCAGTGAGATTCATGTGTATTTAGTTTTTCGTTGAACGCTTGATATCTATTACAAAAAGTGTAACCTTGAGCCGCCGTTGCGTTGACAAGTAACGATTTTTAAAATTTTCCACACTTAAATTAGATTATTTGAAGATAAATAATACTCTGAATATTTTTTGGAATATTTGTAGCAAAATATACGTGATTTTGGGTAGAAAGGTAAACATGGTAGCTTAATCTAAAGCCTCAACATATATCAAGGCGGAATGGGGGTTAAAAGTTGCTAAAAACATGAAGTGTTCAATGGACAACTCCCTACCTGTAAAATACAGCCGGAGTTTTCTCTAGCTGTACTGATACGAGCCATAATTAGAGAATATTAACTGAATCCCGTTGTACATTTTCAGGCGACAAGGAAACCGAACTACCACTAATTCCCTTCTAATATTTGAATTAAACTGGTGAATATTTAAGAAATATATTATTAAAAAGTGAATAATTGTGAGGAATAAAAGCTAAACAAGGATCTTTCATTAATCACGTGACGTTCAAAAGTCACGAAACATTAGAATGGGATGCAGTGAGATATCATACATTTCTTTTTTCTTAAAACTCATGATGTGTAAACTTGAAAGCCACACGTGATATTGACTCGACGTTGCTAGGTAACGATTTAAATTAAGTGTAGTAAGTAAATTACATGTGATTTTGCATAGGCGCACACAGCTAGTCTCCATAATATATTTAATACTGAAATTTATGTGATGTGAAATGTGAATTTGAATGTGAAAATAAAATATTTTCGTATTATTCATAGCAAATTCTTTCATTCAATACTCATAAATTGAAGATGCATAAAAATAAGTATCCGCCATCTTCGGGAGTCCGCCATATTAAATTTAGAATGACGTCATTTAGGTAACAATGCATTGTCGTCTAAACTATTAAGCGTGTCTGCAAAGTGTCAGCTCAATCTGTGGGAGTGAAAAGATTGAAAATGATGACAATGATAATATGTTCAATAATGATTATTGTCAACTTTCGATCACCGATTTAAAATTTTTGTCAAATACTTTTTTTTAACTATTTTTGATCGTCAGATATAAAACAGCCACCATTATTATATAATAATGACCATGGTATATACCATGACCATATAATCTCAACTGACTCCAGTCTCACTCGGTGTTAAGTGCAAATGTGGCTGGTTGAAAGATGGTAACATTTGCAACTTAGGATGAACTGGGTACTTAGACAATGTCCTTATCCATACTATGTTATATCAGGATTGTTAACTAAGCCATCATCGCATCAACTTCCAATAATTATACTCTAGAAACAAAAACCTCTGAAAAACAGTTTATTGAAATTTGATTGTATAGGGTTTTAAAAACAAGAGAAATCATTCAAATCTGTCGTTACGCTGTTGTTGTTTTATATATGACGCAGCGTAATAAAAAACTTTACTAATTTAAACCTCGGTGTAGCGATTTGTTTCCTTCCAGTCGACAACGTTTGAGCTCGTACCAGCCCGAGGTACCGGGAATTTACCTTAAAATAGATTTTTATAAAAGGGAGAAAAATGAATTTTTCTTCTACACCGAGCGACCGGGTTTTAAACAATATTTATACCCAATAATATCTACTGTTTTATTATTAATATTTATATTATAAAGTATTCAGGCAAGTTCTATCAAAAGGTCTTTCATTTGATTTTCTATTTTTTATCGAACTACCTTAATGCTCTATGACATGAGGGTCATATATATTGTAGCATTGACGGACTTAGGAACCAGCGCTTTTGACACATATATTACAAGAGGGTTTGGGTTCCTCATATAATATAGATCTTGGCTCTATATAATTTAAAAAGTAAAAACGTATTTATTACTGGCTCTAAAACTGTTTTGATTTGTACTCTAAGAGTCGTTAGATAAGTCACTAAACACTAAAGTACCAATGAACTTTGCATAGAGTTTGTTAGTGTGTAGTATGATGCGTGCGATGTTAGTGCAAACGGTGTCACTGTATTGTGTTAACGGCGGTTACCAAGAGCTTCCTAAGTTGAGGATCATCTATTGGCCCACTGCTGGAATTCTATATGGATTTCGTTTATATAAATATAGATATCAAAGCTTATAAAAATACACAAACAAACTTTTTCTTCTGTTATATTATCAGATGTAAAATTAAAATTTAATAAATGTAGGCAATAAAACATTAAAAGGTCTCGTAAACGAATTGACGGGCACAAGTTAGTCAATTACCACTTTAGTTAATTGACCTATTAATCAATATTTAACCATTATTGGTGCTGTTGGTTACCAATGATTTTTTTTATCAATAGTTTGTACCGTATACTTTAATATTTGTATTTAGATATATTTTTATATTATGTATTTTATTTATATTTAATTATTATTAATATGGTACTAATGGATGATGAAATTTCCTTTTTTTCTACCATTGGTTTGATACACCTTCGAATGACAACAGCTATATTTCTACTACTGAACCGTCGAAGTAAATAGTTTGTTTCATATTTACCATTTAAACGCTCAGAACTTAACTAATTACTACAGTAATTTCCTAGAAGCCTTTACTACCAACTTTAATGCCATTCAAATGTATGAGTCTTGGTTCAAATCGCATCTACTTTCTACCACGTATCTTCTTTTCGGACTTATACTAATTAAAAATGGTCTAGTAGACAAGAGTGGAGTTGCGATATATGTCCGTAGCGATTTTTCGTACAAAATTTTCGCCGCATCACCTACTTAGTATTCAGCTCCTGCAGAGTTTCTATTTTTAGAAACCTTGTTCAATTAAGCCTAACCTTTAAACGGACTAGTATATTGACATCCTTCACTTCATCTACTGACTTTAAATTAGTTTTTTAATCTATGGGACTTTAAACAATACATCATCATAGGCAATTTCAATACCGATTTTCTTGCTATTCGTTCTCCTCGTACCATAAAATTCCTCCACATAATTGAGTCTACCAGTCTCCATGTTTTGCCTCTTCGTGACACTCTTCACAAAGTCTCTGGGGCAATACTTGATTAGATGTCATTCTCCACTCCATCATTTATTTCCTCTATGATCAATATCTTGCTCCATGCTTTACTCTTCATGATGTAGTCTTCATCTCTTATATCTTTCAACCTTCTAAGCCTCAACCAATAATTCTGCATATACGTTGCCTTGTATACATGAATATTATAAAGCTCTGAGAGGATATTAATAGGGAAACTTATTTACGGTGACATAGTTGACCACAAAATTCACATTTTCAATGATGTTATAAAAATGTATGCTCTAGTTAAACTAAAACGTCCGCCAGCGCCCTGGATGACAATTGGAATCCAAATGGCGATGTGAAGGAGGAACCGTGAAAAACTAGAACTTTTAAAACTGCCAGAAATTGATGAAACGGAACGGTACTCAATGCTAAACATAAAATTATTTTTAATTACATCTCTTCTTCTTCCTCATCAACCGATATCTGAAAGTTTTTCGGGACTTTTGGTATTGATAGAACCCGGCTATATGATCTACAAATTCCTAAAGCAATAGAGTTGGATGACATAAATGGCTATTTTACCACTGCTGACAATTTATATGATTTAACTAAGCGACATACAGTGAATTACGTAGCCAGTTTACCATTACTGACATTGCCTGTTTCAACTTTTCAATGTTTCCGCTAGAAGAAATTATAAAGACTACTATTCCTTCGGTATAACAGTCGGCAGATGATCATCATCATCCTTGACCAAAACCTTCCTGTTATATCTTATCTTATTAATTTTTTATCTCTCTTCCGGAATGTTCCTCTCCGAATGGATGAAACTTTATATTTAGCCTCTACCTAAAATTGTCAAACATACTCTTGCTAGTCACTTTAGAACCATATCTATTCTTTCGTTACTTTCTAAAATATTCGAGTTATGCGTACACTTGTAGTTATTTTTTCTGTTAATACAATATAGGCAATGCTACAACATAGGCAATCGGTTTGCTTTGGTGTGAACTTTGTGCTGGTATTCCTCAGGGTGGTATACTCTCGCCTTTTTTCTTTCTTATCTATTTATTACTTTCTTAATCTGTGAACTACGACGTGCGGATCATCTGTATGCTGATGACCTGAAAATTTATGCACAGGCAAGGTTTGAAAACATTTTGACTACGATCGATATAGTAAGCCAGGGTTTATTGGCGTTGGAAGACTAGTCCAAAAAGTTTGGTCTGTCCGCGTATCCTTCCAAATATCAGCTATATGAATATATAATAGGAAGATCATGGATAGTTAGCAAAACAAATTTAGCCTCATAACCACTCTGCCTGCTCTGCCGTTCCGATTAGCCGTGGCGTGAAATGAAAAATCTTAATTCGCCATTGTTGTGCTCCTTGTTTATATACTTATCCTTACTTTATATAAAAGTCATTTTGCCTCTGTTCGTCTGTCCGCTAATTGACTTATAATAAAAATATATGTATAATAATAGAGATTCTCGATCAATAAACCGATTTAAGTACATGAATCTATTTTTAAACATAGATTTAAAAATATTTGCAAAAAATTCTATTTAGTAAGTAAAAAAATCAGATTAACTGGCTATATTTTAACTAAACTATTGAATATTTAAAATATGTTTATTGCAGTAAATATTTTCTGAAGAATAGAACTATTATACGCGAGTGGAGCTGTGGGCACATATTGTTATTTAATATATAAGCTTTGCCCAGTAGGCGTTGAAACGCCATGAAAACATTCTCTATTTTATTTGTGCCAGCAATCTCAGCGGGCGTACGCAGAACAATTCACCAAAGTTTTATACAATCGGATTAATGGCTTAGGAAGGCATACACGATGTTTTTTTGTTTCATTTTATTGATCTGTACTATACTTTGAAGGAAAAATTAACCATATGCATTAAAAAATCGATTAATAAACACAGGAGAACAATCTTTTGGACCGTTTTAACTTTCCCTATTTATATATTGATAAGATATCACCTATCAATTATTGTTAAACAAAAGTCTGCTACAATGCTTTATAGTGCTATCATTTCTAACCTATTAGATTTTATTATATCTCATATTGCTTATTATAAATTTACGAAGTAGAGCTCACTTGCAAGAGAGCGTGTTTGTTGCCAGCCTGTAAACATGAAAAGATTACTAGCTTTAACGAAATGGCTTCCATGTCTTTATTATTTGCTTTATAATACGCTTTCTTTTGATACTGGTTTCAATTATATAATATTTCTCTGTTGGAAATAAACTTTAATTATAATATTAAAAATATAAAAGTTACGTATTCTCTATTATTCTCTAAGAGCATTTACAATCAACCTATATGATTCCTTTTATAGAATATTAATAATATTTTCTGACAAAATATTTTTACATAGTATATAGGATAAAATTGCATTTAACTTGGTATCAAGTTTTCTGACGTAAAAAGAGAATGGACATTACATAATTAAAATAAATTCTTGACCGGGATAGACCTCACATTTATTTACATTTTTCTACATTTCGCTTTAGTTTAGTATAGTACCACCTCATATCTTGCCGAGAGTATCGTAAAAGGCGACCAAGAGATTTAAGTCAGGGGATGGGCAGCAGTATTCTCTGAGTACCAAAAACATCTAATTGCGATCGCCAACCCGCCTGCCAAGCGTGGCGATTATGGCAATCCCCTCTCAATTGGGGGTGACATATGTCCACCAGTGAATGAACCGTATGGTTGAATGGATAGATAGATGGACCTTTCGTTTAGCACGTTAGCTATAGAACTTGTAAAAATACGAAAACTACGGAAAAATCATTGTCTATTTCTATTACAAAGCAAAGTATTGTTTGCGTCGTTATTTTATGAATTGAAAAAATCCACCTACAGAATTAGAATAGCAAAGTACCATTGAACAAACCTATTTTCGTTGAAATTTCTCAAATTAACAACTGTATCAATTTAAATCTCAGTAAAACTGTGTACCGTTTACCACATGCTTTGCATTAAAATATACATTGTACGAAACAGCAATGAAGATATTACATTAATACCAAGTATTAAAACTCTTTAGGAATCGTTTCAAATGTATGTAAAATAGCTATGCTGCCGCGACAGTGCTTCCGTACACTAACGGACAGACAGACGAATACACCGTACCTATTATATAATCTAAAGATAAGGACGTTTTTTTTCTTTTGTTCTGTTTAATTTTTCCTATAATATACTCAGTCATACCAGCTAATATGTCAGGGATTTAAAAATAAAATTTGTAAGTCAGTTCAGTGGTTATCGAATTATAAAATAACTAATGCACAGAAAGACAGACAGATAAATATTACCTTTTAAATAACATATGTACGGATAAGAACAGTGGCGAAACTATATCAGTCCGATGGGGTCCCGGCCCGCAAAGCCACGAGCTCAGAAGTATCCTGGCATTTTAAACAAAATTCAGTAAAAGTTATAAATACAATTAAAATTATACAGGACTTAATATTTAAACGCTTAAGTGATTTATTAAAACCAAATTACAACGTTACAATTTTTTCTGGGGTCCCATACAACGAGTTTTTCACTGGCCTCAGATGGTATAGTTACGTCACTGGATAAGAACCAAACCATGAAAACGTGAACAATAGCGAATTAAATACGTAGGTAACTAACTACCTAATAGTTAGTTAAGTAGACGCGTCCTCTACCCATAGTCGGATAATAACCATTAAAACATCATTAAAAAGATGAAAAAGAAGGCTTTTTAACTTGACAGCATTAAAGATAAGCAATAGATGAAAAAAGAAAGGAAATCGGTTGATAATCGAACAAGAAAAATCTTTAGGCAAAGTCAATTATAATAATATCTCTCTATCCTTTTATAAATAACCACACAATGACGTCTGTGACAACATCGTAACTGTGATAGAAATAAATAAAAGGAATGTTTAATATACAGAGTACAAAGTACGTCAATATTACGGAGATTTACCTCCAGGGGTTGTCGGTAACAAGGCAATATTTGTCTACGATTTTGCTTTGACGTCAAAGTTTCGGACATTTCAGTTAGCCTAACCTTGTAATTTATGTATTTGGCTTATCACTTTTTAATATCTAGGTACAGCATATCTAATAAAACTATTAGGAAATAAAAATAGAATAAAGTAAATATAAATGTTACTTTTGGTTGAATAAATAAAATTAATTTAACTGAATAATAATTTGGTGTGTATCATGAAATAAAAAAAAAAACATTACTTAAATTTGATTAATATTTCTAACATTTAAATGATCATTGGAAGTATGATATTAGCACTCATATTTTCATAGGAAATCCACATTTTTCTTATGTACTTTCTACCATCGAACTGTTCACCATAGGCAGTTCTTAATTTTGAGCTTAAATGATTGCGGACAGTGCGGTTTTTAAAGGAGTTTCCTCCCACGAACGATCCCGATGTGTAACCCGGTGGTCTTGTGCCCCAAGAAATACAGTATGCGTTTCTTCAAGAGGGTCGTAAAAGAATTTTTAAAGAGTCGGCAATGTGCATAGTCTTGTGTTGCGCCTGTTTGCTATTTTCGTGGTATAAAAAAGAAACGTACACATGTTTGATTACTGGTAGAAATAAAATCTGTATGACATTCGATGGCAGAGGCACCACTTCTTTTGTAACTTCATTCTGATGGGTGCGGCTTGTTAAATAAATTAGCATATGACGCATTCTTATTAATGTAACACAAAAATTTAACAAAATGCTGTACAATATAGATTGACATAAGTTCGAAACAAACTATCCTATTCCGTAATGAAGGAAGGTGAAGGAAAACATCGTTTTGAAACCATATCATCATAATAATACCCGCCTAGGTAGTTACCATCTTCAAGTTTCAAATCCTGACGCAAAACACAATTTTTTTTTTCAAAAAAATTATTAGTTAATCCGATGGGCGTAAATAGCTTCACCGAACTATGGGGTGAGTGCATGAGGCACTCACCTGAAAGTGGTAACAGGTACAATAGCACCATATGGTTATGAACCTCGGCTTAGACGTTGGCAGAGTGAAAAATTCCTTGGAATTTCCACCAGATTTGTATTGCGTATTTGCTGCTGCGCGATTTGTACAAGAAAGTCCTTTACAGAACCCATGTATCTGCATGTTATGTGCAGGACTGTGTGTGCAATGTGATACGTGTAATACCAGAGTATATGTACTGTCACTCTATGGGGCTAACGGCGACTGTAAGAGCCTCCCCAGTTGGGGATTAAATCACGTCTTCGCTAAACACCAATAGATCTATTGCAGCAGCATCGCTTGAAAACCAATACGTATAGGCTCATTTTGTTCACCATCCTGGACCACATCGTCACTTAACATCAAGTGAGATTGTGATCAAAGCGCTGAACCTATTAGTATACAAAACAAGCTGTCAATACTCAATACTGTCTCGATATAATATTACACATACCCTGGGTTTATATTAAACAGCGATCAGTGATGAGTGTGTGCGTACGAGTAACATTATCTCCCCCTTTGGATTAAGATTATCGTGTTACAATCAATAAAGTGACACGAACCACGGTAAAGTGAAACTATGAAGGAAAATTAAATTATAAACAGAACAATTACGAAATGCCACTTTTAATATATCCGAAAATAGAAATAGTAAAGATCGGTCTTCAACCTCCTTCGATTTTCGACTTTACGAAAAAATCATCGACAAAAAAAATTCAATTTTACACGGCTTCAAACATGTTTGCGGGAAAAGATGCCTTTCCCGCAAAACGAATGTTAATATAGAACTTGTACGAAGCAGATCGTATCATAGCACTAGCTGAGCCCGTAACTCCTTCCGCGTGGAAAGTATACCCATTTTTAATCACTTTGGGGTAAGCTTAAAAAATAAGGATATAAACTACGACTTACATAACTAAGACCTTAAATACAAAGTTTCATATAATAAGTACAGAGAAAAAAAGATTATACATACACATCAGTATTATGGGTTTGTAATATGACTCCTATATGTTAATACAGAGTATAAACTACTATCATACCAAATGTCATCGCATTCGGCTCAGTAGTTTTTTGCGTGACTGGCGAACAATTTTTTTTCCTTTAGCATTTTATTATCAGTATGAATATATTATAGATATTGTGTTGTCTTACTCTAAGATTATGCTAAGATGCTTATAAAAGTTCCTTATTTTTCATCAGATTTTAATTTAGTTTTCAGCAATCTGTTTTATTTTTAGTCTATTTTAAGATAAAACAATATATAATTAGTAAACATCCCTATAGATCAGGACTGAATTCTGAAAATGGTAAAAAGTGAAAAAAATAATAGTAAGATGAAACCCAACAAAAAATGCAAGGAAAATAATTTACGGGCGATTTAAGGTTGGGAAGTGGAAAGGGGGTGAGTTTTTAAGGCTAAAAAACGATTTATCTCGATTTCCGGCAAAACTACAATCCTATAGAAAAAAGTCAAATGGCAAAGTTGTAGGTAATAAAAAGATCTACAACTGTTGAATTTACATTTTTTTCACATAACCTCAAAATTTTATTTGAAAAATTAAATAAACCAAGTTTTTGGTTATTTAAATCTTTTACATAAAACTTTTTTTATACGAAATTTGGTAATAACCTACTATTTTATGTCTCAAACACACTGTAATGTTTTTATACATTTATTTTTTTACCTTATTTTGACTTAATATCCGAAAAGCACCCTAATTTTCAAACGAAAATTCTCACGCCAAAATATCTGCTTTATTAAAAAAGTCGGTGGGCTTTTTGTTTTGTTGAAATCTCTACTTTCTGATGGTGAAAAAATACTACAATGGTACTATGGTAAATTTTCTCAAAAAAAAAACTAAATTTGCACTAAACTTTATTCCATAGGACTTGTAGTTTTGCCAGAAAACAAGATCAACCGTTTTTTTACCCTTAAAAACTCACCCCCCTCACCTCTTCCACTTCCCGACCTCAGGTGGGTTTAAACATGCTATTTTTTTTTAAATTATCGACCCTGGTCTACTATTATTATAATGCTACAAAATAAATGTCAAATAATTCGACGCGGAACGGAACGGAACATATGTGTTTTGGTGAAAGGTAACTTACGCGCGTCTGGCGGCCATTATTTATATTTGGAGTTGCACAATGATACTCAAACATTGTCATGTTTCTTGTTAGATAATATTAATAAATTATATTATTTATTGATAATGATAGATAGATGTCTATATTTATAAAGACGTAACTGTTTTTTTTTTTGTTCAGCTAAAACATCAAATCTATTGGACTAGTTTCGGTCGGATTTTTTGTTATGTTTCTTATAATATTACGAAGGGCATAAGCATAATCTTTGTATTATTATTTTGCGATACATTTTTTAATGAAAAAAATATATGGTTGCTAACCACGTGGGTTGTAATAAGAGATTATTCTGTAATTTAAAAAATCAAATTTTGTACATAACCCATGCTACATCGGTTACGATAGTCAGTCAAGGTACTGGTGAGATAAGGTACATTGTATTGTGCGAAATCAAATAGCTAAAATATACTTAGTCTATTAGATCACGTGAATGAATAAGCAGACTGAAGCCGAATAAATAGAAAAATAATAACAAAAAAACAACACAAATTAATTAAAGAAAGACAAGTCCAATTGGTGAAAACAGTATTTGTGCCCACGTTATGGTCGTTTCCAAGCTTATATGCCTAAATAGCACCCATGGTAACGGTTTAGTTTGGTTATTAGGTACATTATCTAGAATTAACGTTAGCCACATAAGAGCGCTGGTAAGGTTTTAAACCCGCCTTGTGTTATTGGATTTCATTTTTAATCTATCTTTCATAGTGCTCATTGTTCAGATAAGTAGCGTTTAGTTGAATCATATGTATTGTAAAGGCAAGTTAGTAGTTGCTTCTGCCGCAGGGGCAACGCGGTGCTTGCGAAAGCTATTCCGTATCGCCCCCATCCCAAATGCGGTGGGCGGCCCCGGGGGGTTTAGTGGGTATTTCCGGACGCTTCTAGTCCGGGTAAGTCCCACACTGGCACGGAGTCGTCCCTCCGTGCCCCCTTACCTATTGCATTGGGGGACTTCGGTCTCACTAATGCAATAGGTAAGGGTAGTGCGTAAATGCTTTCCCCTCGTTAAAAAAACTGAAGCGATGATGTCGCAGTTAATGCTGCGATCGGATTCCGTGTCGATAGTTGCAGTTACGAACGCACCTATCCAATTATATAATGAATATGTGCCTTCGGTGAAGAAAAACCTCGTAAAAAACAATATTTGTAAGCAATAGGTTTTGCTAGTATAGCATTCTCTCACAACGCCCGCCTGGGTAGCTTCCTGTCGCCAAACACTAATAGGTGTGTTCCGGTAGCAACACTTGAAAGACAGTAACTCTAGGCTTAGCGTATATACCATCCTGGACCACGTCGTCCCTTAACATCACGTGACATTGGGGTCAAATCCCTGAGACTATACAGTGTAAAAAATATGTAATCGCGTTTCAAGAAAAATCTACCATTTATATCATACGTCGCTTTCTTCGCCAAAGTTCACTTAAACGAAATATGTAATAATATAAAATAACAATTAACATTCTCGATGCGGTTACCACCAGAAAAGCTACTCAAACATTCCTCGATTTTATGGAAGTACCTACTCAAATAGTCGAAATCCTAATATTAAAACATAAGTGAAGCCCAATTATTTGGCCTTTCGACATCTCACATTTTGTAACATCCCTAGTGACCTTGTAATAAGATATACTATCACATATTATATTGCACACATTGGTAGCAAAAAGTTTCTAACTAAAAAACAAAGTATTTCTAACTTCTTCTTTTGTTTTCATTATTTGCAAATAATTATCACTAAACATTAAAAATACTACTCTTTTTATATCTCTTTGAAAAATGTTTTTTTATAGTATTTAACACAAATGCGAGGACGACGTCAATCCAATACAAAAATTGACTCAGCGAGTCTGACATTTATGATTTTTATTGTCACCCGAGTAGGCTTCTTCGAAATTCAAAAGGTCACAGCCTAATCTAATTGCAGGAGTGCGAAAAATAAGTACTCTGCTAAAACATAAATAATTCCAGTGAGATAAGTGATAAAATTCAAGGTAAGGCTGTCGATAAATTGGGTACATATCACATTAGTCATGAATAGGATATCGGCAATAATTTTGCATTGTGATTTGGAATCGCATTGTATGCTCTACATACGCTCTTGACAACCTATATGCTATGAATGATCTCTTTTAAATTAAGCTTCGTTGTCATGACAATCTATTCGAATAGTTTTGATGCCTTTAGGAATTACTCATGTTTATATTCGTATTTCGGATTCACCACTTTGTTGAAGAGCAAAAATATCAAATCAACACTTTAGGGAAAGTTGGTAAAATATAACAATTTGTTTATTAAATTGAGGCTTAGTTCTCTATGTTTAACAGCGAAGAAATTTGGCAACAAAAACGAGAATCACTTTCTTGGAGCAATTGCAGTTGGTTTCCATTTCCGGCTGGAGGCAAAGTTGTTCCGGTAGATTCTTCGGCCATGATAACGTTTGACCTAGTAAACATTAAGAAAATGTTAAATTTCTATTTACTCACCCACCTAGGAAATCTTGCATAAGAGATTATTTTAATATGAAGACCACTGATATTTTCTATAGATAACATATGTACATTCCATCCATCCATTCAACTGAAAGATTTTTCACTTGCTGGACATAGATCTTCCCAGAAGATCTCCACGACGACTGCTCTTGCGCCACCCGCATCCAGCGGATTCCAGCGACCTTCACCAAGTCGTCGGTCCACCTTGTGGGGAGCCTACCCACGCTACGTCTTCCGATGCGTGCCAGCCATTTTGAGAACCCGTTGGCCCCATCGGGCATCGGTTCTGCGAGCAATGTACCCACTTAAGTTAGGCAATTCTTCGGGCAATGTCGGTTTATTTGGTTCTTCTGCGGATCCCCTCATTCCTGATTCAATCACGCAGTGAAACTCCTAGCATAGCCCACTCTATTGCCCTTTGAGCAACTTTTTTATTAGGCCTATTGTCAGGAACCACGTCTTAGTGCCATATGTCATTATTGACAACACAGACTGGTCGAAGACTTTCGTCTTGTGACACTGCTGTATTTCGGACGAGAAGATTCTGCGTAGCTTCCCGAACGTTCGCTGAGTGGGATTCGACTATTAACATTATTTATTTATATATGGGTATATATTAGAGTAAGATTTCGCGGAAAAAAACAAAATATTATAATTATACTAGAGTATCCTACAGAATATTAATTTCGAAGTTCACAAATAACGATTTTGTGATAAGTGGCTCTGAGAAATAACAAACAAGACTTTAGTTACTCAAAATGTTTTATTTGCTAAAATGTAAAAATTGTCGATTCTGTAAAGAATATTATAATGAAACGTGATGTAGGTACATACCTACATAAGTAAATTTCAAAGCATTAAATATTAAATTGAAATATTATTCCTAACGTAATTACATTAGACGATGTTCAAATAGATGAATCCAACGGAGCGAAATACAATTATATTGATATTAAATATATTTTCCAGACTCCGCACAGGATGGAGCGCCGCCCGCAGCGAGCCCCCGTTGACCGTCAGCGAGCGGGAGGCCATTGCAGCTGTTGTTAAAAGGGCAGAGAAACTTGACGAGGTTGAATCTAAACGAATCGGTCGACTAGTTGCCCGACTCGAAGGTAATATTGGACAAAGTACACTTGTTAATAAAATTGGAAGTCTTATGTAGGTATGTACGTCGACTTGGGATTGCAATCGAAATAATTAATAATTGTTTACCGGAGCGACACGTTTCTTTACTCACATGTAGCAATTTAACTTATCGTACATATAAAAAGAAGTAGTTACTTGTACAATTTGAAAGTTATACATTTAAATTACCTTTATTAAATCTAAAACACATTACTGTAATGTTTCCTAAATCTAATTCATTCTATATTGATTCTTCTAAGTGCAGTCCTTTATCAGGGTGCATCATTGTCATCATTAGCGATCTTAGGAATTGGAATGTACATACTATGTATTTAGTTCCTCTTGGTTGCTAGAGTAGCTTTTATACATCTTGTCTAAAAATATAGCCACACTCTTTGCGTTGCTTAATGTGGGGAGTGTAATTTAATTACAATAACGATCATCGAAAAATTAACATTAATACAATCAGTAAAAAACGATAATACAATGATGTAAATTCCAATGATTTATAACTCAAGATACAAATAAAAACAACGAAAAATGTCACGGTAAAAATGTATAAAGAAAATTGTTTGTTTTTTCAATATAGTTCGTATGGAACGGCTTTTTTATATCTCTAGAACGGATGATTTTTTGATCAACTCACGCATTGAAACGCATGAAACATTCTGTAAATAGCGGATGAGTAAAAAGAAAAATAATTACATGACGTATCTGTTTTATTATGTTGCCATAATATCCATATATTGCATCACATCAAATTCTCCTCAACATTTCTCGTCTCCTCAGGTTTCTCTCTTCTCATATCTCGAATTCACTTCGCTCATATGCTACACCTCACGGTGAATCAAATGAACTATGTTCACATAATATGTTATCACAATGTTGCATATAAACTTGTTTATTCTCTCTTAACTTTTGTTGGTAATAATATACCTATAAAATGTAATTGTAGGTATGCGTCGGGCAGCTCAAGGACCGGCGCCACGGTGCTGTCTATTGTGCGGCGAGACATCCAGACTGTTATCTCCGTTGCGAACTTGTTCAATTTGCCGTCATACAGCTTGTTCGAAATGTGTTATAGAAACACCGCTCCATAGGTATATTATCAAATACTATGATTTAAGAAATGTCCTCCTTAGTATATATTTGATGATAAAAATAAAATTATATCTAAATAATTAAGTATGTTTGCAGTATCATTAGACTTTTTATTTCAAAGGACAACATAACAAGTGGTATTGGATCACTAACGACTTTGTATTCAAATAATTTGACTGCCCAAACACATCAGTAATCATTATCGTCTGATTTAAAATGACGGGAAAAATAATTACACATCTTTCGGTTACTTTCTGTTCTTTTTTTTTTTATTAAATGTAAACATTTTTAGCAATGGAAATAGATCTCCAATTTACTCTAGAGAAGCATACATGTGTAATCTATGCGCGGAGACTCGAGAGATGTGGAAGAAATCAGGTGCCTGGTTCTACAAATCATTGCCAAAGTATATATTACCCGAACGGAAGATAACAAATCGACTCAATGAAATGGAATTTGCAAGGATAATGCAGGTGAGAGAGATTAAATTGATTCCAGTGTCCCTAACAGGCATTAATCGAAAAATTCGAACTCTGTGATCTAATTTCCTATTATAAAATTAATTAGTCGGCAAAATCTGGTGTATGAATATAATTGAAAACTTAATAAGCAAGATAAATCTCATGAAATTATAATACCTGATAATCCGATAGCAATACCGAATGAAAATTAATTAAATGAGCCTACTTAATTATGCCAAATTGAATTTGATAATTTCCTTCCAAATGAGGTATTCACTGTAAAATGTATTGCTACTATTGATAGAATTTAGGAATAAATTGAATCTATATTCGCTTCGTTTAACTAAATTGTAATCTGTAGAACACAAAATGCTTGAATTAGACAAAATGCCAGTCCAAACCATTTGCGTCACAAGTATTTGACAAGACTTCAATTGTAACATAACATTTATTTACATGAGATTTAGTGGAAAATACTATTTTCTAACTTTACAATTACTTTATTGAATCTACAAATGCTTTAAAGCTATAGAGTTCGAAATAGGTTAGAAGATATTGTTATTTATAACGTTATCTAGTCGAATAGAGCCGATTAATTAATTTAGAATCAGGTATTATAATAAAACAATTCATTCACTGAATATGTTACATATTTATTATAATTAAAAATTTTAAAATAAACTGTAATACCTTATTTTTTTACCGGTATAAAACAGCGGCAATACATTTTGCATCATATTAGCTCAGTTTAAAAATTTCAATTATTTGACTTTCGTAGATTGTATTTTAAACACTTTGTAAATATTATAACAAAAAATATTGTACAGGATGGAGGCAACAGTAGTAACGAGGGAAAAACTGATTCTGAGCCAGGATCTCCATTGAGTATTCACGCCCCAACATTTTCCCGACAACCAAGTAACACCGACAGTAGAAAATCTGCCGCTTCGCCTCACGTGAGTAATGTATTTATACCATCTTCTTCTACCTAATTATCCCGGCGCGATCAATATTCCTGGTTACACAGTCTTAACAAGATTTATACCAATTAAAAGTTTTTAAATTTAATAACATAATCATACTTATGGTGTTAATCGAATCCATTGCGTAGCATTAATTTTACGATTGAGCGGGTTTTTGCTGGTCGTCCTTCTGTTCGGTGGGTTGATAGCCGTCTTTATCAGCGACGAACGAAACGGCAATGTGTTGACCATCGGGAGCGACGTATTTGTAACTGCCCTTAACTACCAGTCCTTGTTGATCTGTGTCATTCTTGTAGACTCCTTGCTCTTGCCTTGAGGTGCCGTCGCTGGTTTCGAACTCAAAGTTGTAGCTATCTACTTCGACATCTGAGTCCTGTTTCACAATCTCAACTGGAGGTTTCTTCTCAGCTGGTGGAGCAGCAGGTCCTTGTGCTTGAGCGTAGACCACCACTAATGCAGCGATAACAAACAAAGTGATTTTTCATTTTTAAAGTTTAAGGCGTTATGTGTTGTTAGATAGACAAGCGTAGAATGTATGTACTCTGTAGTGCAAAGTTGAGCTTTAAATATCCTCTCGGGAGTATTGACAATGTATTTCGTAGTTTCATTGTGATGTAGGTGCTAATCACTTGACGCAAACAGTTTATTCAAAGGTGATCCTCGAAATTGTTACAGGGATTTGGCAATAGTGTAAATTATTGTTTGTTTGTCTGACAATGTCGAGTCGGCTTGTACGTGTACTTAACCTACATCTCGATTCTTTACACTAACCATGTTGAGTTTGTCTTTGTTGTATGTATATGGAATATGTCAAAATTAGAATTATTCATTGTTAAATGTGTTCATGCGTAATTTAATTGATTACGTAAACTTTATTAGGTAACAATATAGCTTGTTGTGGTACCGGCTAAGAATAGGACCGGACCACCCAATATCTTCCCTTGGATGTCGTAAAAGGCGACTAAGGGATCAACCAGAGGTTGGGCACCAGCATCCCCTAAGTACCAAAAATACCTACTGCGATCGCCAACCCGCCTGCCAAGCGTGGCGATTATAGCAATTCCCCCCTTTTTATAATTTACGACATTCTATACAAGGTCTTTATGTCAATTAAGTCCTTAAGCCTTTAATAAAATTTTCTTAAAGCCATTGCAGGCCTTAAAATATTTTTTTGCATGACGTAGATATAAAATTAAAATTACATTTTTTATTGTTATAAAATAAACTACATACACGAATATTTTTTATCGAAAGCATTGTCATCTATATTCCGTTTAGCTGCTAACTCATATAAACGGTTATAATATTAACAAAACATTATTATTATTAAGTAAGCTTTAATACAAATAGTATTGAGTGTTAGACAACATTTTAGTTAATTGCATAATAGAATTTATACACGAGACTTTAGTTATTATTCAAATTAAGCACGTACGTAGGTTTTATATGTATACAGATCTTGAAAAATAAAATAAGTGAGACATTAAAGAATGAAAGAAAATGAAAAAAAAAAAAAATGAATGTTATTAAATCGTTTACAAAACATATTTCTGTACATTTTTTTAATAAATAATTATTCATATTTCGTTGAAAACTTTCACGTGTTACTGAATACGGTTCATATCGTCACAGGAGAGCATTGTTAGTTAATTGGGTTTTGCGACGTACGCTCGTTCCACTGGCTACCTTAAACCCTTTTGATATTCCAGTTTTTAACAATCATATTTTGTGTAATAATTGTAATATGCAAAATTTTTTATTCATTTATTCAGCCAACCAAAAGACATAGCATAAGGGGGGGAATTGCCATAATTGCCACGCTAGGCAGGCGGGTTGGCGATCGCAGTAGGTGTTTGTGATACTCAGAGGATGCTGGTGCTCAAGCCCTTGTTTATCCCTTAGTTGCCTTTTACATCACCAACGCGAAGATCTGAGGTGGTACTATTCCTAGCCGGTACCACAATGCCAATATGTAACATTAAAATATTGATTTTAAACATCTTTTTTAGCTAGCTTGCGAATTATATAAAGTAAGAAATAGTGTGATAAAAGAAGTGTGATGCGGTAGAAGTTGTAGTGACAAAGATAGAGAAAAGAACACTTAATTAGTTTGGACACGTGGATAATGAAGACATGGTGGCTGATTGAGATGTATGGAAGAATAAGACATACTTCGTCGAGTCCAAAAAACAAATTGGGAGCAGGACGATGGTGATGATGATATTTGATTTGTTTATATAAAAATAGATAAAATTACGTGTGGTGCCGGCTTAAGAATAGTACCACCCCATATCTACTAGTGGGTGTCGTAAAAGGCGACTAAGGAATACACCAGGGGATGGGCAGCAGCATTCTCTGAGGAACACAAACACCTACTGCTATCGCCAACCCGCCTGTCAAGCATGGCGATTATAGCAATTCTCCCCTTATCTTTGGAGGAGACCAATCTAGCAGTGGACGCCTTTACGGCTGGATGGATAAATGGATGAATGAGATAAAATTAAAACATTTCTCCACCGCTTTCTCCTCTATTTCTCAACCAATTTTCTTTGTAGAGATTTAGTGTTATAAATTTAAAAAACACTTTCTTTAAATTTTCAGTAAATATTATGCTCAAATTTCGAAAACTACGTGAACACTAGATATTATTAAATAGTTAATACGGTTTATAAATAAGTATATATATATATCTCAAAATATCTTTGACCCGCCCCATATTAACCACCCCTACGCAAATCTACCTTGTTTCATTTTAGACTAATCCCCCACTAAGTATATGAGAGCTTTCTCTCCTGCATAATATTTAGAACGGGTTATGGATAACAAAAACACCTACATTAATTACCTATTATCAAGTATCTAAATAAACCAATTTAAATTAGTACTGTAGTATGCCAAAATTTGATTCTGACTATTGTTATCCTAAAGCTGTAACAAAATCCTCTTGTACATTTTTTACTGTAATATAGAATAATAATATCCACGAACTAGATGAATTTGAGTACCAAAAAAAATAACAATACAGATTAACCTATCTATTCGTAACTAGGATTGGATAATACCTGAAAGTAATAAATTGGATTGAGTGATTCACTCACGCAAGTGTTTATATATGCACCTAATGATATCCATTTCACCGAGTATATACGCGAACACCCTAACTCATTTAACAAGATGAGATATTTCATTCCGCTACGTATTTATAATACACTACCTAAGAACATATTTAGTTGTATTTAACGTGCTCAATGTTTTCCAAATTCCATAGAGTAATAACGCCAAGAGTGATAATCACATACAACAACTCGCTTAACATTGAAACCAAAAAATGTATGATTATATGTGTGTGTGAAAGCGAGACGGAATTACGTAATATCTGCGACGTAACGAAAGGCTACGTACGCCTTTTAAGGCCAACTTGATATGGATTCCTTCCACGTATGACTACTGCCGTTCTCAGTGTTTTATTTATATGTCTAATTCTATCAACTCGTTAATGTTATCTATCATGCGCATCGATGGCTCTAATCTCGATTTTTGGTAAAAAAAATAATTTCAGAATTTATGTACCCTTACCCCTTGCGTTTACGCCAGCTTTCCATTGTTTTCCTTTTGTCTTCCTATTGTCTCATTTCTAAGGGTAATCGACATATTAAATATGTAAGACTTTCTAACAATTTTTTTTATTATTTTTAATAGCATTACATAATAAAGAAATATTTTAAAATATCTCACATATACAGAGAATAATATATTAATAATAATAATACAATAGTTAATCACACAAATAATATATTTGGAACGAAGTTACTTACGGCTGGCTTGGAGGAGATAAGGATTTTGCTGCGCGACCGAACTGAAAAAATTTTAAATTACAACCGTAATAAAAATATATAACGGAAGTGCTATAGAGCAGTCCTTTCTCCCTCTTTCTTTCCGTTCTCAAAGAAGGGATCAGCCTTTATTTTTCTGATCCCACTCCGCCTCGCTAATGCCTAGTATATACATATACATACTCATGACTTTAACGTCAATTTTGCAGATTAAATTTTTTAAATTAAATTTTTTATGTAGTATTATATTTTCGAAAAAAAAAATTAAGTGCAAAGTTTTTTTTATTTTTACTTAACAATTTGAATTACTATTTTCTTTGTTTGATTCATTTTATTATTGTTATTTTCTAGAATACTAAATTTCTTAAATACTTTTATGTACTTAAATAAATCAATCAGCAAAATAAGAAACAAATCAAGAATATATATATATATAAAATTAAGCAATATTTTTTTTGCTAATTGTGCTGCTTCTATATTATCCGAACGAACTTCGTTCTAATCTGACGTCCCATGACAACTTTTTCATTAAACGGACTTAAACTGAAATGAGAAATAACATTTATATAAAATAAATGCTTGTGTTTTTCGTTTTAAAAACTTTAATAATACAGGTTTTGGATAAAGGATTCTTGTTTCTCTTGTAAAAAAATATTTTTTCGTGTCATTACAATTCAACGATCGGTTAGAACCATAGACATAGTATGTTTTTGCTATACTCAAAGATCTGTGGTTACAACTTGTTTTTACTAATCAATCCCCTATAACAACAAACTATAAAATAGTTCAAATCAGGTCTCTGACTGATACATTGCTTTCATAAATTTGGGACACTTTCCGAATTGATAAAATTATTGCATCACTATATTTTATAAATGTATTAGAAATAATTTTACTATTCTCTGTTTTCAATAACAAAGTAACAGGCGCTAACAATGAGTTAATTTATCTATTATTTTTCATTAATACTTTTTTAGAGATAATTAAAGAAAAATTTATTAACAAACTAGAAAGTTATAATGTTTCACTAACTAGAATGGTTTAGATTTTACCGCAGATTATTTAAGTAATAACAAATTCTACCATATGTTTCATAAAGGTTATAAAAAACATTCGACCTAATCACAACACAATGTTCATACATTATTGATGTACAAATTCAATGCAATTTATAATACCTTATAGATATTGGTTTCTTCTTTTTATCAAATGGCATGTACCAAGCAACACCTACCACAATTACACAAGTACACAATTCTACCAGTGTCACACAGGTATAATATTTTTTTCAATCTTATAATAACGCCTTAAGAGGA
The DNA here is from genome assembly GCA_014132275.2 of Samia ricini. Classification (NCBI taxonomy): domain Eukaryota; kingdom Metazoa; phylum Arthropoda; class Insecta; order Lepidoptera; family Saturniidae; genus Samia; species Samia ricini. The sequence continues at coordinate 23,604,513 of AP028168.1, forward strand.
AAAACGCGATCGGCAGCACATTTCTTCCTCCAGAACTGAACCGATTTTGAATTTTCTTTGAATTATAAAATAAGAAATATTTTGACTATTTTGTTTTTATTATAAAACGGAATAAACGTAGCCCGCATTCCCTCTTCATATCTATAGAAATGGTAGCTATCTAGTTAGGAGATTTGTTACCCCGTAAAATTTCCATTCCATGATGTGCGCAATAACTAAGTTATCGTAATCATAAAATGTCATCAATATTTACATGCCGCAGGATTAAATACTACAAGTTAAAAAAACAAGAACTACTAACATGAAATATGACAGATAAACGTTCCGACACAAAATTCAACTTAGCATATTGTGATGCAACCATTGCGCGTTGATAAAGCATAGTTATTTCAATGTCAACATTCTGAGACACAGAGAACATGGTATAAAATAGAAAAATCTTCAGAAAAAACATTACGACACTATCCAAACACGACAGGCCGAAAAGAAATATAAATAAAACACATAAGTAATAGAAGATTATTATTATCTTAGTCTGCGCTGTCCCTTGTCTACTTTGTAATAACATTGTCCTTGTGCTAAGATAATATTTTGTTGACCATTGACCTAAATAATTTGGACTTGGTTATACTATTCTATATTTGAAATAGTGATTGTATTTTGCATATTATACAAGGGTGATACCTAAAAAAAAATTTCTAAATGGTACTAAAGTAGACAGAAAATAATATGTTTATTTGCATCACCTAAGCGTTACTCAAGTGGATTAATTTCTTTAGTTTACAAAAGGTGTATTATGTTTGATGAATTTATACTTATTGATTAGAGTAAATTGATTATTAATAAAGAGGAACTTTTGTAAATAAATCCTCCCATACCTATTATTAACATAATGATTGAGCCTTTGAGAAACTATGGTGAATTTTCCCTTAAAAAATAATTAAACGAAATCTCATCCATTTTACTGTAAAATCATATGTTTCTTAAATATCCATTATCCGAAATAGCACTAATATTATTTTAGTAATAAAACCGTGATAACTCATCCGTTCGTGAACTAATAATAACTATTATGGACTGAGCTAATTTCTGAAATTGCTTTTTGCGTGGTAACATCTATATAACTAAATTACTTGTTTCTATTGTTAGAAAAGTATCTACTATCTATATTAATGTGTCGAGTACCCATAAAAATGAAACAATAGAAAGACAATAGGAAAACAATGGAAAAACTGGCATAAACGCCGGGAAGGTGCTCAAGGGGTTAATTACAACAATTTGATGAATATCCGTATATGTTATTTCTTTCTATTAAAATAATGAAAATCTACCTGCAACTAAATATTATAAGCCATAAATAACGACTATTTTAACCGACCTCAAAAAGGAGAAGGTTATCAATCGTCTGAATGTTTTTTTTTTGTATGTTTGTTCTCGATTTCTCCGTAATTTGTGGACCAATTTACAAAAAAAAAATAATCGAAGGAGTATACTTCCGAGGTGGTTCAATTTCCACCAGATCAGCATCTGATCAGTGGAGCTCAGGGAAATTGAGAAAACCCCTAGAATATTATACACACTTACACCTGTTTCATATATTCGTTTCCAAAGGTATGAAGTATCCTTCACAGCTACACCTAAAAAAGTACATACTTAAACTAAAAAGTAGAAAAAAACTTTTTTAATTAAAAACAAAACCGACTTCAAAAGAATAAACTATAAAAATGCACTAAAAAAAGTCAATACATAATTACTTTATTAATCTGCTTCGTTAATTTTGGAGTCGGTGTCGGCTAGAGTTAACCAATGAACTCATTTACAATTGCAAATAAGTGTCTAAACTTTATCATAATTAAATATAAGTTCAATAAAAGACTAGAGTGATTTTAAAGAACAATTGATCAAAATTAAATATAATTAACGACGTAAATTTACACCACTCTGTTATCCATAAGGTGTCACAGATTTCAAAATTAACGAAGCAGGTTAGCAAAGTAATTATTTAGTGACTTTTAGTGCATTTTTATAGTTTATTTTTTTGAAGTCGGTTTTGTTTTTAATTAATAAGTTTTTAAAAAGACCATTAACCTTAATCATTTTATACATGTACTTTAATTATATTACAAAAGTTAAAAATGTTAAAATTAAAGGTTAAAAATTTATTTATTTATTTACACTTTTCGCCCACACTTGAGTTCAGAAGCGGGTTTATTGCCTTAACCATTTTCTCTCAGTAAATTGTAGGATGGCGAATAGATGTTATTAGGGTTTCGCATAAAAAAAAATAAAACAACAATTTTGGAGAAAGAAAAGACGATTTAATGAGCAGTTTTACAGGCAAGTGCGTGAATTTATGAGAAATGTTTTTACTTTATCCTAGTAACAAAAAAAATTAGGAAAATAATTAGGGTTCCATGTAAAACAATTAAAACTCATGAAATTGTGAACAATATACAATTAAATGGATAGTGCTATAAAGACATTATTTTACAAAGATTATTTAAAAACTATTTTACGAAATGAAGAATATATGAAACGCGGGCGAATCCGCGATTGCACAGCTAGTATAAAATAAGATTCATATTATAAAGACGCCCTACGCCCTACTCCACGTTGATATACATATATCCTCGCCTTTCCAACTTGTATATCTTATAAGGGTAGGTAAGCTGTCACACAAAATCATTTTGACGTGGATACGAAACACGGCAGTATCAAATTATAAAGTTATCTACAACGTATTGGGTAATTTAATGCATACATCTCATTATAACTTAGTAAAATTATTACAATATTATGAGAACAATAGGTTAGATTTTGATGTGGCCAATCCAAAAAAAAATTCCATTAGACACTTTCATTAGAGCCGTACTTTGTAGTCAAACGAAACGAACGAAATAATACAAATTAATTTTGAAACACATAGCGTAAGTTAAACAAACGCAAAAAAATTACTTTTCAAATTATTTCGAGAAAAATTTTTAGCTTAATTTCGTAGATTACATTATTCGTACACACACAGATACAAATATTTTTTATTAATTATTTTATATACGTCCCTACATATTAAAAAGGGCATAGTCTGACTTTTAGCTTATAAGTCTAGAAACACCAAAGTTATATACGTTATTCTTTTAAAATAAAAATGTATTCCTTGCCTAGGTTTTAGTAAATATTTTATTGAATTAACATACTATGATCACTACATTGCACAACATGTAGCATCATTGATTCTGTGCAACATATTATTTTGGTGGAATATGTTCGGAATGAAAATTGTAGAATTTTTTTAAGTTGACTTGATCCATGGAGTAGTGATTTCTAATTCAATACTGTCAAGCACTATGTCCAAGAGAGTCAAATTATTATTTAAGACAGCTAAATTAGCTTTAGAAAAAATTCGTTTATTTTTCATAGTGTGCCTTGCTCGGATTATTTTTATTGTACTTACGGGTTCATCGTCGCAAAGCGACAAAGCCCATACTCAAGATTAAAAAAAAAACATACATTACGTGTACAAAAACTTGGTGTATGAAATCGTCACTATTGCGATACTGGCAAAACCTTATCTGAATAATTAAAAAATATATTTTGCCGTAGTAAATAATTATTATACTACAAAACTAAAAATACACGGGCATCTCATTATAATATAAATGATATACTTAAATAACTGATCCTGCTAATCTTTGTTTTTTTTTTTTTTTTCGATAATCCATTGTTTAATTAGTAAAATAACAACCCTTTAGAATATTCGAAAATTGTAACAAATATTAACAATGAATTCGAATCATGCAGACATTGTTTATTATGAATAGACCTGAGAATAATACCCATTAAAATGCCGGTAGGTGGTTTTCATGTCAAACCCGACTCTTGTTAGAACCATCTTAAATTACATCTATATAATGCCACATCTGTACCATCTGTGGTCAATATAAACTGTTAGAAAACTTTAAAATAAAATTTATCATAATAAAATTTTATGGTTAGTTACATTTTTTTTTTAAATCATTAAATACGTAATACCGAACTGTTAACGTAAGTTATGGCCTAGTAGCAAAATTAACGGCTGGATACAATTTCCATATTTATGCTAATAAATCAAATTGAAGTGTCTGTTTGTAATATGAAAATAGCAACTTTTTACTAAGTACTTATAAATGTATAAACGATACGTATATCAAAAACACAATTTTTGAAAATTGTTGTTTATCTGTTTGTTCTGTCTAATCTCCGGAACGGTTTTTTACCGATTTTGACGGGACTTTTTTGGCAGATAGCTGAAGTTACTACGCGTAACATAGGCTTCTTTTATTTTCCGAAAATAATTAGGGTTCCACGTAAAAATATTAAAACTCATGAAGTTGTGAATAAAATCCGATTCAACGCATAGTTTTACTGGCAGGTGTTTGAATTTGTAAAAAGTATCTTTCTGTTTGTAGGTACCAAAATTAATTTTAGGGACATCATTAGGGGGAAAAAGATTCAATAGTCAATTTCACTTAATTTATGATAAATATTGCTTACTTTACCCTAATACCAGCAGAGCAACCGGTTGGAAGAGGCAACAGTGGCCTTGGGGATTAAATACTCCCTAAAAGATCTGGTGAAGAAAGCCACGGGGCACTACTGCAACTAATATCCCCAATAAAATCATTATGAACAGTTCTAATTTGAGATAGTTCGGACGTGAAACGGAAAGGAGGAAGAAGTTCCTTTGCTTTGCTTGCAAAAAAAAATTAAAAGTCAAAGTCACGAAATCGCGAACTTAATACGATTCAATGGACAGTACCATCAGGATATTATTTCCCGTTGATTATTTAAAAACGCAATCACGCAGTGAATAATATATTAAACGCAGGCGGAACCGCAGGCACACGTTTAGTTAGAAATAAAATTTGAATAAGGTGATCAATTTTATAACACTATCAGTTACAAAAGTTATATGTATAATGCAAAAACGATAACATTCTGAATCGAAGTTTTATTAGTACTTCCTAACCCTAGCAACAATTACATCAGAAATGAAAAGGCACTGTGTTCATACAAATGGAAAACTGAGATGAATGTCGCGCCATTCCACCAGAAACGCGTCATATCGTATTATGTATTAAGTGACGGATAGAGGAAATGGGGTGTGGAGTCTGACAATAGCTATGCTAGTCGGGAGATGTACGTTTTTGTTATTGATTTAGAGTTAATTGAGGTCGATTCAATTTGTGTTGATGATGTCATGAGTCTGTTAGGATTGATTAGATAGTTCATATTTTGGTACGTGAAAATATAATTTTAGTAAATTTTATCTATACTTATTATAATAAAAGGCTATCGAGACAAAATCTGTACATCGAAGATATTTAAGAAAAATTCTATGTGGCGTTTCAGAATCGACTAACAGAACACATTTCGATATTTTTAATTTAATGGAATTTGGTAATTACATATATTTCATTCAGAGGGAGAAACATACACAAATTGTCTGAATTCCAAGCGGGTGAAGACTCGGGCATAACTAGTTCCTAAATATAAATATCACATGATTAAAACTTGAGTTATAATGTTCTATATGAGAAGTTTTCTATACGAGTAAGTTATACGTTTAGGTCAATAGGATTCTAAAAAGTTTTAATTATACAGTAATAATAGGCTAGCTAAATCATTTTTTGAGTGCTAAAAAAAAATAATAACGCGACGACTTAACAACAAGAGTTTTTGACGGGATGACAGCCTGTCGTGTACTTAATACATTATCTTGCGTCGTATTTGTGTAATTCTTATGACGTTTTGTATGATACAGTTTGGTTAAATAATGACACGAAACGTTTATTCTGAGAAACCAGGAAAACTCGCATGTTCTAGCAAGGAGAACCACCCGGTTTGCTGGTACTTATAAACGTCGACGCAAGATAGAAAACATATCACATGACGCTGGCAAAATTTTGTATGTGAATCGTCATTAAGAGGATATCCTAAAGGCATTTATTCCTTACAAACCTAGTCCCCTGTTTCCTGCATGGATAATAGCATTATTGTAAATATTTTATATACTGGATAATATATATCCACCACCGCCCTGCCCGTACATTTTCTATAAATTAGTTATTGTATTATAGAAAGTAGGAGCCTTTGAAAATGACAAAATGCTCGATTTTTACCGTCGTTTTCAAACGTTCGTCAAACAAATTTGATGGATGACGGATAATTTTTTAAAAGCAAAACGTACATGCATAGCCTTTTTTATTATAACACCTCTTTATTATTCTAAATAAAAGAAGAAATTTAAAAATCGGTTCAGTTTGGAGGAGGAAACAGGGTACTACGAAGTGATGTTTTCGCCTATTTTGCATACGGTAAAATCAAACCGAACTGCAGTTTTGTCCCTTTCGTGTTTTATAATTATTCTTTGTTTAGGGCGCAACGCTCTAGCAATAGATTTCTGAAATAGCTACTTTTCCGACCGGATGTCCTCTTAACAAAGAAGAAGTCTTAGCAACGACTTGTTATGTTATGGGATAGAAAAATCTGATAATATATTATATTTAAAGTCTACATAAATTGTTACGTCAATTGTATTTTATTTCTAAAGTGTAATAACTCCTAAAACATTATAATTAGGTAATTGTTTTTTTTTTTTTATAATTGTTTATGAACAATATTTGTCATTAATTTGTGGCACCTTAACTACAAACGTTTTGGTCGTTATCTAACTCTGGCCATTAAAAAATACGTTTTTGGTTAGAATTAATAATTGTTAGGGGCTTTTTAATCATAGGATTTAATTGCGACGTAACAATAAATATGTGTATATGGTATATGTATAATAAAATTAATAAACGTATATTGCTCAAGTGTTATTGATTCAAATTTATCATGAGTTATAAATCAAAGTTTTATTAAACTGGTAACAAATCCTGATAATTGTTAAAAGATTTCTGAGATCTTTTAATATCTGTCACTAACTCAACACTTTTTGTTGGTTTATACTGTTCAGTATTAGGTAATAAATGACCACAGAGGTTCTGTTTAAATTCCAATGAAACTGTATCTACTGTACATAACGAGTGTAGCCTTTATCATTTTAGATTCATTTTTATTACCCCTAGTTTTTTGTGTTACTGATGCATACGCATAGCGGAACATAAAGTTTGTTAATTTTGTTTTGTTTTGTATTTTATTCTGTGCTGCATGTCGAAAATATTATTTAAGTTTCTAAATATGTACGCTCCTAACTAACATTATTGTTATGAAAGCATACTTTTTGTAGGTTTAAATAACATTATGATATTAACTTTTTTTTCTTTTTCAGTTTTTATATATTATGTACGTCGATTTTATCTCAACGTTTTTTGACATTAAAGCGAATGGCTACTTATAATATTGGCGTCCTAATATATTCTATCATTAGATACTAGACTAAATATCTAAAGTTTCTGTTACTTGTACCAGTGCTAATAAGGTCAGACGCCGCGTCAATGAACGTAGGTTCGAATCAATCTATCTTATTCAATAATGAGCCTGATTTCCTGAAGGAATACATAGCGATGAAACCATAACTTATTGGTGGGACTTTTTCATCTGTCTGTTTAACTATCACCTTCAAGTTCGAAAGTCTATAGTCAAACACCACTTGACTGTAAATGGCTTGGCTTAGGATGTTTATCATCATCTATTTCACCACATCGTCATTTAACGTCTGGTGAGGTTGTGGTCAAAGCGTTTTCCTTAGAGGCCGTCAAGTATTACGCAAGTACATTTTAGGTCTTTTAGAGTTCCCCTCCCCTGTCTCTACCTCCATGCGTAGCATTAACTACATTTAAGAGGGAAAAAAAACGAAAAGTAAAATTGAAGCATCCGTTTGTAATGTCAAAATATTTTTTTTACTAAATAGATATGAATTTATATATGATACCAAAAATACAAACTTTAAAAATTTTGTCTGTCTGTCTGTTTGTTCCAGCTAATCTTCGGAACGGCTGGACGTATTTTGACGGGACTTTTTGGCAGATAGCTGAAGTTACTCGGCGTATCTTAGGCTACATTTATTTTTTCGCAAATAATTTAGGTTCCGGGTAAAAAAATTAAACTTATGAAATTTTGAATAAAAATTCGATTCAATACAAAGTTTTACTGGCAGGTATTTGTGAGAAATAGCTTCGCTTTTTTTTACGATATAGGCTCAGTGCTTTGACCACAATCTCACCTGATGTTAAGTGACGATGTGGTCCAGGATGGTAAACACTCTAAGCCTAGTTACTGGTTCTCATGTGATGCTGCCGGAACACACCTATTGGTATTTGGCGACAGGTTTTCGAACTTGAGGGTTGTACCTACCCAGGTAACCCAGGCGGGGATTGTTAGAAGATACCCTACCACCATGCTATGGATTCTTCACGATGTTTTTGGCGATTTTAGAGGTGGATAGGTAGGTTTGAACCCGCGTCCATTGATGCGGAATCCAGCCACACTATCCACTGCGCTATCATCGCTTCTAATCATCATCGCTAAACGCTGATAGTGAGCAAAAAAAATTGGAAAATAATTAGGGTTCCGTAAGAAAATTTTTGAAACTATATTATGCAGTGAACAATATATGAATCGCGGGCGCAGGCGTAGACACACAGCTAGTAGGTAATATGACATTATGGTACTTGATTTTGCCTACTTCTCTTTTTTTATAATTTCATACCTCTTACTAGGATGCTGCTCACTACGAATGGAGCGAAACTGATATCTTATCGCATGGCTTCAGCGGGCTCAGCCTTCACAGAACTGATAGTCTCAATCAACGTCCCCTTGGTTTAAAAAGAACTAGCAGCAAAGGTAGCGCCTACAGCCTGCGAAGCGTAAGAAAAGAGTTAACGAAACCGCCTAACCAGATAGAAAGAGCTCCCGCAATACCTGACGCCGGGTTTGGTACTCTCGAGATACGATTGGCGTATGAACATGCAACTTCATCTCTAGCCGTAACCGTACTGAGGGCAAGAGGTCTCATAGGTATGGACATGACTGGGTTGTCTGATCCTTTTTGTAGACTGGAAGTGTTGCCTAGAGGTGAGTGAGTCTCTACGTATTTATTTCATCATCATATCAGCAGGAAGACGTTCGCTGCTGGACATAGAGCTCCTCCAATGACGGGTCTTGCGCCAGTTGAGTTGCCAACAATACTTTATAATAACATATCCTAATTTATTTCCAATCTTTACTGTGACTCAACGGAATTTTGCATGTTAATGTCAATATGTCACAAATATCTTCTTCTCCTAACCTTCTAATTATCTATAATGGCAATCTGTGTACACACAATTTATGCCAGTGTCATGTGGATAAGATGTATTTTCAATCTTGTATCAACGTTACCAAGCTCAAGCAAAACGGTGGCCTATTCTGCTCTATAATTTCATAGAGCTTTGCCGGTACTTCAGAATGAATGTTACGCTTTATTTCCTATAATAAACTCAACTTGTACACAATAACCAAACTATATCACACAAAACGCCACTAAAATTACATTATATAGAGTCATATACACAAGTTTAATTAATTAAAGAAAATAACTGCTACATCACAGACTGAGATCCCGTCAAAAATTACAGATTTATATTCTTCAAGTGAAACAAGGACTACAACGTGACAGTCCAAAATCGTGCCAAGAACTGTGACTAAACGTAATGGTGCCAGATGTCAATACATCACAGGTGTCACTATCGACGAGATTGTGTGAAAATTTATGTTGTATCACACACTTTATTAGTTTGAAAAATCCACTTTAACTAAAGTAAATATTAATTAGATTGAATTGCCTAAAATTAACGTAAAACTATCTTTAAAAATTTTCAGACAATAATAAATTGTTAGCATGTCCTAAAATTGCACCTTAATATATTTTCAGAGGAATAAAAACATAAATTTGCACATAGTTTTATTTTGCTATTTAAACACGTTGAAACTTTTTGTGCTAATTTTTTTTACGAAGTGTGATAGTGTTTTAAAAAAAAAATAAAGTTCCCGTGTAACAGTAAAAAATGGGTCTAGCCATTTTCAAATTGAATCCAGACACACACAGACAAAAAGATTTTCGTGATTTTCTGATTCTATTTGTAACAGATAAAAGAAACATATTTATTATCAGTATAAATTAAATTTTGAGTGATTGAGAATTTATGCCTCAATAATGATCAATTTAATTTCCACGTAGTTATTAATTATTTGAATAGGGGTGTTCGAGAGAATGAATGATGAACAACTGAATGATTACAATGTCATTACGTTAAAGCTTCCATATTCGTATTGACAAATAATTAAATATGTGAATGGTTAAACGTTTAGTAAAAAATTTATTGCAAGCTTTATTTTGACTTAATATTAAAAGTTCTGGCTTTATATTATTATTTGTATTTAAAACATGGGTATTTCATGTGTTGATAATTTTATTTCAGAAGGCACATATTCGAATAGACTGAGAACAAAAACGGTACATAAAACTAAGAACCCAGAGTTCAACGAAACACTTCACTTCTTTGGCCTTACCGAATCTGATCTCTCGGCTAAGTCTTTAGAGATAGTTGTATTTGACGACGACCGGTGAGTACAAATACTTCTTAACTAAAGTTTAGTTAAGAATTATGATAATTCGAAATAATAACATTAATAATTATGATTACCAAACATTGAGACACTAAATTAGATAATAGTATTTTTGTCCAATAACATACATAAAACGCTTATATACTTGATGTGTCAGTTGGCTTTGCTCAAACATAAACATTTCTATTATTCACAAATCACAATATAATTAACAGTATTATTTCTCTTAATGTGTTTCAAGAAAATGTGTTGATGGTTACTTTGATTGCGACGTTGTTCGCTGCTAACAACTCATAATAATAAGTTTGTCTAGTGCAAACTTTTGTAGTTGCTGTTTTTTTTACACGGTATAGATTCAGTGCTTTGACAACAATCTCACCTCATCTTAAGTAACGATGTTGTCCAAGATGGTAAACGCACTAAGCCTAGAGGTACTGGTTCTCAAGTAATGCTGCCGGAACACACTTATTGGTAATTAGCGACAGGTTTTCAAACTTAAGGGTGGTAGCTACCCAGGCGGGCATTATTAGAAAATGCCCTAACACCATGCTATGGTTTCCTCTCGATGTTTTCCTTCACCGAAAGCTCAGGCTGATATTAGAGTTGGATAGGTGGACTCGAACCCGCGTCCATTGACGCGTAATCCGGCCGCACTATCCACTGCGCCATCATCACTTTGTAAGTATTACTATTAACCAATGTACTTAACAAAATTTATATTAACATCTGACGGACCAGTAAGTCTATGATTTAAAAAAAAACAACAGAAAATTAATAAATTTTATCCAGTAATGGATAAACAGTCAAAAGAATAAAGAGACAAGGAAAAAAACAAAAATACCTCAAACTGGTCCCTTAGTTCTTAGTTCGTAGGCATACATATACTTTTAAAATTGCGTACCTAGATTCGAATCTATCCGTCCGAGTGAGACTGAGCTTCCTGTGCAGGTAAAACCTAATGAAACCGTAGGGCATTTTCTCGTTTGACGCGTCTTTTATTAATAGGTTAACCCGCCCCTAAACCACGCAACAGATTTTATGTAGTTTTCTCCCTCAGTTAGATTTTTTACTTTGAATTTATGATTAATATCTTAATTAAACTCCGGTGTAAGCAGAAAAAGTAATAATTTATAACCAAATCGTTAAAAACTCAATGTTCATGGCTTAGATACCTACTACGTAGGCTAAATTTTAATAGATATATTTAAAAAAAGGTTCTAGAGAATTGTGGTTTTTCATAATTGAGATTAGTAACAGCTAACGATATCGGTTACAATAAAAAAAAATAGCTTTATTATTAGTATAGATAACAATTTTAATTCTTTGGGTGATATAACTCCGACCTGGGTGCCACGTATGCTAGCTACCCCACTGAGTCCGGAGCTCCATATAATTGATAACGCTACTCCTCTGGTTTCTCTCTTAACCCTGTAATTCTAAAGTCAACGCGGACAATGTCCCCAACAGAAGCTGGTATAATATAAAAAATTGTCAGGCAGTTCATTTAATGCAAGATTGTATTTGCACGTACAGATATGGTTGCGACGAGATGGGCTCAGCGACAGTGTCTTTACGTGAGTGTGCGAAATCTACAGCACAGCTGCGTCTCGCTTTATCCGGCTCTACGGGGTCAGAGCCGAGCGGACCTAGAGTGCTACTGGCATTATGTTACAGTACGAAACGAAGAGCGCTGGTCGTAACAATCTGCAGAGCTGCGGACCTTCCATCGCAGGACAGCAATGGATATTCAGATCCTTTTGTTAAACTGTAAGATTTTTTTAAATTAAAACTTCGCCTTGACCAATTCTCGATAGAAGAAAAACTTATAGATTCGCGTTACCAATGCTATAATGCTACAGTGTGTCAAGTATAAGATGGTGTTTAGGTACTGTCGCTCAAAGATAAATATTAAAATTTGTGCTTACGCAGCCTATCGCATGTTTTGATTATGTTCTGACATAAATTATATAACAATGTAAATAATTAGTGCTCTGAGCGCCAATAAATGTAAAAACCAAACAAATGTTAAATGTTGAGTTATGTTAATAATTTCAGTTAACAAATAAAACAGTTATTCCAAGATTATAGTTTTGACTTCTGTCGGCAGTTTCCATGGCTGCCTATTGTTTTAATATTATTATTGCCTATAGCCATAAATTAGAAATTAATATGAATGTGGAAGGACTGAGAAGTAGAAGGCCAAAGAAAGTGTGGATAGAGTGTATGATGAATAATAAGAAAGAAAAATAAATTATAGGGAAACTTACTGCGCCTATCTTGGACATATTGGGAACAGGACATGAGAATGATGATTGTCAGTAGCTATAAGGGCCGTGTGGTAGAGGGTGTAGTCACAAAGATTGAGTAAGGGATGCTTGGCTGGCTTGGATACGTGGAGAGGATTGGTGAAAGAAGATTCTTGAGTCAAATTTTCAATTGAAAATCGAAAAGTACTTGAAATTATTAACGTTTCCCTTGAAATTCCATATAAGTATATCGAGATACTGGTTGTAGAGACTCATTTCAACAATTATCCTACTTTTCCCTGATTGTTTATATTGCGAATGTTTATGAAACTTTATAGTAGATGTAGTCTTCTAGAAAAATATCTCAAGATATTAAAAAAATATATTATTTGAAAACCTTTTCTCGTCGATTTTTTTTTAAATACAACACTAACAGTTATATTACTTAATAATAATTAAATCAAAAGTATAATATACTGCGTATATTAGAATTTTAATTTAGTAATTGATTCCATTTTTCAATAAATTCCATCTTGTTATATTCGATGTAGCATAACAGACGAATCGCGTTCACAATCGTTTACCTTTTACAGGCATATCGATCCGGACCCGTACCATAAAAAACACAAAACCTCAATAAAATGGCGCAATCTGAACCCGATTTGGAACGAGGAGTTCCTTTTCGAGACTCGCCCGACGGAACTATCCAGGCAGAATCTAACACTGACCGTCTGGGATAAAGATTACGGTAAACCGAATGATTTTCTCGGTAGTCTGGTTTTAGGTGCGACAAGTAAAGGAAGAAGATTGAAGCACTGGATGGATTGTATCAAGTTCCCGGATCATCGTCATGAGCAATGGCATTCGTTGACCGATACGCAGCATCTTTAAACTGCCAGTATTAATCTATTACGAAAATTCATTTGTATTGATTATTATTAATTTATGCATAGTCATGTTCTTTGTAGTAAAAAAAGCTGAAGACGCGTTGAATATTGCTCTATCGACAGAAGATTGTTTCAGAATATTTAAAAATAAATGTTTTATAAAGTTTGCCAAAGTAAATGGAAATAAAGAAAATATATTTATTCACTAACTGTGTGCTCGCGGCAGCGCCTGCATTTTATTTATGCTTCTCTGTGTAATATAATGTTTAAATATTCATTGGAAAATAATGTTGTGATGATGCTATCCATTGAATCGTATCTATTTACAATTTCATGAGTTTTTAATTTTTTTACACGGAACCCTATTATTTTCCGAACTTTTTAGTATTAAGAGAAAGGAAAGTCACGTATTCAAGCCACCAAAACTCACCATGGAATCGTCTTTTTTCAAATGTTTTGTGTTTTTATGCGGTATCCAAATAATTTTACTGAAATTACTTTTGGTACAAACAGAAAGCTAATATTACTTTTAACAAATTCAATACCTGCTAGTAAAACAGTACAATGAATTGGATTTCAAGTTTCAAGAGCCTTAATTTTCTTCCAAAAATAAAAGTAGCTTAAGTTACGCAAAGTAACTTCAGCTATATAAAAAAACACTTCATAATCAATCCAACCGTTCCGCAAAAAACCCGTAACAAACAGACGGACAAAAACATTAATAATAGTTCTATTGTTATGGTGTCGTATACACATCCATAGGTATGTATTTAGTAAAAAATTTTTACATATTTTGACATTACAAACAGACACTTCAATTTTATTTATTAATATAGATAGTTTAATTTGAAACATTCTTCAATGCTTAGCTTTTACTCTCAGTTCATAATTTTAAAAATATATACCTAGCTAATATTCAGGTTAAATTAACAGTATTATGATATAAATAATGGAGTCAAATGTTATATATTTACAAAGATATCTAGAATAAATGTATTGTATAAATGTATAAATAAATATTACCTACGTATGTATTTAGCAGAAGAAAATATAATGTAAAGAATAAAACTTAATAGGGTGTTTGTTGTTAATGTTGAACAATGTTAAAATATAGTATTATATAATCTGTTGTATTTTTATACTTAAAACTATGGCCAAATTTAAAATTGTATCAAATGAAATATTTAACTTGAAGAAATATAAAAATGTTTATTATAATAAATAAAATATTTTGAAAACGTTCGTCTTTATAATGTGGACCCTTCTTGATTTAAAAAAACTAGTATAAAACAATAATGTACAAGTACTTATTCCATATTCATATATTTTAAAAATAGTAGTAATCAGGGACTCCTGTATTATTACCTGCCTATCCTATTGTACATAGTTAACCAAACTATATTACGCGCCAAATGACTCTCTCATACTTAGGTGACGGCCAAGCCGAGGTTCGTACCATTTTGGTAACACTTGTGCTAGTCACCTTTTGCGGCTGAGTGCCTCCAGCAATCGCCCCCAAAGTCACGGTGAAGCTGTAAAGGCCCTTCCGGTCAACAGCATTAGCTAGATTCGAAAAAAAAAATTACACGCCAAATTATAGTCGCGACATAAAAAAAGGTTGAGAAACACTGTACTAGACTGAGATCCCGCCAAAAACTCCAACGGCATCTTAGTTTGTCAAATAAAAGAGCTTGTGTTTAATCCATTATCTTTCAGTATTTAACCCTATATTGTCTAATATTTAAAGCATTTTATGCGACATACAGTTTCGTTATTATTCTGCGTTACGGAGCGTGAATTCTAAGATGTCATAAAAACTTCTTGGAAAGTTCTAATAAAGGAATATCATTTCGTCACAACTTTTACTATTGTACTTACTTTTGTATGTATCTAGAAACTTATTCTATGGTAAGAACATTATTTGAAGTATGGGCCTAAACACTTGTATTCATGACCAGAGACAACTAGTGACAACTACGATTTTTTGACATAAATTTTACTTTTATGTACTTGTTTGGTGCAAAGATTTTATGAATAATTTGATACAGGTGGATACTAGTAGAATACGTTACTCATCTATGTGATGTATTAATTTTAGCATAAAAGAATATGGCATTTTTATGTCCAGTCAGAATAAGAAGGGGAAAGAAGAAGAAATGTAAGTAATTGCGAGGTTTATGCGAGAACTTTGCATGTCAATGACCTTAAGACTCCTGGACTTTCTACATAAATATAAATAACATAGAACTTGTAATGCCTCTTGTTTCACCTGATTAAACCACACCTGTTTTTGAGAATACACTGTTATAAATGCTTTACAAAAACTTTTGTCTGAATTTAATTGTAAGTAACTACTAATAACTAGTAATTACTAAATAAATAAAAAGTAAATAAAGTTTTAATCTAGATGAAATATGTGATATTATTATTACGTAAATAGACTCAAAAAATTACGCCAAAACATAATTATTTCATTTAAGCACCTTTATATTTTGTTAAAACTGTCCTCAATAATATCCATTAATATTACAGCAAGTAGTGGAGATTCAGATAAAGACTTATCAAGGCCAGGGTCTGGCTTAAGTCCTGGTATGGGTCGGATCACAGGATCCGCAAGTATAGAAACCCTAGTAAGAGTTGGAATAGAAAAGGAACATGGACTTAGTCCTGATTCTAAAATGGTGGTGCTTCATGATTTTACACCATGTGTTGATGATGAATTAGAGGTGAATGATTATTTATTATTACTGTTAAAATTTTGATTGCAATTACTGATATTTGAAAATATTGATATGATTGATGAACAAAAATGTATAAGTGATTTAGGTTGGCGATTATTTCTAATTCTTGTGGAGAAATATAAATATCATTAAGTATTTGTAAGTGTTTGGTACATATTTTAAAAAATATTTAAAATGATAAGAACTCAGTGGTAATGTTGTAAGATCTGCATTGACAGAGATAGCTTTGAATCGACCTACCCTATTTTTATATTATGCCTAAGCTTTTAGTGAGGAAAAAAAGTTTTATAAAACCATAGCATGTGGTGGAAGGTCATTTCCTAATGTCTACCTAGTTCGCTACTAAATTCAAGTTTTTAAAGCACGAGCATAGGTATGTTTGTTAGTTTCTTTAGGATTATGGATCAAAATGTCACTTAACATCAGTTGATATTGTGGTCAAAGAGCTATAAGGCCACACAGTATAAACAAAAATAATTCAAAAACTGATTTTTTACTTTATGTATTATATATTTAAAAAACAACTACATATTTTTCATTAATAAATTACTTGTATCCTATAAGCCCAACCTTCAGAAAAGAAAAGAAAACTATAGGTGTTGTTTTTATGCAGGATGTAGCATATATTTATTTTCTAATAAAAAATCTGATAACACATATCCACAAGTGTGTTCTGATAACATCCTTAAGAATTTATTACTTTAGGATTAGCATTGTATAATATTTAATCACATAGTCATATCGAAACAGATGAGATTGTTGTGTAATGTGCATAGCTAGAGGGGGCATCCGTTAACAGGTGACAATCCAATCGATCGAAAAATCCCCAAAAATACACAGCAGAAAAACCTTATCCATACATCAGTATGACACCTAAAAATATTTGCAATAATTTTAGTAGAATGCCACTTGTAAAACTGTAATATTTGTCTTTCATTATTAGATGATTATAAAAAATTTAGATAACTGGAGGGTCTGTTGGACTGAACTGTGTATAAGGGCAAAAATAGTATTATTTTGAACTATTCCCTTGATTTATTAAGAAAACCACTATTATTCATTATAATAGTTTTGATTCTTGAGATGACGCTACAATATTCGTTATGGGTGCCTACCTATCCTAGCGACGCTACTGCCTATATCTGATGAAAAAAATCATGTACTCAAATTTGTTTCTTTGAATTACTGAAGTAATATGTGTTTTTAGGTGAAACGTGGACAAATAGTAAATGTTTTATATAGAGAAAACGATTGGGTTTACGTGATAGTAGCAGAGTCACGTCGAGAAGGTTTCATACCACACTCTTACTGTGCGCCCTGTGAACATCATGATTTAAAGAAAAAACTACCTAGAAGTCGTTCACCTGCTGATTTGGCTCACAGAGATGTTTCACAGTGAGTATTGTATAGAACAGTAGCATGGAGAATAAAGAGAACCATCTCTTTGTGTGAAAAGTGTCTGCCGAAAAGTGACAAATTAGGGTGGCGCTACTGTAGCAAATGGGTATTTTTGGTTATATTTACAAAAAAAATTTAAATCTTAACTTTCTGAAAATATTTTTCATCTTGGCTCATTTCACTCCGCCTATAATTTTTATATTTATATCGTATCCTATTGCTATGCTAGTGCTATTTTGATGGGTATTGAGTTCTAAGTTATTTCAGTTAATTTGCTGCTTATATGTAGATACTTTTTCAACTTGCTCCTATATAAGATGGTTCTTCTAACCTTTATTCTCCATAACAATAGAGTAAGTAGTAAATGCTAGCACAAGGGGGGCGTCTATGTTTTGCTTATATTTGTTGATGGGGATGGAGGATCAGGCGAGTATGCAATGTTGACATATAGTTACCAGCTTAGTAAAAAATATTTAAATGCTTATATTCCTTGGGGGGGGAGGGGAACTTGCTTAGAGACTGTCTATTAATCACACATTATGTTTTTTTGCAAATTTTGAACCCCTCTTTCCCTGGTGGTATGTGTCGAGGTTTTAGAGTAACCCGTAGAGGGTCCTAAACATTTTCAAAATATTATCTTTAAACATAGGAATAACTTAATTTAATTCTAAAAATTTTAGAAAATTAATCTAAAACTTTAATATCATGGAAGGATCAAAATAATGCAGAATATCCTGTAATAGTTAACAACAGCAAAAGTTAGTGACCCGCCAGAAAATTCTGAACCGTCCGTTTGGTCCGACTGACAAGAAAGTTGAGCCATCTTGATTTATAAGATTTTTTATGCGATATGAGCTCAGTGCTTTGATCACAATCTTACTAAACCTAGGAACTGGTTCTCAAGTGATGCTGCCGGAACACACCTATTGATATTTGGCAACAGGTTTTAAATCTTGAGGGTGGTAGCTACAAAGGCGGGCATTATTAGAAAATGCCCTACCACCATGCTATGGTTTTCTCACGATGTTATCCTTCAACGAAAGCTCAGGCCGTTTTTAGAGTAGGATAGGTGGAATCGAACCCGCGTCGATTGACTCGGAATCCGGCCTAATTAGTCGCTGCACCATCATCGCTTAAAATATGATCTTAATATCCTCCTATAGACTATCTGTTTCGGATGGTGTAACAAACGACGGTCACTCAGAGCTTGGTAGCGAAGGTGAAGCGTGCCCTTTCAGCAAGGACCCGTCAGGTCGTTATGTGGTACTATATACATTCACAGCCAGAGATGAGAACGATGTTGACGTGGAAAGAGGGGAATTTGTCACAGGTAAAGTAATAAAAAAAAACACCTATAGGGGTCATTCAAATCTAGTGAGTATTAGAGGGTTTGCTTATTTTTGATTAAACGGCTATGCTGTCTGTATGTAAAATATTTAGCCGCGTACAACGGCTATTTTTTTCACCTATCTTGTATTATATATCTCTAAAATATTTGATGATATATTTAAATTTATGAAACGAAGGCTGTGGTGAACTTTCACTAAAGTCGTCATAATCTTTTTTTTTCAAAAGCCATACAACATTCATCTGGCCAGAGGATATATTTATTACTGGCTGTGTGCTCGCGACTGTGCCCGCGTTTCTTATGTTCTTCACTGCGTTTTATTTTTTTTTATACGGAACCCTTATTATTTTCCTAAAAAAAACTCTTTAGTATTAAGATAAAGTAAATAGTAAAAATACCCGTAAAACTGTGCATTAAATAGGATTTTATTCAATATTTTATGAGTTTCATTTTTTTTACTTGGTACCCTTATTATTTTCGAATATTGAAATTGCTTGTAAAACCCTAAGTTACCCGGAGTAACTTCAGCTATCTACCAAAAAAAGTCCCACCAAAATCCGTCCAGCCGTTCCGAAGATTACCCGGAACAAACAGACAGAAAAACATTGTATTTTTGGTATGGGTATTGTATACACATTCATATCTGTTTAGTAAAAAAAATAATAATTTAGACTTTACAAACAGACGCACCAATTTTATTTATTAGTATAGATTAAAAAATAATCATGTTAATCATCAGTTCAGTGATCTCTTAAGTTATAAGGCATTTACCGATAATGTAAAAATGTATCTAACAATATTTAGTTAATCAGATCTAAATACACCTTGTAAGTTTTAGATTAAAAAAAGGTAACAATGGTTTAGGACTTGGGAGTTTGGATCTAGTGCCTGTTTTTTTTTTTTTTTTCGAAAAATTATGTTTTCGGTTTACCATCAAAATTCTAGTAGAATAAGCGCAAAATTACAAGAAAAGATCGTAGTACATAAATTGATGCTATTTCTATTAAAATAACTTAATATAAATATTTCAGTATTGAACAGAGAAGACCCCGACTGGTACTGGATAGTAAGGAGTGATGGTCAAGAAGGCTTTATACCCTCCGGATTCGTATATCCTGCAGTTGTACAAGGTATTCATAAAAAAAATATCTGTTTGTGTGTATTTATGTACGCACGTAAGAAGTTATACTTCTTTGACGTAACAATAGACAAAAACTAAAACGTTGACAGCTAACTTCAGGTCGTTGGTTTTACGTGACGGTGTGCGCGCGCATCGTAAAATTATTCACTCTCATCGCTTTTCCCTAAAGCGGTAAAAGGAGTATAAGTTCAAAAAAAAAAATAGTGCATAGCAACAGATTATTGACTAGGAAGTAGTAGCTGGCCATAGAAGCGTCGTTAGTTCACTCAAGTTTTCCTTAATTACAAACTTAGCTAATTACAAACATGGATTTTACTACAAACGAAACAGTTGAAGTATGAAGCGGTGATGCCGTAGTGGATAGTGCGGTCAGATTCCGCGGGTTCAAATCCACCGTTTTTTTTTTTGTCGGGTGAAATGCCTTTACGCACTACCCTTACCCCATTGCATTAGTGAGACCGAAGTCCCCCAATGCAATGGGTAAGGGGGCACGGAGGGACGAACTCCGTGCCAGTGTGGGACTCACCCGGGCGTGAAGCGCCCGGAAATACCCACTAAAACTCCCCGGGGCCGTCCGCCGCATTTGGGATGGGGGCGATACGGGATTGCAATGCATGCCACCGCGTCGCCTCCTGCATGGGTTCAAATCCACCTAATCAACTCTAAAATCGGCCTGAGCTTTTGGTGAAGGAAAACGTGAGGAAACCATAGCGTGGTGGTAAAGGTTATTTTCTATAATGTCTGCCTGAGAAACTACCATTCTCAAGTATGTTTACCATCCTGGTCCTCATCGTCACCTAACATCTGGTGAGATTGTGATTAAAGCCATTGCTTTGATAGCATTAGCCTATAACATGTAAAAAAAATCTAACCAATTGTCACTTAGTCTTCATTGGTTTCTGCTTTTGCATACTTGTAGAGATATTAATAAGGTATATTATAAGTTTTCGTTTAAAATGATTTTATATCACCTCAACAATAAAAAAAAAAAGCAAAATGAATTAAACAATAGCTGATAAATATAGATAACTATAGTTTTTGATTAGAATGACAGCTGTCAGACTATGTAACTATTGCTGAGAAATTACTGATCGAATAATGTGAATGATTTGAAAATATGTATTGATAGTATTTACAGAAATATATACATACATGTAACTTTGCATCGTAAAATATAGCAGAAATAACTTATTTCGATTGGTTTTATTCGCAAGATGTTATTGTATTTGGTCGAGACGTCGCAGAGATTGCACAACCACAGATATAGTGTGAGGTTGATTGAATTTTCGGTTCAAACAAAAATCATCCAAAAAAGCAAAAATCCATGCACGTTGTTTTGATGACAGCTGTCATTCTTATCAAATTGTATTTTAAGAACCGTAGAAAAATATGAAATGAAAAATAATAATTGCAGCGACTCAACAAGACAACACTCAGCCGATGCACCCTCCGCCGACGACAAATATAAATAATACAATGCTATCAACTAATAATATGAATAACACAGTGCAACAAGATAACGACGGTCGATACCACGGCACAGAACTAGTCATGCTCTACGATTACAAGGTGAGTAGTATTAACTAACTGTTTTATTTATCTACTAGTTGTGTGCCCGCGGCTGCGCCCGCCTTTCATATATTTTTCACTGCGTTTGAATATTTTTATACGGAACCCTATTTTTTTTTAGTATTAAGATAAAGTAAAAATATTTCTCATAAATTCACTTTCCCGTAAAACTGTGCGTTGAAATAACATCAACTATCTACTAAAAAAGCCCCGTCAAAATCGGTCCAGCCGTTCCGGAGATTACCGGATTAAAAACAGACTGACAAAATTTTTAAAAATTGTATTTTTTGTTTAGGTATCGTAAATACATTTATATCTATTTAGTAATCAGTAATCTCCGGAACGGCTGGACCGATTTTCACGGGACTTTTTTTGATAGATAGCTGAAGTTACTCCGGGTAACTAAGGTACTTTTAATTTTCGAAAATAATTATGGTTTCGTGTAAAAAAATTAAAACTGAATAAAATCCGATTCAATGCACAGCTTTACGGGAAAGTGCTTCAATTTATGAGAAATATCTTTGCTATATCTTAATAAAAAAAAAAAATAGGGTTCCGTATAAAAACATTAAAATGCAGTGAAGAATATATGAAACGCGGGTGCAGCCGCGGGCACACAGCTAGTCACATACAAGTTTGAATCTTTCTAGTATTGTCAATATGTAGATCACAAGTATGTACCGTATGCGATCACAAGTATGTACCGTATCTAATTATAATATCTTACCAACTTTAAGAAAAAAATGCAGATAAGTACCTTATATTTGCCAAACTGTTTTTGATGCTATATTGGTCTCTCATATAGTAGATTTGTATTTCACTTTTATTATAAATAAAACATTTATAAACTACAAGTTAATATATTTCATGTTACACAATAGTAGACAAATTATGAAGTGCAAAAATATGACAGATGTTGTTTTAATAATAGATAAATATGTACATTTTAAATAAAGAACATTTAAGATTAACAATTAAGGTTTTATAACAACTTTGGTAACATTTTATGTAATACTAGATATGCCCGCGGCTTCCCCCGCGTTGTATTGTTGTTCTTACTCATGATTAAAACGTGATAGGGTTAATATTTATGTATCTCAAAGGGTAAAATTTTGAAAAACGCCGATACACGTTGTGTACGTTTATTTCTAACCAGACATTTTTAGTTTTATAAATGGTTGACCTTCATACAACGATTTATTCCTTATTTTACCCCCTTAGGGGTGAAATTTCCAAAATCCTTTCTTAGTGGATGCTTATATCATAAAAGTTATCTGTTGCCAAAATTTTAAGTTTATAGGCCCATCGGTTTTGGTCCTATGTTGTTGGATCAGTCAGCTCAAGCAATTTTATTTATATGGATAAAGAATAATGTTACCATAGCAACTGATGTCATGGCAACGGTTATCATAGTAACCGTGTTACGATAGCAATAGTTTTTAGAAAGACGTTGCAAATGTGGTGAAATTAAAATTCTGCGTAGGATTTGCATAAAATTCTTAAATCTAAAAGTATCAGGTATTGAGTTAATCGAAAATCGTCAACACTTCTCAGGACAATATTATATGAGTTTGTCTGAGCTTTTTTACACGATATAGGCTCAGTGCTTTGGCCACAATCTCACCTGATGTTAAATGACGATGTGGTCCAGGATGGTAAACCCATGCTGTCGGAACACACCTATTGGTATTTGGTGACAGGTTCTCAAACTTGAGGGTGATAGCGCTACCCAGGCGGGCATTATTAGAAAATACTTTCCTCACGATGTTTTTCTTCGCCGTATGCTTATTAGTAGATTTTCGAGTTGGATAGCTGGGCTTGACCTCACGTCCATTGACGTGAAATTCGGCCGCACTACCAACTGCGCCACCATCGCTCCAGATGACCTGCATGCCTATAGAAAATGACTGAAGTTATATTTTTTTTGCCGCGTTAGGGAAAAATAATGAGAGTAAATCGTTACGATGCGCGCGCACACCGTCACGAAAAACCAACACCCTGAAGTTAGCTGTCAACGTTTTAGTTTTTTCTATTATTACGTCAAAGAAGTAAAACTTCTTACGTGCGTCCACACACACTTTTTTTTATTTAAAGATTATCCTTTATAATATCTCAGGCTCAAGCCCCAGACGATCTGTCAGTAAAACGTGGGGAATGGGTGTACGCGGACCTCACACAGCAAACGGTCGAAGGTTGGCTGTGGGCACACGCGCCTAAATCAAGACGCTCCGGGTTCATTCCCACGGCGTACGCTCGTGCACCACACACTACGTCACTTTGACACGGTGATTTCACAAAACAATTCCTCGTTATTAACTGTATTGAAGATTTAAAATATCTATGTGTGTTTTCAGTCAAACTATCTGGGAAATGTATCACAACGAAGATGTATTAGGTAAGCAACATTTTCGGCATTTTTTCCCCTCTCCACTCCCCCTTAAATCTTGTCAGTAATATTGAATAATACCTTCCCTGATTATGTACGCTTTTCATAATTTTGGATTAAAAAAGGAAAAAATTCGTAATCTGCTTACATAATCACCATTAAGACCGCTCGGATGCCACATAACAAAAGTAAGCAAAGCATTAACACCTTTTTATACAAGAGCTTAAAATGACCAATTTTGTCGAATAATTCATATATTCGGAGTATAACAGACGAAAATTCCGTAATGTTATCAAAATGGCATTTTCTTTGGAGTGTTGGTAAATGTCTGCTGGAGAATTCGGACACGATTATAATGCCAAATGAATTATAGGAGAAGCTTATTGCTTTTAATATCATAAAAACTGAATGCCATACTTTAGGCAGTTGAAAGGCGTTCACAATGATTCGATAACTTACTATATTATATTTAAAAAAACATGTTATGTTTATATAGATTATTGTAAGAATGTTAATATTTCTTGAGATAACTCGTATATCAGTATGGATCATTAAACATTTTAAAACACTACTGATGTATGAGTTGTTTTTTGTATATTTCTACTATCACGGCATACAGTCGTTCAAAAAATAGATCGATTAAAATGACAGCTGTCAAACTGATGTACTCTGTAAAAGAATTAATACAAATAGATACAAATAATAATACATATTTGAGTGTATATACGGGAAAAAATAGTAATATTTGGAACTATTCCTTTGATTTATTTGGAGCACTGCTAATATATTCATCATAATAGTTTCAATTCTTGGGGTACATTACAATATCCCCAAGTGTACCACTTATGTTCCACAGCTGATTTTATATCTGATTAATGTTTTTTTTTGTATAATATGCTTTAATACTTGACGAGTATTTAGAAAAAAAAAACTATTTTAAAGCATGAAATATAAAAATATATTTTTTAGATTTTGTTAATTGCAAAGTTATGTAATTATTTATCATGCTAACTGTCATTCTAATTGACCTATATTTTAAGTACTGTAAGTACATACTAAATTTTTTATCATCTTTTATATTTTAACTTACTGTATTATAATTACTGTTAAAATTGATTTCGTCATAAATTGAGGTTACTATACTATACTAGACACTTGTTCTTTACACAGATAAACAAACCATATATACATTTTTTGCCAAGATCCTAGTCTATCATTAAGTGCCTTTATTTTTTGTTTTAATTGATCGTATGTAATATTATCGTATGTAGTATTAGTGGCATATGATTGGAAGTGGAATTCACAAAAGTATGCTGTAAATAAATATAAAATTAACAAGTAATATAATTACTTATATTATTAATATAGAAGAAATAATTGTTGTAATTTTCAATTCATTTCAAAACGTCTTCAAAATCAAAAAACCATAGTATTAATATTATACATTTGCACTAAAATGTTGAAACAAGAATTACAATACACAGCGATTACTGGTCGTCAAACAAATGGAAAGAACACGCAGTTAAAACAATATTCGTCTCTGTCATGTTTATAAACTTGGTCGTGTGTTAACAAGACAGATTTTAATAGCGTTATTTTTACAGTGTGTATAGCGTCATTTTATGCGCTCATTCCAGCACTGTGGTAGAGCGTCTTAATTTATGGTTTCGACACACAGCGTGTGAATCGTATATTTCTAAAATATTTTTTTCTAATTTTCTAAGAGATTTCATATTTTTTAATGTTTTCAAATTCGAATGTTAATAATGTACCTGTAATGTAATGTTTATTTTTTTAATGATGTAATAGTAAGTATAAACCGGTTTGTTGAAACTCCATGTCATTATCAATAAACAGATTACATTGCGTTTTTTTTTTTGTACATTATGGAGTAATAAACCAAACCTACTTAGATAAGAAATAGAATAAGATTGCAACATAGAAATAAGATGAAAACAATAAAGGCACAAAAAAATAGGGAAAAGCTACAAAAAATATCTAAAACTCGGATTATGTCTGAGATGTAAGGGGAATATAAAAAACCGACCCTACTATTATTGCCACTAGCTACTAACTAAAGTAAAGTATAACCTATTGAAATTGAGTGTTTATTTTTCAAGTAACATTAAATGTTGGACTTCCTGATTACATAGGTAAAAAAAATACATTCCAATATATTATAAACAAAGTTACTTAGTTTCTATATAAAACTAATTTTGTTATTACAGACAATAAATAAGTTATAAGTCTTCCGTAGTGTATATGATAATATTAATTAGTGAATTACAAAAAACAAATTGTCAATACAAAATTCAATTATCCGTCCAAATATGACTGATTTGAAAAGTACGCTTTTATATTCGTTTATAATGATTTCTTGTAAAATTATTGTAATAAATAATTGAAAATAAAAAATATGTTAAGAGGTTGTAAATTATTTTTTCTAATTCTTTCAGATATTCATTCGTATTACATATAAAAAATGAGAAAAAGTACTATCTACACAATATATTTCTTATTTATTATTCAACATTTACAATAAGACTTCTCTTCTTTTTCTTGGCTTGTTGCTTGATTTTATCTCTAACTGTCCATTCCTCTAATTGCTTTTCAACTTTAGAAATATCTTGTTCGGTCACAGTCATTGGCATCTGAAGATCTAGCTGCTCGCTCCTTATGAACTTTAAAGCTTCAAGTTTTTGCTGCAAAAATGGTCCCTGTTGGCTTTCTAATAGATTCCTGTAATCTGTTAGTTTTTTATTACGAATGTCCTCACAATGCATCTCTGTGAGTTTACGTAGCGATTCCTTGCGAGATAATTTATGGTAAGATCTGAAATAATGTTCATATTTATAATTATTGATTACTGTTATCAAATATGCAATGCAAACGGAATATACAGTAATACCCCGCTTTACGCGAGGGATACGTTCCGAAAAAAAAATCGCGTTAACTGAAATTCGCGTATATCGAGGTTTATGATTAAACATAGTCAAAATTTAAAACAAAAAAAAATACAAATCATTTTAATTAATCACTTTAATTCTAAGAACACTTTATGCAATACATACTCTTATTTTTTACGGAAAAATACATCTATTGTCTTTATATTATGTTTATACGCACTCTTTCGCGTAATGCGAGGCATTTGAGCGCGAAATTTGAAATTCGCGTTATAGTGAAACCGCGCGTAAAGGGGTCGCGCTAAGCGGGGTATTACTGTAAATGTGTTTTATACATATAAATCTTATTTTGCAAGTAATATCTAGTAATACAAATAGTTATTTAAACACATTCAAATTTAAATATTTATTTCGAATTATATAACCATGCAAACAATGACAGGTAAGAAATATAATTATATATTATGTACAGAAATATACACAACTAACTTTACATAGAGGTGTTCAGAATTGCAAAATATTTTACTATTACATGACTCTCCATAAACAGAAGAAATAATCAATAAAATTATAGAAAGCTATCTTCAACTGCTCTCAATTAGTAATTATTTTCTTGTGTCAACAAATTATGACTAAAATATTCTTATATTATTATTATCATCTACAATATTCTATTTTTTCCAAATGCATTAAGTTTTTAGCTTCTGTCTTCCAAAATGTTATCTATTAAATTATTTTACCTACTAGGAAAATTAAAACAAAATTTGATACATTACCTAATACTATTGAATTCATTGTTATAAACTTATTACATACCTACTTAAGTATCGGAAGTACACTAATTAGAATACCTATTTTGTGATTTCAAAACACTTACTCTGGATGCCCTTTGTATTCAATATTCAGTTGTTCCAGCAGCCATTCGAACTTTTTATAATCATACTGACGTAAGAACTTAAGTAATTTCTTTCTTCTGTCAATTAATTCTTGTACAATTTGCTAAAAAGTATTTTACATGTTTTTAATGAAATGTTAAATTAGATAGTAGATCTACAAGTTAAAAATTCGTCACCAACAAACATCTATATTAATAGGTGCGTTTGAAATCCAGTTAAGCTTAGCTTGTTATTTTTAGGCAAATGTCAATTACAATTGGATGTAATTATGGTCAACACTAGTTTAATATTTCTTGTGTCCAGACAACACAGGTTTGAAATCATCTATTAATCATGTGATGTTGTTTCAGCAAATTGTCACCACTCCTCTCCCTCTCCCTAGTGGTGAAGTTTTTGAGGAAAAACCATGTGTAATATATATATATTTATTTCTTACAAAATTTAAACATTTTATTTAAACAACAATATTGCAGAATACTATCTTTAAATGGAGATATAATCTATTTTAATTCTGGAATATTTTATAAATCCATGGTTTATCAATTTCATGCACTTTTTGGCTCACACATTGAGTATACAAGATAAAATAAATAAATACATGTGATATCTCACAACACCACATACGCCAAGGATACTATGTTACATCATATTTCCAAACCATTTATCCTCTTTCATGCATCACATAATTTACGGGTGATCCTTTATGCAAAGATTAACTGCAACTCAAGAATTTAAAAGATTGATCACTTCCCTCACCTTGATTTTAGCATTTCTCGGAAACCTATCCATTGTATTTTGAAAGCAGCGAATGTGTCCGGTAAGCCGAGCAACTGTTAAAATTTAAAAAGGATAACAATTTTAAAATATAGTATCTCACAGTAGAATAAAATAGTTATTTTAGTAAAAATATTCGATTTTAAATGTCTCCTCTCTAAATAGGAAAAGTTCACTGATGTTTAAATTGCTACATGAAATTCATTACAGTGAATAAACTAGATCTAAGCAGTTATATAAGAACATTCTAAGCATTTCAATATTATATAACACAAAGATAACAGGCCATACTAATATCACTCTAATAAATATCCCTTATAACCCTATAAAAACTTATATATGTCAAAACTTTCTTTGCTATGTTTCATTATTAAATTATATAAATTAAAAGTCTCCTAAAAAATATTCTACTACAGTTACAAAACAGATAAAATGCTTCATCAGAGGCAATATGAAAAATTTACTTATGCATATTAAATAATATATTGTTTTTTTTTTCAAATTTGTTTTCTGTAACATATTTTCAGTTCTAATACTACATTGGTAAAGTCAAATAATATAATTATGACTCTTACTTTTTGTCTCAGCAGTTCCTTCATCAAACTGATATCTTCTAACTCTATCTTCCAATTCCTTTACAACTAAAGCATGATACTCTTTTCTTCCTAAATGGGCTACAGAGAATATCTTTTTTACTGCTTCTGGTGCACTGTATAAGGAACAAGTGATGAATATAATTAACCCCATGAATAAGTTAACCCGAGACATCATCAAAATTCACATTTATATTTTATGATCTAGCTGTTGACCTGCATCTATGCCCGCTTTTCATATATTTTTCATGCTACTGTTCATTTAACCCTAATTATTTTCCTATTTTTTTTTGTATCTAAGAGAAAGCAAAGATGTTTCTCATAAATTCAAAGACCTGCCAGTAAAACTGCATTGAATCGGATTTTAATCGTGATTTCATGAATTCTAATATTTTTTCCATGGAGTAACTTTAGCCCACCTGTTCTGGAGATTATCCAAAACAAACAGAAAGACATGAAAATTTTAAAAATAATTGCATTTAGTAAAAAGTTATTTTGATTTTACAAACAGACACTTCAATTTTATTTATTAGTATAGATCACTAGTTTTGTGAAATTTTAAAGAATTTATATTATATTTGTTTATTCCAATAAGCATGTAAATAATTTGGTCAAAATATCATTGTATCAGCTATGTGCTTATACAAGCAGGTAGTCAAATAAAAACATCAAAATATCATTTATTTTAAAACTAGCTGTTTTGCTTAAAAATAATTTTGCCTTTTGAAGTAATTCACTACTATTTATAAAAGTAGGTTATATAAAAAAAGTCTGCTTTACATCACTTTATATCCTTTAACAAATATTTGCAAAATTTTTACTTGCATGTAATTTTATTGACTGTTAATGATAGTAACAATAAAAATATTTTTGATAGAAATACAACCATTACATTGTCAATTTTTTCCTGAAGAAATATATCGTGATATTTATGAGAACTGACAATGTGAAAGAAATGCAATAAGAACCCTAATTTAGAAGTAGGAAATGCTTTTATTATTTTTGTAAAATATTTTTTGGTGAACGTTATAAACTACAAAACCATATTATTTCATACTCTTTAATTTCTTCGCTTAAAGCGTAATCCTTGCCCAAGGCAGATTCAGGAATAGGTGGCAAACTTTCCAAATCACCCGATCTCTCTGGTTTATATGCAGGCACATATTCTGGTTTTACCCATTTTATGTTTACTTGATGTTTTATACCCCGTGCTTGAACAATAGAAGACGTAAACCGCCTCAACATTATGAAAAGAATTGTTAATTTAACCTAAACAAACCCTTTATTTCACGACAGTATTTATCAGACAGCTGATGACAATTAGGGATGACGTTCTACAGACGATTAGGTATGGCTATCTGAGATTAATTGATAGAGAATCGATCTTTTTGACCAAAAGATCTTAAAATTAATGCAAAAAAAAGTTACATCCAAAAGACTAAAAATATCGTTTTTCTTATAAATAATATTTTAGAACTAGTTTTTTGTAAATCTATTTATAAAGCTTTAATTCGAATCGATTTTTCTCTGAAAGGATCAACATCACCACTTATGGAGACAGTTGACAGCAGAGATGAATACCACAGATTTTTACACTCCATTAAAACAAGACACTGGCTTATGCGTCATTAACACCTTGTCAAACATCGAATAAAAAAAACAGTTTTTTGTTATTCATTTGTTTAACGACCCTGGGTCTAGCCCTTTTGAGCCCGTAGCTATTTAACAATATTAGCATTATTTGGTTAATCTTCAATGCTCAACAAAGTGGTGGCCATTTATTAAGTGTTCCAAGAGAGTTTTTGGGAGATTTCAAAATTCACGTTTATGTGGCGTAAAATACGAGAAAGTCGCTAATATACTTCTATACCTATGTTATTGTTTTAATCGCGTTAATGATATTTATGAACATTTGAAATACCCCATTTTTAAAAATAAGAGATTTCTATTCATTTTTCTTTTTTTTTATCCTAATATTTTTTTACTGGTAATCATACATTTAATTACGTCCTTTTCCTGACTTGGCCCTGTCCTTAACACATTTTTGTTTTATTTGCCTTTGTTGTTAACATGCATGAGACCTAAGTATAACGAACTCCGGTAGGAGTAATATAATTCTGTGATAACGAAGCCATCGAAAGTGCAGTATTTTTTTGTTACCTACTTCACTGTAGTGATGAGAAAAAACTATCACATCTGTTGATTTTTTTTTTGCTGACCATTTGGAATTAAAAAGAAATATTACAAATTATTCACCATCCTGTGAAGCAAGCAAGAAACTTAGAAAGGTAAAATTTTTCAAGTGGTCATTCCATTTGAAATTTCGAGAAAAAAAAGTTTTAAAAAACGCTTTAGAAAAAGATATCTCTACGCAACAGTTCTGAAGGGTTAAAACAAAGGTACGGAACGCTTAGTTCAACAATTCCTACAACATGTTTTTATTTAACGTAAGTAGGTATGCACTTATTCCTTTTTTTTTCTAACTAGCTAACGCTGTTGAGTGGTAGGGCCTTTACATCTTCACCGTGACTTTGGGGGCGAGTGCTGAAGGCACACAATCACAATTCTTTTAGCAACCACGTTATGTAAACAAGTAAACAGCAACACGAGTACTAAAAACAGTTGTTACTATAACCAGGCGCGGATTTTATTATTCATCTCTGCGGATAAGTGTATATGGTCGTTTTGGTCTAGGCATGATAATTTAAGATTGATTCATTGAAAAATTGATTTTTAGGATCAAAATTATTTTACCGGTATCTGGCAATAAATTGATCCAATGACTCCATCTTTTACCCTAGTAAATAAAAAATCGATTTTTTTTTATATTCGATAAGAACAATAAAATTGTACACAAGAATGAATGTAAAATATAATAGTTTTGCACCTAATTAACCAAAAACTCATAAAATGGTTTTGTAGCAAACAAAGATTTTGCCTGATTATAAGTAGACACCATACACTGTATAACATGGTTGCTTACTACATCATGGGTATTTCTTGCGTGAACTCATAATCTTTTCTCTTTAGACCTATAATTTTGATGTTTGCAAAAAAATTCCTTTAATGATTTTATAACAATACAATAATTTTACGTTCTTCTTTTTTTTTTTCGTTATCAGAATTTTTAGACATATATTTAATTAAATATGCAAAGATAAACCAGTTAACAATTTTCAATAAAGTTTTAAAATTACACGACAACGGCTAACCCTGTTAGAATGGAACAGGAACTAGAGGTTGAAAAGTTGCTTTTTGCCACCATTTTAGTTTTTATTAGTGATATATAGATATCTATTATACATCATCAAATACAGAAAAAAAAAATTACACTATATGGGCTCAGTCCTTCGACCACAATCTCACCTGATGTTAAGTGACGATGTGGTCCAGGATGGTAAACACACTAGACTAGACCTAGGTACTGGTTCTCAAGTGATTCTGCCGGAACACACCTATTGGTATTTGGCGATATATGAGTTTGAATGTCAAATTGCAAATGGTCGATCCACAAACAACGAAATTACTTAGATACTATGTATGCAGTGTCCTGCACTGTATATCTTTATTATTTATCTCTGCTGCATGCAACCGATGCTAAATGTAGGGAACAGCTAGGACACAACTCGCGAGAGAGTTTTGAATACTCAGGTGACGGCCAAGCCGAGGTTCGTACCACTTTGGTAGCCCTTGTGCTAGTCACCTTATTGCGGCTGAGTGCCTTCAGCACTCGCCCCCAAAGTTCGGTGAAGCTGTAAAGGCCCTTCCGGTCAACAATATTAGCTATGTCAAAAAAAAAAAAATGCAACCGATGCTAATATAAGTAAAACTGATTTTGATTTACACATTTAATATAAAAGCCATGTGGATCATAACATTTATGATCAGATTTGCAAGGTAGGTAAAAAGCTATTTAGAGGGTGTTTAGCCCGGTGTCTCATAGACGGTACGACTGAAAGGTCAGAGGTTCGAAGCCAGGGTGGGTAACATATTTTTTGCGACGCGGTGCTTGCGAAAGCCACCCCGTGTCCTCCCCATCGCAAATGCAGCGGACGGCCCCGGGGGATTTTAGTGGGTATTTCCGGGCGCTTCACGCCCGGGTGAGTCCCACACTGGCACGGAACTCGTCCCTCCGTGCCCCCTTACCCATTGTATTGGGGGACTTTGGTCTCACTAATACAATGGGTAAGGGTAGTGCGTAAATGCAATTCCCCCCGTCAAAAAAAAAAGGTAAAAAGCTATTTAAATTTGAAAATTGGTAAGGAAATTACAGGTATCCAAAGTTCCAGTTCTATTAATAATTCATAATTCTAGTTTAGTAGTAAAATTAAACACATCCATTTGCATAATAATTTATTTATTTCTTTCCATGTGAAACCACACATTTAGCAAAAAAAAAAAAAAAAAAAAACATTTTGTACTAATTGTACCAAACCACATATTTACTACGTTAACACATAAATAAATCACACATCTGGGATAAGAAAATTGTATACAATTTAATACATTTCACAAATGAGATAATATTTTTATTTTCAATCGGAGAGTTTAAACAATCCTTGTCCAAATATTAACAGATTTTAATATTACCTACACGCATGTGAAAACAGTGCACCATATAATGTGTACAATTATTGTATGTACAAACATTAGTTGCGTCAGACCTAATTTGAAATAATTATAATAATAAATGTATTAAGAAATACATCGATATCCTATATTGAATAATGCGCTTACTTGAGTGCACTTTTGTGTGCATTTAGAAATAATGAATTAATTATAATGTAATTCTTCTTACATTGTTCTTTTTCTGTATATCTTCTCTACTATAATTAAATTTTATTACCATAACAAACGAGAAAAGTACCTATATAAAGTACGCACAACATACCGTATTAGGGTAAATCTTAATTACGTATATTTGAAAAATATCATTTTATTAAAAGCAAACACATCTACTAAACACCGGTGTATACACTGCTAATATAATAATAATAATTTATTACAAAAAAATTCAACAGCCAGTGATTTTGGTACCAACAAAATATAGATAATAAATTTATTATATTTTGCACCTACTTATTAATTTTACTTTACAGGGGTTGGCGTGCAAATAGATAATGGTTGAAATGGCTCACTTAAAATTTGGTGCGATATTAAAGAAACAAAAGGTAACATAGTAAAGTGTACTTAATTTAAAATTTTTAATAGGACGATGTTATATTGATTAACATTCAACTTTCTTTGCTTTATAATCAAACGGTTTCACTCATTATCTCAAATATGTTTGAATTTTTTCTTTTATTTTTTTTTCTTGAAATTTTCAATAATAATTATATTCGTATGTCGTCGACCATCGTTTCGGTAATAATTATTATGATTCTTGACAATAAAAATATAGGTACAATGGAATGTTTAAGAGTCTGCTTTGAAGTTACATATATTAATGCAGAAAAAATATAATTCTCAATGTTAAACAATTTTAAGAAACAACGTTTAATAAGGTAAAAATTTTTTTTTTTTTTTGCAAAATTCATATAGAATCATACCAGCTAGCTTATTTAATATATGGAGTTGAAAGCATGTGTACTAAAAATAAACATAAATCTAATAAAACACAATATTTTACTTATATCCAACAAATGTATATTCTTGAATTAGGTACATACATATCGCACTTTCAGAATAAAAATTGACCCAAGTCAAAAATCGAAAAATCGAGTTACAGTAGTAAAATAACTCTAATTATGCATTGAAACTATGTTATACTAACTTCATTATCTTTAAAAAATAAGTTCAAATAATTTTTAATGAATTTATAAGAAAACATTTACGAATAAACGTAAACACAAATTTAACAATTTATTCGCCTATTTTTGGAGTCGAAATCAGTTTCATTGTGAATATGCGATATATAATGTTAAAATCGAAAAACAAACGTCAGGAAACGAAAACTTCTGAATCCTAAAGCGAGTGATATTAGATAATAAATAATTATCTAAATATTTTTTTTATTTTTTTTCTGTTAACTACCTAATTGAATTGTTTTTTTTTAACTATTCATTTGAAATTTTTTTTACTAATGTCTTTCAATTGCTAATTATGAAATAAATGTAGCAATTATTTACATAAGGAATGCAAATTAATTAGATGAAATATTATGTATGTAAATATGTTGGCCTAAACCCTTAATACTGGTATTTCGATTTAATGTAGTTTCACTCTACTTTCTACACATTACATATAAAAATGTCTTTTCTTTTAAAAACGTCTGTCCAAACTTCTATAACTCTTATTTGCAATAGAAATACTATTTTAACTTTAAATTTCTATAGCAACACCAATATGTGTTAGTTAATATTTCTGGAAAATGAAATGTGACTGACTAACTGTGAGTAAAATTACGTTTATTTAGTAAATTTATAATTGAATAATTTTTTTTACGGATATTTTCAAGTACACAAAACAAGTTTTACATTTAAATAAAATCATCAGTAAAGCATAATGTAACAAATAAATAAAAATATATTTGAATTATTTCTCTCAGACTAGGTCAAACAGAAGACTTATTATTTTAAATAAAAGGTGACATGTAATAAAATCAACTACATATTAGGAAAACAGCACCAAAACTATATTTTTCTTTTTTGTTTTTGGAGCAGAGAGAATTTGGTAAAAAGCAATATTTAAAATCACCACATTTAACTTTTCTACAAGATCTTTAGAATCTATTATGTGTATGCGTTATTTTTATTTTATTGATAATAATAATTAGGTTTAATTTGCTGTAAACGTTATAAAATTTGTTTCATATCTTTTTATTTTTTCATCGCTAGATATTTTTGTACATTAATTAATTAATTAAACCGGAAGCGGTTTAAAGCGGTTTTACAGAATAATATTTTCAAGTCCTTTTTTTGTACAATATTTATATATATTTTCGTTATAATTAATACATGACGATTCTAATTACAGCCACGCTATTGTTTATTATTAGGTACTTAATGACTTTGAGCACCCTATGCTATATATTATAATCTTTATGCTTATTATTCTAAGAACACACTGTATATTACCATCCATGACTTAAAAACGTGTTCACTTGTACAGTGAAAGTCGAATTACTCTATGTCAATATTATAATAATATTATCTAATTCTTTATTCACTTAAAGGCAAGACATTACTTGGTCGGACGATAGCTGTCTATTAATTAATTATTACCATAAATACATTTATGGAATTTATTATTATTACTAGGTATTCTATTATTATTATTATATTAAGAAATTAAACAATCATTCTTTAAAATAAAACAAGAGATATTTAAATGATATAATTATTTCTCAGTAAATTATTACATATGTATGTTGTATAAAATCAAAAGTGGTAAAGTGGGGTCAAACTTAAATAATAACTGATTCATTTTAATTATTTGTCATAAGCAATTAAGTTTTTTTTTGTTATATTACGTTTTTTAAGAATGCAGGCATGGTCATAAATCCGATTCATATTGGAATTTTTTAATACTATAAATTCATAACTC
The DNA here is from genome assembly GCA_014132275.2 of Samia ricini. Classification (NCBI taxonomy): domain Eukaryota; kingdom Metazoa; phylum Arthropoda; class Insecta; order Lepidoptera; family Saturniidae; genus Samia; species Samia ricini. The sequence continues at coordinate 23,641,527 of AP028168.1, forward strand.
TGCCCCCTTTGATTTTTATACGGCTTATATTCAATGTCACCATCGCATAATTTACAATTAGCTAATAGTCAACTAAATACTTTAATTACTGTTAACTCCGTGCCACCGTAACCGGTAGAGTTATGCGGCGTCTACACGATTGACCATAGAGTAAACGTTTAACTTTCACAATGTGTGTGGTGTTTGAGAGCGCACAGTACGTGTACTACCGACGTCGGCCAGCACGCTCCATAGCCGCTCGTCGCCGCGCTAACAATACCAACAATTATACATTCAATTACTACACGTCTATACGTATAGTACAGGGTGTGCAGCGCACAAGGGCGCAGGGTTGTAGGGGGCGCCAACGCTCTCAAAGACCCCGCGCCCGTATTATGGCCGACATCGAGCGTGGTATGGTTAAAATTGCTTTCCGACAACAAAAATTGTCGTTCGAAAATATAACTGTAAGTATTCTATTTTGAACGCGCGCCTACTAGATGGCACCAGGATATTGGTTGCTCACGGGCGCTACAAGGGCTAAGGCTCTGACTATTATATGCTACCAATGTGTACACGAAAGAATGACACATGATGACAATTGCCTGTCGTGACGCGCAATGGCAAAGCAGTCGATTTTTTCGACAAACTTCAAAGGAATCCTAGCGTAGCATTCACACAATGGCTCATTATTCAATTCGGGAGTGAACTTTAAATCGCTTTTTAAAAAAATATGTTGTAGTTTTTACATCTCATAGGTATTAAAGCGCATAGTTTTAGTTTTTGAAACTATATTTTTATTACGTTGTGTCGGTATAAATATATAGATATAATAGTTTTTACGCAATATACATGGCGAGGCCGTGATAACGTCGACGTCCGTCGGAAGAGCTTCGCCATGGAGCAATGTGTAATGGGCCATTGTGTGAACACCTTTATGTGTCGCATGGCTTCATGCTTAGCCCATTTTGTACTAGGCCCTTCTGATATCAAGGGACATAAAATAATAGTTAAAAAAAGAAATTTTATTTCATTCGATTTCCGCTGATGACAATCTATTGACAGTCACCGTCATCATGGCAGCCTACATCTACCACAGTAAAAACTTCTAGATAGGTCTGGATATACAATGACTGATCCCGGAACGCGACGCGCCATAACTAATCAGTGTGGCGAGTTTATTTGACAAGTATACGGTGGTCGTGATTCAATCGGGCACCTAAGTCCTACCACTCCGGTTCTACCAATCATCATATCAAAAATCTCATCTGATGTTAAGTGATAATGTGTTAGCTGTCATGTGATGCAGCTAACAAAGCCACATTTATAAATGATTGGCTGAAGATTTTCAAACTTGTGGATAAAGACCGTGGTAGGTTTCATCAGGGCATTTTTCTTCAACGTAATCTCAGGCACGTTGGATTCGAACCTAGTTCGAGCGATATTTGACCACAATACCCATCAACTTTCATTCCCAAAACGGAAATGTCCCCGAAATACAAAAAAAATACTATAAGTTTTTTATATTATATCTTGAGTCTTGTGAATACGTGGAGCATAAATCCGGTCCTTCGCCTAAAATATAAGGGGACCTATACCTAGAAATGGAATATTTAATACACAAAATACAAGGAGTAATAACATTTAAATTGAGTAAATGTAACTCACCGAGCCCTATAACTGCATCGCCCGGCGTCCTCAGACCCTAATCTCTCTTCTTGCTCTTCTTCTTACCAATTCTCTTGCTGTAGTTCTGCGCTAACGCGTTCACTATCGACACCACGAAGTACACTACCATCGCTAATACGAACTTCTCTAGAAGGTTCGACAGCATCGAACCCTTATTCTCCGGTAACGAGGCGGAATCTTTCTGGTGTAAACGTGCCTTCTGGTTCCTTAGGAACTCTAGCAGGGGCGCTTCTAATTTCGGTCCAATGTATGGTATCCGTTCAACCCATGACAGTGCTTGTCTATGGAAGACAAGATTTTTATTATATTATTAAACAAACCACGTCACGAGTCATAGTGAGTTGAATACCAATGGACAAATTAGTTCGATGTTTGTCAATATGTCTGGTATATGATGGATATCCCGTGGGTGTATTAAAAGGCGATTAATAAACCAGGATATGAGCAGCAGCGCCTCTAAGTACCACAAACACCTACTGCGCCCACCCGCCTGCCAAGCGTACCGATTACGGCAATCCCCATCCAAGGGGGGAAACCTATGTCCAGCAGTGGACGTCTTTTGGTTGAATAGATGGGATGGAGCAAATTCTTGAATATTTAAATCACATTATTGTAATTTTCGTAGGGATATCCTAATTTAAGAATAATAGGTTATTTCATTCGGTTACAGAGTAGCAAAAATTACAAACCAGTTAAGTAGATTTTGAGTTTATCTATTAGCTGTTAAAACAATTTTACCTCTTTATATAATAATATATCAAGGGTCGACAACCATTTGAGTTGGAAGACTCAAAAGTTACAAATTTACAAAATTTCAAAGTTTTTAAAGAGCCACATAGTTTTTTCTTGTCAACAATAAACAGTACTAGTATAAATAAAGATTTTTTTGATAAAACAAAAAAAAACTAATGTATTTATTAAGTAATGCCTAATCTTTGTTAGATCGATTTTTTAAATGTTTTTTTAATACAATATATAATATTTGCATTTGGAATTTAAGAGCGCCGCAGCTTCACATCCAAAGAGTCGCATGTGGCTCGCGAGCCACAGTTTGCCGACTCTTGGTATAGACAATAATTATGTAATTAATCATTTAAACAGGTAATTTCATATTTATATTTAAGGAGGTATAGACGGACTTACCCGACTAAAGTTTCGTTGAAGGCTATGATGACGAACATTTTTTGTATGTGCATTTTTATAACAGCCTTGCCCAGTACCGTCGCTCCGAAGAACGTCCAGAACGGCACAAGGAAATGTCCACACGTCAAACCGGCTAAATCGAACAGCGGATTCGGGATTGAGGCACAGGCCAATATACCCGCGAAACCGACGCGCTGCACCAATTTTTGTACAAATATCTTTGCTCTGGCGAAAAAAAAAACATTTCCTAACTGCTATCACCGTTTAGTATACTTGATTAATACGAAGCTAGAGACTAATTCTAGCAAGGAAGGTACAATGGTATAGAAGGAATTTTAACTAAACAGGACACAATTTGCGTGAAATAACCGTTATTGAAATATTCGAAAATACAAAGAAAGAAAAATACAGATAAAACTATTTCGATATATTAAAAATACGTTTTTTTTTTTAATACCTAGAGAAGTGTTATAAATATGTTTGTGTGGTTTATATTAAATAAGGTTATCCTCAACTGGCTATTCGCATGTTATTTGCAGAATACAATATGCTATCGCTTATTACTCATTACAGGGAATCCCCCAATGTGTTCTGCTGTCTAATTAGGATTACATTAACCCCTACGATTCTGTGGGTTAATAGAAGGAACAGTAAACCAACCTGCCGGTTTTAGAATCATCGTTAGTGTTGAGTTCAGCGACCCCGCTGCCCGACAGTCTCGCCGCTCTCGCCATGAAGTACGGCGGTAATTCCCCGAGCGCTGTCCCTATACCCCACATCATAGACTCGATCCGCACTTTCGACATTATGTTCCATATCGAAACTAAGTTATTCGGGTCCGGTTCCGCCGGGCAAATTATGCTGATCACCGAAAAACAAAAATAAACATCCTGAACAATTACTAACATATTTAAAAGCGCTATATATTATGCAAGGCATCATCTATTTGTGTGGCCGTTGTAAGTAGATAACCATGGAACCGATTAAACTACAGAACTGTATCTGTGGTCATTGGCAAAATCAATGCCAAATGTTAACTCACATAGTTAGGAGGGGGATGGGGGAGCCCCCCTCCCCCATAGTACATAGTAGGTACTTTTTATCTCTTTAAATTTTCAACAATGATTATGGCGAACACTGATTTAAATAACTCCTCATGGTGAGACCCACTTTACAATCATCTTGTAAATAAATGTTTCGTCAGAATTTCTTTAGACTACACAAGAAACCAGAAATTAATAGTAAACTCTCTTATAAATGAATAATTGTAGTGTAATAAACCTTTTCGAATTACAAGTCCCTAAATTATATAGATAATAATAAAAAAAAATAACAAATATACTGGATAAACTATATTTCATAGTTAAACTTACTCGTTAGGATACGGTGGCTCTGGAAAATTGAGCGCTCCGCACTCATAAGCCGCGAGTGTAACTCGAGCTATATGCGGTCCCAGATATAATAGAAAAGTATGCAGACCGGTACCTAGACCAACCGAGCTACAAACACCTAGAATCACCCACCAACCCCACCACGCTAATGTGGACACCACTAACTGAAATAAAAAAAAAACCATATTTAAAGGTTTTAAAGTTTTGCTCTTATTTCTAGACATCAGTAACTTGTCAAGTAAAAAAAAACACTATTACAAAAATGAGTTTTAATATTTAAACATAGGTAACAAAATACTATATTATGATGATATTATATATATATATATATATATATATATATATATATATATATATGTACGTACAGATAAATATTATGTCGATTACTTATAAAAATGAGACAATAAGAAAACCATGGAAAGCTGGCGTAAACACCAGGTTAGTGCTAAAGGGGTTAATTAAAAATTACAATTCTTGTAAATTATTGCAATGTGTGTCTTATGATGGATGATGGCGCATTGGATAGTGTGGCCGGATTCCGTATCATTCCATATCAGCCTGAGCTTCCGGTGAAGGAAAACATCGTGAGGAAGCCATAGCTCGGTGGTAAGGCATTTTATAATAATCCCCGTCTGGGTAGCTACCACCCTCGAGTTTAAAAATCCTGTCGCCAAATACCAATAGGTGTGTTCCGGCAGCATCACTTGAGAACCAGTACTTCTAGGCTTAGTATGTTTTTACCACAATAGACCACATCGTCACTTAACATCAGGTGAGATTGTGGTCAAAAAATTTACTTAAGTTTCTCCATAATTAAGTCTAAGAACGTAAGCAGTTATTCATTTTATTTTTATATCGAAGAAGGAAATATTATTTTGTTTTAAGACATATTTTGGGTTTTACTACGTTAAATTTCTATACTCGAAATCAGCACATTTATCTGCATCGAATAGGCTAGATTTTGTAGCATTCTGAGCACTTTTTACGCTTAAGACTATCCAGTTGCAATTTTCAAAAAGTACCTAACACGAAATACTTGGAAAATTTCAAAAATGTACACAGATCTCCTATAAGGAGGTATATAGGTACTCTAAAGGTATATAATTATGTAAGAAATTTTAATACCATGACCTGCAGTCAAACTGAATGTTCAGTTTTGTGGGTCAGTAATCTATGTTGTAAGGTGTAAACCAGAGAATAAATAAAAAAAAAAAAAAAAAAAAAAAAAAAAAAAAAAAAAAAAAATTAAAATAAAAAAAAGGATTGTAAAATGTCACTTAAAACAAATAGCTTTTCATACCTCAACATGCAAATGCAACTTACATGAACATAGGCCTGATGCGGCCCATTTATATAATACGATACAGCAGTGGCACTTGTCAATAGAATTATTGTCAAAGCGAGTAGTTTATATGCTAGTAGTCTGAAAAAAATTTGAACTCTATAAATGTAAAGACCGCTTTCACACAAAAATATGGGGTTCGAGATTAGATAACTCTGGAAAAACTAAATGTCTCTTAGTCTTAAACCTTGGTCTGATTAATATTTGAAAAAAATAGATTGTTTCCTTGACAACAGAACAATTAACTATAGTCGACATATCTACGAAGGAACCACATGGATTATGTTCCATAACTCTATCAGTGTTAGAAAAAAAACTTACTGCCTAGATCAGTGGTGGTCACACTTTTCTGGTCAAGGGCCGGCCACATATGATAATGTGAGGTATCACTGCGAGTCGCACTTTTATAGATACCATGGTAGTGATACTATTTTTTTATTGACACATTTTTTGAGTTATCAAATGCGAATCCCCCATAGATTTAGTGTGGCAATAACAACCTATGAAGTCATTTTTAACAAGCTAATTCACTAACTATATGTGAACTCTGTTATGAACCAAAAATGTGTGTGATAACACGGGCCGCAGAAATACTGTTCAAGGGCTGCATGCGGCCCGTGGGCCGCAGTTTGACGACCACTGACCTAGGTCATTATCTGTTAGAAACAAGGCAAAAGAAGACGAGAAAAAAATAATCTCTCTTCTAAGGCCTAATGTGCTTTAAGTCTTTAAACACGATGTCAAGTAACATCAAGTGCGACAATGATCAAACATTAAGTCTATATGGTGTTTAAAAAAAGTTGGCCGTCATGGGACGCCCACCAGATGTAAAACATCCAGCGTAATTTGCCGCCACGGCATACGAATTGGTTTAACTGCCAAAGTGCGCATTGCAAACATCAAAACATTGCACCAAACATAGTTATAAAGATTAAAATGTATTGACGATCTGGTAATTAATAGTAATAACTTTGAAATAACTTATCCGTAAATTTGAGACTAACTGAACCCTAGATAATTCCCAACAACTGCTTCATCAAGATATTTTTCTATTTCGGCAGTATAGACTGATTATGCATATAATTTGAATCCGCGTTTTGGCCTAACGTTCAAGCCAATACTGAAAGGCGGTGGATTACTGTTTAGACAGAACAGATTAATATTTCTGAACATTTTAGAGGGTAATAATAATTCTTTTTTTTTTGTTGCAGTATACGAAAAAAGTAAAATCACATACCTGTGTAAACCAGAATTAATTAATATTAAGAGTTCCCTGAAGAAATACTCTAACGTTGTGATCGGCCGCCTCCATAGAACCAAGCTATCGGCATCCATTTGTGGATAGGCACTTTTGTTTCTACTAAAAAATATATAGTATTTATATATATATATATAAGAAGACTCGTAGAGAAAGTACCCCTGCCTAGTTACTAATAACAATGAATGATTTTGAACCGGCTCGACTTAGTATAGCCAATACTTTCACTACCTATTTAAATTAAAATATCGTACGATTGTAACCGGACGGAAAACAAAGAAACAAAACTATTTTTTTTCCTTACGATTTGTGAACTCATGCCAACTGTTAGATTATAATAGATTCGTTATTGAAATTAGACGAGCATTCTACGTTTTTAAACTGTCCAAAGCAGATAATTTTTTATTATTGTTAAATAATTGAATAAAGAGTAGATATACGATTACAAAAAATTATTAATATAACAAACAAACATTATTACAATTAAACTTTGATGAAACTAAATCAGTTATCGTACGTATAAAAAACATAATTTTTATTGTCATTTGCTTGAAAAATTTTCAGTTTTTCAAATCTTGTTTTAGCACTTTTTTCTTACTAAAAGTTAATATGACGTCACTACATCTGTAGTGCACGTTTAAATATTTATAAATGGTAGGATTTTTTAATCTATAGATTTAATAATTGACGGATATATAAAACAGTTAAATTACTTACATTGTCTCTTTTGTATGAGGATGATGCAGTCCGTTTCGTGGACGTTGCTCAGTATCAACCTGTGCCGCCGCTGCCAGTTTGTAATACCCGAGACGGGCAAGCTACAAGTAAAAGAGAAATTATCACTTTTTCAATGAATATATTTTTCTATTTACTAAAAATGTTAGTCTCCTCACGACGTTTTAGAAAATAAACGTATCGTCGCAAAATCAAGATGTTCGATTTTATCCGTAGTTTAAGTAGTTAATAGTGATGAGATACGCTGGTTTAATTATGTATCCGCAACTTGAAAAAAGGCTTTGAGATATCCGCAAATCAAAGGTTTTTGCATGTAGTGGGATAATGAAGTTTTCAAACTTATCTGGTAAATAGGTACGCAACTTTATTGACATTATCCATATTATTATAATTATATAAGCTTAACCTTTCATCTGTACCACAGATTCTCAACCTTATTTTGTTCACCGCCCACTTTGAGAATATGTATCTTAAGTTTTTTTTTGCTTTTTTTAGACTATATTTTTAATCTGTCCACGCCCCCTCTGCGCTGTCTCAATGCCCTCTAATTTTCTTTGGGTCTTCTACTTTTACAAGCGGGCGTTATCGCCTACGTTGAGAACCAGGGATCTATACTATATTATAAGGTAAAATTGATTTTATATTTTTTATGGATAAAACCAAAAACTACTAAACCGATTTTTAAAAACCAGTATTCATCTCTACAAAGCTACCACCGATTAACATAGGCTATATATTTACTTGATTACAGATTATATATACCAGTGCAAAGCCTAATCGAATAAAGTAAGTTTTAATCATAAATTTTCAGTGTATATATCCGAACGAATACATTTGGGACATCACTTAACCTTAAAAGCAATTTTATTTTAAATTTCGAATATGTCATTGTCAATCTGGATTTCGTCACTGTCGTATTTAATAAATACAGCCGTTATTGACGACACAGAACAGATTACTTTACATGGTCGATTTTTGGGGGCAGCTACAGCCTACCTACAGCAATTAATAACGATATATAAAGGGCCAATATAACAAGTATATACGAATATATAAATTAATTCTCGATATGTATCAATAGAATGATCGATACAAGCGTTTCAAAACTAAATTTACCACATCTAATTAATCATATACAAATTTTAAATGTGCCACATAATTGTAAAATGTATTTTTGATGTGTTCAAATTTTTTCATGATGATATATAGTAAGCCTCGTATTTTTCATTTAGCAATCCTTAAACGAAAATAAAAATGTAAGTTAAATATATGTCATTAGTTAATTTGGATAATTACATATTTCTAAATTTTATTAGCATATTTTAATGACAAATATTGACACATTTAAAAACTATAGCATAAATTTAGTCCCTCTAAATAAATATACTATAATAACTTTTAATTTTAATGTTTCAAAATAATCAATTAGGCTCAAAGGCTTAAAAATAGTAACACTATAGTGAAGATACTCTGATATGACACTATATATTGATCGTCATGCTCTTAATTAATAGCCATACTCATATTAATTTTTTAAATTATGTTACTTTTAGCAATAAACTTCTTATTTATAATTGTTTTTTCTAACTACGTTCCTGGGCATTACTCTAATGCCGTAATAAATAAACGAGACTACAATATAATATTATTCTGTTAACCTACCTACGCCTAAATATATCATCAAACTCAAGGTTAATTCCGATAACACTAGGCCGAGAAACGTGTCATTTACACTCATTTATAAAGAGGCTATCACGGTTCACAATAATTTATATTAATACCTACGCAGGTAAACTTTTGTAACTTTACCTTTTTAAGGTATGGGATATGACCTAGAACAAAGGACTGGGTAAAAAATCCGAATAAGATTGATGGCCCGAATAAAGATCGCTAAATAAAGACCGAATAAAGAATTAATATTATCGCTTTGACTGTAACTCACCACCACATGGTGCTGTACCTTATCAAAAACTACAGATAGATTTAGTTTAAGAAAAAAACATTAAATCAGGTAATAGCTTATACTATAATAATGATAATAAAAAGTACCGATTTTTATTACTTAGTTACAGCTATTCGAAAATAAATTTTTAACACGTAGATATGTGTTTTAACACTTTTAACTATTACAACAATAATAATGACAATACATTACTTCTTTTATAATCTATCGACGTGATAATTCTCGGGAAACTTGCCAAAGAAATATGTTTTGTTGTAAGCTACTATATATTTACTTAAATAATTTAACGTTTTGTGTGTCATATTAATCTATGGGTTTTATTAATAATTCCATTTACAATTCCTTACAACATCTTTCTCTATTTATGTTTATAGCTCAAGGTGTATACGATAAATCCCATTCGAAAACGCGCGAATGAATCTTTAAAAAGTCCTTAAGAGTTTTAAGAATTCAATAGAAACTACTAAATAGTAAAAACATAATATATCATGCTTACTAAACGAAAAAAAAAAACAGCAAATTGTGTATAAGTACTGAATCGTAATAATATGAGACATGTGGTAGGAAAATAATTGCATACAAACAAACACATCAAACATGCAAATATATTTAAAAATTGCTTATTAAACAGGAGCTAAAAACACAATAAAGCTGTTAATACGCGTATGCACCGGGCCGCGGACATGGTATGGCGAGCGGCCGAGGTCATCAGTCGCCTAAGTAGGGATGGGAATAAGATTTTCAAAAAGATTGATTTTTTGAATCGCTTAACAATACATCGAGATCCAAGAGATCAATTTTGTTTAGACTTGTGTTTTATTTGACTTTTTCTTCGTAAATAGTGTTCCTCTAGTGCTCGAAATTAGACTATAATTATCATATATTGCAAAAAAAACTGTTTCCAATTTTTATATTAACTGCCTTACAGAAACTAAACAAAAAAGTAAGAACGCCTAACCTATTAAGGGAAAAATGACCCTTAACTGGTTTATTTTTAACTTACTTACTTACAATCATCATATCATATAAAAACAAAAAGGATACTATAAAAATCGATATTTTATTAGTTTGAAAAAATCGATTTTATGGACTTCGATATATTGTAAATCGATTCATCAAGCTTAGATTCAAATCAATTTATAAATAGGTATTTTTTAGAAAGGATTCCATCCCTACTTAGGCGACTGATAACCTCGACCGCCCGCCATACTATGTCCGCGATCCGATCCATCCATCTGTTAACAGTTTTAGGTATTATGAATATAAAAAAGATTTCTCAGCATTATGAAATACAATACCATTTTTAATTTCTTTAACACAGCATAAATAACACTCATACATTCATATAATCCATCAGCAATTTTAGTACTTAACCTAATAACTCTTCAAGGTCTAAAATTATGAAAATTAATGTTTCTGTGTTAAAAACGTGTCGATACCTTAAAATAACTACTAGTGTTTTGTTTTATAAAGATATAACTGTCAATGTAGTTTTAATTCAAATATGAGTAACAGGACTTGAACCTAATTTAATCAAATTTAGTTGATTTACCTATAAAACAAACTGAGTTATTATTTTAATGTCATCTATTTCAATCTCGTTTAAACTTCAATAAGAAAATATTAGTGCGATTAATGCAACCAATTATTCTATATTATAAAACTCCATGTGTCCCCCAACCCATAATTTATGGTTTCAACACATAGCAAGCGGCTCGGGACGCCAGCGCGATTTTATCACAGAAGAGATCGCGCTCGGCTCGCGTCGACGCAGTCTTTCTATTTAAAAACATCGCGCTGGTCTCCCGACCTGCCCGCATGTTTGGAGGATATAAATAAGGAGTACTTACCTACCAAAGTAGGTTTACGAATACACTGTCTGAGAAATCGATAGAAAATTAAAAACAAAACGAGACAAGTTTAATTTTTTTTAAATCAAAGTTCGCTAAAACTACTTATATAATTTAATAATCTCCTTAATTCAGTTTATCTATTACCGTTAACTTCAGACCATACTTTTACGTTAGCGCCATTTTGATAATTTTTTTGAGACCCTTCTTTTATCCGTTTTGCTTATCATTTCAAATATCAGTAGAAAGTATTGTGGAAACAGAATGAACATGCTTCTTATTTCATAAATATTTATTTTTCAGCAATACCACACTTTTCAAGTAAACTTCGTGAAAATTATTACACCTAGTCTCGCACAAAACAAGGTTAATATGGATTATATACCCATATTCTATTTATGTTTATCTCTTTACCTGATAATTGTTCTCTTTGTTTTATAATTAAATAAGATAAGGCGGTTAATGACACACATTTGTAGTAAAATTATTTCCTCCTGGCACTATTTCATTTCTCTTTATAATTAATGTTTTAGTACGATTGCTATTGGACTAAAAATAATAATATTATATCTAGTTCATCAGTTAATGATAATTACACAACGTGCAACTACGTTGTGTACATTGTTACATTTCTCTTTTACAAAATATTATATATATAGACTTTAATAAAATGTTCCATGTTAGCAATAAATATAACCTTTCATAATTGAACTTAACAACATTAAATAGGTATGTTGAATGATTATTTTGTTGTCTCATAAAAAAGTACATAATAAACAAAATTAAAACCTGAGCAAAGATATGAAACTTATAAACATTTTAATTTTTATGCTAGAGAGTCAGAGAGAGAGAGAGAACGCAATATACTGGAATGATTTGTTTCGTACATACACTCGTATTGTACGAAAGAGATAGAGCACCTCTTACTCATCCCCATCAAAAACTTCAGCTTATCTCAGAAATTTAGTCGATTGAAATAATGTTTAATTAAATTATACACTAAATCTGTTGTTTTCAATTGATTAAACACCGGTCATATACCCCTAAAATAAACTAACGTAGGTACAGTTATATATGTACTTATCCAAAAGCAAAAGTTAACTCGTATAGTTAACTTTTGTTTTTTTTTTTTTAATAACATGAAACACTTATGATTAGGATGTAGTATATCATTCCAAAGTCACGGTGAATCTGTACAGCCCTTGCGGTCAACAGCGTTAGTTAGAAAAAAAAATGTCGTAAATCATATTTACTAAAGGCGAGAGTGAAATTTCTGACATCACAGCAGTACGAAATAAATTTCACTTTCAAAAACCTCTCCCGTTTCGCTATCGTTTGAGGCCGCACAAGTATTCGATGCGCTCTTTATTATTCAAACCAGCTGTGTGACCGCGGATTAGCCCGCGTTTCATATATTCTTCACTGCGTTTTAATATTTTTATACGGAACCCTAATTAATATCTCACAAATATTTAGTACTAAGATAAAGTAAAAATATTTCTCATAAATTATATTACTTGCCCGTAAAACTATGTATTGGATCGAAGTTTATTGATATGTTTGAGTTTTATATTTGTTTACCCGTAGTATCTTCAGCTAACTATCAAAAAATCCCGTCGAAATTGGTTCCGTTCCGGTTACAGACAGACAAAAATTTTAAAAATTGTGTCTTTGATATAGGTATCGTATATATACTTAGTCAAAAAAAATAATTTAGACATTAAGAACAGAAACTTTAATTTTTTTATTAGTATAGATAGATGTTTACTACAAAAACAATTGATTACAAATTGATATTTAATTTTCTTCAATTTATTATGATATTTTTACACATAATAAAACTAATAAAGAGTAAAAGTGACCAAAAATTAGACAATCTTGTCTTCTTCACCTTTAATCTATTTACATAAATAGGCAGATTTAAACAGTTTTTCTCATCTGTTTATAAATGATTTTCTGATTATTTCTTTTTTAATATTTGAAGAGCATTTAGCGTGTTTATCAATTAATAAAAATTGACTTCTTTTTCCCTGCAAATTTTACATAATTTTACATAATTATAGTCGAATTTTGACCATTAGGTGAACAACGGTTAAAAAAAGGGATAAACTTGATTTTTGTATAGTTTCAGAAAAAAATGAATTATGAAAATTAGATTACTGTCATTTTTTTTTTTTTTTCTTTTTCATACATTGACTTATTATAGACAAGCAGAGCTGAACTTGATTTTATAAAGATGTTTTATTAAATAAGCTAAAAGGCTATGCTCGAAGTTAGACCGTATCCATCATAGTTCGTATCAGGAATTAAGCGATCCGCAGAAGAATCAAAGTAACTGACATAGCCCCAAGAACCGATGCCCGATGGGGCCAAAGGGTTCCCGAATAGTTACCGCGCACCGGAAGACGCAAGCTGAGTAGGCCCCCAACGCAGTGAAACGACGACCTGGTGAAGGTCGTGAGAATCCGCTGGATGAGGATGGCGCATAACCGGTCGTTGTGAAGATCTTTAGGGTGGACCAATTAATACATAAAATACACTTAATAATCAAATTTATGTATGTAACAAAAACCCGTTATTAAAAATTATTATCGTGTGAAACATTATTTAAATAAATTATTATTGTGTGGCGTGTGGTCTGATTGTGGCGTGACAGCGCATGCGCAAGGCTGCTAAACCCGCCGTATTTGTACGGAATTCCGTTCGACGAATCAACTTCAAGTGTTTATTGCATAATCTACAAACAATCAACTATAATCGGCATTACATGACGCGGCCAGCCGTGGCTCATAAATATAAACAAATTCGAATAAGACGTTGTCAGTTTTACTTTTCTATACAAAATATTAAGTAGTGATTAATTCGAAATATAAAGTTAAAACACTAAAACACAGGATGATAATTATGATTTTTACACAGAATTACACGTGACAAATACCTTTTATATGAAGGTACTAATAATAATTTAATTAAAAAAGTAAATAGTACATTTTCAACTAGTTACTCAGGTAGATATTTCTGACACCAAAAGAAACAGTCTTATGAAACGAATATTCATTTACATTTATTATGCGATATAGGTACATTTTCATTAGCACATTATTATAATAACTTGATAATATGTGCTGAATATTAATTAATTACAAATCGGAATCGCAAATGTTATCTATAATTAATAATTTTAAATATATTGATAGGTCACTAGGGAAATCAACATTTGAATAAATACAACAGAAAACAATGAGCAGTCTAAATAAAGTTTCCATGGATACTCGGAACTAAATAAAATTAACTCATATTTTTTCATATTGGGGAGAAAAAACGAAAAAACAAAAATACACAATTAGCGAACAATTAATGTCTTCGTAGAGAAAACCGATCTAATGAAATTATATGACAATAATATGACATTACAGTGGCCTCTGGGGAAACCAATTATGGATATCGACCTGCTACACGGAACAGCAGACGGCAAACGGGGCAGTATACTGACAGGAGGTTACCTGAAGCACTGCACAAGTTATATTTAAAAAATGTATGTATAGATGAAGGTTAAATCAAAAAGTTGTAATGCATATTCCTAACAACACGTAAACACTATGAATGTAAACAGTTAATATGAATTCTTTTTTCACACACAAAACACCTACTTTCTGAAACAATTGTTAGCAACAAGTTCATTCAATGAAAACCTACTCTTCATTAAGTTTCAAGATGTTCATATTTATCCATAGCATTACATTACCATTATAGAATAAAATGTTAAAGGATATGAAGAAAGACGTAACTGCAATCCCCTTTCAATTCCTAAACTATATAGTTGACGCCTTTACATGGCTAAACATTTGACACAATTTAATAGACTGTGTATTTTTACACTGACAAAATATTTATCAACACATACTGAAGCTTACTGAGTACAATATTTTTACAAAAAAACTCATCAAATATAAACATTAGACATTTATAATAGTTAGCTTGATTACCAATAAAACTATTAAAAAACATTTATTACTATGAATGATTCAATCAACTTAAATACTTCTTCACATAACTCAAAATTATAAGTGCACTAAAAAGCAAACACTGGCATTATGATGCATTAAAAATATGAATAAATAAAAATATTAGGAAATTATTTTAATAAAACAGTTGCATTAAATTCTACGTGGTAAAATAAAACCCTCACAAAACAGCTGGCATAAGAAAAACAAAGCACATAGACAAATGCAATCAGCTTTGTACCAGCTCATTTTTGTTGCCTGATGCACGTTGACCTCTTTTTCTGCATTCTGCGCGTAATTGTTCCTTATTCATTGCAGCTAAAGCTTCTGGGCTTATAATCTGACGTATTCTCCCAACATCACATACTGAATTATGAGGAGGTATGAGCACCGATTTGCCCTGATTTCGAACACGTCTTGTGCCTGGCATTTCTGTGATAATTACCTAGTATTGAATTTGTTAATAATGATTTTGATTGATCTGAGTATATATTATATAAAGTGATCTCTTTCATATATATTTTTATAATTATACTTAAAACATATATTTTGTTTTTTTTTTTATTCCAATCCAAAATAATATGATGTATGGTTTACAACTTAGTAACAGTAAGATTAACTACAGTGTGTGTGTGTTACATGAAAATTTAGGAAATGTAAAATAATTATGTTTTATATTTTATATATAACTTCAATAGTGTGTGTACATACTCAGCTAGATAAAATATAAGGTCCTCTCAAAATTATATAAAACAAAAAGTTTGTGCTCTTTTTAACAATTTGAATGCCTTTTAATAGAAATAAATTTAATTACAAACATAAAAATAAAAATGTATTTAATACAGATGATACCAATAATAAACTTCAATAAATATCCATAATTGGTTAGGGTCAAAACTTCTTTTTCCCCCCGTCAAAAAAAAAAATAAGGGTCAAAACTTCTTGTTACTAAGTGTAAAACAAAAAATGTAATGAAATCGATTATTTATGCGCAAACAAGCGGAAGATTACTTATGGGGAAAATGTATGCAGATAGAATCTTTATTAGCACATCCAAAACAAAAATAAGCTACTTCCAGCCTCTAATTAAAATACAAATTAAATATTGAAGAAATTTCAGAAATACTTAATCAGCTGAAACTGCAACTCATAACCTACAACGACGATGTTCACAGTTTTATTTAAAGATATACACTCTGAAAAATATACTAACCTTATCAATACAATAGGTTCCAATACAGAACTTAACAGAATGTATAAAATTTCGTTACTATTTAATTATTTCACAAACAACAAACAATCACACAATACACTTCCACAGAAAGTGAAAATGAAAATCAAACTCATTGAAGTTTATAATTGAAGATTATTGCCTGTACTATAAATTTGTTTTACTTTTACTTGTTAATTTAATTGTTGATTTGTCGCTTTACTTATTCTTCGTCTTTATAACTATTAGTACTTTTTCTTACATATTTCATTACATATTTCATTAAATCAAATTTATGTTTGATATTAAAAATAATGCTTAATTTTCAAACTAATGCAAGTATCGAATTTATTTACGATTACATAATTTTCGGGATGTTATATTACAATGGCAGCATTCAAGAGATATTGACGTGTAGGTATTTTACAAGGCAATGGCTATGGAGTAAAAAACACGGAGTACTTATTGCATACAAATGTTGGTTATATAGCAATAACATAATAGAAATTTCATTTAAAAATGGTATAATTTAATTAATGATATACAGGCTAAAATTTTAATGTTTCAAGAACGATATACTAACATTTTGATATTAGATAAAATAATCGAGGAAAGCGTCATCTATAAGAAAGCTCACCTAATTATGTACTGCAAGATAATTTTATTATTCCTTCTTCTTCTACACTTCTACTTAGATAATGACAATCTGTGTATCAAACAATTAAACAGACATAATTAGAGCCAGTGGCATGTGGGTAAGACGTATTTTCTATCTCTTTTAATTAATAGTACCAATCCCCAGTAAAACGGTGGCCCATCCTACTCGAACTTTCCATGGAGTTTTCGTGGCACCTCAGAATAAACATTACGCGGTAATAATTATAATAGACTTATCTTGTACTCAATGACCGAACTATATCATACAAAACGGCAACAAGATTACATCATATAAGGTCAAATACAAAAGGTAATGAATTAAAATAAATAAAATAACTACTACATGACAGACTGATTACTCGCCAAAAACTCCAATTTGTTTTATTTGATTTTTGTATATGTTATAGGCTCAGTCCATTGACCACAATCTCACCTGATATTAAGTGACGATGTGGTCCAGGATGGTAAACACACTAAGCCTAGATACTGGTTCTCAAGTGATGCTGCCGGAATATACCTATTGGTATCTGGCGACAGGTTTTCGAACTTAACGAGTGGTATCTACCCAGGCGGACATTGTTAAAAAAATGCCCTACCACCATGCTATGGTTTTTTCTCACGATATTTTCATTCACCGAAAGCTCAGGCTGATTTTAGAGTTGGAAAGGCGAGTTTCAACCTGCGTCCATTGACGCACAATCCGCACTATCCACTTTAATTATCTGCTATCCACTGCGCCATAAATAATACACAAATACTAGAGACACTGCGCCGCCATCATAGCTTTATCATATCTGCTCTTGGTTCTTCTTGTTGCTTGTTTAAAATTTATTACTGCCATGAATACAATTTATTTAGGACTTTCTTCGTATTATTTTAAGAATCTTCAATACCTGCCCAACAAGGTGGGAATTGATCGATAGTGGTTGCCAGAGATGAATAATAATGTGGGAGCCATTTGTTATGAGTTCATTGTTTCTGTGATACTCATTCATTGCTGTGCCGATTATAATTAATCTCTGATAGCGAAAGGTTCTTGGTGTAATTGTGGTCTGTCATGTAGGAATCCTTCTTTTTAATCAATTATAAGGCCAAACTTTACTCTTTTTGATGTTATTTTCGTGGCATTTTATTCAAATTTTTCAAAGAATAAGTTAATAGGAATACGGTGAATACTCATTATAGTTGGTGACATCATTATGATAAAATTTGAATTAGAGATGTCATAATGATTTAAATATCGATATTAGTTTCCATGTGTATCTTTTATTATTAAAGTTTAATTAACATTAACGCATTTCTCCCACATACAAAGTTCTACCTTCCAGCTTGCTCGTTAGATTGTTTCGTAAATTTTCTTTTATTCTCCTCTCTACGTGCCCAAACGAATTAATCATACCTTTCTCTATATTTATCATTACGGCCTCTAACTCACCACAACGTTCTCTTATTACACTATACCTTCTCATTTCTTCAAAATTAATTTTGCTTTCATGCTTCTTCTGCCAGTTTCAATACTCACTAACATGTATAAGTGTAGGAAACGTGTTCCAGATACTTTCTGGTTGCTTATGAATTTACGAAGAGCCCCCCCCCCCCCCCCCCCCCCACCATATCACTCGATTCCCAAGCACAAATATTAAATTTACAATAATTATAATATTAAACTATTTATCCAACATTCTAATGTGTCTACCAGAATTAATCATCAATTTACCAAAAGTATAATCCTTTCAGTTATTTTACCTCTAGCCGTTAAGTTGTCATTCTGAATATAGTGTTACCGTGTATGATATGTATTATTGGCCATGATTTGATTGAATATACAATTTGAAAGAGGTTTGATAATCGAGCCAGATTCAAAATAGTCGGGCCCGAAACATGAGATATCACAGCAAAAGAAACTCCGTAGCTACTGGTCACTTTGGTATGTCCATGA
The DNA here is from genome assembly GCA_014132275.2 of Samia ricini. NCBI lineage: Eukaryota > Metazoa > Arthropoda > Insecta > Lepidoptera > Saturniidae > Samia > Samia ricini. The sequence goes on from AP028168.1 coordinate 23,660,687, forward strand.
GGCGGATATACATCAATTGTAAGATATTGTATGTATCGCTAAAACCCTATCAAAATCCTCTTTTTTGGATACGTATTTTTGTTGGAGTACGTAGTTTTGAGACATAAAAGCTGCAACTTCTCCTTCTTTGTGGAAAAATAATACAATAATTATTTATTTATTGCATTGTGATACAAATCAAGGTTTTTTATTTATTTTATAATAAACCAAAATAACTTTTTTCATTTAAAAAAAACTAGGCAGGCATGGATACTGCAGACGTGAAATATGGAAAAATTGGGGAAAATATTTTTTTTTTATGTTTAAATGTCATGATTTATTAATGAAAATTATTAATGTAATATAACATTTGCCTCGTTTTTACATAAACTGGTGATACGAGCAAAACATGGGATGGGCTGCATAAGTTTACACTGCATTATTTATTTATTGCCATCGTGTACTTGTCATACTTTAGCATGTTGACGGCTGACGTCTTAGTATAGAGGTAACACGAATCTATAAGTATTCCTAACTACCTTTGATTGAGACGTTTTAAGTAAGAAGTTAGTAATATATTTAAAGCTTTCGTTAATTGCCTATTTTTGAGAAATTTGTCAATTTTACGTTTATGATTCTGAAGGAGTCACTTTATAAAATATACTACTTTATCGTAGTGATATTGGCAGAATTTTGGATACTTACAGTTTTAAAATGTGGGTAACAGAAATACAAATTACGTTTTCAAATTCAAACTTAATTTCCATCTGCTTTGCCTGGCATAGTAACGTCATGAGAGGTTTTGCTTATTTTTACATCAAATGCGGTTAAAATATATACCATAACGTGCGACAAAATACCATTATTTTTGAATTGTCGATATATCACGTACAGCCCTACGTTCGACACTATGACATCTACATAGCATTATTCATCTCTGGCATAGTCATTTGTCAACAATTTTTTACTGTGTTGATTAGCAAGAATTTACTGTTGTTCTATAATAATTTGAAATTATTTTGAAATTTAATCATGGTAAATTGATATTCATTTAATGCTTTTATCATCTCAATGTATCTTATTAAAATTATATAATAAAATATCGTTTCTTTCAGGCTGGATATTCTGAAGATCAACTGGCTGGTGAGTAGTATTTTATAGAAATTTCACGATTTATCACTTTTACAAATTAATTTTGTGTTTTACGAATAGTAGTTTGTATTATTTGTGAAATATAACGGCTGTAAAGCTTATACGGACGACGGAGCCGACTATACTGCAAGCGAGCGGATAAGGTGCGTCACGACCTATGACTTGTCAATCAAGATCTTTACCAAAAGTGGCCGGGACACCAAATGCCCTACTTTCCTTATATGGATTGTGTTTTAAAATGAACAGGCGAGAATATTAACCATCTGGTTTGTAAGCGCAGTGCATTGCCGCCTGTCGAATCATGTTCATGTATGAACCGCCTTCCAAGCCGCACCTTACCTCTGTTGAAGGTCCGGTTCAGTGTATTCCTTACTAATACTTACTTACTAATACTAATATTATTTATTTATAACTTTTGTATTTAATAGAATTTCAGGAGGCATTCCAGTTGTTTGATTCACGCGGGGATGGTAAGATCCATGTCGCGCAGATTGGAGATGCACTACGAGCACTTGGGCAGAACCCTACAGAGTCGGATGTTAAAAAGTTTACTCTCCATCTGAAGCCTGATGAGAGGATATCCTTTGAAGTGTTTTTGCCCATTTACCAAGTATGGATAATTGTATTATTTCAGTTTTCAATTCATAGTAAGTCACTTTGATCTACTCTAAAAATGGACTATTATATTTATCCATTATGATATTAGATAATACATGGATACTACTACAAGTGGTCAATGATACAAGTTATTATGTCTCAAATTTGAGCTTGGTGCATGAGGCATAAACTCTAGAAAATGATTAACAACTACACATCACAATGATTTTAATATTTCTAATATTCTATTTTGTAATTTTAATATGTCGATTACCCATAAAAATGAGAATAGGAAAACAATGAAAAGCTGGTGTAAATGCCAGGTTAATGGTCAAGGGGTTGAGATATAAAAGGGGCCACTTTTAATTTTTATTTTAATGAGACTGGAGTAAATTAATTTTCATTTCAATAATATTATATGGCTTCCAATACTAAAATTGTAATAGAAAAAACTAAGCTGTAGATAAAGTATTACAGCTATTATAATTGTTGTAGTTAGCTTATAAAAATAGTTTTATTTACTAATTATTTAACATTAATTCCATTTTAAGACATTAGAATTACTCATGCTCATTACATTTCTTATCAGGTGTCACACATGAGTAAAATTTAAATGTTAACTGCGTATTTTTACTTAAAAGTCTTTACATACTTAAAAGTAATGTCTTTTAGTTAGCTTTTATTGTGAAAAACCATAATTAAATTACACAATTATTATTTTAATACTATATCTTTTTTGTTAAATAGGTTTTAGTGTGTGTTTTAATGTAGGTAATATATGGAATAAGCTCTGAGAAGAATATTGAATGAAGTAGGCAAAAATATGGCATGTCACATTTTATTTCAATGGCTTCACTAAACTGTTAAATATTTTTAGAGTTATAGTGCAGTAAATTATTCTAAATGGTAGAAGTTGATATTTACATGTAAAGCCACAGATCAACTGTAGCAAAGATTACATAGTTTGAGTCTATTTTAGTTGCTTAACACGTTCTCTGCCAACGCGGTCAGTGCTGACCGTCAGTGAAGTTTCCCTTTAGGCCAATTAAAATTTTAAATCTGTATAAAATTACTAATGTGTTTTTTTTTGCTTATATGCTTTTATCTTTTACTCAAATGTTACTTAATAATAACAAAAGTCAATTTGAGCCACTATTTATGGAAATAATGAACGTCAGGCAGCATTGACCGACACTGCCCGAACAGGAAACTGCGATTTTTTTCTCGGCATAGAATGTGTTAAAGTTCAATAACAATCTGCATAAGTATTATTCAGGAAAAAAAAATTTAGCAAAAAGGAAAAAGACAACACAAAATTGTGTACCATAAACACCACTATCTTACATGATAATTAAAACCAATATTTAAGATTATAATTTCATGTTTGATTTGAAGTACACCAATTTCAAATGTACCTACAACTTTATCTAAATACCCTTGAGGTACAGACCTGTTTTGTTATTCATTAGTGTATTGTCATTTTATCGAACAATAGAAAAATTATCAATTATTTGTAGCCACTGTAAATATTAACTATTTTGCAACTTCACAATGAAAGTTACTTAGACTAAAAAAAATCAAATTTTTGAACATGGATATTCAGTTTTTTTAGTGTTCTGAAAGTATGATACAATAATACCCCGCTTAGCGCGACCCCGTTACGCGCGGTTTCACTATAACGCGAATGTCAAATTTCGCGCTCAAATGCCTCGCATTACGCGAAAGAGTGCGTATAAACATAATGTAAAGACAATAGATGTATTTTTCCGTAAAAAATAAGAGTATATATTGCATAAAGTGTTCTTAGAATTAAAGTGATTGATTAAAATGATTTGTATTTTTTGTATTAAATTTTGACTATGTTTAATCATAAACCTCGATATACGCGAATTTCAGTTAACGCGATTTTTTTCGGAACGTATCCCTCGCGTAAAGCGGGGTATTACTGTATAACTATAATGGCAAATAATTAATTCGAATTATAATAAAGATTAAAATAAAACCTCATCAGGCAATATCAAAAGCTCGCAGTGGAGATACCGCCAATGACTTCATTGAGGGACTACGCCACTTTGATAAGGATGGAAATGGTTTCATCTCCTCTGCAGAACTGCGACATCTGCTCTCCACTCTTGGAGAAAAATTGAGCGATGATGAGGTGAGAAACTACTATATTAGTTAGCCAATCACAGACTTATGTTAATCTTTTACAAAAGCCATTCCCTACCTTTAATAAAATGAGTATAATCTCTCTATATTAACATATTTTTTATTATCCCTTAAGAACTAATTCTTCATTGTGAAAAATATTTCACATTATATTAACTAAATTATACTGATTTAATATGTACTAACAACACATGTGCAGGTGGAACAACTGCTTCAAGGCCAGGAAGACTCCCAAGGAAATATTAACTATGAGAACTTTGTACACCTCATCATGCAGGGTTAAGCGCCTCATTTTCTCATATTAATAAATTTAAATTTTATAGCCTTTTAATAATTAAACATAGAATGATATTGGTATATGGTGGTAATTGGAAATTTATATAAAAATTAAAGCATCATTATTATTATACAGCATTATTAAGCAAAATAGTATATATTAATGAAAGAGATGTCTGGCCACTGAGTTTCACTTGACTTTATTTTTTTAAATTATTATAAATTGATCCAGAGATCTGTCATTATAGGAATAAATCTGTGAGTTTAATTTTGTCATGAAAAGAAGATGCAATTTCTAGTGATAGTGTCCGCTCCTGTAGACATACATTGCTTTAGGCAATTTATTTGTTGTAACTGTAATTAAATTATAGGGAGTGTAATGATGAAAATTTTTGTGCCTTCACATGTTTGTACTTTTCTATTATTTTTGTTCTATGTTTAGTTATTTAATTTTACTTAGTGATATGTGTGATCCCAGATTTATCATCTAGTAAAACTCAGATTATGTGAGTGGATCCTATGATTCCGTTAAATATAGTATTATCATATTATGTATTCCAAAACTATTATTAATTTTATACTGTTGTGTACCATATATGTGTAATGTGTATGCAAAATATTAACCATCATTGAATAATATTCAAACAAGGATAATTAAAATATTTTAAATTGATATTGAGTTTTAATGGTACCTATATACCTATACCTATAGTTTTGAAATTTCCCATATATAAGTGTAAACTTGATAGGTCATGAAGTATTTGTAAAGTTACATTAAACACATCACGAGGTTGCTCTACATTTTATGTTCGTATTCGTAATACAATAGGAAGAAGAGAGGTACTAGAGGAATTTATTGCTGATCTAAATCTCTTAATATTTTGCCAAATAACCGAAGATTGAGTCTCAGTCGTTAGAGAGCTATAAAAACGCCTCCAACCCTCAAATTTCTTTTTCTTAAACAGTTTCCTTGTTTCTTGCATTATATCTTCAAGGGCTTGATAATTTTCAAATGCCATGTTGTTACGATAATTCCTCTCAGCTGTTTTCCGTCTAGATATAGCACTAGTGCATTCATGATCCCACCACGGAGGTGATAACAATTTATTGTTACGTGCCATTTTTTTAGGAAAAACACTATCAGCAGCTTTTATCAAAATGGATTTAAAATAATTTGTATCAATGATATTTTCACTGTGGGCAAATTTTTCTTCCACTAAAGTTGTGTATTTGTGCCAATTGGAATCTATGATTTTATATTTTAAACGAGTTTTTGAAATAAATGCTTTGTTTATTTTATTACAGGGGAAGGAAATAATTATAGGATAATGATCACTATTGAATGTTGAAGATAAAGTAGACCAAGATAAATAAGATGCTAAATTGGAAGTGCATATTGACAAATCTATAGCACTGGTTGCTTCATCAGGCTTAGAAAGACGAGTAGGGCAGCCAGAATTTAATATACACAAATTATATGAGTCTAAAATGTCTAATAATTCATAGCCATAACAATTGGAGATTGAACTTCCCCAAGATGTTTGATGAGAGTTAAAGTCACCTAAAATCATAAATGGATGAGGCAGAAGTGATATTATATTTCTAATTTCACTGAAAATTTGTGAAGAAGGGTGTGGAATATAGATAGAGACATAAGAATTATGGTTAACAAAAGCAGCAATGATAGAGAAGTTATCACTGTGTGCAGGAAGAGGGAAAGGAGATATAATACAAGAGTTTCTGATAAGTAGGCACACACCAGCATACCCATCAGCCCTATCATTCCTTAAACAGGAATAACCAGGGATTTTAAATGTAAAATTTGGCTTAAGCCAAGTTTCTGATAAAGCAAGAATAAAGGTTTAAAAGTATTTATGATGTGTATGATTTCATGTTTTTTGTTCAATATGCTCCGGCAGTTCCATTGAACTATTGTATCCATTGTAATTATTATTCATGTATGTGTTTAATAAGGGGGCAGCGTTGGTCGGTATTTTAATATTAGACTGTGAACGTTAATAAATTAATGTGGTTATGAAATCAACTATTGTCTTTCCAGTCTGTGTGTCAAGGTTTGGAGGTGTTTGTAATGCACAACCATTAGATGGTTGTGGCATATTGTAGTCTCTAATCGTGAGCTATACGATCATAGCCTTTATTTTGTTTTGGAGGGGTTCTGGGTTTAGAGAAAACTGTTTTTTTTTATAAGATATAGTGCATGGATGTGGGTAACCGGGTACTATAGTATTTCCTTGCTGCAAGGTGTAGACACCAACACATCTACATACGATTTTGTGATTGGTGGGTGTAATTTCAATGCCTCGACATAAGAGATGCTATTTTTTGCCATAGTGATTTTTATTTGCTTTTGTCTGGAATACTCCGGGCAACTTTTGCTTGTGGCAAAATGGAGCCCAGAACACAAGCAACAAGAGCTACAATCTTCTTCAGTATTACAACTATCACCAGTGTGGCCCTGACCACACTTAAAATACCTGGGCTTTGATTTTCACTTGGCCTTGGTGTGACCAAATCGACAGCAGTTTTAGCACTGTATTGTAGTGTATGTGTATAATTCTACTGGCAATAAGTTAAAACACATAAAAATGCGTTTAGGGAGGACTTGGCCATCTAAGGTCAAAACAAAACTGTTTGCGAGGGTTTCCAGGTTGGTGTGTTATCTACAATGACTTTATAATTCAGTCTCCTAGCTTTTATGATTTCACCACATCCAGTGGGTACATTAGTATTCTCTTTAATGTCCTCAGGGGACTACTCTGTAGGGACTTCCCTAACTAAACTTATTCTGGTAATATTGAAAGTTGGTATATAAGCTTTCAGTCCATTATTTATTAAACAACTTGAATTAACAAAGCTGTTGGCATCTGAATAAATATTAAAAGAAGTGTCATTTTATTTCGGCCTATTCTTTTCAAGCTACCATTTATAATGTTGTTAAAAGCATTTTTCTTTAAAAATTTACCGAACATTGCTGGATGCAAATTGGTGTCATCATCCTCAGCTGACTGTGTTTTGTGAACATGTATAATGTAGGGACCATGATCATTGCTATCATAGCTAGCCCTGCCAATTTGCTTCGGAACTTGGGAAGGAGAAATATCATTAGAAGGGGCAAATGAAGGTAGAGAAGTAACGGGTGTCTCCATAAATTCTTTAGTATAACAATGACAGTCCGTGCTTTTTAGTGTATCAGAATCATGTTTCCTTTTCCGTTTAATACAATTTTTACATACTTTATGAGTACAACTACGTTTTAATTTTCTCTTGGGTAGCGACGAACGGTCGAAATCCATACCTGATTCGTTAGAAACGGTCACAAATGCACCCGCGTCCGCCAAGTTCGAAGGTTTCCCGCGCTTTTCCCATCGATTGTCATATGCGTCTACTGTTTACTTCCAATTTTAGAGATGTCAAATGTAAAAAATAAATCGAATCGTTTTTATTCAAACAATATATCGATGGTTTTACCTTAAGACGTGTTTCCTGAAAAATAGTCGAAATATTCGAAGGTGAAAAATGAACATATACACTGAACTGCAAAGAAAAAAAGGGTCAGATAGTATATCTTCAAAAATACCTGGCCTAGCTTTATGAAATAAAAACAAAATTAAAGAATATTTTAATGTGCTTAAATAAAAAATCAATTCAAGCTTTTTATTTTGAATAAATGTAAAATTAATATAAATACTTTATTCTTCCAGTCTTTCGTAAATATAGATAGGTCAGTGACATATCTTTCTGCAGATACAGTTTTATTTTCTATCACCACTAGCTCAGAGTGGCTTTCGGAAGAAAATCCCAGCCTACACGTGGAGAGAACCTCGTCCATAAAACATAACTCTTGTCCAGTCATTGCTGAGTCCAATTCTCGTGTTCTCTACTATAACTCAACCTTGAGTTCCTGTGGTGTCTTTCTAGTTTTGGGCCTTTTCCAGGTCTTAATGGCTTTAAATGTGTTTCAGCCAGACGCCACCTTACTGTATCCGTACGCAGATTATTTCCACCAGCTCATAAATGATGATTCTTTATTTCATCAGCCGTAAGAAAGCGATTTATTAAACTTATTGACACCATATAGCCATCCTTGCCGCGCTGTCATGGGCCTTGTTTAGACAGTTCCTGGTTTTTGAAGATTGGATCGAGTTCCATGGAAACTCACTGAACTGTAGAAAGAGTACACTTACACCAACAGTTCTAGTTGTACTTCGCTGACTATGCCCATCTTTAAGCATTGTCAGGATCCTAATACATTATTCAGGGGTTAACGGCATGATGACTTTAGAATAATAAAATTTGTAAGGCACATACACCAAATGTATAACTTTTTAAAGTTATTTCTTTATTTTACAATTACAGAAACATTTTATAACAAGAACACATCATATCAAAAAACCTTCACACATGGCCATAAGGCGGCCGAATGTGAGGCAGAGAAGCTGAGATGCGCGAGATGTGCGGAGGAGGGGAAGGAGGACGGACACCAGATGGGGGGCGCGTTCTGCTTCTCCTAATACCAAGTGAGTTGGCAGGAGGGCAGGAAAGAGAGAGGAGTTGAGGTGGAGGGCTGGCTGGGGGAGAGCACGTTTTTGTGTGAGGTCTTCCTCTGTCATAAGATACAGCTGTGGTTTGTACCCTCTCCTCACTACATCTTGTTGCCAAACAAGATGAGATGAGGAGGGGGTCCCTGTTACAGCTGTCGGAGGTGTTGGAGTTGGGGGGAGGGAGTGGTGGTACCTGTGTGTCAGGCAGCGACTTCCCCACCCCCAACCGGGCTAAAGAATGGACGAGGCCCTGTTGGGCCTGCCGCAGGGGACGACGATGTGAATGACACTGCGATCCCGTGTCGTCCCCCTGAATGCGGCGGGTGGCTCCGGGTGGTTTATCGGCTATTTCTGGCGCTTCTCACCGGGTGAGTCCCACACTGGTGTGGAGACGTCCCTCCACACCCCCTACCACTTTTCATTTTCATTGGGGGGACTTTGATCCTCCTAAAACAAAAAAAAGGTCGACCCTTACTGACGTACCTATTATGACCTTGCATTTTATACATAAGAAGTTTTACAATAGGAAGTTACTAAAATATCTATTACTTTGCTATGAATGAATGCTGAATATGAATGAATGTATGAATGCTATGAATGCTAATAATAGAAACTAAATTCTATTCGAAATGAATTATAAGCAATTCATCATCATAATATATTGTTTTACATTTATGTTTCAGGATTTGTAAACAAAATTTAACAGAATAATGAATAGTTTTAGCTTGTTGAGACTAGATGGAGATATTTGGTTATAACAAATATTTGGTTATTGCACCCACAGATAGATCCGCAAAAATGCTACAAATCATATCGATAGTTGTTGCTCTTCCCTAAACAGTTTTTATGTTTTCTTTTTATTCATTCCACAGAGTGCTATATTGATTCTTGTGATTTTCATTCCATAAGCACAGAACAATATTATTCCTACCGGAGTCCATACGGCTATTTCTAGAAATTACACAAATACATTATTTTGTGTTTAGTTTTATGTACTTTTACAGCCTTCTCTATTTCTTGGATAGAGAAGGCTGTGAATATTTCGTTTTGGCATAGGAAAAGATATGTGATCAAAGTTTCACGTAATATGGATATTAATGAATATATTCCGTCTTTGTTAAATCCAAGGCGACATAAAAAAAATGATATTTTAACACAAGTAAGTGTTTGTTACAAATAATTATAATGAATAATATTATAATAATAATATTATCATATTAAAAATAATTCTGTCTTACCTACTCTGTAAAAAAGCCTACTATAAAAGAACTTTAAGAAACTATACTATTGGCTCAGCGCCTAGATCGCAATCAACAGCTGATGTAAGTGACAATGTAATCCAGGAACAAAGCTGCCAATCCCCATTGTTAAGATTATTTAGCTAATATATGTTAATAAATATATGATAATTTTGAGAAAAACAAATAAAAATGAATGGAGGTAGCAAAAATAATGCAATAAACGACAGCAGACAGACAGATGTTAAAAACACAAACCTTAGAGGTACAGGTCTCAAGTGATGCTGTCGGGATACATCTATTGATGCTTGTAGACAAGTTTTGAAACTTGTACCCACAAGTTGTGTTGCCACAGGGGTGGCAGAGATGATAGAGAGCTAGCTATATTATCTCATTATTTTTTCCTCCACAAAAAATTAAGTTCTTTATAGAATTGGATAGGTGAAGTAAACTAAAATGTATAGTAAATTAATTAGAGAATAAAATACACGTAGAAAACTATATAAATTTATTGTACAACAATTATTCAAAGTTATGTGTTTCTATTCAAAATGATTTTTTTTTTTTTTTTTTTTACAGAACTCTGCTGTTAGTTGTTGCTCTCTGTCATTGAAAAGGTGTAGAGTAACAAAGCCAAATGTTCCAAAGGTTTGTTTATTTTCTTCATATCTTTCATAGCTGCTTTTCTCTACAAAATGTTGCTATAATTAAGATGTGTGTCATTATGAAATAAAGCCAAAGATATTTGTAAGTTTGTACACAAGTCTCTGTTGTTTAACAGGATTTAGAAAAAATATAGGATTACATGTTTGTTCCTACTAGTTAAACTTCAATAATTAGTGATTTGCTTCCATGTTTTTGAATTATAGTATTCTAGTTATTTGTGAAGTTATAGTCAATTTATTTTTAATAAGTATTTCTATTTGATATACCTGTTTTAGACTATTATTACATTTTAGATTAATTATATTACGTATTCCATTTAGAATAAATAAGAGAGATTAGAAGGCTAAATACTTCTTTTTTTTTACACAATATAAGCTCAGTGCTTTGACCACAATCTCACCTGATGTTTAATGACGATGTGGTCCAGGATGGTAAACATATTAAGCCTAGATACTGGTTCTCAAGTGATGCTGCTAGAACACACCTATTGGTATTTGGCGACAGTTTTTTAAACTTGTGGGTTGTAGCTACCTAGGCGGGTATCATTACAAAATACCCTACCACCATGCAAAATTATACAGTAATAAAATAATTTTAAATTGCTTGGAAGAGTACATGCAGTAATTAATTAATTTTCTACCAATATTCAAAATTGTAATAGTATTAACAGACACCAGTTGGTATAAAGCTTACAAAAGGCATGGTATGGTAGACAACCGAAATTACCACTCATTTTGTGTACTTATTTACGAAGATCATGCGGGGATATTTTAGAAATGCGAAAAAAACTATTTATGACATTAATGGACCGACAAATAGACGCTTGCTTTCATAATATGTAAAAATATTTAAAGCGGCATTAACAATGTCGCTAAGCAGTAGTAATTCTTTCTTGTTATGATAATATCAGAGGCATGACGTTCGTAATATAAGACAACCGATTAGTTGTCTGCTCTACCATGTCTTTTCTTTACTACATGATGAGTTCGAATGCTTGTTAGCACTATAATTATTTTACTATCACATTATCATAATTTTTTTTTATTTCTAATAACCACTCGGAGCTGACAGCTATAACATGTAACCTGAGAGTGGATATGATTCTGAGGTAATTATCCATGAATTATACAGTTTGTATTGCATAAATATCATATCTACCCTCTTAAATTGTTCTGTGGTGTATAACTCCAGACCTATGTGTAGCAACAACCAGGGCCGTCTTCAGCAAATTTTGCGCTGGGGTGCGGGGTGGTGAGACTGCGCCCCCGCTTTAGTCGCTAGCGCTCGGCTTGCCTATGCTAGGACTTTGCACCCGGGTGCACCGCACCCCTTGGTAAAGACGGCCCTGGCAACAACTTGCAAAAACAGTGGCTATTTTATATTTCTTTAAGATACATTATCTACTATACAATAATATCTTGTCTTAATATCTTAGTCTCGTTTATGAATAATAATATAATATAATAATTTAACTTCAACATACGGACTTTTAATAATTTTTAACATTTTTAGATTGATTCATTCAGTAAGAATATTATAAATAAAGAAAATTTCCCAAATGATCAGAATAACATCCAAAACCCTGCCTCCAGTAATACACATAATTTTATTTATACAGATGTATATAATAGAAGTGCCAGTAGTAAAGGTTTTTCAGACATTGATGAACTATTTGCTGTGATCAATGATATGAGCCCTATGTTTACTTTAGAGCATAGTGACATTTCTCAGGGCATAAGTGAATCTCGTTTACCATTATCATCAGCAACAGAAATTAATAAAGTTACAGTAAAAAGTGATAATACTGTAATTATCAAACCCGTTATTAGTGTATCATTTGAAGTACTCAACTGTGAGAGTGTTGATGTCAGCTCTAACAAAAGTAAGATAAGGAGAATAGTAATTTCTAATCAAAATAACGATATGAATGTAGATTGCGAATTGAATGAAAACTCTCAGCCATCTATTGACTATGGTTATGATATAAAAAGGGATTCGATCGCGGTAACATCGCCAAATAAGGTTGTAGTCAATTTAGAAATCAAAAAGAAATTGACAACAGAAGATAAGTCGGATAATTCAAAAGTTCTTATTATGAACACTAATGACATCGGGAGAATCACAAATGTCACTGTGCAGCCGCCAAATTATAATTTATTGAAAAGAAAAATTCTAGACGACAATAATTTCAGTACCAGTAAAAGGACAGCTTTACAGCCTATTGTAAAACATGAAAATCTTGTGTGTGGTAATAAGATAAAACAGAAGTTAATTGATAGTTTTTTTCCGAGAATCACAAAAGCTTTAAACTTAATAAAAAGTGAAAATTTAAACGATAATAACAATGTTGAGGTCATGAGCAAAAACTCGGGCGTTAATAATTCTTTGAAAACTGAATTCGTTTCGAAAAGATTACCTAACAGAAGTGTCATTAGTAAAGGTAATGACTCTCCTACATCTACAAGAGTTGCTTCTTCTAAAAGGGAATCGCGTTACTCACCAATAAACGAAATAAAAACTTATAACTATGAAACTCGTCGGATCTCATCACCGTCGGCTAAAAATGAAACTTTAAATTCACATTCTCTCCAAGAAAAAATGGAGATTCAATACAATACAATTTGCCGTCGATATCGAAATCTAATAAATGTACGATATCGCCTAAAAGCATTCCTCATCATAAGATTGTGACAGGTAAAAATAACAAATTTATATGTATTTTGGAAAAGTTTAAATTAATTTACAAAAAAAAAAAACAAACCTAGTTAATATTGAAAACTCTTCTCAATGTATGAAATAATATTTGGTTTTCAGGAACAAACTTTGCAGTGGATGCCTTTTCTTATGGAGAAATACCAAATGTTAAGCATTATTTTCTATCCCATTTTCATTCTGACCATTATTCTGGTTTGAAGAAGAGTTTTAGTAAACAGTTATATTGTTCCAAGATAACTGGTGAGTTTCATTTAAATTATTTTATACTGGATAAATTTCGAACAGTAATTTATTAACAGTAAGGTTCTTATTCGTATATTTTTTAACTAAATATTTGGAAGTAAATACACAAAATTAGATTGGCAGAAATTTAGCGGTGATGGCGCAGCGGGTAGTGCGGCCGGATTCCGCGTCAATCGACGCGGATTCGATCTCCACCTATACGACTCTAAAATCGGCCTGAGCTTTCGGTGAAGAAGGAAAACCTCGTGAGGAAACCGTAGCATGGTGGTAGGGGATTTTCTAGTGAGGCCCGCCTGGGTAGCTACCACCCTCAAGTTTGAAAACCTATCGGCAAATACCAATAAGTGTGTTCCGGCACCATCACTTGAGAACCAGTACCACTAGGCTTAGTGTGTTTACCATCCTGGACCACACCGTCACTTAATATCAGGTGAGATTGTGGTCAAAGCACAGCCTATTCTGTGTAAAATGTAAAATTACAATATGGTTCAAAATTCACCAATGGCGTCGCTACTGCCGTATTCACAGTATCAATGATATGGAGCCCCAAGATTAAATGGGTCCTGATATATGTAGGGCTCAGCTAGGTTCAAAATTCCGCGGAATTTTTGAAGTGATAACTTCTTATGGGAGGGGGTGAACCGCTTTCTTACGTAACGCGTTAGAGCACCAGTCTGTCTCGCTTCCCTCTCTCTCACGCATACAGTAGGCAGGCTCCTCCTCTCTCACTCTAACCCACAGCACTAGGCGTATTTCGGACAGACGCTATAATGAATGATACTAATAATGTACATACACAAAATTCTAATGTTAAAAATTGTAACTAAGAATAAAAATATTTTATAATCAATAATTTTTTTTATTAATAACTTTTCCTTACATTATCATATTAATATACATAAAATTTAAGTAATAACTAAAGCTTTTCTGAAGTTAAACAATTTCAGTACTAAATAGTTCATCTTAGATTAGTTATCACTTCTGTCAGGCGTCCCGCGACGTACACTTTTGTTAGACATAGGTAACGAACAAGCTGAGGTCCGTACCATTTGGTAACCCTTGTGCTCGTTACCTTTTAGCGGCTGAGTGCCTTCAGCACTCGCCCCTTAAGATACGCTGAAGCTATAAAGGCCCTTTTGGTCAACAGCGTTAGTTGGTTAGAAGAAAAAAACCCCGATATATATTAGGAACAATTAATAATCTCAGTAGTTTTTTACATGCACACTAAATTCTTATGTATCAGAAAATGGTGATCGGTAGTTTTTTGGTAGTAGAAAATGTGAATAAAGTAAAATCGTCTTCAACTATTGTTATTTAATAATTATGTCTGCCAGAAAAAGACTAGAAAAGCATATATAAAATTACAAAATATTTTTTGTTACCCTTTAAATACTTAGTTCTTTAAGTTTGAACATTTAGTAGAAAATGGTGCTTCTCTAAATATTAACCGTTGAGGAAATATAAGCCAATATATTATGCTTGCTTATTTAGTCTGAGTAAAGTTTTACAATTTTTTTTTTAAATCCACCATTTATAAATTAAGTATTATAAAGTGTTGATGTAGAGACGTGCAACAAAATTCATTATTTTTGGTTATTGATGTGTGAAAATATGTCAGAAACCATAGGCGTAAGAGTAACCGATTTGAAATTTGAAAAAAAAATGTGTTATATTTCATTGGTTTAGGCGAATTATGCGTATCGCGGCTAGGTGTCAACGCGAAGTACATTCACGTTATCAAAGTAGACGAGACGATACGAATCGAAGGTGTTGAAGTGACAGCTGTCGAAGCTAATCAGTAAGTTTTATCAGCATAATTCATAATTTATTTATGACAACAAACAGTACTTTACACAAATACAAAAAAAGCACAAACATTAACATGAGATTACAAAAGAAAATTTGGAAATACAATATGACAATCAAATTACAAACACAGAATCATTTAAATAATAAATAATTACTTTTGATATCCATTCTTAACAATATCACTCTTAGTTTGAATTATTTTTTTAAATGTGATAAGCGAGTGTGATTAAACAAACACATCAATTTCATTAAAATATAAATTATTGCGGTATCTCAAGATAAAAGTCTTCGACCAGTGTGTGTTGCCAGTGTGATGACTTATGGCACTGAGACGTGGTCGCTTACAATGGGCCTAATCAGAAAGCTCAAAGTCACCCAAAGGGCAATGGAGAGAGCTATGCTCGGAGTTTCCTTGCGTAATCGAATCAGAAATGAGGAGATCCCTAGAAGAACCAAAGTAACTGATATTGCCCGAAGTATTGCTAAACTTAAGTGGCAGTGGGCTGAGCACATTGCTCGTAGAACCGATGCCCGAAAGACACCGTGGGTAGGTCCTCCACAAGGTGGACCGACTTGGTGAAGTTCGCGGGAATCCGCTGTATCCGGGTGGCGCAAGACCGGTCGTCGTAGAGATCTTTGGGGGAGATCTATGTCCAGCAGTGGACGTCTTTCGATTGAATACATGGTTGGATAAATTATTTGAGTAACATGCTCTAAGTAAAAATGTATCCGCAATAAATTTGTTTTATAAAATGACACATTAAACAAAAATCGGTTTCTGGCATTTGGTCTAGGGCATCTATAGTTAAGTTCATTTAAAAGATAAGGCGTGACAATTATATTACTGACAAGTTTTAATAAAAATATCTGATCTCTTACCATGCAACGTATACCTAGAGAAGGTAAAACAAAAGTGTTAGACTAGTGATGGGCAAAGTACGGCCCGAGGACCAACTTCGGCACGCGAAAGTATTTAATCCGGCCCGTCGAGGGTCCGGCGAAATGGATAATATTGGCCCGTTATAATTACGTTTTGGCGGTCGAGAAGAAAAAGTGGATTCTATTTAGTAGAATAATAGATGCATAACCTATAGGTGAAGCTAAACTAGCCGCGTAGTTCATGTGATGCGTAATACTGATCTGACTGATGATGATGATTAAAAGCTTTAACACAAAATTCATTTTTTCTATAATTCTGGCCCTCCTCTAGAATTTCTTAAACTCTGTGGCCCGCCATTAAAAAAGTTTGCCCACCACTGTGTTACACTCATATCAAAATTTATATTGTAAATATTTCATGAGTTTATGCTGAATTTTACTGTGCATTCTGTTACATAAGTTATTTATTATTGACTATTGGTGTGCCCGCGGCTCTGCCCACGTATATTCTTTACTGCGTAATTTAGTTTTCAAATAATCATTGGATAATAATACTTTGATGGTGCTGTCCATAGAATCCTATTTTGTGTAGAACTTCATGACTTTTAATTTTTTTTACGCGGAACCCTAATTATTTTCAAAAAATAAAAGTAGACCAAGTCGCGCTGAGTAACTTCAGTTATATGTCAGAAAACTTCCCGTCAAAATAGGTCCAGCCATTTTGGAGATTAAGCGGATCAAACAGACAGAAAAAATGATTAAAATTTTCCTTAGGTAATATTTGAAGCTCGCTAGTTTTCTCTACCTAGTCACGAGATGTATGAAGAAAAAAAAATAAGCCGATCACTTTTCCATTGGAAATACTTATTTACAGCTGCCCCGGTGCCGTGATGTTCGTTTTCACGTTATCAAATGGGAAAACGTTACTTCATACTGGGGATTTCAGAGCATCGCCCGATATGGAATCGTATCCTATATTCTGGAATAAGGATATACATACGATTTACTTGGACACGACGTTAGTATCTATGCTGTTATGAAATTGTCTTCGGTTAATACTTTTTGTCGTGAATATATTGCAATTTGATGTTACATCGTCTTATTTAAAACACTAAAGAGAATAATGTATGAAGCTCGAAGTATATTTAATTAATATTTATTGTACTGTATAAATTGAACGCTTTTGTCGCAACTTTGCCTGATGTTATGTGACGGTGTGTAGTCCAAGATGGATGCTGCTAGTTGCTGAAATAAGTTACTTATCTTAAATATGTTTGTCTGCCATCTTAGTGCTATAAAAAGGACGTTTGAATCTCACAAACAGGCGACAGGCACAAACAATAAAACCATGTCTCGAGTATTTGATTAATTATAATAATAAAAAAAAACTGTCATTGTATATTTACGTATTTTGGGTGTATTTAAATTGTATATATAGTGTTGCGCTTTTTAATGAAATATAAAAAATCGAACTTCATTTTTAGGGCTAAAGAAATCGAATAAAAAATAATCTTTTGGCCTTAGATATCGATTCTATGATCAATTGATATCAGATCCTCATCTCTAGTAATAAACCGGGAGGTCATTATAAATATCTTACCACTAGGGACTGGAAAGTTACCTTTTGCCGCCATTTTAGTGTTTATTAGTGGCATTCTAGACGACATCTATTTACATACCTAAAACAAAAATATATAGGATGTTTCAAATAGCAAACGGTCGATTGCGTTTGATGTTTTGTGTTTGTTATTGAGAAATTACAATTACATATTTTTCTTTCACATTTAGTTCAAAATCTATAGTTACGCACATATATTTAATACAGTTATAAAAAAATTATCTCAAGTATGTATTTCAGAAATCTATTGCTATCGCGTTGCGCCCCATAGGAAGAATTATAAAACACGAGAGGGACAACAGCAGCTCGGGATGTTTTTCCCGTTTGTAAAATAGACGAAAACATCACTTCGTATTACCCTGTTTCCTCCTCCAAAACTGAACCGATTTTTAATTTCCTTTTAGGTTTAGAATAATAAACACTTTGGCTTTATCCATTAAATTCGTTTGACGAACGTCTGAAAATGACGGTAAATATCGAGGATTTTTTTTCATTTCTCAAAGGTCCTCCTAGTTTCTACAACAACTAATTTGTGGAAAAAATCATAACGTACGGGCATGGCGGTGGTGGATATTTATTATTTGATATAAAATGGTTTACCATAATGCTATTATCCACGTATGAAACAGGGGACTACGTTTGTATCGAATAGATACAGCTAGCATATCCTCTTAAGCTCGCAGTGGAATTTTCGATGACAATAAAAATATGCGAGAATAAACTATCACCGGCCAAAAATTATATTATCCTCGTCACGTTTTTAGGTATTGTAACCCTCGGTACGATTTTCCAACGCAAGGTGATAGTTTAGAAATGGCTTTGTATATTTTACGTCAGAAGAAATTTACCCTCGAGAAGTCTGGCAAGAAATTCTCGTCAGTACTCATCGTTTGTGGGACTTACACTATTGGTTAGTATAAACAATAGCACCTGTATTTATGTAGTATGGGGTCTTTTAAAGTATTTCGTAAGACATTTTTTACTCTCCCCCCCCCCCCCCCCCCCCACCCCCCGTCACTCCCTGGAATGATAACGTAGACATTGGTAGATATTTTTTGTATAAAATCAGCTCGAGTAATTAAAAGTAAACAAGTAACGTTCTCAGACCCTACACTGATCCCAATGTCATCAAAAATAAGCAAATCATGAACCCTCGGACCCTATTTGGTGCTTACGTAATACTTAAAAGGCTCTATTTTAGATTTAAGAACCTAAAAGTACCTGGATAGGTCACTATACCTCGGTATCTGATCTATATCTATGCTAATAAATAAAATTTGAGTGTCTGTTTGTAATATCATTATAATTTTTTTTATTAGATAGGCATGAATGTGTATATAAGATACCTACAACCGAAAATACAATTTCTAAAACTTTTGGCTGTCTGTCTGTCTGTTTGTTCCGGGTAATTCGCGTAAGGGTTGGATCGATTTTAACGAGTCTTTTTTGGTAGGTACTACGGGCGTCTACGGGTAACTACTAGGTGGAGGTTACTACGGGTAACTTAGGCTACTTTTGTTTATCGAAAAGATTAGGGTTCCGCTTAAAAAAAAACTCATGAAATTGTGATTAAAATCCGATTCAATGCACAGTTTTACTGGCAGGTATTTGAATTTGTAAGAAATGATTTTACTTAATGTTAGTAAGAGAAAAGTTTTGAACAATATTATTAAAAGTTTATTACACAATGAAAATATATGAAACGCTGCCCGCGTTCTAATTCTAGATAAAATGAGGGGCGACCGATACTGCTTTAAATCAAGGTTCTTCCAGATTTTAATTTTCGTTTTGTTTAGTTCCGAAATCCATCATCAGCTAAATCTATTTAGTAATTGCTTAATACACTGATTACTACTGACGAAAATAGTGATGTATGACATGTCTATCCGTCGGAGTACAGTCAGGTTCCGATTAAACTTTAAGTGCAAACATCTTTAGGCGGTAATATTTTCGTCAAAACTTCAAGTGAAATTTAATTTGAATTAGTTTTGACGTGAAAATATGAAAAAAATCCGGTAAAATATGCAAGTATTATTTTACGGTTGGTTTTTCCACTTTGTCTGCCTGGGTAAATACATAGATCGATAATAAAAGCCCTTTCAATATACCCTTTGTCTTAATACCGTTAATAGTTTTGTAGTCGGTGCCAATTAGAGTTCACAAATGTACTCATTTATAAATGAAAATAACTGGCTAAACAATTATATATAAGGTTAAATAAACTTATTCTAAGGATTAAGATTATTTTAGGGAACAATTAATCAAAATGGAATATAATTAACGACGTACACCACTTTAAGCTGGCACCGGTTTCGAATATATTAATGGCATTAAAACAAAGGATGCATTGAAGTAAATAGAAGTAGATTAAGTAAAGTAATTATTTATGTATTTACTTTTTAGTGAATTTTTATAGTGTATTCTTTTGATGTCTGTTTTGTTTTTATTAAAAATGAAAGTTTCGTCATAGATTCGACATTTGTCGTTAATATTAAGAGAACATACGGTCGGAAAAGTAGGTTTTTCAGAAATCTATTGCTGTCGCGTTGCACCCTAAAGAAATGAGTTATAATAAAACACGAAAGGGACAATTGTAGCTTGGACTGATTTTTTCGTATATAAAATAAACGAAAACATCACTTCGTAATACCCTGTTTCCTTCTCCAAAACTGAACCGATTTTTCATTTTTTTTTTTCAGTTTTAGAATAATAAATACTGGCTATGCCTGTACGTTTTGTTTTTTTAAAACGTTATCCATCAAATATATTTGAATAACTTCTGATAAAGACTGTAAAATCGAACTTTTTTTTTTTTCATTTTCAAAGACTCCTAGTTTCTACAATAACTAATTTATGGAAAAAAAAATCAAATCGTTCGGACATGGCGATAGTGGATATATATATATTATTTGGTATAAAAATATTTACCATAATGCTATTATCCAAGGAGAAAACAGGGGACTACGTTTGTTTGGAAGAAATGCCGCTAGGATATCCTCTTAAGTAGTAATAGGAAGTATTGTTTTTACTCGATCCAGGCAAAGAAAAGTTCTTCCTAGGCATGGCTCGTCGTGCCGGTTGCTCGGTGTGGGCTTGCCCCGAGAAGGATCGAGTCCTGCAGACAGTCGAAGGTCGTAGTTACAGTCACGGACCCCCTCAGTCTTGTCAACTGCACGTCGTTCCTATGAGGGACCTTACACTTGAGGTGAGCTACTATCGTCTTTATTTCGTCCTTGACACATAACACGCATACGCACACGCACGCACGCACGCACACGCACGCACGCACGCACACGCACGCTCGCACACGCACGCACGCACACACACACTCACACACAACACACACACTCACACACAACACACACACACACACACTCACTCAACACACATAATGTCTTCTCTTCTCATTCTTCTACGTCTTCTGCTATTTATACTGCCCGCGATATAGGAATTAATTTAACAGGCAATAACTATCAAAAATATTATATAACTAGCTGTGTGCCCGCGTTTCATATATTCTTCACTGAGATTTTTTTTATACGGACCCCTGATTATTTCCTAAAAAAAAATATTAGTTTTATAAAGTAAAATTATTTCTCATAAATTATAGCACTTGCCCTTAACAAAACTATGCATTGAATCAGATTTCAAATTTTTATGAGTTCTTTTGTAATGCAGAGCCCTAATTATTTTTGTCAATTAAAAAGTAACCCCAGCTATTTACCAAAAGTCCTGTCCGAATCGGTCTAGCCGTTCCAGAGATACAAACAGCCAGACAGACAACAATGATAAAAATTGTATTTTTGGTATAGGTATCGTATATACATTCATATATATTTAGTACAAAAAATTCACATTGACATTACAACTAGACACTTCAATTTTATTTATTAGTACAGATAATACATATAAACAATTTATTAATATTAAATATAGCGTAAGCGTATTTTATTTCTGTGATTTTTTATATGTTTGATATTTACTGGTATTCAGCCCAGGTAATTGTTAATTTGTTATTTCTTTGTTTATTGTTTCTTGTTTGTTTATTGTTTCTGGCGTGGCGACGCGTCGCCACGCTATATGATGGTATGTATATATATATATATATATATATAGTCTATATGCAGTAGTGTGTACGGTGCGTATTACTTTTACAAAATAATGTCGATGTTTCACATCTGCCAGGCGTCCCGTGACGGCTCACATTTTTTTTTGTATGTAACGAATAAACGTAATAACTACTGGACCGATTTGGATGAAATTTGGTATGGAGATAGTTTCAAACTCGGGGAGTAACATAGTTCTCATTCCGAAAATCCCTAAGGAACGGGAACTACGCGGGGTAAAACCTCAAAGAGCAGCTAGTTATATGTATAAATAACCCTTTATTATGCATAAATCCTAACCCGTAATCTATCTTACTCGCTAAATTGTATATGGCGGATAAATTTATTAATTTTTTAAAAGACTTTTGTCACTAGCTTCCAGTTGATGTTGTCAGTTCATATCAATAATACATGCTAGTTAACTTACAACTTGAGAATTTCAGTTACCTGGGCTGACATTAGATTAATGCCATACCACCAAGTTATGGTCTCATCTCGAGGTTTCTCTTCGCTACAATTTCGTACTCATTTTAGAATCGGGTGTAAAATCATCTATCTTTGTTAGTGATACGACCTTATAAGGGGGCGTCCATAAATTACGTGAGGTGTTTTTTTAAATTATCTGCGCCTCCCTCCCCCCTGGTGAGATGTCGTGAGATTTTATTCAACCCCCTCCCCCATCCCTCAATCTCAAGTGAGATTTTTCAAAATGTGAGTTTCTTACGTAAACGCGTTGGATTGTTATTGTAAGCTCGTACGCTCTCGTTCATCGAGTCGCGCGTTCGGCTGACAGTGGCGCGAAAATAAAGGACGGGCTACACTGTACCGTCAATTCAGATTAAATTGAGCTATTTGGTATAAAACAAATATGGTGGTTTGACAGTCAGTAAATGTATAACGTTGAAGTATGAATGAAATTATTTTCTTTCGAAAGAATTAGTAAATGATCTTAATCGTATTACGATTACGCTTAAGATTAAATCTTAAGCCAGTACAATCTGGATTAAATGGTCCAAAATAGTATTATTATTTTATTGTTTCAATCAGAAAAAAAAATACGTGATATTTGCCGAGACCTCCCCCTCTCTCCAACGTAAGATTAGATGAGATTTGACTCGACCCTCTCCCCCCCTTAAACACCTCACGTAATTTATGGACGACCCCTAATCATTGTGCCCTTCATCCCTTTTTTGCAAGCGGTTTGCAAGCTGTCATTACAGTTATGTTAGATTTATTTACGTCTTGTAACTTACAGAAACTACGAACTTATTTAGATAGTTTGAAAGGGGCGTTTAATGAAATCGTCGCTTTCAAACCGAGTGGGTGGGAAAATGGGAAAAATTCCGCAGTTGAAAAAGACATGGTCACTATTCATGGTACGTTAAAAGGGGTTTTATTAATTGTTTTTCATATATAAGAGATGTGTAGCCGTGTGGTCCCGGCTAAGAATAGTATCAACCCATATCTACCCGTGGGTGTCGTAAAAGGCAAGTATGGGATAAACCAGGGGATGGGCGGCAGCATCCTCTGAGACCACAAACACCTATTGCGATCACCTACCGAATGCCAAGCGTGCTGGTTATGACAATTCCGCCCCCTCCCCCTCCCCCTTTTGAGGGAGACCTATGTACAGCTGTGGACGTCTTTCGCTTGAATCATTATCATCAAAGAAACGCTCTTAAGGCATTCACCCGAGGCACATTAATAAACCTGTTATTAGTAATACGACATTTTTAATTATTCATTCGTAGATTGGCTTACAGTTCTCTTATTTTTCGCTTCGATGTTTAAACTCAAACTAGCCTGACTGGGTCGGCCCACGTTTAGCTAATAAATAAAATTAATAAGCTAATTAATAATAAATACTAATAAATAAAATTGAAATGCCTCTTTGGATTATCAAAATAACAAATGTTTACTAAATGCATATGAATGTATATACGGTACATAAACAGAAAACATAATTTTTAAAATTAGTACCTAATACAAACAAACCTAGAACAAACAGTTTCTGCTAATCTCCGGAACGGCTGGATCGATCTTGACGGGACCTTTTCTGGCAGATAGCTAAAGTTACTCCGCGTAACTTAGGTTACTTTTTTTTTTACTTAGGAATCCGCGTAAAAAAATTAAGTCATAAAAAATGTAATAAAATCCGATTCAATGCACAGTTTTACTGGCAAGTGCTTGAATATATGAGAAATATTTTTACTTTATCTTTGTACTAAAAAAATTATTAGGGTTACGTATAAAAATTGAAGAATATATGAAACGCGGACGTAGCCGCGGGCACAAAGCTGGTTGTGAATAAAATACGATTCAATGGACAGCGCCATCAAAACGTTTTTTTTTTTTCAACGATCATTTAAAATACTACAATATGCGCTGAAGAATATATGAAAGGCGGGAGGAGCCGGGGGCACACAGCTAGTTCCTTTTAGATAAAAGGTGTTTACAATGATTTACTTGTGTAATGACTTGTTTACGTCAATTATATAATTGTTTCACTTGGGCGTTTACGGTGGTCCCTTGGTGTTTTTTTTTACACGTTATTGGCTGTGCTTTGTCCACAATCTCACCTGATGTTAAGTGACGTTGTGCTTCAGATTGGTAAACGCACTAAGCCTAGAGCTATTGGTCGTCAAGTGATGGTCCCGTAATACCCTTATTGGTATTTGGTGACAGGTTTTCAAAGGCGGTAGATACCCAGACGGGTATTATTTCAAATGCGGTTTCCTCACGATTTTAGGGCTCGGGCTGATTTTAGAGTTGGATGAGTGGACTCGAAGCTGCGTCCATTGACGTGAAATCCGGCCGCACCTTTTACTATGCTGTTTCTATCGGTTCTTATAGTCTTATAAATGGTTTATAACGAACGATATTTCCATGTCGTCGACTATAATATGATGTGGTTTCACTTACAGTATAAAAAAACAAATTTCGTTGTTATTTTAGGTATACCGTACAGCGAACATTCTAGTTTCTCGGAGTTGATTCGTTTCGTGAAATATCTAAATCCGAAACAAATTATTCCCACCGTAGACATATCCGGAGGTATCAAATCCGTTCAGGTAAGTTTATAGGACTTTGTTTTTTGCTATTATGTTTATGTTAATAAATTAATATGTTTTAAAAGAACCAATAGAAGGGATAAAAAAAAACAGATTAACGAGTTTGTTTAGTATATTTTATTTTAATCTATTATATTATTATATATAATTTAGATCGGTAAATATAAAAAATAGCTCTACGGGGACTGCCGGGAGAAGTGAAAACTAGAAATTTTGGAAAAAAACTGATTTTTTTTTATGTTTAAAATATAGCATGTGAGTAGTGAAAATTTTGTAATTTGTTAATTGAAATTCTTAACATAACATATGTCTGGTTTTTACATCTATTGGCGTTCCGACTAATAATTATTCTACATTTTCATATAGTTTATTCATAATCAAAAGTATTATAAGGCTGCGTAAGGATATATTTTATTATTTATCTCTGAGCGCCAGCACTTAAACGCCATCTTACAACTGACATACTGACGTCTGACGGCTGACGTCATAGCATTGTCAACGCGAATCTGTTAAGTTTTTCCCCCCTACCTAGAATCGCTCTACGCCGCTAACGAAGTTTACTAGGGGTGTGCGAATATCGTTCGAATCGAATTGAATATCAATTCGAGTTTTCGAATAATTCGCGAATTCATGAAATATCTCTGGATTTTCAATTGTTTCTATAAATTCCTTTAAATCGTTTATCGATATATTCTACTTACGAATAATAATATAATTTTCGTTTAAAAATCAATTACCCAGAGAATACAATTGCTCATTTAATAAATATATGTATTTCATGGTTTGAATAAAATGTATTTATACAGTTAAATTTATATTTGAATATAAGAAACCCTGAATTGAAAATACTCGAAAATTCACTAATAATTTAATAGTTTACATATAATTCGAAAAAAATTGAATTATTTGAAAATTTTCGAATTATTCGATTCGAGTTTTGAATTAAAAACATTAACATTCGATTCGGAACGAATAATTCGTAACTTCGAATTATTCGCACAACCCTAAAGTTTACACTTCAAAAATGGTGGATAATGTTTTTCAACAGAAATATTTCCCCTGTCCGATGGTTTGTAAAGACGACATTCAATGCCAGAGCAGAGTTACAGACTGTTCCAATACAATGAAACGGCAGCAAGCACCCGCGGCGGTCGCTTGAACTGGAAGGCAAGCGTGTTTCAACTAATTTATACTCACAAGTATATAATCCTCGTACTTACTGCTGGTTAGGTATTCGAAACACCCGTTGGGGGGACTTCGGTTTGGGGGACTTCGGTTTGGGGGACTTCGGTTTGGGGGACTTCGGTGGGTTGGGGGACTTCGGTCTCACTAATGCAATGGGTAAGGGTAGTGCGTAAATGCATTTCCCCCCGTCAAAAAAAAAAAAGAAGATATTCGAAACACGACACGTAACATCGAGAACGTTCCATTTTTCATACATTTTTATATAAAATCCTTGGGTTAAGTTTAGTGGTTGTTCATATTTTATTTATTTATTTACTAGCTTCGTTCCGCCTAACAGTCAATAACAAGTCATAATTAACAGATTTAGGATATTAAAATTAATTCAAAATTCACTTTTTTATTACGATAATAAATATAGGAAAAACATAAATAAAAAAAAAAACAAGTATTGAGTATCCATAACAAATAAGACAATAGGAAAACAATGGAAAGCTGGCGTAAACGCCAGGTAAGTGCTCAAGGGGTTAATGACATGCTAGTAAGACATTTGATTCATTGGCCATATATTTTGGTGCATAGGTTCAACAGGGGTGTACATTCGTCAACAGGGGTGTACAATCGTTTGAACTGCTAAGCCGAATTCATGGTGATCATATTCATTTTCCTATTCCAATTGTTGGTTAAATGTGTCATTAATTCCACGATTTGGCGCTGACGTTCCTAACTTGATTAATAAACTAACTCACATGAGGTAACACATGACTTCGATCAAGAGCAAACTCAGATTTGTATCTCCTCATTCATCTCAAGATCGGGATTTCTTGAACTGACACGAATTGGATGTAAAATGTCCTTGTATTTGTGCCACAAGTTGGGATGGAAGCATGTCGAAATGATGTGCGTAAACTTGAAGATGCAGAGATAATTGCTTCAATGATTGTCGTGTCCCAATGTGTATCGTTTTCTAGCGAATTGAGTTTTTTGACATGCAGCAAGAAATGTTGGGCATTAAAGTGTCATATGTACGATTTGTTGGAGTTGCCCAGTATCGCGACGTCTAAGCACAATATCGCGTATTTCCATGTTTTCGCCAACAATCTGGATTGGAACTTCATCTATTCTTCACTCCATTATGTATAGTTGTTGACCTGTTAGGTTTGCTCGACGATTTCGCATTGCCAACCGAGCCATTTCTCGCTTCACTCATTTTGCTTTTATGATTGAGAAGCACGAAGTCGGCGCATACTAACGCGGCGCTCTTCATGTGCAATTTCTTGTTTTTCAGTAGTTTCATTCGCGATGTTTCGAATTCTAATTGCATTACGGTTTTGTATCGTCTTAGTAATCTGTGGTTTTACGGTATTTTCAAGACAAACCATAGACAAGATTTCGTGAGCCGTCAGTTGTCATTGGCAGCAGAGGAGATATTAATAATAACATTTGGATGTCAGTAGTTGCCATTGACTGTTAGTTATTTGGCTGATGAAATTTTTTTGGTGAATAAGTATCATATTTCAATACTTATTATCGTGTTCCGGACGAAGTCAATTCCAAAAGTACTCAAATCATAAAAAATTGGTCCATCCTTCAGTTGTAATACGACTTTATTTTATATACGTATATGGGTCATTCCACCTCAATTCGACTAATAGTTGAATCGGCCTCTTTCGATTTGGACAAATTTTGGTCAGAAGTTTCCTTTTATCATATAACGAAGTTCTGCCAAAGGAACAAAAATTTTAATATTTTGTTCAAAAGTTTTGTAGAATTCAAAATTACGATATTTTTCAAGTTTTTCAATCTAACACAGAATATTAAAAAAAAACTAAAATTTACTGAAATGTACGTTGAAATTGCCAACAAATCATAAATTCTTGTTATTTTTGTTACAGATTTATGAATTGTTATCGCATGGATAACATTAAGAAGATATAGAGAGGCTGTGATATATTTTTATTTTGTTTTTTATGTTTTAGGTTTTATTTTTAAAAGAGTGTGTAAATAAATATGTTGAAAATCGAATCTTTCTCTTTAATTTACACACCTTTGTTTTTTAATTGGTAGAGGAGGGAATTTACGAGAAAAATATCATAACTATTATTGCTTGATATTTGAGATGACTTATAGAAAACGTATAGGTACCTTTTATAATAATTATTCGAGCAAAATGTAAATGGACTTATTTATGTACTTGTAAACGTGTTCGGTTTATTATAAAGAGTTTTTACAAGTATACGGTGATAGTAACCAATCGGGCACAAGCGTTACCATCCCGCAGATATTCCAGATGCAAATCGAACTTCTAGATCGTTATGGATGTAACAAATAGGCCCATACATTGCAACGCCGATTCTTATTTAGGAAACATAGTTTAGCTTGTCGCCCATCATGATCGTCGAGTCAAATTAGCTTGGATACACGTTTAGTATGTAGTCTACGGTCAGCGTATATATGGATAATTTTTTTTTTATAAGTAGGTACTTAATATTAGGTATCTATCTATACCTATAATAAATGAAATTGAAGCGCAGACTGTTTTTGATTCATGCGTTGTATCCTCGGTAGTATAGTGGTAAGTATCCCCGCCTGTCACGCGGGAGACCGGGGTTCGATTCCCCGCCGGGGAGTGTTTTTTTTTACTGTAAGTAACCTTTTTTTATGTTAAATAGAAAATGTAGGGTTTAGCTAGGATCAAATTCGTCAGTTTTCACACTCAGGTAACGAACGGCCAAGCCGAGGTTCATACAATTTTGATAACTCTTGTGATAGTTACCTTTAAAGTCACGGTGAAGCTGTAAAGGCCCTTTCTGTCAACAGGGCTAGTTAGGTTAGAAAAAAAATACGCGTTGCGTAACATTGTTTTAACACTACAGAACGGTCGCGTATCTAGTGATTTTTTTCTTACGCATTTTTTTAAAACATTTTTGTTTTATTTGATTTTGAAATTTACCACTTGAAAATTTTTACCTTACAAAGTTGCTTGCTTGCTTTACAGGATAGTGAACAATTTTTAATAGTTTTTTAAACTCCAAATGAAAAGCTAAAAGATAATATTTATCAACAGGTGTGATAGTTTTTTTTCATCACTCCACTAAAGTAACAAAAAATACCACACTTTGGATGGCTCAGTTATACTTCGGTCTCATGCATGTGAAGAATAATGGCGGATAAAGCAAAAATTTCTTAAGGGCAGGAGTAAGTCAGGCAAACGACGTTATTATTAATGCGATTAAAACAATAACGTAGGTATATTAAAGACTTTACGGTACTTTACGCCACATAATTGTGACTTTCAGGTAAAAATGGTCACTTGGTGGTGGTTACGTAACGTTTTACTAGGGGGAGGTAACGGGGTTAAAGAAAACTGTTACGGCCCGTTACATGAGGGGGGAGGGGGGTGTTAAAAATCTCCAAAAATTGCATTACGTTATACTTGAACCCTCCCTTAGGCTACTTTATTTTATATCGAAAACAATTAGGGCTCCGCGTAAAAAAAAAAAATAGAATAAAATCCGACTCAATACACAGTTCTACTGGCAGATGTTTGAATTTGAGACAAGTATATTTGCTTTCTGTCGGTACCAAAAATAATTTATTACGGTGCCGTGTAAAAAAAGTGTAACTCACGAAATTGTGAACAAAACACGATTCAAGGGATAGGATCATCGGAACACTATTTTCGAGTGCAGCCGAGGGCACACAGCTAGTATTAGATATATCATATAGGTACAAATGAAAGCCCAGTCTTTTATCATAATTGTTTATTGCACATGCATGATCAAATAATACAATATAAATACAATTAATTCTATTGATATAGAATTCGAATATTTTGTAGTAATCTAAAGGGATGAAAAAAGTGCACAAATGAGACTCGATAAAAAAAATTAACAGAATTGCAGTTGGTTTCAGGAGTATGCTAAATTGACAGAGTTTGTTTTAGATTTAGATTTTAGTTTATTGGAAATGTTCGTACAAAATAAAAAAAAAAAATATCGTACATTACATTTCACAGGTAATCTATCACAATTACTCTTTATAACAATTACTAAGTGCGAATAGTACCGCCTAAGATACATTATGTTATATGCGATTCTACTGCCAATTTTTTTTTGTTCTAAATGGTAAAATGCTTGATTATATAATATAGCAAATTTATTTTAAAACTAGCTGTGCCCCCGCGACTGCGCCCGCGGTTCATATATTCTTTACTGCATTTTTTTAAATATAGAAGCCCAATTTTTTTAAATACTAAGATAAAGAAAAAATATTTCTCATAAATTCAAGCAATTGCCCGTAAAACTGTGCATTGAATCGGATTTTATTCAAATTTTTACGAGATTTAATTTTTTTACGAGGAACCCTAATTGTTTTCGAAAATTCAACGTACCCTAAGTTACTCGGAATAACTTTAGCTATGTATCAAAAAAGTCCCGTCAAAATCGGTTCACCGGTTCCGGTAATTACCCGGAATAGACAGGAAGACAAAAATTTAGTAAAAAAAAAATAATTCGGACATTACAAACAGACACTTCCAAATTTATTTATTATTATATATTAACAAAAACAAAAACATTACACATTTCGAGTTATAAAGTAACTTGTAGGGTCATCTAAGGGATTATCGCAATTGCGAGCGCCCTTGCAACTCAACATCTGAGTCAATATCAACCTGTACCAATGTCTGATCGAGGGAAACACTTCACTGATGATATTCTTCAATTCGTAAGGATCCGCTGCTAGATTGTACATTTCTATGAAGTCCTAGGGAAAAGCAAAATATATGTGCCATTTTAAACGCTTGTTATTTGCAAGGCGTCGTCCATCGAAGCGATTATGGCGCAGTTGGTCATCGACGCGGCTTCGAACCCACTTTATCAACTCTAAAACCGGCCTGAGCTTTCGGTGAAGGAAAACATCGCGAGGAAACCATTTATGGTGGTAGGGCATTCTAATACATCTTCGATAACTTAAAGCATATTCGTAAAAATTTAGACAAGCTCGATCTAGTGAATGATCGTCATAATTTTAATACTAGAAGTAAAGACAAGTTGGCCGTCTCACGCTTTAGGTTAAGTAAGTGTAATAAAAGCTTTATATGTAATAGTATTCGGTTTTACAATAAGATCCCAAGTAACATTACCGATTTACCTGACAATAAGTTCAAGTATTATGTCAAGCAAGTTTTAATCTCAAAAGGTTATTACAGGGTGGATCATTACGTGAACATTTCTGTGCTTCCGCTAACAGTATTAAGACTATGATTTGTAAAGTTTTTTTATATGACAAATAAAAAATGATATGTATTATATTTATTAAAAAAAAAGAACCAGATCGAGTTTCTTGCGCGCGCTCTTCTTGACTGGGTTGTTTTCCGAACCGGTGGTAGTGTTCTAGACGTTCATAAGCGCCTTCTTAGGGCCTAAATTGAATAAATAAATTTTGATTTGATTTGATTCGAATAATCCCCACCTGGATAACTACCACCCTCGAGTTTGAAAAAACCTGTCGCCAAATAAATATCAATGGTATGTTCCGGCAGCATCACTTGAGAACCGCTCAGTGTGTTTACAATCCACGTCGTCACTTAATATCAGGTGAGAATGTGGTCACAGCACTGCGCTTTTACCGTGGAAAGGAAATCACATGAGGTCAGAAAAGGAGGAAGAGGTCTGGTAAAAATCACGAAACATTTTTAAGTGGGAGAGAGGGGGGGGGGGGGGGTCAGAGTAGAAAGATTCACGTGTTTATGTTGTTACTTAAACGCGCGGTATGTAAAGAATAAAGCGGGATATAAGCTTGCCACGTAAAGGATTCTAAAAAAAATCACAATTAAATTAACTTATAAGATGTATTTAAAATCATGCTAATGCATGAAAAATAATAAATAAGAATGGACAGGATTAGGAATGAGTATATTAGAGGAAGTTTGAAAGTAGCGCCAATAACAGACAAGTTAAGAGGCGGTCGTTTGTCCTGGTGTGGACATGTGATGCGCAGGGAGAAAGAGAGAATGTTGTAAGAAAGGTATTGGATATGAATGTGGACGGATACATGGGAAGGGGAAGACTAAAGAAAAGATGGATGAACTGTGCGAAAGATGATATGTTTAGGAAAGGAGTGAATGCGGAGATGACAACAAATAGAGAAGAATGGAAGAGGAAGACATGTTGCCCCGACCCCAAATAAAAATGGGAAAAGGGTAGGGAGATGATGATGCTAATGAATGATACTGAAAATAATAATGACTTAAAAAAAAAAATACACGTGATTTTGAGCGGAGAGAAAGTGGTGTCTACGAATGGTAATTACTTAAGCAATGTTTACTTGACTAGATTTTGTTAAAATTATGCCAATGTTTATGTTACTTTCTGGGTCGAATCGCTATTAAGAGATTTGGGAACAAGGAGGGGAGAGTTTAAAAGGTCTAAAATTCTGTTCACGTAATATTTAGATAGTGAAGTAATAAACAATAAAGCAATGGCCCTGTAAACGAATAGATTGTAAATTAATCTCACCTCGTCGTCAGCAAACAGACAATACTTCTTGTCTATACGTTGCGCGATGTGTCTCACGCATGCGAATGTGTTGTTCTTTGCGTCTTGACACTTACAGTCGTACGCCAGACGGCATTGCTAAAATACATTTTTAGATATGTAATGCATTTCATATCTATGTATTTTTTATACATATCGCCCCTTTTTTTTTACTCGAATTTACTATTATTAACTCTATAAATCTATCTATGCTAATAATAAAACTGAAGATTTGTTTGTACGTTTATTTTTTTACATGTGTATTTTAGCCGTTAATCATCTCGAATCTGACGTTATATATATGTATAATCCAATATAGTCAATTGTAAAGTGTGACACCTGGAAGCCGTTTATTTGGATCCCAGTCTTTTGGTTAAGATATTTTCATAAAATATTTAAATATTAAAAAATTATATGTTAAGTTTTTATTCAATGTTACTAATATCATATAAAGTGACTTTACCTAGTTAAAAAAAAAAAATGATTAAAAAGTTATCATTTGCATGAAAATTATGTAGATACTTTTTATGTGAAATTTGTTAAAAAAAAAAAAAAAAAAAACGACTTACAGCAAGATTATCGCTATCATATTTCCAAGGGCATTTCTCGTCGACTGTACCGTCTTTACCTTCTCCGTAATACTCGATAAGCATGTTTCTCTCAATTATTTGTTCGTTTTGCATATCGATAGGTTTCCCGTCCATTTGTTCGGGCACTTGCAAACCAGCTAAACTAATGATTGTCGGTGCCAAGTCTATATTCATAACTGGCTGATGATTTTCAACATTCTTTTTGAGACCCGGACCCTTTATTATTAACGGCACTTTTGTGTCAGCCTCGTAAGGCTGACGTTTATCGAAGAATTGTGAAAATTGTCCTGGAATTTATCGAAATCACATTAATAATAACGTTTTTGAATATTTTGACCATAATCTCATCTGATGTTACTTAACGATAGTACTTATTGGTATTTGGCGACAGGTTTTCAAACTTAAGCATGGTAGGTACCCAGGTGTATTTTATTAGAGAATGCCCTACCACGATTCTGTGGTTTCCTCACGATGTTTTCCTTCATCTAAAGCTCAAGCTGACTTTAGATTTGGATAAGCGGACTGGAACCCGCGCCCATTAATGCGAAATCCGGACATACCAACAACAACAACAACAAATAATTTTTATTTATTATTATTGAAAATCAACCTGAAATATATCTAGTTACTTTGTGAATTCGATTATAAAAAACAATAGGTTTAGCGTGTTAGCGAAATTTCATCTTATTCAACGTAAGACGCTAAACCCGGAGAAACTGTTTCTCAAGGGATGCTGTCAGAACTCTTCTCTAGATGAGTAGCGATAGTTTTTAAAGTTAGAGGGTGTTATCTAACCATGCGGACATTAGAAAACGCAAATTTTTTATTACAATGTTATCCTTAAATAACTCGACACGACACATAAAATATTTAAAATCGTAATTTTATCTACACAATTTATAATTAGCTGTAGGTGAAGGTTTTTTTTTATCTAAGTAATTAAAGTAAGCAGCTAAACGTACACTCTACTATTGATTGTCGATATACAAGTAATTTCAAATCGAATTGGTTTTATCCGAGGCTTGTGTTTTATTATAGTTAATTAGATACAATTTATACTAATAAATAAAATTAAAGTGTCTTTTTGTCATGTCAAAATAACATTTTTTTTTTACTAAATACATATGAATACGATACCTATACCAAAATAACAATTTAAAAATTTTTTGTTAGTCTGTTTTTTTTTCCGAGTAATCTCCGGAACGGCTGGACCTATTTTGACAGTATGTTTTTGGTAGATAGCTGAAGTTACTCAAGGTAACTAAGGATACTTTTGATTTTCGTAAACAATTAGGGTTCCACGTAAAAAAAAAAATCATGAAATTGTAAATAAAGTCCGATTCAATGGTCAGTTTTACGGGCAAATACTTGAATTTATTAGAAATATTTTGACTTTATCTTAGTACCAAAAATTTTTGTTTGGAAAATAATTAGGATTCCGTATATTAAAAAAACGGATGGGTCGCAGTCTAAAGTTAGGCAAGGACAGAGAGTTATGGAAAAGGATCGAGAAGGCCTTTACCCAAACAGGGATTCAAATCTCATAAATAGTACTCACATTAATATAAGTAATCTCTCTTAAATTTAAGCAACATTTTACTAACAAATATTGTAATTTACACCAAATATGAGATCTGGATTAAATGGCTTTATTATTATTATTATTATATTAAAAAAAGGAGTGAAGAATATATGGAACGCGGGCGCACCCGCAGGCACGCGGCTAGCATAAGAGTGATATAATATTAGAAACAAACTAAGCTCTCACCCATATGAAAACCATTATCAGAAGTAAATATAACATGCGTATTGTCTAATAGTGCGTTTGTTTCCAAAGCGTTTATAATGTCAGCGACCATTTCGTCGACAGCTAGAAGCGATTCCCAACGGGACGCATATACCTCATCTAGTTCCTTTATCATTGTGTCCGGTAAAGGGGACGGAGGCATCCTTAGAAGCCAGTGTTTGTCCTGGACGCCAAAAAACATTATCCATTAATATTTGGCTTTGGAACTGCTTTATTTTATTGTAATCTTTGATAATAGGTGTAGTAAAAGTAATCCTCATATATGACAGGATTAACATCGAAGTTCTTCAGGATAACTCTCTTGTTGGAACATTCCATCGAATTTTCGTGGCACGTCATAATAAACATTTCGTGCTATCAAACTATTTTTTTATAAATACTGTATCAGTCTCAGTGCTTTTACCATCTAACCTGATGTTAATTGACTATTTGGTCAAGGTTGATAAACACATTAAGTCCAGTGGTACTGGTCCACAAATTGAGGGTGATTGCTACCCAGACGGGCATTATTAGAGAACCACCACCATGCTATGGTTTCCTCACGATGTTTTTCCTGCACCGGAAGCCCAGGATGGTTTTAGAGAGGCATAGGTGGGCTTGAACCCGCTTCCGTTGTCGCGGAATCCGGTCACACTACCAACTGTACCATCATCGTTTCAAAAAACACCAAACGTCATCAAAAAGTACACAATAACACAGGTTATTGAATTTAACAGCTACTACATGAGAGACTTTTGTTTAGTGAATTTTAATGTTAGGCAAAATATTAGGAAATATATAGTATTTTTTTTTCCCAATTTTCAACAACGATCATTATTCAGTTTCTCAACGTGTGTAATAACACCTCTTTGTGGAAGTAGAAGACTAGAAAGGCAAAAAATTAAGATTAAGACTCTAGAAAAAAAAACATATTCTCAAAATGGGGGCACTTAGCAAAATAAGGTTGAGAAACTCTAATTTAGTTGAACTTACCTCAGCGACAATATTAAAATTAGGATTCTTGAATACAGTGATATTGCTAAAAGTTCCTTTATGCCTTGGGGCGGGTGTGAAAGGCTGATGCGGTGCCGGCGGCGCCAGAACCATTAGGAACGGCTTAGACTCCGTTTGATTCTCTATATAATTGATGCCGAGTTCCCTCTGCGTGTTAACATATTATATCTATTTAATACCAATTTTTTTCTACTGGGAATTTACTATTTAATAAGACTCGACATGCCCATGGTAGATAAAAATACAGACATTTCGATGTATAATATATTGACAAGCGTTTTGTTTATTTACTATTTCAACTTGTGTTAATAAGGGCCCATTCAAATATTATAATTATTTATCATGTAGCTAGTATTTTGACCTTCATATGCGCCTTAAATTATGTATTTCTGAATTTGAATTCATGACGTAAGCAATTTTTGCTTATTTACTTTCCTTTTTTTTAATTATACCAATGCTTACGTTAGTATTGGGGGTAGGGTAATTGGCTTAGTTATTATTGTTGATAAGGGTTAGGTCAAAATGTACTTCCCCCCGGACTTTCGACCAATTTCGGTCGTGCCTCTCTGAGAGAGGTGGGCTAAGAAGTGGGTGGGGAAGTATTCCCCCCCATCCCCATTGGGCCATTGCACGGACGAGGCCCGGTGGGTTCGCGCAGGAGCGACGCGGTGCTCGCGAAAGCCACCCCGTGTCGCTCCCATCCCAAATGCTGCGGACGGCCCCGGGGGGTTTTTAGTGGGTATTTCCGGACGCCTCACGTCCGGGTGAGTCCCACACTGGCACGGAGTCGTCCCTCCGTGCCCCCTTACCTATTGCATTGGGGGACTCCGGTCTCACTAATGCAATAGGTAAGGGTAGTGCGTAAATGCATTTCCCCCGTCAAAAAAAAAAAGTCAAAATGTATTTGAATGGCCACTAAATTGTATGGTGTGTAACGGTTGTTGCGAATATTCGCAGCCGGAATTGCGATGCTTCCGCATGAATTTGGAAATTGCATCCGCATCAATTAATGCGAATATTGTGTTCTCGTGCCTAGTCACCAATAGGAGTTAAGATCTCGGTGACATGTTTGTTTCTCGCGAATAATTCAGACCGTATTTAATTGCAATTTTTGTATAAATAGTTTATTTATAATGTCGCCAACGACTCATATAGGAAGATCTGGATTTATTTGAAATTTGTTGAATGTGGCATGGATAAGGATCAATACAAAAAACGTAGTGAAACCAACTCTCGCAAGGGCCGAACAGTTTCAATACTAAATTCTTATATTTACACTTTCTTATCAAGTCTTAAGATCCGCATACGCATCCGAGGATGTTAGCTCCCAAAAATCTGCATCCGCAACATCCCTAGTATGTATAATAATAATATGATAGCTTACAATGACGTCGGTAAGATATTCGTCCGTCGAGTAAGTAGGAACCCCGTTGTTGGATATAGTATAGTTGTAGTATACGGAATTGCCAACGAGACCGTGCCACTCTGTCCAACCTGACGGCACTTGTTCAGGCCCGCCGGCCTCTTTTACACCGTACTGTAACCAATACGAAAATCTTTATATTAACAACTTGTTCACATCTATTTTTGTTGCCACATTAGTAATTTGCGAAAACGATTAAAAAAAAACTAAAACTTCATCTAAAATTTATATAATATCACCAAAGAAATTACTTAAAGATCCAAAAATTGGATAGCTACGTTTTCGAAATATACAAAGATCGGATAATTTCGTTTCGTAGTCTAATTTATATTAAAAATAACATAAGCTCACGCCTGTTAACCCCGAAGGGTTAGGCAGAAGTGAAATAGCGAACTACACCACCCACATTTCGCCGAGCTTAGTTCCGTCCCAGATGTGACGGGGCGAGCCTGTCGCCATTCGGGCACAAATTCCAGACTCCGGGATAAAAAAAAACTGAGTAGAAAAACCCAATATCACTTGGCTCGACCCGGGGATCGAACCCAAGACCTGAGAACGACAGTCGTACCGTAATACAACTGCGCCAGCGAGGCGATATTCAAAATATCATATTTGAAATCGTTGTTGACGTTTTTATGTATTACATAAATGCCTTAGGGTTTATTTGACTATAAGTAATGTATAATAATGTTTACTAATAAATAAAATTGAAGTGTCTGTTTGTAATGTCAAAATAACATTTTTCAACTAATTACATATGAATGTACGATACTTGTATCAAAATACAATTTTTTAAATTTTAGTCTGGTTGTTGCGGGTAATCTCCGGAACGGCTGAACCGATTTTGATGGAACTATTTTTGGGTGAATACTGAAGTTACTCCCGCTTTTGATTTTCTAAAATAATTAGGGTTCCGCGGGCACACAGCTAGTACATATATTGTATAATTCGTGGTATTTTATATAGTTAGGTGCGATTGCAGCCAAAGACTGGGGGGGGGGGGGCTTGGGGAAGATCACGCATGTTTCAATGACTTTTGATTTTGTCGTCTTTAGCATAACTTTATGTGATAAATTGTAATAATCTACTCAGTTTTGGTCCATATCTATGTATTATTATAATGTAGTCTATATAAGTTATATATTATCTGTATTTTATAGTATACTTTATATGTATGTTATACTCCACATTATTTCAATTTAAGTCGTATTTATTAGGTTAGATTTATCTACATACTCAAAACACCGCTGATTCTTCTCCATGGAACATATACATCCAAAGGTTGCCTGGAAGAGATTGCTATTAGTGTTGAGAAATAAAAAGCAACCTAATATTATATTTATTGTCTGTTGATTTAATTTAGTGTCTTATGTTGGCAACTTTCTCTCTCTGTACATTATATGTATGTCATTGTGTTAAGTGTGGAATAATATACGTTTTATGAATTTATTGTGTCCTATTTTTCAATATTAATCAACAAAATATCAACAATTAGCAATAAGGCCGCCCTTTGTACTAATTTCACATTTTCAAATGTATTATATTATATGTATATGTATGGTGTAAAAAATTGATTAAATAAATAAAAAATTAATAAAATATTTTAGACGTTTCAAGCCGCAAGATGGAAATTTTGTTGTTTTTATGCAAGTTGGAAAGATTTCGTAAACTGTCTATTTTTAAAATATTTATCAATTCGACGTGTACAATTTTAGGGGGGTAATGACCCCTACGTCCTTCTAGGAAAACGGCCATCATTTCGTTAGTGCATTATAGCAACCAAGATGTCTGTTGCTGTTGATAACTGTTACATGACAGACAGAGCCCATTTCCCATTCGCCACGCGCTTTACTGTTGCGTGCGTGATAAATCGCGCGATACGGGAATCTTTTATTTTTTTCTTGACCTTTTATTCTAATTTTTTAACGTAAATAATATCTATCTATATCTGATTTTTTTTTATTTGTATTAAACCCTTCGAATGTAAACGTACGGTTTATTAGAAACTAGCTGTGCCCACAGATCCCTAATTATTTTTGGTGCTCATAGATAGCAAAGACATTTCTCACAAATTGAAACACCTGCCAGTAAAACTGTACATTGAATTGTTTTTATCCACAACTAGCTTAGTGCCCGCGTTTCATATAAATATTCACTGCGTAAGTTTTTAATTTTTTTATACGGAACCCTAATTATTTTCCTAATTTCTTTGCTACTAACACTAAACCCTAATTATTAACGAAAATTAAATTTACCCTAAGTTACGCGGAGTAACTATCTACCAAAAAAAGTCCCGTCAAAATCCGTCCAGCCGTTCCGGAGATTAGCCGGAACAAACAGACAGACAGATAGATAGACAGGTGAAAATGTAAAAAATTGTATTTTGGTATAGGTATCGTATATCCATTCATATCTATTAAAAGTAAAAAAAATATTTTGACATTACAAACAGACACTTCAATTTTATTTTTTAGTAAAAATAGAGAACAAAAATGTATTTTCTTTAAGAAACAGTATGCGCTTCGTCCTGTAAGGGACATTTTTTTATGTTAAATAAAAAATGTAGGGATTAGCTAGGACTAAAATTCCGCGGGAGTTTTCACACTCGGGCAGAAGCCAAGCCGAGGTTCGAACCCTTGTGCTAGTTACCTTTTGCGGCTGAGTGCCTTCAGCACACGCCCAAAAAAGTTCGGTGAAGCTGTAAAGGCTTTTCCGGTCAACACCATTAGCTAGGTTAAAAAAAATATAGTATAGATTTCATGGGTTTTAATTTATGCGGAGTAACTTCAGATACTTGCCAGAAGAAGTCTCGTCAAAATCGCCAAGCCGTTCCGGAGATTAGCCGTAACAAAAAGACGGGCATTTAAAAAAAATATGTTTTTGGTATATTAGTACCGTACCGTATATACCTTCATTTCTATTTATTAAAAAGTAACATACTTTGATATTACAATCAGACACTTCAATTTTATTTATTACTTATTAGTATAGATATCCTCACCTGATTCAAGTATTTGCCAGCGTAGAAAGTTTTGTAGCCGGCATTGTTCAGAATCGCCGCAAACGTTCGTGACTCGTGATATTTCCAGCTTGACCCGTAGCAGCCGCCTTCGAGACTATTGTTATGGGTCATGTGGTTGTGTACGTATAGACCAGTCAAGAGGCTTGCACGGCTCGGGCAGCAGATTGGAGAAGTTACATACTGAATTACAAATATTAATTGATTTTACACATCAAAATATAATTTGTCTAATCTTTTATCACGTGAATCGCTTCAGTAGTTCTTGAAATTATATGCAAACTAACCAACAGAGGAACGTTGCTTTTCATATAATATACTATAGATTAAGTTAACTATTTTAATAGAAATGCATTCAACTGTATGACTGCGACGATAAGTACCACGTGACAACTGTGGAATGGATATTTAACCTATTTTAACAGTTGTTTCACACGAGTCTCGTAATTATTAGTAATAACAGTAAAAAGGTATTTACGTATTAACTACAACGATTTTATTGCATTCGTATCGTATGTATACCATCAATCTATTCAACCAAAAGACTGAACATAGCTTTCCCCAAAGATCTCCACAATGACCGGTCTTGCGCCACCCGCATTCAGCGACCTTCACCAGGTCGACGGCCCAACTTGTGTGCCTACCCACGCTGTCTTCCAGTGCGCACGACCACTTAAATCCAGACAATATACTCCACACATACTTTGAGTCATAGCTGAAGCTTGTTTTTTTTTTCGTAACTTACCATCAGTAAGTTAGGTTATGCACAAAGTCCTAATGGGCGGCAGTTAAGCATATATTGTCTACAGCAGTGGCCGTCAAACTGCGGCCCTTGGATGGTATTTGTGCGGCCCGCGATGGCGCACTTTTGGTAGACAACGACTCAAAAACCGAGTTTACAATATAGTTAGTGAATTAGGTTCCCAAAATGACTTTAAAGTATAGATGGTATCAACCACCTCATCCATAGAATTGAGACCCGTAGTGGTACCTCACATTGACCTATGTGGCTCCTGTCTAGAAAAGTTTGACGACCACTGTGTTTCACAGTGTAAAAAGTTATAAGGACTAGTACATGTATCTTTTAGCTTGATGTATTTTGATAGAACTTTTAAAAAGATTATAATCAAAACAATATATTTTGCAACAGAGGTACCTATTTCAGTAGGTTTAAGGTTTTGTGTGGTGAGGTAAGGTGGGACGAGGCGAGGTGCGGAGGTAGATGATATTTTAAAGCTGGCATAATATAATATTTAACGTTCTCATGTCAAATAGAACACATACGTCAAATAATATGAATAATATTTTTCTTATCCTCTCTTAATAATTTGTTAAAACTGTATAACCTTAGCGATTTGATTTCGAATAATGGATTTAATATAGAATATTTTGACGATTTAACAAGATGTCGTACGCTAGTTATAAATAACAAGTTATTTTTAAATGACTCCAAGATAACATTATTACATTACAAGATTACAAGGTAGTTGTTCAACTTACAGAGTTCGTGAACGTTACACCCTCATTTGCGATAAACCGCTGTACATTCTTCATTGGATCCTGTAATAAATTAAAACGACAATTTGTTTCACTAACTCATTTATTCACTCACTAATCAAATCAAGCTGACATTTTAAATACTAACCATTCCACCCAACACTACATCTTGATCGTCAGTTATAAAGAAAGTAAAAACAACAAAATTTGGTCGTTTCTGTTCATCGCCATATGCGATGTGCGCGAAGAAAAATAACAATAAATAATTTAACATTTTTAGTTCGTTTTTTTAATTTATAAGAACAAAGCAACAAACAAACAAGTTTTAACGATTTTAATGTGGCACGGCGGGCATTATTTCAAGTCCCGTACACTCGCTCGCGATCAAAACACCGACTGTGAAAAATCCGACACTCTTTACCAATGACCTGTAACAAAATATTAATCATTACATTATCTCCAAACGTATGTTATAAGTAAATATGACTATTCAGTGGCGTAAAA
Organism: Samia ricini; assembly: GCA_014132275.2. Lineage (NCBI taxonomy): Eukaryota > Metazoa > Arthropoda > Insecta > Lepidoptera > Saturniidae > Samia > Samia ricini. The sequence continues at coordinate 23,703,321 of AP028168.1, forward strand.
CTACGGTATTTTAACGAAACTCCTTGTGAATTGTAATTAGGTATCTAGTATAAACATTGAAAACATAAACCGAATACCTAAAACAAGATTTGTTTATAATAAATAATATTATTTTCGTGATGTCACTGAGTTACCGTTTATCATTCCATCTATAATGATTTGAGTAGTTTTACAAGGTTATTAATTAAATGAATATTCTCATTATCAAATGCTATAAAACCCGGTTAATAAAGCTGGTTTCAGATCACAATATTATTACATTTTAATAATGTAATTAATGTGTCCCCATAAAGATAAGACAATAGGAAAACAATGGAAAGCTGGCATAAACGCCAGGTAAGTGCTCAAGGGGTTACAAATACTTATATAGAAATATTGGTGGAGACTTGATTTGAACGTATTTAAATACTTCATATTTTTATAACTTTATATTCACATTTATCAACTTCCTTTCTTTCTAAACTGACTAAACTCAACAGCTTCATTGTAGCTAACAAGATGACGCAAAACTACCTTATTGATTGAACATTAATATGTTGATTACCCATAAAAATGAGACAATAGGAAAACAATGGAAAGCTGGCGTAAACGCCCGGTTAATGTTCAAGGGGTTAATAATAAAAATGAAACATCTTTTTTCTTAATGGATTAAAATAAATCAATTTAAATAATATTACCCCCCGTACCCTGTCACATCTGGGACGGAACTAAGCTTGGCGAAATATGGGTGGAATAGTTCGCTATTTCCCTTCTGCCTAACCCTTCGGGGATAATAGGCGTGAGCATATGTTATGTTACTGATAAAACCATTTATAGCATCATTGAAAGTAATGGCCTTGACTATGAGATAAGAGAGTGTTATAGAATACAATAGTTGTATGTAATATTTTTTATAGTAATTGTAGAGTAATTAAATATTGAACAAATAACAGTTAATCATAAAGGTAACTTTATTTCTTTACAGTTTAGCAAATATTACAATACAAATACAAACAATAGTTTTAAAACTTCTATAACAACATTTTTTGTCAGTGAAAAGGTCAAGAGCAACTATATAAGTGGATATTATACTGCTCATTTATTTACATATTTTATATAATTATTAACTTACAAAACTTAAAATAAAGTATGTTTACTTTGTAAATACATGAAGTCCTAGTTAATATGTAATTTGTATTGTATTTTACTGATAAAATTAATAACTACTAGGTAACAAATGTTAACATAAGAATTATTTGGGAGGAAATTTACAAAATGTATAGCAGGAAATGTTAAATGATAATATGGTAACCTTTATTAAATAACAGTTAAATTTAAACTAGTTTTCATAAATTCAATAGAAAGATTATTTTACTGTGTTGACCATGCTGAATGTTAAAAAAATATAGAACAATAATATCATTACAAACTGGAATAAAGATTAACAGTAGAATTTATAATTTGTCTCAGTTGTGTCCTCAAATCTAAATATATTTGATAGAATCTAAAGTCACCAGGAATACATTACAATTTTATTAACCTTCCACAGAAATTAGAAAACTGACAATGGTTTTTAGAGATTATATAACTACTCAGGTATGTAAAAGTGGTCACTAATATTAAAAAATAAAAATTGTAAATGAGGTATAGTTTGCTAATTATAAGTTTTTAATTTAGAGTGTCATAAATCTACAATTTAGAAATAAATATTATTTATCCCATGATTATACTTTAATTGCTCAAATACCAAGAAAAATTTAACTACAAGAAAACAATTGGAACTGGTGTAAATACTAGGTTGGTACTATAATAGCTAAAGCAATTTATTGCTGTGGAAGCAGTATTTAGACTAGTGTTTTAATGAAATTATTTTTTTTTTTACAGATTTTATTGTAAAATATGTTTGCAGATTAGGATCTCTTTTAATTTATAGATGGAAATAATTTTAACTGTTAAAGTACAAACCTGGTGTTTACGCCAGCTTTCAATTGTTATCATCATATTCTCTAATTTTTCTTGGTATTTGAGTGATTAAAGAACATGGGATCTAAGTCATTGAAAGTCAGAATGACAAAAAGCATTTTAGGAAGTTATTTAGGACATAACAGTAACAAATATTTATATAATCTTTATTCTTATTGTTTTGTTATTAATGACAATTGATAGCTCAAATGCATATTTCTAGGTTATGTTAAAATTTACATGATGTATTAATCCAACTTCTGTAACTAGATGATGCAATCTTTATTATGGTGGTCTCAACATAATATAGTAGACACCAGTTTGAAGTTTATATTATTATTAGTAATGAAAATATCGTTTAATGATTTCAAATATAAGTTACTAAGGATAAAACCTTGTATTATATATACTTGTCTCTTACTAGCCAGCAAACTTAAAAATCTTATCACAAATTTTGAAGCAAAGCTTTAAAAGTTTTGTATTGACAATTACAGCAATATTGTTGGAATCAAGGGTAACTTGAAATATGTCTATGAATCTAAACACACTTAAAATATCTCGTCTTAATATAAATAACGGACTTTATTATTTAGATTATAACTAAAACGTATCATTTCATCATCATAGAATATTCTGTACAAAAAAAATTAACAACTTACATAAATAGATTACGTTTTTGAATACGTACAAATAAAATACGATATTAGTATTACATATGTCTACGTATTTGTTTCCTTGACTTGTGGTATACTATTTTGTAGAAGCTAAGTTTCAGTAACTATGATACCGCATTGTATAATTGAGGTTACGTCAACTTACCATTTAAAAGGATCGTAATAAAAGCTTTTAGCATAAGTCATAACATCTTTACAACTCATTATGGGATGAAATTTTCTATTTTTATGAAAAATAACACCAAATCATTCAAATTTTCAATGGATAATCAATAAATTTTTGAAGCTTCACATCAATGATATTTTTGTTCTTTTTAAGGAACAAGCAAAAGTACTAGATCGTGCAGCCAAGTTTAACGATAGGAACACTTTTTATAAACAAGGTAACAAAATGGCACCATTCTATTACAGTTATTTCCATAGACATGAAATGTTTTCACTACCCTCAATAGACAAGTAAAGCGTGGGAGTGAGAATTCATGATTCAGTATAGATTGCCAAAGACAAAAAGAGATAGCGAATCGAAAGACACATTGTCAATTGCTATACTTGCTATGACCCCCTAAGACCACTGTTAATCTGTTGGAGTAATTTTATTTAAATAGTTAATAATATTCGACGAAACTGTAAGAATATTATTTCTTTTTTGTTCAGTGAGTGAAAGTGAAATTACACAACGTCATAATTTAAATAAATAAACTTTTCACGGGTAATTAAGACAGGTTTGATTACATTGTTAGTTCACATATTTTGCTGATTTGGGTTTAATATTTAATCATAAAAATAATTTCAATTATAGATTTTTATATTGATTTATTATAATATTTTACTGATTTATATAGAGAGGGAAGATATTTGATGGTAAATAAAAGAATATTCGTTTACAATAGTGTTTGACAAAATGATGACGTCATGAATATCGATAGATGATAATAAGCTTCATAGATATTTAGTGGATAAGCTAATATGAATTATTAAAAGAATATGTGTAATTTTTATTCAGGATGGAATTCAAACCTAATATTTTTTTCGTATCTGCACACTTAATTTACCATAGTTTGTATAGAGTTATCCAAAAGTTATATTTTTTATTGTTGAGTTTTGTTTGAAATAGTATAATTTACTGAAGGTTCATTTATTAAATTTAATTTTAAAAAAATCAATAAAAATTTTAAATACTTAGATCTTTAAAGCTTTTGGTGGCAATTGAGATGCTCTATTTTTTCTCATGAAAAAAAGTTAGTATAGAACTTCCACGAAGTACTTAAAGCTTGACGTCATATTTTAGTATAGGGGTTATCTCTAAGATAAAATTAAAACGGGTATAAGTTATCTATTTCTTGTAAGATTTTAATTTTGATTTCAGTCTTCACCCGTATTTATGGTGAAGAAGAAGATCGTGAAGACGAAGACCTTGATTTTGACACCCCATATTTTTTTAGATAAAATGTAAATTAATTAATAACATTCCACGTGCCTTTAATTTCTCCTAAATATTTTTGAAACTGTAGTTAGTAGTATTTTGTTACACCAATTTCTATAAGAAATATTAATATTCTTTTACACTATTATTTAGATTATTTTTTAATTGGAGATGTTTTGTATCTTTTGAAATCACTTTATTCTCGTAATAAAAAGTGGGTCTGAACCTATCCAGTAATATATGATTATAGCAGAATCAGTGACGTAACTAAAACCATTTGAACCCGGTGCCAAAGTCATTGAATGGAGTCCCAGTATTAATTATCACGTTGTAATTTGATTTTAATAAATCACTAAAGTCATCACTACAGCGTTTAAATATCTAGTCGAGTCTAAATTTAATTGTACTGATAAATTTTATTGAATTATGTTTAAAATATTAGGACTATGCTGAGCTCGCAGCTTCGCGGGTCGTGGTCCCATCGGACCGAGGCCCGTGGGATTTAGCCAGTTCTACCACCCTATAGTTACACCACTGATCAGAATATATCAGCAATAATATATTTTCGATTAGTTATGACAACACTATTTCACGCAACCTTTGCAACTCATTTTTTGGAACGGCTTTGAACTAGCACAGTCAGTCTTGTCTATACAAGTTCTATGGTTATTTCAATGGAATTGATCTGGAGATTTTAGAATTCAAGTGTCAATATTTCCTATTTCCTTCTCTTGTGCACTACAACTAAATTGTATAATGTAAAATTGATGATAAAATTTAATTTTCAATAGATAAGGGGTTTATTATATACGGTAAATTTGATAGGGGACTACGAGACAAAAAAATTTGGGGATTAGGAGAATTTTTCACTATAGCAATTAAGTTTTGCGAATTGGAAACTGCAGCAAATTTTTGAATTGAGTATTATTTTAATTATGATACAGCACAGTACACAATAAATTATTGTAGGTACAGTTTATGTTTTTTCCAGATTCTTCACTTCATATTAGTGCCCGTATTTCAACCAAGCTGATTATTTTTTTGAATCGAATGAGGCGTAAATTATTTCACATTTCCTAATTATATTCTTTATGTAATAGGGTATACCTACATATTGCATTTTTTAAATAAAAAAGACAATTATAACTAAGTAATACTAAACTAGTATCGTATAGATACCAATAAAATTAATTTATGGCAATATATTTTTATTAAGTTTCCATAAATTTTACCAACCTCGTATACATTTATTTTACCTACAATTTTTTTATTGATCGCTCAATCAATGGGCACTTACAAAATGTTTTAAACTATTGATTTTTGGTTATTTATAAATAAATGATGGTAATATTTATTTTATTTGTTAGCAAAAACAGATTTCACAATCCAGTCAGTGTAATGTGACAACTTAGTATATACTCCGGGATAGTAACGATGCCCACATGAATAACCGAACGAGACTAGTCCGACAACAAGCCCTTTATGTATCAATGGTCCACCAGAGTCACCGTAACATCCGTCTGGCCCACCTGCTTCTACTCTTCCTGCACACAACATTGAATCAGCTATCGGTGCTTTGATAGTACTGTACCTTGTCCTACATATATTTTGATCTACTGAAAATAGTAAAGTATGCTGCAGTTGGTCCGGTTGTCGTCCGTCTGGCTGTAAAATAAATTACGTAATTAAAATTAATAGACTGGTGTTTGAAAAGGAAAAAGTCTGTTTCCACACTATTTATCTCATCAATAGTAAGCAAAGAACTTATCCCACCATGATTACGTAAGCATTACCATATTTTTGATCAAAAAACGAATAAATATTACTTGTGTAATCACCATTAAAAACCTGACATCATCAAAAAGAAGCAAAACATAGACAAAGTACAAAAAAATAATCGGTTGACAAACAGAGGAGAAAATGTACTCAAGAAAATTCTTGCCTATTTATATAGATATAATTATAATTTTGGACATATCGTTGATTTTGCAATATTTTTAAATATAAATAGTTTTGAATTGAATAACTATATAGCGTAAGAAACGAAAAGGAAAACTTTGTTTTCTGTAGAAACCACAAAAAATACAGTGTGCATATTAACTAGATATTGATAAATTAACAAACATTAAAAAAATTTCCATCAACTAAAACTCTCTTTATATACCATAATTTATAATTTTTGAGTTATGTTAGCTTTGTCGCGAATGAACGATAGGTCAGTTTTAATAACCACAAAAAAATGTTATTAAATATCAGATTAAGTAAGGCACCAATTTGAAATCTCAATTATCATCAGATAAATGAATTTACTAAAGAATATTACAACGACAATTTATTATAAATTCATTAAGTAAGATTAAGATTCAAAGTACCTAGTATTAGAGTAAATAAGAGATGTTTAAAATCGAGATAATTGGGAAAGGTAAACTAAGCGAAATCTGAATAGATATTTACTTATAGTAAAAAGTAAAAACTGGAATTAGAAAAAACTTTTTAATTAAAAAAAAAACCGTATACAAAAGAATACACTATAAAAATGCACTTAGAAGTCAATAAATAACTACTTTATTAATCTACTTCGTTACTTTTGAAATCGATGCCAGCTTATGGATAACAAAGTGGTGTAAATGTACTTCGTTAATTATATTTAATTTTGATTAATTGTTCTTTAAAATCACCCTAGTCCTTTATTAAGCTTATATGTAATTGTGATAGCTAGCTGGCACGGACTCGAAAATTAACGAAGCAGATTAATAAAGTAATGTTTAGGATAGGCAGGTAGATAATAATTTTTAATAACTTATTTATTATTTCGTCATGAATGAGTTGAGGGTACGTAGATTGATTGTGCCGTATCGCGACTGGACTTGCAGTCGAGTGCGTGTCGACGTTTGTTTGTATAACGTCGCGGTCCATGTTTGATTGTTTGTTGGTTGATTGTGAATTTAATTAAGTATAAACAGATTATAATAGTGTAGTGTATAACTGTTTTTTGTTGTATTGAACCTTGGATATAAACGTTAATAACTGAGTGTTTGAGAGTGATAGTGCCGAGCCGCCGCCTTTGGATGTCAGGTGGTATCACGCTTACACATTACTCACATCTCCTACACAAAACCTACACACCCTACTTCCACCTGTCTCCAGAGCTTCAGTGTTGACCGGTACAGGGTGAATAGAATTAATTTAGCGCTGTGGTAACGCATGCCGGGTACTCTGTTGCACGGAAGCATCGTTCCGCCATCCGACTATAACATATACGAGTAACTTGTATTACCGGGCCCAGCACGCATAGTTGGATGGTGGTTCGAGTGCGTTCGGTTATGTAACAAGTAATTATTTATTGACTTTTTAGTGCATTTTTATAGTCTATTCTTTTGAAATCGGTTTTCGTTATAATTAAAAAAAAAAATCTACTTTTTAGTTTGTTCTTTTAGATATAGCTGTGAAGCCTACTTAATGGGTTTGGAAACGAATACACATATGAAACACCTGTAAGTGTCTATAACATACGAGGGTTTTTCTGAATTTCCCTGATTTCCACTGATCAGATCCCGATCTGGTGTAAATGGGAACTCCTCGGTAGTACACTCTTTAAATTTAATTTTGCAAATCGGTTTACAAGTGACGGAGAAATCGAGTAACAATCATACATAAAAAAAAACATATAGACGAATTGATAACCTCGTCCTTTTTGAAGTCTGTTAATAAATTATGTATTTAGAATACTACTAATATAAATAAGATAAGTACCTAATATTAGGTACCTATTTAACCTTTTTTCTGTATGTTACACGAAGTCTAAAGATGGTTTAGGAAGTAAATGAGTTTTGTTGCACAGAATACGAATAGATTTAGAAGTCGTGTACTAACCTCCAAAACTCCCCAGCCAATTAGAGTACAAATAGAGTTCGGTTTGATTTCCACCCCGTACTTTATAATAGTGCCTTGCCTAACATTTTTACCGAACAGGAACGGCTTAGTAACAACCACTAAAGCAATATCATTGTTGTAGTAGTAATAATTGTCGAAAGCATGGTGAGGCACTATAGTCTTCAAGTTATGGATGTAACCGCCGCGGGAACGAAACGATGAACCGACGCGGATTTTCCAGTACTTCGGTAGACTATAGCTGTAACCAAACATAGATTACTTTTGTAAATATTTGTCCATAATAAGTAGGTAATATTATACGCGGCGGCCGCGTAATATTTAAATCGACCGCGATAAATGGAATAAATAATCAAATATGTAAATACAAAACTATTTTAATATACATATACATATCATACAAACTTTGCATTACTAATATGCTATTGTTGTGGTTTCAGCAATTATATTTATAAATAATTTTCGAACTTTTATTTTAAAACGTGTAACGACTGGTGGACATTCTAATATCAAGAGGAATATGAAACGCGTTCCAGAGAAGAACGGATTGAACGGAGAAAGACGAATTAACAAAACCGGAACTATGAGAAGGACACAGAAGAAGACGATTATTTGTAGAACGGAGATTTCTTCCGTGATTGCAGCATAGGCCCTGAAAATGAGGAGTTAAGTAGGATGGTGCATTGGGAGATACGAGAATCAAAAAGATCGTAGTAAGTGCGTGAAGATCCCGGGGTTGACGAATGGGTAACCACTTCAACTGGTAACGATATAATAACCCCATAAAATCACTTGCAATAATAGGATCTTTCCTTATAAACCACGTTCATTTGCGTGTCAGCGTCCACGCCCGCGAAACTGCCGTTCCCGCCGTCGGGGACAGGCGGCTAACTTTGCTCCCGCACACTCTCCGGGTTCCTCTCCGGTGGCGGCTCAAGACGGACTCCGTTTCCCAACTGGAGAGGCTCTTGACGCCGCTACCAGCGCAACAGTGACACTGCCCATGCATCAAGCATTACACGCACAACACTGCATACACACTCCTGGACATAGCACGCAGGTACATAGGTCCTGTATGGAACCTTTTTTTTTATTATTAAGAAATAAAAAATGTAGGGTTTAGCTAGGTTCAAATTCCGCATCCCGTGTCGTCCCCATCCTAAATGCGGCGGGCGGCTACGGGGGTTTAGTGGGTATTTCCGGACGCTTCACGCCCGGGTGAGTCCCACACTGGTGCGGAGACGTCCCTCCGCACCCCCTTACCTATTGCATTGGGGTACTCTCGGTCTCACTAATGCAGTGGGTAAGGGTAGTGCGTAAATGCATTCCCCTCGTCAAAAAAAAAGGTTCAAATTCCGCAGGAATTTTATGAAATAGGTAGCGGCCAAGCCGAGGTTCGAACCCTTGTGCTAGTTATCTTTTGCGGCGAGTGCCTTCAGCACTCGCCCCTAAAGTTACGGTGAAGCTGTAAAGGCCCTTCCGGTCAACAGCATTAGCTAGTTTAGAAAAATAAATTAAAAAAAGCGTTCCTGCAGCTCCACTTGCAACTATATATAATATATCAAAGATTTATGGCAAAGAAAACGATCACTTCAAGAAGGATATAATGGATAATACTGCTGAAGTTAATCCGCAAATTATTATCGTACGTAATAAAAGTTTTAGCATCCGTGACACATTTATTTTCTTAAACTTTAGATAATTACCTAAACCTACAGAGTGTATTAAGAAGGTGCAAGAAGAAATTAAGCAATGCAGAAAACTATTGAAGAATTAAACTTACTTTCTTCCAGTGTTCTCGTTATATTGAAAACAGTGGGCAGTCGATATAACATGTCGCGATGTTAAGATAACACCCGCACAGTGCTGTATGTAATTATTGTCACCCCATGTGTCTAGTAAGAGTTGTGCGATTATTGGATACCTTTCTATTGATGTCGGTGTACCTTCGATCACTCGATAATGATATCGTGTGTTACCTATAAAGTAAATTTGATTATTAAATAAATGTACAGATACTATAAACGTAAATTGTTTTTTTTTTTTGCTTAATAGTAATATCATTGCTTGCCAAGCTAATTTCGTTTCCGTACCCCTTAATAAAACTATTCATTTCTGAGTATCATTCCCTTGATAGCGCCATAGCTACCTACTTCTAAAAATCTGTCGAGACTCTAGTACCTTAGTGAGTTATTAGTTTCATTTTAAACTACATTTTGTAGACATAATACATCATAATAATGTGTAGGTATATAAGTTAACTGTTTTAACAGTTTGGAAATCGCTGATCTATATCGTCAAATATTTTAGTTTTTTCTATGTTTGATTTAGATTCTAAAACATGGTTAAGTATAAGTAAACATCGTAGGACTCTCTTTAGAAAAATGGTACATCGGTATATCATTGCTTTTCATTGACTGTTCTTAAGATGCTCGTTTTATTTTCACACAAAATGATATGCGAGGCAAAAGTGAAGGGATAATAATTACCTACTAGTTTTAAATTGACATTTTACGATCAAACAAAGGTATAAATAATATTCATACTTCACTGTAATGTCATAACCTATTTTTAGTTAGGTAGGTACAGAAAATAAAGGCGTCTGAAGTTTGTTTTAATCTTAATTATAGAATTGATATTGTACTATAATCTAATAGCTTAAAATAGTTTATAGAATATGAAAAAAGTTCAAAGATTGTTTTTATTTGAGCTCGATAAAATAATTATACTTCATCTGATGCTACATGGTAATCTAGCATCACGCTGGGTTACATTTATCACGTCTAAGGACTCTAATAAAAACTTACTAATTCGGGAACGCAACAGATCTTAAGAGGATATGCGGCGGCTATGAATTTGAAAAGTAGTTATTTCAGAAATCTATTGCTATCGTGTTGCACCCCAAAGAAAGAGTTATGAAACACGAAAGGAACAACTGAAGTTTGAGGTGATTTTACATATGCAAAACCGGTCGGCCACGAATTTGAAAAGTAGTTATTTCAGAAATATATTGCTATCGTAATGCATCCCAAAGAAAAAGTTATGAAACACGAAAGGGACAACTGAAGTTCGGGCTGATTTTACATATGCAAAATCGACGAAAACATCACTTAGTAGTACCGTTTCCTCCTCTAAAGCGGAACCGATTTTTAATTTTCTTTCAATTATAGAAAAAGAGAGACTTTGTCTATGCCTCCACGTTTTGTTTTTTTTTTGTTTTTATTTATAAAATTTGTTTAAGGAACGTCTGAAAATAGTTCATTCGGAAATCGAGCATTTTTTTTCATTTTCAAAGGCCCCTAGTTTCTAAAGTAGAATCATTTATGGGAAAATCAAAACGTACGGGCATGATGGTGGTGGATATATATTATTTGGTATAAAAATATTTGCCATAATGTTATTATCCAGGGATGAAACAGGGGACTACGTTTATATGGAATAAACGCCCCTCACATATCCTCTTAACGTGTCGCTTTCACAAGTGTATGGTGGTCGCAATAGCTCTAGCAGTCCAATTTTACGGAATTTTAAATAATATGAAAATATAGTTTCCAGAATGTAGGGACACTTTATGTTAAGGTTAAATGATTTGAAAATATTTTCTAAAACCAGTCGCATAAGAATCCGATATTTAGGTACTGCTTACCTTCAATTAAACAAGATAAAAATAAAACTGGAATTATTATATCTACTAATTTCATTTCGGGGTCCTGCTGTAGTAACACACACGTTTATCTACGAATACGTTTAAGATGAAACTGCTCCGTGAATGGCTTATAGTCGATCTACTTTTCGAAGATGAGCGAAATGTGTACTCCGACTTAAATAACTTGATATTTAAATTATTATTTTCAATTTCAATAATTCTATCACCACAAGTTAAATGCTAAATCGTAATTTATTAAGGAATATGTCATAATTTTTGTGATAAGTTTCACATAAGCATGATTAAAAAAAACACATTTTAGATTTACATGCATTTAGCAGTGACATCATTTTTTTTGCTAACAAAATTTACTGAAGTAATTAAGCATTGCTCACGTAATGATCATTGCGACCTCAGTCCCCGTGTCATCAAAAATAAGCAAACCCTAGATCCCTTGCACTCCATTGGCCCTTATGTAATACCTACGTGAAAGGCCCCGTAGTGTATACTAATAAATATATTTAAAGTGTCTGTTTGTAATGTTCAAATATTTTTTTACCTAGTAGGTATGTACGATACCTATACCAAATATGCAATTTTTGTCTATCTGTCTGTTTGTTCCGGGTAATCTCCAGAACTGCTGAACATTTTGTTAGATAGCTGAAGTTACTCTGCGTAACTTATGGTAGTGGATACTTTTGTTTTTAAAATATTTGTTTTTGTAATTTTAAAATATTTAGGGTCCGCATAAAAAAAGTTAAAACGCATGAAATTTCGACACACACAGTGTCACTGGCAAGTGTTTTGAATTTATGAGAAATAGTTTTAGAAAAGGACATATGAAACGCGGGCGCAGTCGCGGGCATATAGCCAGTATTAAATAAGATTTTGAAAGCTAATAGAAACTGCTAGTATAAAATAAGTGACAAAGATCTTGTCTGTTTTAGTTTTAAATAGAAGAAAATAATAGATAAAAAATATTAAAATTATGTTCGAGAAGCATCAATCATTTTGCGATTGGTCCGTAAAATGTATAGAGTAGTTATACTTAACTACGTTGTAGAGATTGAATGATTAATAATATCGACAAATTGTCTTCGGCGAAACTTTTAATTAGCTGTCGGATATTGAAGTGTATTTATTTAATTACTTACGTTAATGTTTCGATTTTAAAATATCAAGCAAGCAGCAATGGCGGCTCGAGGGTGAGGGGGGAGTATCATTGGGGTCATGACCTCCCAAAATTTTACACGTCAATCGAATCGAAAAAATCAATAAAAAATTGAAAATAATTGCGTAAAATTCCCTCCACTCCCGAATATGAACCTATCTACCTGAAAAGCCGCCACTGAGTATAGGTGAAGAAGGAGGTTCATAAATTTCCAAAAACATCACGTGGTTAAAGAAATGAACAAAATCTTAATTATTAAAAGTAAATTAAAGAAACCGAATTGTAATAACCAAAATCAAATCAAAATGAAAACAATCTTTATTCAATTTAGGCCCTAAGAAGGCGCTTATGAAAGTCAAAAACACTACCACCGGTTCGAAATACAACCCAGTCAAGAAGAGCTGACAAGAAACTCGATCTGGTTCTTTTTTTTAATATAAATTTAATTTTTTTATTAAGTTATACACATCATAGTTATAACCAATATTAGCGGAAGCAAAGTAGTGTAACCGGAGAAAACAATAAAATCCAAAGACGGTGTTATTACAAAAAATTAAGAACCCCTGAACACATGTTTAAAAAGTTCAATTACAAAAGAGTGTTTTAGGGTTGTTTAAAGATTACATTATTTTACACAATTTTAAATTTTAGTCACTGTTTAGCAAAAAGCGTGTTTGACGCTAGAATATTTTTGTTTTTGTAATAAGACCTTTGATGTTTTAGGTAATAAAATCAATGTGACAGTAAGTGCAATCTTAGTAATTAAAAAATTATTCACTTTTTAGTTGCTTTTATAATATTTGTTTATTAGTTTGATAGTTTAGATACCTATTTATTAAATGAGTTATGATCTTTCTCTCACACATCACATTTTTTAGTAGTTCTGAGCTAAAATTATGAACCTCGTGGTAAGTCAAAATCATTTAGTAGATTTTAGTAGATTTGATATTATGAAAGATATACCAATACATTTATAAAATCGCAAGCACTCATTGGAGACCTATTGTGTTTGTTCAACAAGCAGCGGAGAAGTTATTACCTACTGACGTTGAAGAGGAAATACTTGCAATAATTAGGGAATAGTACAAAGTTTCTACATAATACTTATATGTTGCTACGATCTCTCTGTCGACCGATCTGTCTATTAATCTGTCTATCGACTTGACTGCGGATCTGTTTGCCGACCTGTCTACCGATCTGCGTGTTGATTTGTTGCGTGTATCTGTCTGCCTTTTTGGAATATGTGTTTCGTAAGTGTAACTTCTTTGGAAATGTTTAGTTTAAATCTGAAAAACTTTAATTTTTAGTAAGAAATAGACATCAGACACTGAGAAAGAGATAAGAAATATGTATGTTCATTCTCTGAAAAACAGCCGTGCGCATTCTTTTTTAAACTGATTAAATGCTATTTACCCGAAGGGCCTTAACAGGTTCATTAGGCTATAGGGCGAGCGCTTAAGGCACTTAGTTTAAAATTGCAACCAGCGCAAAGGTACCAAAATGGTATGAACCTCAGCCTTTGTTAAAAATTTCACGAAATTTGCCTTACCTAACCTAACGGTAATAGCCATGGACATGCTTCCTCAAGAACGAATACACCACAAAGAAGATCAAATAATAATAATTCCACTGTCAAAAAGTATGGTGTATCAAAAATCATAATCGCTTGATGCGACTTTGACATTTACTATCATCGTGCGTAAAAATGTTTCACTTCAAAAATGTAAAAAAAATTTTATAGAGACGGTTAGAATTAGAATATTGTAAATTTTCAATGAATAAACCATTTTGCTTATGAATTTGATTTTTATGTTATATGAAACACTGTCTGTGTGATAAGAACAAACTTCGTAGATTTGTAAAATGTGTTAGTAGATTTTAGTAGTTTTCAGTGATCCTTTTAGTAGATTTGCTGAAAAAAGTGGTCACGCTGGGCCGTCGATACATTACACTATTACAAACTTGGTGGTTCAGCCTTAATCTTCTCCAGTATCAGTCATGGTCTTATTATACTAAACTATGTCCATGAGTATTAGTATATTATTATCTATGCTTACTCTATAGGTCTTTTTTTTCTCTACGCTCTGACGGATCCTACTTTAAACACATTTTTTTTTATATTATCTTATCTATTTGCTTACCCACTAAAATCTGTAACCTAAGGTCAGAAACTACAAGACCGGCACTAAAGTTAAAACTATTTTTAAATGTAGGTAGGTATTTATCACTTATGCATTCCACTCGAAAAAAAAAGGTATCCATTACTGATAATAGTAATAGAAAAAAGTAGGTATGTAACGTATTGCATCTTTTTATTAGTATAAAATATTCTTTTTTGCACAAACATGGGATGTATTTGTAGCAGATAAAAAGCATGACCATGAACATATATTTCAGATCAGTTCTTTAAATAATTATCTATCATACCCATAAAAAGCTATCTAAAAATTGGAATTTTGAAATAATATTAAAAAGCGATGATGGCGCAGTAGCACCTACCTATCCAACTTTAAAATCAGCCTGAGCTTTCGGTGAAGGAAAATATCGTGTGGAAACCATACCATAGTGGTAGGGCATTTTCCAACAATTTCCATCTGGGTAGCTACCACCCTCAAGTTCGAAAACCTGTCACCAAATATCACTTAACATCTGGTAAGATTGTGGTCAAAGCACCTGAGCTTATATCCAGTAAAAAAAAACATTACATTGCTTATTAGTTCAATTTTTTTATTGTATTTTGTCAAATTAATATATTTATTATCGAATAATGCCTCTATTTCGTATTGCTGCTTGTATTTGATTATCTATACTTGTGTAGTACTTCATTTGGCTTAATAATTTTTCTACCCTTTCTAAGTCACCATCAAAGAACGCTCTTGAAACTTCTTTCTGTAAATTTCTAAGTATCAACTTGTTTTCTTCATTTAATTTAATTATTTGTTCTTCACTATCAGCATTTTCAACTTCTTCATTCTTCTCCATTATTTTTGTGAGAAATATTGGGTCAATTTCTGTGTTTTCCGATATTTGTTTACCTCTTAATGATAACATGTACATTCCTGGAATGAGATCCAACAATATAAAATGAATTTCTAAGACATTTATAATGTCCTATTAAAACTTTCCATTAAATGTGATAAAAATATAATGTTCCTATTAATAATCATATTCAAATCTAGTAATACATTTCACTGTATAAATACTTTTTTTAAATATACTTAAGAGAGACAGATGTTTATAATATATAATGGAAAATTGACTAAATTCTGCTAATCATAAGTGATTTACTTCTTACCTCTGGCCAATGGTTCCATAAGTGTTTTGTAGGCTTCATTGACTATGGATGAGTAGTTTACTGATATGTCTTGTTCTGTTTTTACTCTAAAATTAAATATATCAGAGTTTTTATAAATTCGTTTATAAACCTCTCTACCCCTCGTTTATAAACCCTATATAGTTGGTTTAAAAGTTATTCAAGATCGAAGTGGAACTGATAATTAAGTTTTACCTGTTAGCAAACTTGTCTGGATGTAAATATTTTTGCAAATTTTTGTATTTTAAAGCTAACTCATTTTCATCTAAATCGAACGTTTCGTTAACTCCAATAATTTTAAAATAGTTTTTCTTAGAATTTGGTTTTTGTAGAGCATTACAATTTGAACAGAATAAGTTGGAGATTAAATTTGTGTGTATTATTTCCGCAAGACCAGCACGATGACAAACGTTTCCCTCGTAACGATATAATTCCTCTTATTGATCTAATTCTAGCAAAATTAGTGTTATGAGCGGTAAACATTCTTAATTACGTTCAATTATGCACAATGAAAAAAATCTATTTAGTTGTGAAATATTTGCAAAGTATTATCAGTGGGTACAATATTATGAAATGAAATCTATTCTATCATAACCTGTGACATAAATAATGATGTGCTCAACCGATTTATCAATTGTTTAAATAAGTGCATGATCGATTATCACTGAAATAATTGTTAGGAATTTAATGTCTTTTAATGAAAATGGGGTCTGGAAGGGAGTACAAAAAAATTAAACCTCGATATCGTCGTATGGAATATCATTTAAAAGGTCTTGATTTAATTGGCATTTCGAAACTATTTAAATTTTTATGTCATAGAATTTTTTCTGGTATTTTCAATACAATGAAATTTATAGGCCAAACAATCTGAAACAATTGAACCTTTTTTTTTTTTTTCTCGTGGGGAATGCATTTACGCACTAGCTGTCCAGCCAGATCTGATAGGGACCCCCCCCTTCCAGATCTGGCTGAAACACGTCTGAAGATGTGTGACAGTCTCTCGCACGAAAGCACGAGAGCCTGTCACACAGGATTAGTGTGGGACTCGCGGCGAGAAGCGCCGTTGACCACTACCCACTAAACCCCCCGGTACCTCCCGCCACCAGGTTGGAGCAAGCACGAAAATGTTACCCACCGTGGGTTCGAACCTCCGACCTTTCAGTCGTACCGTCCATGAGTCACGCGGATTAGTCCACCGGACTAACCACGCTCTCGAAACAATTGAACCTGAAAAGATTGAAGATAATCTAAAGTTATATGAATAATTTAACGAAGTAGAACTAATTGTTAAGTTTATAATATTTTAAAGTATTTCCGCCGACTGCTCCTGTGTTTTACCATAAGAAGATATTGTTAATATTAAACCTATAGTAACATATATACAGATGGCACCATTTTTCGAGTGACAAGTAGTATTCCTTTTTCACGTTTCGTGACCATGCGTTTTTACATTTATCACACAGATGGCGCCGTTTTTAAAATTCAATTTAAATGTAGTTTGGCTCCATTGGTTTAATGCAACAAACTATAACTTAGTTTTTTACTTTTAAAAAGAGAGTTAAGTAACAAAACCTATTTATTGAACATCGTTTTTGATATAATTGATTTTTCAATATCGATTATTTTAGTCTCATCCCTGGGGTACCAAAATAATGTGACGATTCAGACGATTTAGCGTGTAAACAATGAAAATTCGAATTTAATTACAGCAGTATTTATTAGTGTAAATTAAATCTAAAAAGCAATGGTGTCATACTTCACAATAGATGCAACTGGCGAAGTAACGAATTTTCAAAAAGAAATATCAAACATGATGCATGGATTTGGAGACAATCCTAATCCTAATGCTGCGACTGTCGTCTTGGTTGAAAGCATTGTGTTACAACAGCTTAGATCTATCTTGCAAGAAGCTATTCATTACTGCAACGTGAGAGGAAGTAAGGCCATCAGTAACTATGAAATAATATTTTTAATGCGAAACAATATTGTGAAATTGAAACGTTTGCATGATTACCAATTAAAATTGGATCAAATCGACAAGAAATGTGGTGTGAAGTTTACGACGTCCAATGACTCAGTGATATCTGGAATTATATTGGATGATGAAAAAGACCCAATGATTAAAAAGAGGAGAACACACATTGACATCATAAAAACATTTGATGAAGCCGATGAAGTGAGCCATATTAAGTTTGACGCAATAGATTATTTAAGAAAAGTACGGGCATCTAAAATTACAGAATCAATGTCATTTGAAAGTTACGAAGCTTATCATAAAGCCCGTTGCAGCTCATTTCGAACTGGATATGGACCTGGTAAAGGTTTTGTTAAATTGGAAAGGTGGATTAATCCAAATAAAGAGCTTAAATTATATCAATCAGCTTTGGAAGTACTTTGTTTTATTGCCTATGAAACTGTTGCTGAGCTAGTGGACGCTGTATTTTTAATAAGACAGGATTCTAGGAAGAAATATGGAGATCCGTTTAGCAAGTTTGAAGGAGGTTATTTTTGTAATCCTGTTAGTTTGAGTAATGCTGTGTATATTAAGTCAGGATATGAGGGAGTTCCAGCTATAACTGTTCCTGAAGTGAGAGAGGTGTTGCGAAGATTTTTCTCACCAATCACAGGAATGAATGGTCTGTTTTACAGAAATATGTGTATGGATTTGCCAAATAGATTTCTTACAATTTGAGTAAAATATAAATTATCAGTAAAAATGTGATTAATTTATATTAATCATAATGTATATTTTTCATAACATTTTTATAGTACTATGTATTGTGTTCTTGTTATGATAAATATGTGTAATGTGATATTAAATAAATATAGTATTTATATTGACAACATTCTTTAACTAATCAAGTCTATGGTATCTTTAAGCAATTGTACTGACAATTATATGTAAAGTATATGTGACTGTATCCCCTTGTAACTGCTACTTTGATCTAGCAGAATTTTTCAAATTCTTTATCCAAATTTTCTTCTAGTAAAAATGAAAGTGCAAGTGGATTTTGCTAAAACTATAAAATGTTAAGAATGATTTTTTTTTTATCTATGGTACTAATTCTTACACTATGTTCGGAAATTAAAGTATAAAAAAATTATCAATTTCTAAGTACCTAATAGAAATTCTATCTATGAGGGATATAAAAAATGTGAAAGCTTTACTATTGTTATCTTGGTTTACAAGAAATGTTAAAACTGTCTCATAAAAAAACAGTTTTAAAACTGTTCACACCACATAAAGGTCACTCCCAAAATGTTTAAATGTAACAATTTAAGTTTTTAAATCCAATTTCAGAAGTATAGCATTTATACATGGAACAGAGTAAAACAAAGCTTATTAGATTATTTATTAGGAAACAGTAAGAGTTACTAAATATCATTCGATTGGTGTACTCTGTCTGATTCGATGGACAGTGGTGCTTTAGTTTTTAAATCTCTCATACATGTAGTTCGATAGATATCACTAAAATACATTATGTATTCAAAACAATAAAAATCGGAAATCCTGACAATCCTGGTAAGGATAATGGGACTAACTTAAAAATATTGAATTGCCATCAGCCCTTGATATGTATGTCAAATTTCGAGTCAATCTGACGTTTTGAAGGGGATTAAAATCATGTTCAAAGTTTCCGTTACATAGGCAAATACGTATGAAGCTAATAAAAGCGTTTTAAAAAAGTTCAATTACAAAAGAGTGTTTTAGGGTAATTTTATACAATTTTAAATTTTAGACACATTTTAATAAAAAGCGTCTTTTAACGCTAGTTTATTTTTGTTTTTGTAATAAGACCGAACATTTTCGATATGCTCAACTAGGTCTGTGCTCTGTGTACCTATAAGCATCTTTTGGTACTTGAGTGACATTGACATGGGGGCACAGTTGTTGTAAAAGATGCGAAAAATATACTGAGCTGTCAGAAAATGACACGACAACAGTGTTAATTCTGATTTTAGCCACATGGCAAAAAGTCCTTGTACAGCTGTAATAATAGCGCCTATGTATTTTTCCACTACCAGAACCGTGGCGATGTTACAGAACTAGATAAAAATGATATTATTGATAACTTTTTATCATTTTTAGATGTATAAAAGATCAATTTAAATAATTTATAATATATAATCTTGAACAGACTTATGAAAACTTTATTGCCTGCTCTTGGGTGGATTACCTATTTCATTTACTGGTGAGCGTAAATTTTTAAGAAGACATGCGGTCGGCGACAGATTTGAAAACTATGTATTTCAGAAATCTAATGCTATCGCGTCGTGCGCCAAAGACAGAGTTATAAAAACACGAAAGGGACAACTGCAGCTCCGGCTGATTTTACCTATGGTAAATAGACGTAAACATTACTTCGCAGTACCCTGTTTCCTTCTACAAACCTGAACCGATTTTTAATTTTCTTTGGCTACGTTTTACTTCTTTAATTTTATACATCACATTTATTTGACGAACGTTTGAAAATGACTGTAAAAATCGTGCATATTTTTCATTTTGAAAGGCTACAATAACTAATTTATGGAAAAAAACCAATATGTACAATGGTGGATATATTAACTATAGTAATAAATAAAACTGAAGTGTCTGTTTGTAATATATTTTTTTTTTTTAGTAAATAGATATGAATGTATACGATACATATACCAAAAATACTATTTTTTTAAATTTTTCGTATGTCTGTCTGTCTGTTTGTAATGGGTAATCTGCGGAACGGCTCGACCGATTTTGACAGAACTTTTTTTGGTAGATAGCTGAAGTTACTCCACGTAATTTAGAGTACTATTAATTTACGAAAATAATTAGGGTTCCACGTAAAAAAGATAAAACTCATAAAATACACTGGATCGATTTTGATCAGACCTTTTTTTTGTTACTTGCGATATTGGTGGACATATATTATAAATTATGTGAAAAAAGTAAACGCTAATTAGGTGGAATGTGGCGGGGTTGTTCATATAACATTATTCAAATTATAAATTAATATTTTTTAAATACAAATATAACACTGGCAACCGTGGGTAGGACGTCAGCTAGTTATATAAATCATACGAGGAATTAAAATGTGGACTCTGCCATACTGAACAATAAACTTTGAATATAACTTGTATTGTTAAGTAATAGTAATAGAAAGGTCATAATGGGTTAAAAAATTACAAAAGTTGCAGAACTTTCGTACACAACGATAAATAACAGTTTCGCGTTATTATGTTTTAATATCGCAGTAACCAGCTAATCGAGAACATTAACAGGTATAGAAAATTACCGAGTTAACCTTATTTACCATTGTCGATCGAATAGGTAGGTATTTAATATCGTGGAGTAGAAATAACGGCATATTGAAACTATTAAAACATCCAGCAAGTTTCACTACGTAAGTATAAATATACTGCTTGCTGTATTGATGAAACTTTGTCCACGCTTCGGCGCCGCTTTTTAGAACAGTGGCATACAAATTTAATTTTGCTTCGTTGAGTTATAGCGTAACGTTATTGGAACCAAGTAGACGTGTAGGGAACGGAACTGCTGTGAATTAATAATATAGTTTGCCTTTATTCAAAGAATGTTAAGAACATTATATTAAATAAAATAGAGATGTCGCCTGATAATTTTATTGCCTCATCATAATATTGACTGTAAATAGGGTTGATTATTGAAAATAAATTTAAAATTTGATCTAAAATAAGGAGCTTATAAGCATTTTAGAAAGAGAGAGAGCGCTTTATACTTAGATGTGACGTAATTTTAACGCATTTCGTTCGAATTGTGTACTAATATTCGTTTTGCATAAAAGGCATGGAGCATTACTTCTCGTTCCCAATTGTAAATTTTTAAGTGTAAACGCTTATATTTCAGAATTATACTAGTCGAATGAAATGTTTATTTTCGGTATCAGAATTATATTTATTATAATTAATTTCTTGTTTTCAAAAAATTAAACACCAGTCAAATACTCTATTATTTCTATGAGGCACTACGATTTCATTTTTTAATTTGGTTCTAATTATCAGACAGATAGAAAGACATATACTTTTCATTATCTGTGTGTAGTAATCACATTTAACTTGACGCTTGATCTTAATCTGTGTAATAAAGGTCTATTACTTAGCGTGGAGCTATAAAATTTACGTCTGTTTTAGAGGGCAATGAAATGTTCCACGTGCGATTGAACAAAGTGGATTAGGTACGTGATTATATGGCGCTTTTAAGATCTGTTATCATTGATGAGTTTACAAAGATTTGAGTAGGATTTTAACATAGATAGATAGATTCTATTTAGTCTTTGATCGTTATTTATCCTTACGTTATAAATGTCTCTGCAAGATGCAGTATTGTAGACATATCAATCCTCTTTTGTTCGTTACTTTTTGTGTTCGATTACCTTAACTGTCTCTTGTTAAATACACAAAAGAAGGAGCAAACACCCAGCCAGGATTATAGTTGAATATACATTTCAAGAAAAACCAAAACAAGAAGAACAAATATATACTTATTAGAAAATAAATTTAATATAGCCTATGTTACTCACTGATAACATAACTTTATACATTTGAAAGAATTTTTATAATCTGCTAAGAAGTTTTTAAGTTTATCCATTAAAAAAAAAAACAAATTAACCTCTTTATATAATAATAAGTATAGATACCGAAGATACTAAAATATATACTACAAGTACTAAAAGTTTTATAAAAGTAAAATATTCTGAAAGTACACTAACATTTTTTTTAACAATAGATGGAGGTTTATGAAATGAATCTTTTCAAACAATTTCGATTACTACGACCTATTAAGTCGTTATCACGTGTTTTCAATAAAAACTTCTAGGAAAGACGCTTCGGAACATCTGTTAGGTTATTTTTCTAAATAATTCTCTTTATTAGCTCAAAACTATGGATATTTGTGAAAATAGAAATTTACTTTTTGCATTTATGATTGAAGAGGATAGGTATGAGGTTTGCGACAAGTTTGACAAAGAACGAATTTCAGACATCTATTGCTATCGCGTTGCGCCCCAAAGAAAGAGTTACAAAACACGAAAGGGTCAACTCTATCTCGAGCTGATTTCAACTATACACAAAACTTTTTTTAATTATAAAGAAAACCGACTTTAACTCCTTGAGCACTTAGCTGGCGTTTACGCCAGCTTTCCATTGTTTTCCTATTGTCTTATTCTTACGGGTACTCGACACTATTACATATTATATTATATTATATTATATTATATTATATTATATTATATTATATTATATTATATTAGGATTAGTATTAGGATTATAGGATATTATATTATATTATATTATATTATATTATATTATATTATATTATATTATATTATATTATATTATATTATATTATATTATATTATATTATATTATATTATATTATATTATATTATATTATATTATATTATATTATTATATTATATTATATTATATTATATGAATTTTATTGTTTATTCAAAAAAGTACATAAATTTATACACAAAAATTTAAAATTAAAATAAAATAAAATACTATAAATAATGAATGCCGTCCAGCTCGCCGCCAGACGGGAAGGTTCCCAGGAGGCTGGCCATATTGCCACGTTGGATGGCAATGCTAATTCGCTGTGCCAAATATTGGCCAGCCCTCTGGTCGCGAGACGTGTCGACTAGACGACCCGCGAGATCCTAAAAATATTATATTATATTATATTATATTATATTATATTATATTATATTATATTATTATATTATATTATATTATATTATATTATATTATATTATATTATATTATATTATATTATATTATATTATATTATATTATATTATATTTATCTTATTATATTATATTATATTATATTATATTATAATAAAAATAAAAATGGATTAAAAAGTAAATAATGACTTCATTAATCTGCTTCTGTTTACTTCAATATATCCTTTGTTTTAATATCGTTAATAATTTTAAAGTGGGTCCCAGCTTACGGATAACAAAGTGCTGTAAATGTACATCGCTAATTATATTAAATTTTGATTAATTGTTCTTTAAAATCACCTCAGTCCTTTATGTAGCTTATATGTAATTTCGATAAAGTTTAGGCAGTTATTTTCATTTGTAAATGAGTACACATTGGTTAACTCTAGCTGGTACCGACTACAAAATTATAAATGACTAGTTGTGCCCGCGACTTCGCTCGCGTGATATTCAGACTATTTCCGTCCCGTCCCGTCAACCAGACAGAAACATTTTTTAAAACTATCAAAACGTTTCCTGTCATAGACTTTAAATTTATACATTGTTTTTTTCTCAAATACCTTTAATGTACAGATTTCGTCCCGTTAGCCTTTTATTATAAGTAGGTATAGATTATCTATGTCCTTTTATGTTTCAGAACCTATGAATAATCGTCAGAAATACATATTACAATTTGCTTACGTAATCACTTAGTTCCTCATGTCATCAAAAATAAACAAATCATGAACTGTCCAATTAATTACAATGAAATAATATTATGTTCCGCCCAATATTTATACCGAATGATATTATAATTGAAATTTAGTTCAGTACTTCCAAAAAATGACTTTTTAATACAACTCTTAAAATGCCTATATGATTGTGTGAAAATTAAATCTCATAATATTGTTTTTATTATTTACTAAGTCTTAGATATTTATTATTTATATACTATACATCTATTTTATATTATATGTATGCCATTTTGTTCAATTTCAATTAATCCATCATTTTTTTTATTCTAGACTAAGACTAAAACGCATTTACTTAGAAACTTTTCTTTCATACTAAAGTCGCTGCGTGTCATTCAAATTACTATAACTTTTGACTGAGAGGACCGATTTTAGTGAAATCAAGTTTTGATGTTACTTCGAAATATACTTTATAACTAATTAATTAATTAATAAAAAAAATCAAATGCAACTTAGTACTTTCTAATTGATACCTGCAAAAACAAACAGACAGACATTTCTAAAAATGATAAAAATGTGTTTAATTATCTATTTTTAGGCCATTTTCACAACAAATTGAAAATGTACAGACAAGTGAACTTTACAATTTTATTATAAAAAAGGATATTGAAGTAAACCGCAGCAGATTAATAAAGTAATTAATTATTTACTTTTTAAGGGTATTTTTATAGTCTATTCTTTTGAAGTCGGTGTTGTTTTTAATTTAGATTTTTTTTTTTCTACCTTTTAGTTTAAGTAAGACATTTTAGAGGTAGATGTGAAGCCTACTTAATGGCTTTGGAAATGAATATATGAAACACATATAAGTGTACTTATATAATTTTCGAGGGCTTTCTGATTTCCACTGATCAGTTTCTGATTTGGTGGAAATTAAACTACCTCGGGAGTATACTCCTTCGATTCGAAAAAAAATTGCAAATCGGTCCACAATTGACGGAGAAATCGAGTAAAGAACATACAAACAGACGAATTGAGAACCTCCTCTTTTTTGACAGCATAGCCCAAGTAATTGCTGCTTACATAAGATTTGAACGGAACAAATAGGTTTAGCGCTTTGAAAACAATCTCATTTGACATTAAGCGATGTGTGGTTTTTTTAAAACGGTAAATACACAAACCTACTGAAGTGATGACGCCGGAACCAACCTATTGATGCTATATTTTTGGTTCTTAAAGCATTTATTTACTCTATGAAGTGTTTTTATTATATCTTATTATATCTTAAGATAAGAAAAGCATGGACCTCTTCCCTCTTTGGGGCCGTAATACGTGTATGGGCCGTACACTCACTGGTTGACCCATAATGAAGATTATTTAGATCCTTTGGCTTTTTAAAAGATCGGATCCTGACTTGTGTTCTCTAGGTATATAGTGGCTGCCTTCGACCTTGGATCGTCAACGGTTCATTAATCGTATGTTTTATAAACAATAACACAATTTTTTTTATCACTGACATATGTATGTATATGAATACACCACACCATGTATTAAATACCAGACCACAGTATCTCAAATTTATTTTTGCTCATTGCTCAGTTTGAGAATATGTTTTCGTCTAGATGCTCCCATCTTTATTTTTTTTTTGCCTTTTTAGCCTTCTAAACTTTTTCAATGCCCCGTAATTCTCTAGATCTTTGGAGCCCATAAGGGGTCGTTACCGCCCACGTTAATAACCTAGATTCTAGACCAACCTATCTAACTCCTTGATGAGGCTGAGCTTTCGGTGAAGAAAACATTACGAGGTAACCGTAGCATAGTGGTAAGGTATTTTTTTTAATGACCAGGTGGTCATTAACATTAAACAAAGATATTTCTCACAAAATTAAATTCCTTTCGGGCTAACTGTGCATTGAATCGGATTTTATCACAAATTCATGAGCTTTAAATTTTTTTCGTGGAACCCTAATTATTTTCGAAAAGTACTCTTAGTGACGCGGAGTAACTTCAGCTGTCTACCAAAAGTCCCGGCAAAACCTGTCTAGCCGTTCCGGAGATTACCCGAAACGTTAGTACGTTAATAAAAGAGAGACAGATAAAAATTAAAAAAATTGTATTTTCTGTATAGGTTTCGTATATACAGTCATATATATTTTTAGTAAAAAAAATATTTGGACATTACAAAGAAACACTTCAATCTTATTTATTAGTATAGATAAAAAAAATAGTCTATTTATAACATTTGCTAAAAAAAACTTTACACATTAAAGTTAATTACAAGTAATACACATTAAAAAGATGGATGCTACAAATGTTTCGTAAATAATATAAGACAACTGGAGTATAAAAGTTTTATGAGCCGTTATAGGGATTAAATGTATACCTTTTCACGAATGGCAGATGTCAGTGTGTTATCTCTTTCGTGGGTGCTTATATACGATATTATAAGTGGCACAGAGCCGTAGACGAGAGGCTTCGAGCCTCCTTGAGACCTCCGAGTTAGGCCTGGAGCACCCGTCCCAATCTTTACGATTAATTGAGTGGGATACGAAAGCCCATCTAAATTGGCTATCGACCTAACGGGTACATGTTACGTTAAACCTATTCAAACTGAACCTTTTGAACGTGTAGGTAGTGTTTTCAGGGTTGAAAAGGTCGAGTAGACGATAGACGAATTGACAGTCTTAAAGGCGGAAGTAGTGAAAGTGTTCGCGAGGCACGAAATGCATAAGTAATAATATTCGATTGATGATGGTGTTACTTTGCGAAAATCTAAATAATATGGTTAATTTTACGTACTGATTATTTGTATCTATTTATTATCTTTCCTGTTTATTATTCTATATTTATTTAATAACTTTAGTGTAATAAATAACTCAGGTTCCGACAGACGTGACGGCTGAAAATCATTTGAAGAGGAATTAGCAAATTAACATTGACCATCTTAATATTTGTACATACGTTAAAATTTATTTATACATACATAAATTCATGGCTCTCTCCTATAAGGGTGGGCAGAGACTACATACTGCTATTGTCCTGATACACGTCTTACGCTTATTTCATAAGCGCATTCATACACACTCTTTGGTTACGGGTACTTTTGAACTAATCTTTCTTTAGAAAGTTTTTGGTCGAGATACGTTCGCCTAGGTCAACCCTTACCGGCTTGCCCAGGTTACCTTTTTTTATAGTTAATTGATCATGTGTTATATGTAATTTAAGTAAGTAATCTAATGATCCAAATTGTAATTTGTATCAATAAAAATAAAGGCCAACATAATTTTTTTGTGTAAGGTACAAGAATCGAATTCTTGATTCGTGTTATGTTCAATTTTTGTAACGTTTAAAATTTTTTACTGTGTGTGATTCTTTAATGATGTTTATACGAATTATTCATACACATGAGTAAGACAGTGATTAATAGGTATGGTAAGATTATTCACGAATTTTTTTTAAGCAACAATTTATAGAAAAATAAGAAATAATATAAACTGTTTAATAGATAAGTTTGACAACACTATACAAACAACACAAAGAATTTAGGGGAATTTTCTGAAAATTTGAATAGTTTTTATATGAGTGTGATGAGATTGTGTTTGTCTTGCAAACTATTATATTTACCTATATCTCAAAAACGGTATAAATTATTGCGCGTTTGGCTAGTTTAGTGGTTAAGAAGGTCCTTAGTCCCTGAGTTTCAGGGTCCCAGTACACGGCACCCCTAAACTTTCAGAAGCTACGCCACTGAATTTAAGCCTATTGAATATTTAAAACTTCTTTAATATTAATCAGAATTAACACGTATTCAAAACTACTAACGTGGTAACATAATGATAAGTGCTAAACTCTTTTTGACATGAAAAGAAAATCTTAACAGGACTTTATCTGGGACAAAGCGTAAGTTAAGAGGCGTAAATTAAACTACTTTTATCATTTGAAAGTAATAAGGGGTTCGCGGAATTAAAATTAAACTCCTGAAACTTGTACAATAAAAAGGGTCCGTTCTTTTGCATTGATTATTCAAAAACTATATTAGTTTATAGAAAAATGATACGCAGGTGGAGCCGCGGGAACAGCTAGTATACCATGGAACCATAGATAAACCATAGAAGAATTAATTCGCTTTACATGTTTGCCCTAAATGGACTATTTATTATTAATATGGGTATTACATTATGTTCTGAAGACGAATGCGTTTAGAGAATGCCCTTAAGCAAACATATTATTGAGGTTTCCTGTAACTCATAATTCCACATTTAATATATTTATAAGGGATAGCTTCCCGAGCTGCAATCTGTTTCCAAAATTGGAATATTTTTTACTTTATCTCGAGCGCTACAGTTCTGCCAACTGTGTCTTGCGTTTTCTAAAAATGTATTTTAGTATTTGCTACTGTTATGAATGAGTTAACGTACGTGTTTGTTGACTGCAATGTTAATATTGTAAGGCCTTTTTCGGCGGCAATATAACATTGCGCTTTATTTCACGTAATTGATGACGATATGACGGGCCAGTCATGGTTGTGTGTAGAGTTTGCAGGTGTTGTGAATGGGATACGACGTATAGGATTATTTACCGTGGTATTTAATTGTATGTTATTATTTATTACGTCTATTATTTTTAACATTATATTTTATACGTTTTATCATAGATTTAATTAATCTGCTAAAGGTTTATTAGTGTTATTGTGTGCTTATTATGTGGTAAGTATTTTTGTAGGTATTTTTTCTGGATAAATTTCTTATAATTATTGTAGATTGATTTATCAGATGATATTAGAAATGAAGATACAGGTTATTTATTGAAAGTATGTATATGTACTATGATGGCTCAAGGGTAGTGTGGTTGAATTCAGAGTCAAGAGACGTACGATGAATCTAATTTTTTTGGTGAAGGAAAACATTGCGTTCAAACTATAGGACGTGGTAGGGTTTTTTTTTCTAATGTTGATTTGGTCAGTTACAACGTTTAAGTTGGAAAAAATGTCACCAATAAACTGTTTGTGTATCCCATCATACCGAGCTCTCTCCTGCATGGAAAATAGGTAGGGGCCCGACGCGGCATGGCAGGTTATGCCTTTTGGTCGGGCCTGCAGCGAGAATCCCGTGTTGCCACTCCCAAGCGGCGGGTGGGACCGTGGGTTTTAATTCGGGAGGCATCATTCCCAAAAAAGGAGTCACTTAATATGGTTAAAGCGCATAAGGCTATACAATAAAAAAGGTACAGTCGGTGATGATACATGACGGTAAGAGTTATTTTTGTGTGAACTGTACGAAATAAAATAATTTTACGAGAACTCGTATATTGTTGTACCATATTGTATTTTCGAATTTGTAATGTAAACTTTTAAATTCCCATGTTCAAGTGACGTCTGCGATGACGTCACCCTTAATTTTCGGGTTATCCAGAATTCACGAGTCCATAGCACAGATACGTCACCAAATAGGGGGGTATTCAAATATTACGTAGGTAAGCAAAATTTTGCTAATTTTTGACCTTGTCAATAATGTTAAGTAAAGTTGTTATCACCCCCTTCATAATTACGTTATTGCATTGCAATATGCATTGGCATAATTTTGAATTAAAAAAAAACAACAAACAAGAGTTATTAATGTGTGAACTGAGAAATAAAATCGTTCTATTAAGATCTATATATAGTATAGCTGTGTGCGCGCGGTTCAGCTCGCGTGTCTCATATTCACTGCGTAATATATTTTTTTATTTTTTTTATACTAAACCACAATGATTTTTCAAAAAATTTTTTGGTTATAAAATAAATAACATTAAGTAAAGATATTTCTCACAACTTCAATTACCTGCCAAAACTGTGCATTTAATCGGATTTTATTCAGAATTTCATGAGTTTTAATTTCTTTTAAACGGAACGTTAATTATTTTAGCAAAAAATTTAAAATAGTCTACGCGGAGTAACTTTAGCTATAAGCCAAAAAAAAGTGTCGTCAAAATTGGTCCAGCCGTTCCGGAGATAATCGGGAACAAACAGAAAGAAAAAAAATTAAAGGTTGTATTTTGGTATAGGTACCGTATTTACATTCTTATGTATTTAGAAAAAAAAATGTTATTTGAATACTACATTTACAGTTTTATTTATTAGAATAGATTATATCTTATTGTGTTTAATCTCGACTTTGAATGCCACATTTTTTTACACTGTATTGTCTCGGTGCTTTGAGCATAATTTCACCTAATGTCAAGTGACGATGTGATCCAGGATGATAATCGCACTAAGCCTAGATGTACTAGTTCTCAAGTGCTGCTCCCGGAACACACCTATTGGTATTTGGCGACAGGTTTTCAAACTTGAGGGTGGTAGCTACCCAGGTTGGCATTATTAGTAAATGCTCTACCACCATGCTATGGTTTCCTCGCGATGTTTTCCTTCACCAAATACTTAAGGTGATTTTAGAGTTGGTTGTGTGGGCTCGAACCCGCCGCTGTTGATGCGAAATCCGACAGCATTACCAGCATCATCGCTTCATGGTGTGGTGGAACGTGTAAATAGTTACCACCACAAGGGTGAAAGAAAGAGAAGACAGGGGGCGTTAATTAAATTATTTCTTTCTTCTTTAAAATTTTTATTTTAAAAAATTATATAAGGCACAGAGGAGCGATGGCTCTACTTGGAAATGTTTTGAATTCACTGCATACTTTGTTTGCTACCACCGCAGGGTGTAAGTAAGGATGTCTGTAGTTCTTAAAGCGTTTTTTTTTTTTTTTCATTTTATTTATTGTACATTTATTTGATTGTAATATGTTGAAGGCGTGTATCAATATATGAATGTTCTCTGTATAATGATAAAGAAAAGTATGTAGCGAAGATGACGCATGACGACATTTATCAAACCTAGGGTCAACATCCTAGAAATGGGAATTTAGGACTGCGATGAATGCTAGATTATCTAGCGTCTATAGTAAATTTCAATCACACAAATAACTAAAATCATTCACACAGTTAGTAGGAAGGTTTAGGCATATATTTTTTTAATGCGAGAAATAATTGATACGTTAGTTTCTTCGCTTAATTTAACGTTGGATGCTTAGAATCTATATCAGAATAAATAGTTTCATTATATGATAGTTGTCATTATAAAAACTTAATTATGATGTACGGACCTTTGCTACGTTTTAAAAAACATTTATCAGTACCTTCTTATCTATATATCGGCGATCGACTTGAAATTAAAGTAGGCATATTAAATTTTAAGTCTATTGAATTTTACTATAAAATAATATTATTTTACGTTTCTTGAAGAAAATTGTTTAATAGTTAGATTCTTTATTGTGATACCCGTTTCTAATTGAAAATTCTTTTGTACCAGCCTACTAGGGTTTTTCTTCTTGAGAGAAAGGGATGGACGACACCACCCCTGCGTGTCGGGAAACTTCATGAAATTCAGCCAGTGTAGCGGCTTCTTGCCTGCGGCGTGCACGTATTTTACGGATTCTTTGAATAATACAATATTACGAAAACTATTGTGTTAGTGTGTGAGCGTCATTACCTATGTATATATATATGTGTGATTGATATTAAAACGTGGTTGTGACTACTTTTAACATTATATATGTGTAAAAAAGAAGACTTCAATAAATAATAAAAAAAATAGTGTAAAAATTAAATTAATAAATTACGTGTATATTAAATTTATAAATGTATAATACAGTCGTAATTATTTAAAAGTGTCTGTTTGTGGCACTCTTCGCCTCTTGATTTCCTGGTAAGACATTATTTTATGCAATTAAGCATTGCAATTTAAATCAGCTATCAATGTATGAATATTGAAGTAATTATTTAAAAAAAAATCACGTTTAAATACGTTTTCAAACGTAGAAAAACCATAAATTCAAAATACGATTTATGTTCATCTTTGAATCGAGATGGATTCTTAAATATTCCATTCACGATTAGACTAATTTCTTTCAAACCTGATAATACAAATGATTTCACGTTTATTTGAGTATTTATAATACTAGGTATGATCTTATTTGAAGTTTACGAATTAGATATTTCCATGAACAGACCACGAAACTCTGTTAACATTAAAATATATTACGTTTCCAAGGGCTATAAATATTAAACAAAACGGAACAGAAATAAACGGACATTAATTCGTGCCTTGAATTTACTACAAATCGACTCGGGCAGCAAAAAACAAACACGTAACATGATCGACGAAGTAAAAAATAAATAGACTTTTTACAATTTCATATTTTTCAGTGCGTGATTGTTAGGATTGTTTAACGTTTAAACTCGATTTTTTAATGATTTTTGTAAACTACTAGAATGACATCTAGACTAATAAATAAAACTGATGTGTCTGTTTGTAATGTCAAAAAAAATTTTTTTACTAAAGAGATATGAGTACAAGATCCTATACCAAAAAGGCAATTTTTAAAATTTTTGTCTGTTTGTCTGTCTGTTTGTTTCGGGTAATCTCCGGAACGGCTGGACAGATTTTGACAGGACTTTTTTGGTAGATAGCTGAAGTTACTTAGGGTACTTTTTAATTTTTGAAAATAATTAGGGTGCCACATAAAAAATGTAATAAAATCCGATTCAATGCACAGTTTTACGGGCAACTGCTTAAATGTACGAGGAATATTTTTACTTTATCTTACTACTAAACAAAAATTAGGGTTCCGTAAAAAAAAAAAGCAGTGAAGAATATATGAAACGCGGGCACAGCAGTGGGGATACAGCTAGTTATATTATAAAAATGATTCTTTTAATTTAAACATACTTAGACAATATTAAATAACACTTCTATCTGTTTCTATACTTAAAAATTTCCATTCATTTCTTTCCCAAGAGTTGATCCCTCCGTAAATTAATGATTAGTTCAGAGTGCTTTCCGGATTTAACTAATAACCTAATGATAAAATATTCTTGATTAATAATGGATGATTTAGTTAAGTACTTTTTTGATCACAGTTTTTTTCAATTCTACAACAAGATTTTTCTATTTTATAGTAGAAATTAAAGTCAAAGAGAATTATGTTACAACTATAAAATATCAAAATTAAAATAAAATTTGCAATGCCACCGCCGTTCAGATATAAAGTGCTAAAATATTGTCAGTTTCTCTAAGTTTAACAGTTGTACGTTGATCGGTAGTTAGTTGATTAATTAATTATTAATAATTACATAAAATAATTAGTTTGAATTATTTATTGTGATGATAAAATAAGCAATTTAATAGACTTAATAGATAAAAAATATTTTAAATATCGTGTCAGGGCTTTAACCTTCTGAGAGCGAGGTTAGCCCGAGAGCGTGGTTAGCCCGGTGGAGTAATCCGCGTGGCTTATAGACGGTCCGACTTAAAGGTCGGAGGTTCGAACCCAGGGTGGGTAACACATTTTTGAGAGCGTGGTTAGCCCGGTGGACTATTCCGCGTATCTCATAGACGGTTCGACTGAAAGGTCTGCGGTTCGAACCCAGAGTGGGTAACACATTTTTTTGCGACGCGGTGACTGCGAAAGCCACCCCGTGTCGTCCCCATCCCAAATGCGGCGACGGCCCGGGCGAGTCCCACACTGGTGCGGAGACGTTCCTCTGCACCCCCTTACCCATTGCATTGGGGGACTTCGGTCTCATTAATGCAATGGGTAAGGGTAGTGCGTAAATGAATTTCCCCCCGACAAAAAAAAAAAAAAAAAGCTTCAACCTTCTGGCGAAATGTTGGGCATCTTGCTAGAACTTTCTCGGGAGTGTTTGAGATACAACAGAATACATGTTGTTCCTTGTTATTATTTCTAACACATATGTGCGCAATAACCAAACTATATCACACACACACACAAAATACCACTAGAATTAAATATTGTATACCGTAACATAATGAATTTAAGCTGTAATTGGTATACTATAGACTGCCAAAGACTCCATCTAGCCAGTGACGAACATAGCCACGTATTTACGTATATGTTACGCGTGTAGGTTGACATTGTTTTATTTTACCGTCTTCCATAAAGTTATTAGGGTCGTCAATCCCCTAAGGGTTATGACCTTTAGTTTCATAAAAATAGAAACTTTATTAGAATACTTATTGCCTATTATTTTACTATTAAATTTGACCGGATGTTTACATATTGTGAACTGGATTTAGATATATAGCATTATAAATATTATTTTATTGATCGTAAATCGGATATGAACATAATTCTCCATATTATTGTACAGTTAATTTAATTTCTTCTTATTTCTCTTCTTTGTTAAGAGGCTTTGTAGGTGGCATTTATTACATACAAACGTATTTCGTTATTTCCTCCCCGAATAATAGAATTACAGTAAATATTTTTAAAGCGTGTAATATATGTATATTTACCAACGCTGTGATCGTACGTTTTGATTGTTTCCATAAATTAATTAATCTAGAAATAAGGAGACTTCGAAAATGAGGAAAAATGCTCGATTTCTATCTTAGTTTTCAGACGTCCGTCAAATATATTTGACTAATAAAAACATATCATAGAAACATAGTCAAAGTTTTTGTAATTTTTTAATTGAATGAAAAATAAAAATAGGTCTAGTTTTGGAGGTGTGAAGTGATGATTTCTTTTATTTTTCGGCTGGATCGATTTTGACGGGACTTTTTTTGGTAGATAGATGAAGTTACTGTGGGTAACTTTGGGTACTTTTAATTTTCGAAATTAATTAGAGTTTCACGTAAAAAAATAAAACTCATAAAAAATTGAATAAAATCCGATTCAATACACAGTTTTACGGGCGAATGGTATAATTTATGAGAAATATATTTTAACTTTATCTTAGTACAAATTTTTTTATGGGAATTAATTAGGGTTCCGTAAAAAAAAATTAAAACGTAATGAAAAATATATGGAACATAGACGCAGCCGCGGGCATACATTTAGTAACAAATAAAAATCATAACAAAACAGACCCAAGATGACCCCTAAAACTCCGATTTTGATTTTTAGATAGAAGAAGGCTTAGTATTTTTTTTTTGCAGATTTACAGTCACTAGTGTAATGGTCGGCTATTAATTGTAATCATTTTTGATGTAAAACATGTATTGCCTCGCCCTGGTAGTTAATAAAGCGACTCGTATGCTGTGGCGGGAAATGACGTTTGATAATGCAGATGAACCGATTGTCCCTAACTTTTTCTTTAAGTTAGGTATCGTCCATTATAAACGTTGGGATATAAATGGGGAGGGGCTTTGAAAAATTATTAACACAAGGAGGAATGGGGTGTACTGAGATATCATATGTATTTTTCTTTCTTGGTCGACCGCCTGATGTCTAAACATAGAAGCGGTGTATGACCTCGATTTGCCGTCGCCAGGGAATAATTTTCCAATTTAATTAGATTATGTTTATTTTAAATATAGTTTGAATCAAAAATACACGCGATTTTGGGTAGGAAAACCTCATCAAGTACGTATTATCAGGGGTATTTTAAAAATTTCTAAAAACAATTTAGTAAATTAATTAGTAACTTAAGTTGCTGTGTTTCTCTAAATGATTAAGAAATACTTTTGTACTATTTTTATGTTTGCCATAAAATTACTTAATCGATTTATTTATTTTAAAAAAGCTATAATTAATTTTTAAAGTGAATATAGCAGTAT
The DNA here is from genome assembly GCA_014132275.2 of Samia ricini. Taxonomy (NCBI): domain Eukaryota; kingdom Metazoa; phylum Arthropoda; class Insecta; order Lepidoptera; family Saturniidae; genus Samia; species Samia ricini. The sequence continues at coordinate 23,739,406 of AP028168.1, forward strand.
TTCATATTTACTAAGCAGTCATGTAAACGTGCCGTGGAACCAAAACTCATTTCTTCAAACGACAGACAAGGGAGACAGCATTAATAACAGTTGCCTACTTCCATCCTATTCGGCAAATTGTTTCGTAAGTACAGTCATCAACATTTTGTCAATGCTGTGTCGTTTACGTCCGTTTATTTTATTGCATTCTGTATTGTTAATGTTTAAGTGATTATGTAGATAATAAGTATTTATATATAGATTATATAATATTTTGACTATGCATAATCTGTGACAGGAAGTCCGAGTCCTAAGTCAAATTGTGGCGAGGAATAATGGGTTTATAAAAATCGAATTGCAGAAATGATTGACTCGATTTTTGGTTGTTTATGTTACGGCCATGAATACAAGTAATTGAAGTCTAGTCTGATTTGCTTTCGCTTTTCTAACCTCTAACGATAAGATGACACCATGGAACTCTTAAGGGACTTTTTATGTACATCCTAGGAATCACGTTCTATGTTATTGTTTTTAATACACTTCTCTTGTGCACTATACATTAAAAATAACATAATAAAAGATTAAATGTCGTAAGTTAATGAAAATAAAGTGTGGTGTAAAATTAGAGTAGACATTTATTTGAAAGACTACATTGTATACTATGTACATGTAGGTATTTTGGATTTTTTTTTATTTAGTCCCCTCACATCTCAGACATAATCTGAGTTTTGTTTACTTTTTTGTGGCTTTCCCCTATTTTTTTGTGCCTCTATTGTTTTCATCTTATTTCTATTTCACAACCTTATTCTATTTCTTATCTATGTGTTCCTATTGTATTTTAGATTTGGTTAAGTCGTAATGGCTTAGCTTGAATTATAACACCACTACTGGTAAATAAATATTGATTCGATGTCCATAAGATTGAGGTTTGGAATGCATCGACATATTTTTATATACATAGGTGTTCATATATATTTATTATAACAAGTGAGATCGCCTATGATCAAAATTCGACCATAATTTATTTTATAAAAGAATAACATTTTATATTAAAAAGCTAACAAGTTTGCTTGCCTTTCATTTTACAATATTACTTATAAAGTAAGATATTCTCAAATGTAAATATTCTGTTTTCGACAGTAAATAAATGTCAAGGCTAACAATGATACATGATTGATTGGCATTACGAACGTAAACAATAAATTCGAAAAAAACTGTGCCAAATTTCATACGCCTCACTCCGCGTAATTCTTGTAAAACAGGATACAAAGTTTTCTCTTCGAGTATCAATATAACGAAGTGGTAATGTGATTGCATACCGCATCGATGGACCTAGGTTCGTATGCATGTGTGAAAAGATTGTGATCTAACCATAGCATGGTGGTAGAGCATCCTCATACTTGAATCTATTTGTGTTGCCCGGCAGCACCTATCATTTGAGAGCACATTGTCATTTAGTTTCATATAAGATAGTAGTCAAAGCGTTACACAGATAACACAGATAGTAACAATATTGGCTAACGGTAAAGGAAATACCATGTTAAAGATTGACTGCTGTAAAAAATGTTTCTAGGTTATTATATGGTAGTGAGGAAAGTATTGAAGAATCGATTTTAATAGCTTTCTACTAGACTATACGTGAAGTTGCTTCGACGAAGTACTTTTCGTTAGAAGTTTAATCGCCGGTGTTGGTTCATTCATCATGGATAATGTTCAAGTGACAGCTGCCATTACATTGTGTACTCTTACGCTTTATGACTACGTATTTCGTAGACCTCGACACGAACCGACGTGAGTTAAGTAGTTTAGTGTCAAATTTCGAGTCCATGTGAGATGAGGTTGGACGAATCGAAGCGAATTACCATGCACATTACTTTGTCCAACCTCGCGAGTATTCTAGAGGCGGACTGCATTAGGTCTTTAAAATCGTTTGTCGTAAAGTAATAACGTGGTCATTTTGAAGCTCGTACTTTGTCTCAGGAATGGGGTCTTTACCAATAATTGGAATGTTTATTCGCTAATTTTATTCTTTAAATTTTATTAGGATCAAGACGTATCAGTATAGATAATATTTACTCATTGCTTATAACTCGACTTTAAAATTCGGCCATTGTAAACCTTAAAGAAGTACTTATGTGCTCACCAGTACTTTAATTATTATACTTTACCCGTTTCTTTTAGTAAGATTTTGTTAGCTGCTGTACTTTTTTCCACGACAATGTATGTTACAAAAACTTGTACAGTCCGGTTGTGCATATTGGTATTAGTTTTGAAGAATGTCTGTAAGCCTAGTCCGAATTATTTTTTTATTAGACAGGCTAATAATAAATGTAATTTATTTGAAATATTGTATATTTTTACTTTTAAATCCAGCGTAAACAATATTGTGATATTACTTTCCTAATTACGTTTCAAATGATTTAAGACAACACTTAAAGATAGCTTTTTGAATATTGTATAGGCTTTGACTACAATATCACCTAATGTTAAGTGATAATATAGTCTAGGATTGTAAACATACTAAGGTTAGAGGTAGTGGCTTTCAAGTGTAGCTGCTGGAACATACCTATTGGTCGTCAAGCAAGAACTAAAACTTGTGGGTGGTAGCTAATTAGGCAGGAATTATTACGAAATGCTTTATTGCTATGCTATGGTTTCTTTACAATGTATTTGACACTGCTAACTGAGCCATCATAGATTCCAAAAGATGTGACAACTGGAATTCATTTTAAGCGGATTCACTAAAGCCTTATCAACACTTTTTTAAAGAACAAGACATGCGATTGGAAGCTCATGTTCATTGTAGAACGAGATTCGAACTCAAGTTCACCAGCACGATATCTGGCCAAACTACCACGGAGTCTCCATTGCTTCAAAATATTATTTAATTTACAATGTCCACCAAACACTGTCAATTATCTGTTAAACTTCATTCGACAATTTAAAAATCAAATTTATGTATAGATAACTCTATTTTGTGTATACTTTAACAGGAAATAAAAATATCGAAATTTCTGCTATAAGGGAAATTCAAGATCTAGGTTCTCCAAAATATATACGATCCGATAAACTGTCTAAAGTTAGATGCTGTAGACATTATGCTAAGTAAGTGCTGGAGACGATCATAAGGTATATCTACCAGAAACGGGAACCGAGCCAGTGAACTTGGCACAGCAATTAAGGGCGTAACGCTCCATCGAACATAGTTGGATGTAATTAAGGCGGTAATCTATATTCTGATGGGTTCAAAACATGATAATATTATAGTTAGACACCTTTTAATAGGTAGAATGTATTATTTATATTAGATTTCAGCGTAAATCAATTTTAATATGGTGAAAAAAATGTCACTTAGTTTATGATTTATCGTTGTCAGTTATTATATTGGAATTATCATGGTTAGATTAGGTTAAGTTTTAATAACAGTTTTTTTTTATGTTAGGCTTTGTCTGATATTTGTTTAAAAGAATAATGTTTTTTACAACTATTGCTTTTCGGTTTAGGTTTAGACCATCGAGGACACAGATTCTATTGGGTAACTAAAACCTAGACCATCCAAAAATATACGTTGTCTAATTTTGGCGTAGCATTATAGAAAGACCATTAAATATACATGTTAAATAAAATCTGCAAAGGTGTATGTGTACTTATGTACGCACGTAAGTAGTTATATTTCTTTGACGTAATAATAGAAAAAAAACTTGTATTCGGGGCCTTAATAAATTTATAAACAACAAAAAAAAATTAAACGTTGACAGCTAACTCACGGTTGTTGGTTTTTCGTGAAGGTGTGCGCGCGCATCGTATAAAATTACTCTCATCATGTTTCCCTAATGAGCCAAAAGAAATATAACTTCAAAAATACACGAATTGATTTATCTATCAGTAGTATTTATGGATGCTATTTTAAACTTGAATAAGTAACTTAAATAATATTTAGGTGAACGAGTGAAGGTAAATAGATGCAAGTTGTGTGAGAAATAAAATTTTTATTTGAAAAGAGATTGAATAAACAGGTAAAAATATCTAAATAAATATCTAAACAGGTAAATAGTATCTATAAAATTTACTGCAGTGTGTATTATGACATTATTATCCACAATGCATTCATACTAATATAGATGTGCAAAGTTCAGAATATTTTTTTCATTTCGTTTATTAACCGATTTTCTTCTGTTTTGTAGACAATGAAGAACTTTAAACGTGAGGTAAAAAAAAATAATTTGAAACATTTTTCTTTACTGCTTCAATATTCATTATGATCGAATTTCAACCATAATTACTAGCTGTGTGCCCGCGGCTGCGCCCACTATTCGTATTTTCATCACTGTGTTTTAATTTTCATTTACGAAATCCTAATTATTTTGGTTATTTTTTTTAGTACTAATATAAAGTAAAAATATTTCTCATAAATTCAAACACTTGCCCATAAAACTGTGCATTGAATCCGATTTTATTCATTTTTTTATGGGTTTTAATTTTTGTTTATGCGGAATCCTAATTGTTTTCGAAAATCAAAAGTACCCTAAGTTACGGGGAGTAACTTCAGCTATCTACCAAAAAAAGGCTAGTCAAAATCGGTCCCGCCATTACAGAGATTACCCACAACAAACAGACATACAGACAAAAATTTAAAAAATTGTAGTTTAGGTATAGTTATCGTATATACATACATATGTATTTAGAAAAAAATTGTTATTATAACATTACAAACAGACACTTTAATTTTATTTACTAGTATAGATAATCCAAATTGATTAATTCATGATAACTTAAAAAGTCGAAAACGTAACAATGTTTTGACGTGAAAATCCTTTCTACTCCGATCTTTGTTCCGAAAACACTGGCGCTATTCAAATGTCATTCACAATTATTTTGACACGGGCATCGTAATTAATTATGCCGGTGACTGTACAACGTAAATGTTAGCGAATAACCGTAAAATTCACCTGTAAATACTTCTTGATTAATTGTTACTTGAAATACATTACGTTGTTTTCAACAAAGTTAGTTCATTGTATTACCTCAAACGCGGTAAATATCAGGAAATTCTCTAACGGTCGATTTCAATATCGAACCTTAACTTTTAGATTGAGATCAAACGAAAAATAAATAGATTTATTAGCTTAAACTTTAGGGATAAAAGGACTGAAATTTCAAATGTCAGTAGGTAAAAACAGATTGAGATAGCATACTGAAACCGGCTATAAATAATTTTTATTTATTTATTAACGACTCTCTAATATAAAGCGTCGTTAGTGAAAGCTTGACTGAAAATAACTGCAAAAATTGGTCTTGTAGTAACAGCTTCAAAGTTTCTTTTTTTTTTTTTTCGAAAAGATTTAGGCCGAGACATTTTCTCAGCAGCTTAATTGAACTTTTCAGCGAGCGCTTTATTCGCTCAGCCAGGATAGTGGTAACTAGCGCACAGGCATCAGGGCACTCCGGCTCCCTGAGACGCAAATTCCACTGAATGTATCTCGCGGTAAACTACTTGCTGGTGGGAATCTAATTGAGGTTAATAGACGAACTCAATCCAATTAGCTCAACCTACGCAGAATCTTCTCGTCCAAAATAGTGTGTCACAAAACACAAGTATATTTGACCAGTGTGTGTTGCTAGTGCTGGCTTACGGTACTAAGACGTGGTCGTTTATAACTGGCCTAATTAGAAAGCTCAAAATTAATCCAAGTGCGTAGAGAGAGCGATACTCGGAGTTTCAATGCGCGATCGAATAAAAAATGAGGAGATCCACAGAAGAATCAAAGTAGCCGGCATTGCCCGAAAAATTGCGAAACTTATGTGACAATGGGCTGTGCACATTGCTCCTAAAGCCGATGTTCGATGGGGTTAACGGGTTAATCGTAAAAAATTACTCTCATAATTTTTCCCTAATGCGCCAAAAGAAATATAACTTCAAAAATACACGAATTGATTTATCTAGCGGTAGTATTTATGGATGCTATTTGAAACTTGAATAACTAACTTAAAAAATATTTAGGTGAACGAGTGAAGGTAAATAGATGCAAGTTGTGTGAGAAATAAAATTTATATTTGAAAAGAGGTTGAATAAACAGGTAAAAATATTACCACCTATACAGTATCTATAATGTAATTATGCGGAATATGCATTATGAATAGGGTCACTATAAGGCGGACCGACGACCTGGTGAAGGTTTCCTGGTGGCGCAAGACCGAACGTTGTGGAGATCTATAGGGCAAACCTATGTCTAGCAGCGGACGTCTTTCGGTTGAATGAATAAAGGGCAACTACGAATCTCGAGATACCTTACAGAACTCAAGCTTAATATAGTGACTACTTACGTTGGAAATACTTTTTAATCCGAAAGTAAGAACCATCGAAAACTAAGTAAATAAATCCGTGTTTATCTCTATTAAAAGCTTTTTACGTAACGAGTGACCGTGAGGCGGTAAGGTGGGGTGTATTATCCGACTGGGGAGGAAGACTTCTGTTAATCCCCTGACTGTAGAGAAGTGTGAAAAACAACCGACCTCGACACAGATGGGCAGGCGACGTGGTCCGTTTTATGAACTAGAGACTCCAAATATAGTAGGCATGAATTTCCTTTTAGATTTGACCGACCATGCGATTCGTTTCTTTCGGATTAAAGTATACACTTTATATGGTTAAAATTACTTGTAGTATGTTTTATTGATGATTTGAATATATCATTAAATTACTCTAATGTTTTACATCTATTTTTATACTGAAATTTTGTATATGTATATTATAATCTATACTAATAAATAAAATTGAAGTGTCTGTTTGTAATGTCAAAAAAATTTTTTTTAATAAATATATATGAATGTATTTACGATACCCATACCAGAAATACAATTTTTAAAATTGTTGTCTGTCTGGTTGTTCCGGATAATCTCCGTAACGGCTTGACCGATTTTGACAAAACTTTTTTTGTTAGATAGCTGAATTTACTTTGCGTAACTTAGAGCATTTTCATTTTTCGAGTAAAAACATTAAAACTTGAAATTTCGAACAAAATCCGATCCAACGTACATTTTTACTGGCAAGTGTTTGAATTTGTGATAAATAGTTTAACTTTATCTTAGTACCGAAAAAAATTTAGGAAAATAATAAGGGTTCCGTATAAAGTAATTAAAATGCAGTGAAGAACATATGGAACGCGGGCGCAGCCGCGGGCGCGCGGCTAGTATTATATATATATTTCTATATTGGTAAAAAGTGCCTCGGTGGCGCAGTTGTATTACGGTACGACGGTTCTGAGGTCTCGAGTTCGATCCCCGGGTCGGGTAAGGTGTATTGGATTTTTCTACTCAGTATCATCCCGGAGTTTGGAATTTGTGCCCGATATAGCGACAGGCTCGCTCCCTGTCACATCTGGGACGGAACTAAGCTTGGCGAAATGTGGGTGGTGTAGTTCGCTATTTCACCTCTGCCTAACCCTTCGGGGAAACAGGCGTGGGCTTATGTTATGTATGGTAAAAAGTTTTTATTCATCAATATATAAATAAGCAAAAATAAAAATTCATTTTAGTACTTTTTTGATTATATTTACCAACTGATTTCTTTTTATATGAATTGTCTACTGATGCGCTGTGATAGTTAAACTGATTCGTATGGCGTGACGGCAAATGTGTTGGTAAATGACATTTGAATGTTTAACAATGGGCCCCGTGACGGTCAACTTTTTTTGTTTAGTGACTATAGTGCGTTTTATTTAATTTACGAATAATATTTGAAATCAATTTTTGTATTTTTCAATAATCAGCACAGTCGATATATTTCGATAATCGATCGAACGCGAGTATTTTTAAATAAGTAAAAGAAAAAAAATTGCAATATAGGTAGTTTACATTACTGGGAAGTCTGTTTCAAAAGGATATAGTTTAGTTTGTAGTGTAGGATGTTTTCTGTTACAGTTAGCTTCACAGTGAGTTATCTGCAACAGCGGCGGCGGACTTTGTGTGGCTTACCAAAAATCTTTGGACATTCACTAAATAATACTGACTTCTCCCCCTTGTTTGTTCACACATTTTTATGTTGAGTATATCACTGAATGAATATAACTATAATCTGTAGGCGTAACATATACATAGATTACCGATTTACCTGACAATAAGTTTAAGTATTATGTCAAGCAAGTTTTAATCTCAAAAGGTTATTACAGGGTGGATAATTACGTGAACGATAGTGATGTCTGGAATGAACCCACATCTCAGTGCTTCCACTAACATTATTAAGACAAAGATTGTATAGTTTTTTATATGACAAAAAAAAAATGTTATATTTATAAAAAAAAGAACCAGATCGAGTTTCTTGCCGGCTCTTCTCGACTGGGTTGTTTTCCGAACCGGTGGTAGTGTTTAGACGTTCATAAGCGCCTTCTTAGGGCCTAAATTGAATAAATAAATATTGATTTGATTTTGATTTTGATAGAAATCAAAAATGTTCAAGGATAGAATAATATAGAAAAATTAAACTCGCAGATTTAGAAAACATTGACGGATTTTAATAAAGTGATTATATCGCACATCTGTTACACTTATAACCCGTTCTGATAATAATATCTGTTTTATAACTCTCCTTCTATAGGATAAGGCTATATCGTCCGAGGCCCGTGGCAAATTCATTGGATGGGGCTCCAGTAAAAATCGTCAAGATGTAATTTGATTTTAATAAATCACTCAAGCGTTTAAATATTTGATCATGTCTAACTTTGATTGTATTTATAATTTTTTGCAAAATATTGTTAAAAATGTTAGGATTCTTCTGAGCTCGCGATATCGCCGGCCGGGGCCCCATCGGACCGGGGCATTTAGCCAGCTCTGCCACCCTTTTTTTTTTTTTTTGACGGGAGGAAATGCATTTACGCACTACCCTTACCTATTGTATTAGTGAGACCGAAGTCCCCCAATACAATAGGTAAGGGGGCACGGAGTTACGAGTTCCGTGCTAGTGTGGGACTCACCCGGGCGTGAAGCGCCCGGAAATACCCACTAAAACCCCCCGGGGCCGTCCGCTGCATTTGGGATGGGGGCAACACAGGGTGGCTTTCGCAAGCACCGCGTCGCCCCCTGCAGCGAACCCACCGGGCCTCGTCGTGCAATGGCCCAGTGGGGATGGGGGAGAATATTTCTCCACCCCACCTCTTCGCCCGCCTCTCGAAAGAGGCATGACCAAGATTGGTCGTCCATCCAGGGGGCAGGATATACTTCATGCCCCCATGAAATATGAAACACATGAGACAGACAGTGACGGGCAAAGAGAAAGGTGAAGAAACCCGTCACTGTTGAAAAGGAAGAAGAATGGGTCCCTCTCCTTTACTCACCTTGCCAGACCGACAAGACAAGCAAGGAGAGGGATACCCGAAAAGAAGAAGAGAAGAAGAAGACAGGTCCCTCTCCTCTGCTCATCTTGTCAAAACCGACAAGACGAGCAAGGAGAGGGAATCCCAAGAAAAGAGGGAGAAGAACAAACACACACCAAACAACCATCAACGCCGCCGAACACCACAACAACCACCACCACCAAACACCACAACACCCCCACACAACCAGGCCACCTCAGGGCTCCTACGACCGCCGGAAGCCCCTCACGTACCTGGCTCACCGCCCCCTGGGCCTCTTCCTGTGGCGAGGATGCGCCTGCGGATCCTTGCCAGCTCTGCCACCCTATGCTTACGCCAATAAGGAGAAGTTTAATTATGGAATTTTGTAAATGTATGTATGTATGTAGCTTTATATTTTGCTCGCTATATGAGAATTATGGGTATAGTTAAAAAGTAAAGGTTTACTTGGTTTTAACTACCAGATTATAATGGTAAAAGTTATAATGTCAATTTGGAAAACGAATATATACTTAACTCTGTATATATTGTCCGATTATTTTCTTACTATTACGAAGCCGCTTCGGAAGTTGTGACAGTTTTAGAATAATGCTATAGACATTTTAAGGCTGCCAGCCTTTTGCTGTTGGTTTTAGTATAACAATGTTATTAGTGGTATCCCAGTCTTTCACGAAGCTGCTATTGTTTTTAATGCATTAACTTGCACGATTCTGTACGATATATTTTTTTTATTGTGCACAGGAGGAGTGTATTGAAAATAATGACGCCAAAGGTTTATTCTGAGGTGACACGAAAACTTCAAGTTCATTCATAAATTACCCTTTTTGTTAAAAAATATTCATTTATAAAAGGTAGTAGTATTCCGTACAGATTAACGATTTATTAGTTTTATTTTATTATCTATGTAAATAAGACAGTCTGTTAAAAAATATTCGCTTAACTAAGACATAGGTTAGACTGTTTCAGTTCAAAGTTCAGTTAAAAACTTTATAAAATTTACTTTATAAATTAAAAAAGACAAGGAGCGGCCAGAAATAATTCAGCAACATTATTCCGAGGCAGCCTCACCTCGGGCGAGATCCCGTATCTCTACGAGGAACGTCAAGTGATTCAATTAGCCTCTCGGTTTCGATACTTGATACTTGTTCGAGACGTTAAACAGAATTAAGGTTCTTTTGGGATCAATTTTATATGAATCTATTTGCTTTTTAACTTGGAATTACATTAATTACACATAAATCAATTTACTAAATACCTATATATCTATTACAATTTATTTTTATATCATTCGAGCTGTAATTTGAGTTTATTTTTAACGTCACTGATTTATATGATTCTTAAGTACTTATCATGATCTGATTTTAATGTGTACTTAATACAAATTAAATTAATTCAAATATGAACCATAAAATCAATGTGAGATTTCAGGTGTCTATATGTTGGGATACTTCCGATAGATATACAAACAACCGAGCTGTTCGGAAATGTCGAGTAATGTATACTAAAATTGACTAAAAGTTAGGAAATATGTTTTATTATATAATATATTAACAAACTAAAAAGTATTTTTCATAGTTCGATAAAATAGCTACAGAAATATTGACGATGAAATAGAATATTACTTAAGAAAAACTATGGCCGCTGGAATACGATTTTAAACGGACGATGGTTGTAGTCACATCGAATTACAACGGTCGGTGTGAAATCCATTAGGTCTAACCGCTGGCTAATATCATGAAACTGGCGATGCAACTACAGTTGGTGGCATCCAACCGGGCCGGAGTCTGTCTGGTGTTTTCATATGTCGCTATATATATATATATGCAAAAATGCAAAAAATTATTGGAAATAGGTGAAGCAAAAATTGCCTGAAAATTTGAGCTTTTAATATTAACTGGTTAGTACTTTTTTAATTTTTATAACTCGGTGTCAGTTTGTGAACCGCAGCAGAATTACTCAGGATTGAGCGCTCTACAATAGTGCCTATTGCGTTCTACAATAGTGTGTATATATATATTTAATTTGACTTAATAATCTATGAAAATTTTATTCTACAAAAGGCTCAATATCTCGAGAAATATCGATCTCAGATATAGGGTTTAAATACATTTCGTAGATAATTAAATTTTCTATAAATGTTTTATTAAATACCTTTTCTGTATGTTCAGCCATTACTAAAATAACAACAAAAAAACGAGAAGTTTCTAGGAAAATTTGACTTTAGGGACCTGCACTGCCTCACTGGTGTGAGTAACAGTTAAGTCGCAATATGCACTATTGTGAGCATTAAGTCCCGAGTTCAAACGATATGATAGTTCAAAGTGCTACAGAGTTATAAACATTTAAAAAAAGCTTACGATAATTTTCAAACAATTTTTATTTCTACATATTTCGTCGGTCTTACTGTGTTTCACCATGGGTGGACCAGGAGACGGACGAAGAAAACCTCGTAAATATATTAAAGATGAAGAAGGTTCAAAATCCCGCGGCATTTTTTATACTCAGGTAACGGCCAAGCCGAGGTCCGTACTATTTTGGTAACCCTTGTGCTAGTTACCTTTTTGCGGTTGAGTGCCTTCAGCACTCACCCCCAGTCACGGTGAAGCTGTAAGGGCTCTTTCCGGTCAACAGCGTTAGCTAGTTAGAATACCTCGTTAAAAATGACAACGGTGATTTAAGTTACAGTCAGAACCTAGTCTTTCTCAGAGGGAGGAGGTATGTTGAAAGTTTAATGGCTACAGTCCCACATAACCCGACTGTATTCCTGCGTTGAGGACTGTTTCCCCAATAAAAAAGGTAAAATATGCTTGTCTTAAATAGAAACCTCTATAGTTTCTAGTAAATTTACGTTATTTATTCAAAACTAATTTCATTTACTCTCCTTTTAATACCAACGATAAAAGTTATCTAAACATCTTTCTTAATTAGTTTTATCTCGAAGTGCAGAATAGAAAAGCAATTTACTTTATTTATATTATATTAGATTAGTGCTGAGGTGCTTAGTTTTAATGTTATATTATGGATGATTTTGAGAATGCCTTTATGGTCTCTCAGTAGTAAGTCATGTGTGTTATCTTTTCCTTTACCTTTCTCATACTTACGTGGTGACTTTGACTAGGTACTTCCCTCCATTCAACTGAGAGATATCCGCTACTAGATATAGGTCTCCCCAATTAAGGGGTGGCTTGCAATAATCACCACGCTTGGCAGGCGGATTGGCGGTCGCAGAATGTATTTGTGGTACTCAGAGTATGATACTGCTGCCCATCCCTTGGTTTATTCCTTAATCGCCTTTTAAAAGATATAGGAAGATATAGGATGGTACAATTCTTAGCTGGCAGCACACGACTAGGAACTTGCTATGCTAAAATTAATGTCTTAATTTAAACACATAAAAGCCGAAATTTAAATACTCACACACTTTAAATTTATGTTAACTAAAGTACTTTTCTCATCATATGATGGTAATTCTTTCCCTCACCTACGTTTATAGTCACAGACGAAGTTTATAATCATAAAGACAGAAATAAAAGGTATTGTGACGTATGCAGTTGTATTTTGAGACTCCATTATACCAGAATTTAAGTCGTTGAAAATAGAAAATCTTCATTTAATTAGATATAACAGGCAAATCGTTTAATAAAACACAATCTCATGCTGATTAAGGTCATTACTTTCAAAATTGAGCATTGTTCTAAGGTAGACGAGGTGCTTGGTAGTTACACACCCTAAATAATTTAGTCACAAACACTTTCTTTGTACAAAATGTCACCTAAGCTAAGCAGTAATCGATGTTTTGTCGCATGTCTGTTAAGGTTAAGAGAATTAGGCAATTCCATAACCCTTCCAACCATTTATTTTATTTTTGACAGTTTGCATACAACTCAAATAGTGATGTCCTTATGCGTTACTAATTCGATTTCCTACAACGATTAATTTTATTTGTGAATAAGTATAATCGATTCAACACATTGATAAGTGTGTTATTTTTGCTCAAAATTTTTGTTTTATTATAATAACATACCCAGGCGTTTAAATAACTAATATTTTATGTACTAAAATAAACCATTTATACTACGGTAAATGTATTTATTATTTGGCAACATCAATCAAGCAGGTCATATAGAACATGAATAATTATATACAAAATAAGTAAATTAATATTTAATATACACTTCATTCAATGAAAATATTTACATAATCTGTGGGCTCTATTCGATGATAAATGTCGGAGCTAATAGGCATGCCGCTTCACTGTACAAAAAAAAAAAAACAGCGTTCATGAACTGTTGCATCTTTTTGTTCAAGGTTGCCTATTAATAATTATAGAACTTCATAGGCGTGCATATGTCAAAAATAAAATAAATGGTTAGAAGGGGTATAAAACCTAGTTTAATGTATGTATGCAGCATGCATGCACGTAGCATAAATTTAAATGAAGTTTACTCGTACTAAAGGGAATAACATACGTATGTATTTTTTCTAAGTTTATTTAGAAGGTTTAAAGCTCATTTTTCTATTCTTATATTATAGAGCATGAACGTGATATAGCAATTGCGTCGTTTTTTATATTACAGTCATATATGACGGTTATAGAAACTTTTAATACAAATAAACATTGTGTTATAGATATTGTTATGAAAAATAATATTTTACCATAATATAAGCTCACGGCTCTTATCCCCGAAGGGTTAGGCAGAGGTGAAATAGCGAACTACACCCACCCACATTTCGCCGAGCTTAGTTCCATCCGAGATGTGACAGGGGACGAGCCCGTCGCCATATCGTGCACAAATTCCAGACTCCGGTATGATACTGAGAAGAAAAACCCAATAATATAATTTTATAAACATTTTAAACGTGTGGAATAGGGAGCTTATGTAATTCCTTGAATATTATTTAGTGTAGTGGGAATAAAACAAATTGTACATATTCACCAATAAAAGGAAATATGTATTTATAATTCAGTAAACGAAATAAGATTACAATAATAAATTACTATATTTGGTTTTTCATTTATTTTCTAGGAGCGTTATTATGTTGGTTTATTGGATTGTCAAATAATGGGAAAGAATTTTCGAATGGCTATGCGTACCGGAAGACGCAGCGTGGGTAGGCCACCTCCCACAACATGGGCCGACGACGACGGTGAAGGTCGCGGGAATCCGCAGGGTGCAGGTGGTGCAAGACCGGTCGTGGTGGAATTCTTTTGAGGAGACATACGCCCAGCAGTGGACGTTTTTCGGTTGAACGGGAAAGAATTAACGATTTTTTAATCATTCTTTTTCTACAGTTAAATATAATCACAACTATATATATATAAAACATTCCACTATATTAAAGAAGTGATTGACAATGTAGAATTTAATGTACATTGCTAAAATAAAGCATATTGTTTGAAGACAAATTTAATAAAGTAAATTTCTAACTTAATCTCAGTATTAATAGTAAAATATTTTATTACGTAAAATTTATAGTTTGTTGAATCATGAATAGTAGACCATAATATTTACTTAGGATATATTAATAGGTATGAATGTAGCATATTATGTAGCAATATCTGCATTTCTTTTGTTTATTCTATATGATTTTTCCCTGCGGCTTCGTGTAAAGATGTAATTTTCAAATTGCAGGTCTACTGTACAACACTCATATAGAATAGTTATATTCAAATAACATAAATCTAGGATTAAGTATTTTATTAAACAAACTCAATATAACAAAAAATTTGACATCGACAAATAAAAATGATAAATAAAAATATATGCGTAAAATGCAAATAAAACAACAGCCTCTGTTATTTATTTCCATTTACGACGTTTATCTCACAATTTACCATTCATATAATACAGCCAAAGTAATGGTTTGTTTTGTTAGGAACGCTTCGGGAAAAAAAATAAAAGCCGACACTATAGAATTTCGTTTATATTTTGTAACTCTACGTGTTCCGGTTCGATGTCTTGAAAATGACAGGAAAAAATCGTTGGCACTTGTTAAAATATTGAACACTCAAGCTAGAGTACGAATAGCGTGGTTATACGCGCTTCAATCACATTCTGATTTAAAAAATTCTATTGTCGGGTTCCATAAGCGTGTCCCTGAGGATATCTCGGTCGTGAGAACTTAGTATAGAAACGCTTTCAGACTTGTTCAGTGTCGGCTTCGATTTTCGCTTTAAAATTATTGCCTGTGAAATAGATAGCAATGTTCACAATGTAGTGGTTGTCTGAAACGTTCGCTGGCCTTTGTAGTTGTTTGCTATTCTAAATTTGATTTTTCGAATTTGGAATCTAACAATATTTCTTTTGTAAATACAAAACATTTTGTTGACAGTGTGCAAAGAGAATTTAGATTATGTATTATATTTACTTACACTAAAAATATATCATATGAATAATTTTAAATTCATTGTTGTTGTCGAATATGTTTTTTTTCACTGATGCCTTTTTCAGGTTTTCATATTTTGTTTTATAATATATATTTATGAATGCCAATACCACAGACTAGATAAGCTAATCAATATAATAAGTGACATATGAAGTTTAGTTTCTTCGTATATTAAAGCAATGACATCTATCATGTAAATAAAATGTTTTAATATACTGGTTTATTTTGTTTTTGTTGCGATTTTGAAGCGATAATAGCGCAGTGGATAGCGGACGCGGGTCGAGCCCATCTATCCAACTCTAAAATCAACCTGAGCTTTCGATGTAGGAAAACATCGTGAGGAAACCATAGCATGGTGGTCGTGCATTTTCTAATAATGTCCGCCTGGGTGGCTACTACCTTCAAGTTTGAAAACTTCGCCAAATACCAATAGGTGTATTCCGGTAGCATCACTTGAGAACCAGTACGTTAGGCTTAGTGTGTTTACCATCCTGGACCACATCGTCACTTAACAATCAGGTGAGATTGTGCTCAAAGCACTGAGCCTAGACCGTGTAAAAAAGATTCTAAATACAAATTTGTTTGAAAACAATGTCCCAATTCATATATTGGCTAAAAATAAAAATCAAATTTCGGCTAAAAATCTTATACACCAATGTCTTATTGACCAATCTACCACCAGCTATCAAACAGTGTTTCTTTTAAAAAAGTTCATTATTGTTCCCAGAAAGAAAATCGATGAAATGTTTCGGTTTTTTTTTTACTGCGATAAATACAATCAGTATAACAAAAATATAATTTATTAATGGTTTATAAACCTGGACAAATTCAGTAACGTGTCACGTTCTTACAACTAAAGGGATAAAAAAGAATACGTTATTTCAGACTCCCTGGAATTGGTCGGCGCAAGGATAAGCCCCTGACGGCGATATCATCTCCTCGCTTGATAAGGGAATTAAATTACTTGAGCGTGCTCGTAATTACAATCTGGAACATGCCACGATATCTGAAAATTAAGAGTAATTTGTCGGAATATGCTTCACATGATTGATTTAATAATATGTAAAATATTTCTTGTTGACTAACGGCATATATTGTTTCTGTTTTTATATAAACAACAATACATTTTTAACTAGCAATTTTTGCGCGCATTTATGCTCCCCAACTCTTTTTTATCTTTCTTTATTGAGTATGATTCGACTCAAGAGAAATCATTATCCTCCATAAAAGAAATCAAACATTAATGATTAATGTTTATGATTTGTTACACATCAATCAATTATAATTTGTTGAAGCTACTTTGTTCAAAAAAAAAAAATAAATTTAAAAGCTTCAAGCTAAAATATGGATTCTGTAGATTTTGAACCATATTTTTTTACTTTTTTTGATGATCCACGTAAAATATTGTTAAGCGTTTTATTTAAAAGAAATGCGGAATGTCCTTTATTTTTTTATTTATAATAACTTTTATTATTTGTAGGTTATCTCTGAGTTATTTGTGGAGATTTGCTTGTTCATTTAGTAACCAATATTTTTAGTTGTGTATCTTGCAGTAATTGTCCTATATTATGTAATATTGGTAAAATAGTCGGTTGGTATTTGTTAATATAGCTTGGTGATTGTGCACAAGTGAAATGTATTGAGAAAAATGTCTGTTACACACGGATCGTAAATTCTGAAATGTCATAAAAACTAAGAAACTAAACTAAGAAAGGCCCGTTATTTTGTTGGAACACTAGATTACAGAAATAAAATAATCTCGTCTTAAAATACCCATACTCATGGCCGTAATAAATGATTAAAAAAAAAACTAACAGACACATAAATAGTGGCTTTTAGACTAGGCAGTGATAAAGAAAGATATACAAATAACATAATTTTCAGGGCATCTAGAAGCGAAATGTGATATACAAATTTATATTGAAGACTAGCTGTGTGGCCGCGGATGCGTTTCATGTATTCTTCTATGCGCAATATAGCTTTTAAATTATAATTGGAAAATAATGTTTTAATGGTGGTGACCATGGAATCGTTTTTAATAATAAGTTTTAGTTCTTTGCGCGGAACACTAATTAATTAATTTGCTAAATATTTTTTTGGCTCTAACAGATATCAAAGATATTTCTCACAAGTTCGAATACCTGTCAGTTTAACTGTGCTTTGAATCGGATTTATTCACAATTTCATGAGTTAGAATTTATTTACGCAGAACTCTTTTATATTTGAAAAATAAAAATGGCCTAAGTTTTTGGAGAGTAATTTCAGCTATCTGCAAGAAAAAACTCCGCGAAAATCGTACCGGGAGTTCGAATAGATTAGCAGGAACAAACAGATTTTTTTTTAAATATTGTATTTTTGGTTTAGGTGTCGTATATACATTCATATGTATTTAATAAAAAAATACAAACACACACTTTAATTTTGTTCATTAGTATAGATGTCTATTTCGAACTTATTGACCTTATCTGCCCTTTCTTGTAGCTTGTACTCCATAAATGTTAATTCTACTTAATAAGAATCTATAAATATTGTCTATTGTGTTGTGCATATACGTAATCATTATATAGATCTAATGAGGTTGTAAGTTTAAGTTTAAAAAATAAAACATAAATAGTTTGATAGATTTATTCATATTCTCAACTAAAATCATGACATTGTTTCCGGCTGTACTCGTATATTACAATTTGTAGACATATGTATTCTTGAATACTTTATGTTTTTTTTTTTCGTTACGCACCTGTACATTTAGCATCAATATGAGTGCAGTGATTATTCCCGCACAACACTGCTATATGTAGTTTTGTTTAATTTTATTATTATCCTTTCTGTAATTCATTGGTATGTGTTGTGTGGTAGATAAATAAACTTTCTTTTAGTATTAAAAGGTACTGTTGTTATATGAAACTCCGGTTTGTCTGCGCGGGAACCTCACCTCGCCTCGCTTTTCGAGTACTTGGTTAAACCACTATTTTATTTGACATCAATAAATAAAAACGTTTATTAAATTAAAATTTAATAATACGTATTAAATACTTGCACAAGTCCAACGTATACATCTTATTTTAGTGTAATGCCGGTAGCGTTCGCTTAAACAGATAGAACTCAAGAGACCGCATGTTTTTATTTATAACTTAGTTAATGCTGTTGACTGGGAGGGACTTTACGGCTTCACCGAACTTTGTGGACGAGCGCTGAATACACTCAGCCGCAAAAGGTAACTAGCACAAGTACGAACCACGGCTTGGGCGTTACCTATGTACAAAAAATTTCGCGGAATATTAATCAAAATCAAAATAAAAAAAATATTTATATTTAGGCCCTAAGAAGGCGCTTATGAACGTCAAAAAACTGCCATCGCTCCGGAAAATAACCCCAGTCGGGAAGAGCCAGCAAGAAACTCGTCTGGTTCATTTTTTTTAATATAATAATATCATTTTTTGATTGAATTTTGAGAATTTATTGATCAATTTCTAAAGTTGAATGATAATAAATAATGACAAATTCATACTTAATTTTGGATGTCGAAACAAAAAAATAACTGCTAATTTAGTTACGAATAAATAAATATATCTATCATGTAGCATTTAACCTTTTAACAATACTCAATGTACCTATAAACTAAACGAAAAAAACCCCGATAATATTCGTAGATAGTACAACAAACCATAAGCTTTATAACAAAATATGGCTCGATTTATCTGAACACGCAAAAAAACAACCCGAATTCCTGTATGGTTCACGTATATTCACGTAGCGGGGCCCGATATGTTGGCATCCTTCCCGAAAATCGATCTACCTACATATTTACTTGGTACTTTACAATATCTTTAGTACATGATATGTACTATGTAATGAATATAGGTAACAGATATTCGGTCCACTTGATATTAGTGACTATAATTTTTGACTTTAACTAACCTTACACATAGACCAAATAATATTCTTATTCGCTGAATTATAAGGAACGTCTTGTGTGACTCTGCATGGAAACTTACTCTTCAGACTTCAATATACTAAAGTGTGAGCAATATTACCTTGCATCAGAGGTGACGCTTCTGTAATTGATCCTTCCACAGGTCTTCCACTGGTCACTACCCCATGATTAGGAATATTTTTTATGTCCTTTAAAAAATCTATTAAAACATAAATACATGGACACAAAACTGATTATTTAATTGGATTAAACATTGCAATGGATATCATCAAGTGTAGAAACATTATTTTTAGTAATTGAAGCGATAATGGCGCAGTTGGAAGTGTGGTGAGATTGTGATATCAATGGATGCAGGATCGAGCCTACCTATCCAACACTAAAATCGCCAATTAAGAACTGGTGAAATTTTGGTCAAAGCACTGAGCCCATACAGTGTAAAAAAAAATCTAATATTTTAGAAAATCCTACGACTCGTTAAATACGAAATAGATTTTACTTTGGAGTTTTTGGCGGGATCTCAGTCTGACATGTAGCAATTGTTTTCTTTAATTCATTAAACTTGTGTAATTGTCTCTATATCATGTAATCTTGGTGGTGGCGTTTTGTGTGAAATAGTTTAGTTATTGTGTTCAAGTTAAGTTTATTATAGAAGACAACGCGTAGCATACATTCTGAGGTGCCGACAAAGCTCCATGGAAAGTTTGAGCAGGATAGGCCACCGTTCTGTTGGAGCTTGGTAACGCTGATACAAGATTGAAAATCTTACCTACATGACATTGGCACAAATTGTGTGTACACACAGATTGCCATTAACTAAGAAGAAGAAGAAGGTTTTACTTTTACCATTATCTACTAAATGATATCACCACCATCTTAGTTTATAATGTATGGAGAGGTATCTATTTTTATTATTAGTGGCATTTTTCGTGATATCGTTTATTTATTGGTTGTAAATAAAGTGCAGTAATACAATGAAAAAAAAAAACACAATACGAATTTTAATACTCTTAAAGTTAAAGTTTTCTAAAAATTATTAAAAAATACTGCCCAATTCAAATAGAGCGTTATGTTATGAAAATTTAATGAATATATTTTCAAACCACATGACATTGGCAGAATTGTGTGTTGCCATAAACTGAGAGGAAAGGGGTGTCATATTACGGTTTGAGAACTCAGCAACTTTACACAATTTTCAAGTTCATTTTGAACTTTGATCATTTAAAATTTCCATTAACCAGACAAGGTAGTGTTTACCGCATTTGTTTATATTACTTCGACACTACCGAAAAGTTTTTATAACGAAGTTGGATAACAAGAGACTCTGACTTAATCTTTACTAACAATGTTAGTTGTAAACTATTGTCGGCTTTATTACAATATTGATAAGATTCAAAAACGCGTTTGTAACATTCAGTCAAACGTTGCGAAGGTAATTTGTTTAGTTAAAAATAAATTCTATTTTCATGAACCATTTTTAGGTTAGCAATTAAAAAGTGTTAATTTCCTCGTTGAGAGTGGAACCTTTTGAATTGAAAATATTATAAAAGAACGTTTTTATTTTTAATCCGCTGCTGTGTATTTTTGTGATTACGATTACTGTTTAAAATATTTTTTTTAATAGATTGTCCACTACGTTTATTGTGTTTTTGACAATTTGTACTAGTGATTACAACAACGTAACTAGAAATGGATTTTAATTTAATATTAATAGATTAGCTCTTTCTTATCTTCCCCGACTTGTTTTTTAAAAAAAAAAACAATACATGCTGATAAAGCTCTTTGAGATCAGATGTAACGCTTTTGCATTTGGTGATGACAATTTTTTTCAAAGATTTAGATGTGAGTAGGTACTAATTGAAATATCTATACTAATAATAAAATCATAAATTTCACGTGTCAGTACATTTCCAATTTTTGTGTAAAGTACTAAAATTAGGTAATTAAACACATTTCTATCATTTTTAAAAATGTCTGTCTGTCTATTTGTTTGTACAGGTATCAATTAGAAAGTACTACGGTATATTTAAAAATTTAATTATAAAGCATATTCCGGAGTAGCATCAAAGTTTTATTTCATTAAAATTGGTCCACTCTATCAAAAGTTATAGTAATTTGAATGACACGCGGCGGAAATTTTTTAGCTATCATTTAAGCATATAACAAATCGTATACATATGTATATTATAAATATTGGTCTGTTGTAACAAGTTTTATTTATCTTCTTTTTAGATGCCAAAAAACTTTATGTGGCGCATCCAATTAACCACAAAACTAATGGACATTATTTATAACTCGGTGATTTTTGTTCTTAACTGAAGAATTATACAGGGTTAAATATACTATGATGATTGATTCGACCGAGAGACGTCCACTGGTGGACATAGGTCTCTCTCAAAAAGAGAGGAATTGCCATAATAGCAACGCTTGGCAGACGGGTTGGCAATTGCAGTCAGGTGTTTGTGGTGCTCAAAGGATGCTGCCGCCCATCCCTTGGTTTATCTCTTAATCGCCTTTTACGACACACACTGGAAGATATGGGGTGGTGCCATTCTTAGCCGGCACTTCACGGCCGAAATAAACTATGATTAGTTAAAATCCATCAGGGATTAAAGCACTCGTGAATGAATATATACAATTTTTACATTAAACATGACTCATTCAAACTCGTATATACACTAGTCTCGCCAAGGCAAGCGTTTGTTAGTGTACTTGAAAAGTTTATATAGGGAGGCTCTTTAGAAAAAGTTGGTTAAAGCCGTCCGTGAATACCTATTCAGTCCGAGAGCGTTTGAAGAAAACGTTTGTGATGCTCGCTTTTTTCCCCTTTTTTTCATTAATTTATCGGTTCGCCTGTGGGCCGGCGAAGTCGATTTGTATGCGTAATGCTTGTCACTGAATTGGTATGTAAAATTTTATTACTCTTAATTTAATTTACGAACCTTTTAAGACGAGCACCAGATGATAAATGTTACCTCTGTTTCTGAACTGATCTACGGTTTGTTGATTAGAAAGGCCTTCTGAAGGCAGCTCTTAAGGCTTTCAGTAAGGAAACCTATTTGATCCGGATCTCTGCTTGAGCTATTCTATCTGAGCTGTAAATTTACTCAGCGTTATACTTAAGGGGAAAACTACGGATCCCAAGGTACATGTAGTGTGCAGTGTAATGATTGTTACGCTAGTGCATGAAAGTGACATTGTATCTCACTTGCGGTAGATATAGGAAGTCTATGTTGTTGGAGATTGGAACACGACCTAGGCCGCTAACGAAAGAGACCTCGTACGGTTAGTATTAAAAAATTGTTTCTGGTGAAAAACAGGTATGATTTTCTAAAAAAACTATCCTATCAACAACTAAAAAAAATCTATACTAAATCTAAAATTAGATCATGATTGTGATTGGCGCAGTATCTCTTCTTCCATACATCTCTATCAGCCACCATGTCTTCATTTACTACTTTTGCTCTCTCACGCACTCCATTCATTTTTTCTTTGGGCGTCCCCTCTCTATCCATCCCATGACTATTTACTTAATTTTGTACTTTAGATTAATAATTAGATTCCAAAACATAACTTTTCGGATAGGCAAATCAAATCAAATAAAAAATTGTCATTACCGTGGTTACTGCTCATATGAAAACGTTTATGAAATGATTTATATTACAGAAAATAAATTATAAACGATTCCCATTTCAGTTTCAATCCAATCCCGGACTTTCTTTTTATCCAGTTAATGATCACATCCATTTCTACAGATTTCCTTCATTTCCCCTGGTCGTTCATTTTTCTTTTCATTCAATATCTTATCGGATTATATAACTCGTTTTGTGTGAATATTAATTTCATTACTTCTCTTACATCTAATATGTTCCACCGTATACGTTTGAATCTTTGCAAGAATAAATTGCTGTGGAAAATTTTAAGATTTAATATAGGATTACTTACTACTTGTAAAATGTAAAAATGTTATTTTTTTAATTATAAACGTCTTCATGTTATCTATCTTGGGCATAAATAAATTAATAACTAATTAAATAATAAATAACTAAATACTACGTAAATGAATGAATATAAAATGTAACAAGTTAGTAAACAGACGAAGTTGATTCTTCGTGAATTCGTTTTGAAGCTAATAATTTCTTTGACTTTGATCATGATCTCTACTTGTACCATACATTGAGTTTATATTTGTTAAATTGAATGTGAAATTTGATCTCTTTTCTGAACCATTTACAATGTTTTTATTTATACTAATAAATAAAATTGAAGCGTCTGTTTGTAATGTCAAAATACCATTTTTTACTAATGACATATGAATGTATAATATAATGTTCGATACATAGCTATAAGAAAATTACCGATTTTAAATTTTTTGTCTGACAGTCTGTTTGTTCCGGGTAATCTCTCTAACGGCTGGACGGATTTTAATAGGATTCTTTTTGGTAGATAACTGAAGTTACACCAAGTAACTTTGGGTACTTTTGATTTTCGTAAATAATTAGGGTTCCGCGTAAAAAAATTAAATGCACAGTTTTACGGGCGAGTATTTGAATACATGGGAAATATTTTTACTTTATCATAGTACTAAAAAAATGTCGGAAAATAACTAGGGTTCCGTATAAAAAGATTAAAACGCAGTGAAGAACATATGTAAAGCGAGCGCAGCCGTGATCACGCCTAGTACTGTTACGTACATATGCGTAACTATCTAATAATGACGCATTACAAATACATTATTTGCTAATGCCACCTACAGTTAAAAAGTATTTACATGTAGTTACAGATTTACAATTCACATAACTTATGTTCAAGATTAAAGGTGGAATTTGGTACATAAGTACAGACATCGAAGGCATACTTCGAGTTTCTTTCAAACAGAGAGACATAGCTTTGTCGATGTATTATAACTTCCATTGTCTCGGCGTGTAATTAAACACTACAACACACACCTTTTCAATGACGTGTGTTCTTTCGTTTTGCATTTTTTTCTGTGTTCCATTTACATTTCAGAATATTGACATATGTATATATATATGTTGTATATATGATATGTATGAAGCGATGATGGTGAAGTGGATAGTGCGGCATGGACGCGGGTTCAATCCTCCACCTATGCAATTCTAAAAGTCAGCCTGAGCTTTCGGTGAAGGAAAAAACATCGTGAGGAAACCATAGCATGGTGCATGGTAGGGCATTTTCTAAAAATGCCCGTCTGGGTAGCTTCGAAAGTTCGAAAGTAAGTTCGAAAACTCTGTCGCCAAATAGCAATAGGTGTGTTTCGGCAGTATCACTTGAGAATCAATATCTAGGCTTAGTGTGTTTTACCATCCTGAACCACATCGTCACTTAACAGCAGGCGAGATTGTGGTCAAAGCACTTAGCCTATACCGTGTATAAAAAAAATTGTTGGTTAAAAAATTGAAATTCGGATTTAGAACGCGCACTTACTTATTTTATTTTCTCGACGTTTCGGTCTGGTTTCACAGGCCGTGGTCACGCGTCTCGTGAGGTGTTGCTGTGTCTTCGTCAGCGCAGTAATAATAGGGAACTACCCTCTCGCCATAATGCTTGCAATGATTCTTTTCACAAAAATCGAAAATGTACAGATACGTGAAATTTACAACTTTATTATTAGTGTAGATATGTTTTACAGAAAAGAGGTTTCTATTTTCAATGAATTCAAATAAATTTAAGCATAACATATAGAAGAAGGTCTTGACAATAATATCAATAAATATTTTATAACAAGCACCCTTGACTGTAGGGCCTCACGTAAACGTCTGTCTTTTTTTTTTATTTGGAACGTCTCGTAGTCCATTTCTCCAGCTCATTTTTGTTAATACACGATTTGTGAAACTGTGTATTTCGAGGTCGCATATTTTTAAAGATACTGAAATCTATGTTACTTTGTCTTTGTTTAATTTTAAAAAAAAAGAGAATAGGTATGCTTACTGATTATTTATGAGTAGAAAGAGAGCACATGATGCTTTAACATGACGTCACACTAGGCGTGCTTCATACGAGTTCTAATTATTTATTTACATGGCATACCAACAGAGTACAAACAAATGAAAAAAACAAATAAAACATAACAATGTTGTACCCTAATTAAAAGCGAGTATACAAGCATACAATATTTTCGTGCATTTTTTTTTTTTAGGAATAATTAAACATAATTGTAAATTGTTTTATTAGTAAAGTTACTGAAAACAAATTGAAATCATTTTAATACGTCAATAACCGCATTACCAATTACAGTATGTATTATAAATACGCCAAATGTTGCCTGTTTGCCTAAATTCGTTTGAATAAAGCTAGTAGCGAAAGGTACATACATGCAGGGCCTGAGATATCTCAATAACTATGCTATACTAATGTACGTTGTGCAGGTAAGGCACAGAGCATCATGTTGATCATTTTAAAATACTTATTTCAAAACATACAAATACTGTGAAAGCACTTGCCTGAATGAGTGAGAATGTAAATGCGACACGGATGCTGATACGAGGCATAGGCGCCGCCATATTGGCCTTGACTGTCTTGCCGAGCGCCTTTCACTTTACCACTACTTTGTGGGCCGGCTGTAATTCAACATGCGATAGATGGACGAACAGTTCTAACCAACAGTTCTATAATAAAGGAAAATAGAAAGAACGCATTTGATTTGATGAGACGAAGGTCAAGCTCAATTACTAGTATTTCAAACAACTCTAAATAGCAACTAAACATTAGCAACCAGAGACAGAACAATCCCAATCCGGCTGGTCCCCGTGGTTGCACGACCCCCCCCCCCCCCCCCCCCATAGAAATACATCCCTACATCAAAATAGAAAATACAACAAGGTTTACATTGCAACGTTAAACATTAGGACGTTGATGTCGGACAACCGATTACAAGAATTGGAAGAAGCTGTAACACCTATAAAATGGGACGTTATAGGTCTTTGTGAAGTAAGAAGAATAGGAGAAGAGATAAGAGAATATGACAAATACATTTTTTTACATTAAAGATCATAAAAGAAATTTACAAAAACACCACAGCAACAGTTCAACTGGAACAACAAGGCGAAGAATTTAGAGTTCAAAAAGGCGTTAGACAAGGCGATCCACTTTCCCCAAAACTTTGTACAGCAGTGCTGGAAAATATATTCAAGAACTTAGACTGGGGACATTTTGGAATTAATATTAACGGATTGAATCTAAATCATTTAAGATTTGCCGACGACATAGTAATTTTCGCTGAGAATCCAAGCATACTACAAATTATGTTACAACAATTAGATGTAGAAAGCAGGAAAGCTGGTTTATCAATGAACCCAACTAAGACTAATGTAATGACGAATGCTGTAAAAGAAAATATAGTAATAGGACAAGAAATTATAGAATATGTAGAGGAATATATATATCTAGGACAACTTATTTCAATAAAAGGCCAGGATTCTAAAGAAATAGATAGAAGAATATGCAACACTTGGAAACGGTATTGGTCTCTAAAAGAATTAGTTAAAAATGAAACAATTCCCATGGCAATTAAAAGCAAATTATATAACACATGTATTCTACCATGTCTTACTTATGGATGCCAAACTTGGCATGCGACGAGCAAAAAACAACAAAAAGCTAGTAGTTTGTCAACGCAGCATAGAAAGAAGCATGCTTAACATAAAGAACAAAGATCAGCGACGTGTTACAAAAAATAAGAAAACTTAAATGGAACTGGACTGGACATATAATGCGGACTAGCAAAGAAAAATGGACTAAGGATGTAATAGAGTGGTATCCAAGGAACGGGAAACGACAACGAGGAGGCCAAATCAAAAGATGGGAGGACGATTTACCAAAAAGATAGAGAAGGTGTGCCAAGGATAGAGAGACGTGGAAACATTTGGGGCAGGCCTATGTCGACAGACAACCTGACCAAGGTGGTTGCTAATAAATAAATTTACTATTTTGCTATATAAATTAGAATTAAGAATACTGCTGTTTTATAAGAATAGCATGTAAGTTAAAAAGGTCAGCGAACAAAGGCTTTTATTATTATTATTATTATTATATAGATGGACGAAAAAATTGGAGATGATGGAAAAAAGTTTTACTTTAATAAATTATGCCTCTGTGATAACAATTATATTCAACTGTATGATGATGCGTAAAGTAATGCTCTTGAATTAGTTTACATAACTAACATTCTGATTATTAGAACTTTAATGGAAGACTTTACTACAAATAAGTTTTTAAACTTCCAAGAGAACTCTCGCGTGGCGCTGATCTACGGACTAAGAATTAGAAAAGACCGCTTTAAGAAATGATTTTCCTAATTCCGTTACATAAAAGTTACATTAAAAAGGTGCCATAGAAAAACCAAATACTTATATGTATAATCGAATAAAATATTCGTCTTATAAACGTTCTGGCGACATTGACTGATACTTCAAAACGGCCTCCATTTATCAATAAAAAAGTCTTCGACTCGGATTTAGTCAAAGTTAAAAGGAAACGGGCCCGTTAACAAGATAAGAGGGAACTCACCGATAATGGGCTTTTTGTCGCCGGCTACGTTCAGGATTAAATTGCCGAAAATGTCCGGGGCGCAAATTTAGTTAGGCCGCGAGCATATATTCCTAAACTCTAATGGTTTGTGTGAAACATGTTCATTAATTATTAACATCGTAATAATCTGTTACGGTCGAAATAAAAGGTTGCGAAATGTCGACTGGCTACGGTTCATAATAATAGAATATTATCGTATAAAATTGGCAATATATGTATATGGTATATAAACCACGTCCATGCTCCTACGTTTTGATTTTTTCAATAAGTTAATTTTTATACAATTAAGGAACATGCCTATATGGAATATGAAAAATTAATATCCGTCCAATTTTGGAGGAAGAATCAGTCCGAGCTGCAATTGTCCCTTCAGGCTTTATAGTTTTTTCATGAGTGCCCAACGTGATAGCAATATATACCTGAAAACCTACTGAACATATTATATATATATCTATACTAATAATAAATCTGAAGTTTTGTCTGTACATATAATTTTTTTTTTTCAAAATTTTGTGTCAAACGTCTATTTTGTCTGTCGGTCTGTGTGCATGTCGGAATTTAACTCAAAAACGGCTTGACCGATTTTGTAGAAAGTTTGTACATGAAAGGTATATGTCAAAGTACTATTGATAGGCTATAGAGATCTTAAAAATATTTACATAATTCATGAATAAAAAAAAACTAAAAAAATTCTGTTCGGCTTCAACTCAAAACCGAGTGACGATTTTGATAAAATTTTATGTATACACAATATGTGTTAATTAGTGATTCATATTTTTTTTTTTTTGCTCGACAACATATATACTAGGTGTGTGGTTTGTCTGTTTGTATAGATATATCTCAATAGACTCAAAAATAACATGACAGATTCGAATGAAATTTGGTATCAAGGAAGCATGTGTCGTTTGGTAACTAATAGACATAAATAAGAAAATCAGGACCAATATAAAACACGTAGACAAAGCCGTGAATAAAAACAAAGGTTTTTTTGAATAGTCCCTTGTCACGTGGGGATATAATTGGACAGTATAGTTACACACATTAGTTGATACTAGTGCTCGTCTGTGATCGAACTTCTACCATAATTCATAAAAATGCTATTAATTTTGTTTTCACTGCCAATTGCGTAAAGTATAACCTTCTCAAAGTCAATATTCTGTGTCCACGGTAAATAAATGTCAAGTCTGACATTGACATCTTATTGATATTGCATTGGTAATCGTAAGGGATATAACGATAGATGTCTGTCTGTGTCAAACTAATGGTAGTGTGTGAACTGTATTGCTTTGTTAATTTTTTATGCTTATTAAAAAAAAAAAACATTAGCATTCTGAAGTCCTTCTCTATATAAACTATAAGTGTGCGAAATTGCGTACTCCTCCGTCCGCGCAATTTTCGTAAAAAGGGGTACAAAGTTTTTGCTGCACATATAACGATTATTATTGAATAGGCACACATGTGTACCCGGAGCCTTACTATTTAATCTTAGTTCTAAGCACCACGTGAGCGATGTAATGGTCGCACTGGTAACACTCTACCCCGTGCAGGCTGAAGGCCGTCCTTTGACCTAGAAACGTTCGGGTGTGGGGAATTGGTGCTGCGGCCGACAAGGGACGCCTTGTAATCAATGTATCTGCTATTATACTGTATACTATATAACTGGTATATGTATAATAATTGGTTGTCGAATATTGTATTGTAATTAATTCTGAATACTATCCATGATAATGACTTACGTGGTGACTATTGTATGTACCAATAAGTAAAGTAGGTAATTGAAGCTTAGGATATAAGCTTTTGTGGCAAAACTTATATGCTTTCCAGTATATTGGGCATATATGTGGAAGCAAGTGTGTCGACTAGACGTGTCGTGTTTACCTAAAATAAACTTCGAAGTTTGTGTACAGTTTCTTTTTTGTTTTTATCTTATAATTAAAACAAATTGTATTTTCTTGCTTGTGCTTGCGTCGGCATAGAAATATATAAATACTAGCTGTGTGCTCGCGGCTGCGCCCGCGTTTCATATGTTCTTCACTACGTTTTATTTTCTTTTATACGGAACCGTAATTACTTTCCTGAAAAAAATTTGTTCTAAGAAAAAGAAAAATATTTCTCATAAATACAAACACTTGCCCGCAAAACTGTGCATTGAATCGGATTTTATTCAATTATTTGTCAGCTTTAATTGTTTTTACGTGGATCCCCAATTATTTTACAAAATACAAAGTGCACTAAGTTACGCGAAGTATCTTCAGTTATCTACCAAAAAAGTCCCGTCAAAATCAGTCCAGCGGTTTCGCAGATTACCTGGAACAAACAGACAGACAAAAATTTTAAATTTTTTGTTGTTTTGTATGGATATCGTAATACATTCATGCGTATTTTCTAAAAAAATGTTATATTGACATTACAAACAGACACTTGAATTTTATTTATTAATACAGACTAATACGTAAAGCACCCCTTTTTACGAAAATTACACAGACGGAGGCGTGTGAAATTTGGCATAGTTAAAATTTATATAGCAAAGGAAATGCTAGAGGAGTGCAGAAAGCTAATAATATATAATGTGCTTTAGAAAATAATTTAAAAAAAACACCTTCTACCATGTTTTTGACGCACACACATAGATCTACCATTATGCCTTAAGGTTACCTATGTCAAATATCAATCACGTGTCATAGTTAGACTTATCATTTATTTATCTCGTAACCAGAATATTTACATTTGAGGTTTCACTTCAAACAATTGCCAACGAAAAGGCAAACAAAATTGTTAGCATTTTTATAAAAGAAACTAAGCACTATGGTCGATCTTCAATCGCAGGCAATCACTAGTTTAAATAAATTTACCAAAGGGTATTCTTCGGGGTGACGGTTAGTATTTAACTAGATGCGTGCCTGCGGATTAGCCCGCGTGTCATATGTTCTTTACTGCGTAATATAATTTGTAAGTAATCATTGGAAAATAAGGTTTTGATGGTAGGTAGGAATCGTATTTTGTTCACAATTATATGACAGTCAATTTTTTTTTACACGAAACCCCCTTTTTTTATTTTTTTTGAAACTAAAAGAAATTAAAGAAGTTTCTCAAATACCTGCCAGAGAAACTGTTCACTGAATCGGATTTTATTAATTGAATCGGAGCTGGGTGACCGCGGCTGCGCCCATGTTTCTTATGTTCTTCACTGCGTTTTAATTTTATTATACGGAACCGTAATTATTTTCCTACATTTTTTTAGTATTAATATAAAGTAAATATATTTCTGATAAATTAAAACACTTGCCCGTAAAACTGTGCATTGAATCGATGTTATTCAATTTTTAATGAGCTTTATTTTTTTTACACGGAACCCTAATTATTTTCGGAAATTAAAAGTACCCTAATTTACCCGGAGTAACTTCAGCTACCTACCAAAAAAACTCCCCTCAAAATCTGTCAAGCCGTTCCGAAGATTACCCGGAACAAACAGACAGACAGACAGACAAAAAGTTTAAAAATTGTATTTTGGCATTGAGATACCATTCATATCTATTTAGTAAAAAAAAAAATTAGACATAACACACGGACTCCAATTTTATTTATTAGTATAGATTAATGAGTTTTAATTTTTTTACCCAGTACCTTAATTATTTACGAAAAATTAAAGTAGGTAGCTTATGTTACACGGAGTAACTTCAGCTATCTGCCAGAAAAAATCCCGTCAAAGTCGGTCCAGCCATTCTGTAGATTAACCAGAAAAAAACAGACAGGCAGACTGAAAATTTGAAAATTTGTGTTATTGGTATAGGCATCGTATATATGTATATACGTATATGTATGCCTATGTATGTATTTAGAAAAAAAATATATTTTGATATTACAAACAGGCACTTCAATTATATTTGTTAGTATAAATAATTTAGTACCCTCTCGGAGTACCTACATCTAAAGATACTGTAGAATGTGTAAACTATTTAGCTGAGTTCTATTATATGATACTGGATAGGTCACGAGGGGCAGCGACATAGCGGAGATCCGACAATAGTTGCGGTGACATGCCGGCACGACTACCAGACAATGCCATCGTAAAGGCCCGGGACCTTCCAGGGTCTCTTCATTTTATTTTTATTTCAATGTTATGTAATTTCTAGAGAGAATTGCTTTAAGTCGAAGTGTTGCGTTTTATAAAGATTTTTATTTATAGATATAAATCATTGAGGTACACTAGAGTTGTGCACGCATCATGCAAAAAGTACTGGACAGATTTCCTTGAAATTTTTGAAGTGAAACTACTTTACGCGCGATGAACGTTAGAACTACCATATGGTTTTGAATATTCTTCTTCTTAGATAATGGCAATCGGTGTATACACAATTTGTGCCAGTGTTATGTGGGTGAGATGTATTTTCAAGTTTTTTTTCAGCCTTACCAAGCTCCTGCAAAACAATGGATTATCCTGCTCGAACTTTCCATGGAGCTTTGTCAGCACCTCAGAAAAAATATTATGCGTTATTTTCTATAATAAACTTAACTTGTACACAATAAGTAAACTATATTACACAAAACGCTACCATAATATAGAGTCAAATACACGAGTTTACTAAATTAAAGAAAGCAACTGCTACATGACAGACTTAGATCTCGCCAAAAACTCCCTTTTGAATGTTAAAGAACGCATATAAGGACGTAATGAGAGAGAAAAAGAGACAAAAATATTAAGCACCCTATACTCTTTGAGTGTGATTAAAATTATTTCCTTCTCTTTCTGCTATATTCGTTTTTGAGAAAGCGTGGGCATGAGTGTGGTTTATAAAGTGGGGATATATATTTCTATTACTTTCTGGCTCTCTGATATCCTATCTCTCATTAATTATTTCTCCAAATCATTTGAACTGAAGATTTCACTTCTAACACGTGTAATGTACTGAGTCTATACACGGGTTCTTTTTAGTTTTATTTCTTAGACAATAATTAGCCCTGATAAAAAAACAGTGCGTCTTTGGACGCCCGACAGAAGTGATAACTTAAACTAAGCTAAGTTGATTCCTACCGCTTCCGTATGCGTGAGAGAAAGGGAAGGCAGATAGACTGGCGCTGTAACGCGTAACGTAACGAAGCGGTTTACCCTTCCATAAGAAGTTATCATATCAAAAAATACGATAATTTTATATAATATGAAGTGGTTACAGTTTAAATAAATTACAAATTTTAAAAGCAGTGCTCGTTTTAGAATGTGTACCTTTTTGCCGTTGAGAAGTGGGGGCAAGAATTCTTGGATAGGTTTTACGTTTACTTTACTTAAGACGCTTGATTCTTTATTATTACATAAAGATATTGCAATATAATATATTGTTAAGATTTGCGATTATGGCGAAACTTTGGTGAGTTGTTCTGTAAACGCCTGTGAAGATGAAAAAAAAAAACATTCCATGGCATTGCTTCGCTTGCAATAAGAAATGTATATTTGGGAGAATAAAGTTAATTTAGCCAGTGACGAATGTAGTCAAAAGTTCGACATACTAGACGTATTTCGCTGCAAAGGAGTAGTTCTTGTAATATGCTTTGAAGTCTAAGAATAGCAACACGGACTTTCACATGAGGTATTTCATTCAGTTCTCAGATCTACTAATTTATTTTTGACTGACTTCAGTTAGGACTGCAGTCATGTATGGATGCGTATAATTAATGTGCCCAGAAGAGATCACTTTTAGCAATAGGGTCGCGTGATTATCGTAGATTTCTGTAAAATACTATAGCTATTACAACTAGGTATATAATTAGGTAATGAACTGTAGTGAACTTTAGATTACTTCTAAAATAATTTGAAAACTTTAACAGTACGAAAACTTACGAGTAAATAATTTAATTCATTGCAAAGGTAAACATAAATGTTAAAGGTCTAACAGCTCTATTGGACTGACACAGTTCTGAACAATGTTACTAATTGAATTCTGTTATTGGCAGGAATCGACTGAGCCCCAGGGAGTTTCGTGAACAAAGGCATGATTTTAAGCATGAGTTCATTTTACTCATTCAAAGAGAATGCATGCTATCTCTATTTTTTAAAACTCCGCAGCCCGTATGTGTAAGCCATGATCTATCTGTATGAATACCTACTCTGTTATTGAAAAGGATTGTGAGACTATCGGCCGGCTTCAATGTGCGATCTCAATCTGTTTTAGCTATTGAAACCCAAATTTCAATCCTTTTTTTAAGTGTCAGATTTATCAGAAACATCGATATATTTTTGGTTTGATCTCAATCTTCATTTTTTAGATTTGATAATGAAACCTGCCGTATGCACCTTAGTCCTAATAATGTTTTCATAAGTAAGTAGCTGTATTAGTTTTATGTAAGATTTTATACATTTGGACTCCGTTCTTTCGATTGTCAGCATTGGTCAGCAATACTCAACCTTTTCCCATGTCATCAAAAATAAGAAAACTATAGACACCTTACTGCCACTGATTCTTACGTGATACTAGACTGACCCCTAAAGTCAATAGACGCAGGTTCGAGCCGAACTATCTAACTCTAATATCAGCTTGAACTTTCGGTGAAGAAAAACAGCGTGAAGAAACTATAGCATTGTAGACATTATATAATAATGCCCGCCCGGATCGCCAACACTTTTAAGTTTGAAAAGGTGTCGCCAAATACCAATAGGTGTGTTCCGGCAGCATCACTTGAGAACCGGTACCTCTAGGCTTAGTGTGTTTACCATCCTGGACCAAATCGTCACTTAACATCAGGTGTAATTATGGTCAAAGCATCAGTGCCTATAGCGTGAAAAAGAAAGTTATTTTGTAGAAGTCTCCTTAAGATGGTTCTTACAACGGTCGTTCTTGAGTAAGGTCTTAATTGGCTCCGGAAAGAATCATTATATATTTCCCGAAACCAACATAGTCCATGAAGGCTAATTGTAAAAATTAAATTACATTAAACTGAACTCATTTATATACCGACCTACTTAAATAATTTTTCATTCAATGAAATATCACTACGAATGTAATTTATATTCTAATTAAGTTGAAACAAATTAGAAAGTCAGTGATGAAATTTATTTACAAAGACTTGGACGAGAAATATTATTTAATAAATGAATAATGATATAAATCGATCGGCCGTCGTTCAGGTTAATACAATTCAGGCAAATTGAAATTATAAAGAATCCGGCACCGAATTGACAAGTGAGATGATTTATTATTGACTGGTACACATTTATTAGATTTCTTCCGTAAGTTATAAATATGAATAAATTGACGATTGCATCATTTTTTTTATAAAACTTGCTGGTGCCCGCGGCTCCTCCTGCGCTTCATATACTCTTTACTGTGTAATATAGTTTTTAAATAATTTATACCTAACCTAAAAAACAAATGAATGAACAAAAACAAGAGTCTTTTGTTTTTTTATTAGTGGAAAAGATGTACATAGGAGTAAATCGAAAAAAAAATGAGAAAGGGTCGATGGAATCTAAAAAATAATAGCCTACAACCATCTACGAATGGTAGACCCATCCCGATATGTTCAGTAGTTTTGCGGTGATGGTGTATCAAAGAAACCTAAATATATATATACATATATTATAGAAGATAGGTATATTATAGATTTGTTTTTTTTCCCGCTCTATGTATTAAAATTAGCAAACATTTGAAAGCGTTGTCAAATTTCAATAAATATTTAATTCCCTTTTTAGTATCATAGACTACTACTATTCTCACACTAGCTGAGTGCTCGCGGCTCCGCCCGCGTTTCATATAGTCTTCACTGTGTAATATGATTTTTCAATTATAATCATTCGAAAATAAAGTTTTGATGGTACTGTCCATTGAATGGTATTTTGTTCACAATTTCATGAGTTTTAATTTTTTTTTTTACGCGAAACCCTACTGATTTTTCTAAAAAAAAAACTTGTTACTAAGAGAAAGCAAAGATATTTTTTACAAATTGAAGCATAGAAAAAAAAAAACTCCACTGGATGAATAACCAGCGGTTTTTGTCTAATTGCTAACATGAAGGACGGACAGCAGCTTCTATGTTATCGCATCAACTCAGTGATAAGGACTACTTACTGGACGTCGATTAATTAGGTGATTTAAGAAGGCTTACTAAATGCTGCAATCCTTTGCTATTTTTCGTATATCGTCCAGCCAGCGGAGACGGTACGCTTTCTTTACGCCTACAGTTTTGACCTTATTATATATTTATTATTTCATTTAGTACATGTACTGTACCGTACCATTTAAAAGTTTCACCAGCCAAATTCATTTAGAATCCGAAAATATCAACGTTTCCACCCGTTATTGGAACATAAAAAAATATTATCCGATTGTCCGGCGATAAACATTCGTAAGCCAGTGTCGCTGAAAGGTTTTTTATGTCGCTGAACCCTAAATAATAAAGTGTATTTTATTACCTGTGCCGAATACACGGTGGTTATGTGTGATTCTTTCGTTTGTTGTCTTATCCAGTATAGAAAAAATGTACCACGAAACGATCAGTGTTGATACGAGTAGATGATATGGGGAATGAGTTTGTATAACAGTATAAAATTGCGGTCCTTGAGAAATAGGTTAACTGGAAAACGCTTGGCAAAAATATATAGTTACTATCAACACTGCCGTCGAATGCAGGCTCGATGTTACGGATTTGGTAATTTTATATTTTGTTCTGTATATTATATTCACATTTTTTGTATTTAAAATCTAAATTCTTTTACGTATCATTCTCATGACGTGACCTCATTTGAGGTCGCCTATAGGCCGTCATCTCTTCATCTACTCCTATTTCATATTTTGTCTCACCAATGCATCCACACTTTCTTTGGGCTTTCTATACTTTACCATACTACCCATTCGTATTAATGCGTTTTCGCAATGCGCAGTTAAGTTCATATGCATTTTCCTCACTTTTCGTAACATGTACATACTACGTCAAACAATTCCCTTTTAAGTTTTGTACCACTGGCGCTACTATGAAGCTGCCTCTAACATATCCGTTCCTGACTTTATCCATCTATGTGACATCAAACATCCAACTCAACATTCGCATCTCAGCTACATCCAATCTTTTCTTATCTATCTTCTTACTAGCCTAATTCTGATCCATACAATATAGGTCTTGTAATTGACTTATTTATACTGCCTTTTCATTTCGACATAATCAAATACTTTTAATATTGAAAACGTAGTAACTTTTATATTTGTGTACTAGCTGTATCCCCGCGGCTGCGCCCGCGTTTCATAAATTCGTCACTGCAATTAAATCTTTTAACACGGCAACCTAATTTTTTTTAATACTAAGTACCCTTAGATACCCAGTGTAACTTCATATATCTAGCAAAAAAAGTGCCATCAAAATCGGTCCATTCGTTTCGGAGATTAAACAATACAAAGAGTAAGATAGACAATAATTCATATCCTTTAAGTAAAAAAAATAATTTTGACATTACAAAAAGGCACTTCAATTTTATTTGTTTAGTAGTAATATAGATAATAATTCTTTTTTGTGTGTATATGCTTCTAAACTGCTGGACCGATGTA
Source organism: Samia ricini (assembly GCA_014132275.2). Taxonomy (NCBI): domain Eukaryota; kingdom Metazoa; phylum Arthropoda; class Insecta; order Lepidoptera; family Saturniidae; genus Samia; species Samia ricini. The sequence continues at coordinate 23,777,127 of AP028168.1, forward strand.
AATGCAGTTACATAGTAACTTCCGGAGCTTTATAAACACGTTGGTATGGCGATTATGATAATGCCAATGACTGTATGATTCACGGTGAAAGATCACGATAAAAGAATCTAGATTCACGATCTCAAAGAAAAAGTCACTATTTTCGTATTATTTCTCTACTAATTATTTCGAAGACCATTGCTAATGTTCGTTACTTAAAACTAAATCACTACAAACTAATAAAAAAAAAAACTATATAGATCAAAAACTATCAGAGAGAATATATTATTCATAAAAATGAAATAAAACTCCCACGTTCACGATATCAATAGCGAATCTTTTGCACGATCATATCGAAGTAAAAAAGTAAATAAAAAAGCACATATGAATAAAGCAAACGTGCGACTCATCGATCTCGCAAACGTAGAAATCATGCAGCGCAATATCACCCGATATGTTGTATTTTTTTCAGCATTTCCTATCCATCAATGCTTTTTCTATGTATGACAAGTTTACTATAGAGATAAAGTCGGCAATCTCTCTCACTACTTGTAGGTATGTTAGAAAAACGCGCATACACATATACGTGTTTGATATTAAAGTAGATGGAGTCTTTATACAGATATCACGTCGAGTCAACGGGATGCCTCCTTATTGTCGTCTACATGAATAGACTGTTCCCATACTACAGTAGCCAGGCCATGAGTTATGATGTTTCGGGATTGTTTGTCTTTGATTGATAGATTTCAGAGTATTTCGGGAGAATGATAGCTAAAAAGAGTTTCATGACTTTTGATAAATACATTCAAATTTAAGTTTAAAGTGTTTTTATTTGGTATTATTCAACTCATATTAAAAATAGGCGAACGCTTTTTAAATCGTAAATTTCTTGGGTGAATGAATGATAAAAATTGAATTCTTATGTTCGAGTGTCTCGAAATATTAGTGAAGGATGATGGTCACTGTATCACGCTGTCTTTTATTTGTATGAGACACGGCTAGGTCAAGCTCGCCTTTTTTACTGGAAAATGTTTTGCGCTTTTTTTTTTGTCCGCAATCCATTTTTACGCTGCGGAGAGTCGTTTAGGCTCCAGGGTAGATAGGTATTGACTAATGTGATCACATTTTCGTGAATTATGACTTGAAATAAGAAAAGTGAGATAGAATGTGTTAATGTACTTGGAATTACTATGATCTCTAATATAAAAGTACTTGACGTGCCATTGGTGAAATTAAGTGTAATTGTTGTCATCTTGCATAAACTATACGGACAAACTTATAAGGTTATAATAAAATATTTACTCGTTTATATTTAAAGACGATGCGTAGATAAATGTCATTAGAAAATAGATCATGTTTGTTGCACTTTACAAAATCACAAATTTTAATAAAATTTATTTAAATTAATGGAATTGGTGATATGACGGAACAATAAGTAAACGGTCTTATATAATCATCTATGCGGATTAAACTGTTTTATGTGTTTATGAGGTAATAGGTTAAAAATAAATTATTCAATACTATCTAATACAAAGGTGAATCACCAGATGTCATTGGAGAAATTTAAACAGCTTCAGAAAATGTAATAAAGCTTTAGAATAACAAAAAAAGGATTTACGTTATAAGTAGGTACTTTGTAATTATTGTGGTAATAAAAAGATTTCACGTCGATAATACTGATAATTAATGCAAAAAGAAAGAGTTTAACATAAGCTTTACCGTTTGAAATAAAGTAGTTTAATGTTCACAAGTTACCTGAAGGTTGTATTTGAATAAAATATAATCAAAATTTTATATCTTTAGTAGGTTTTATAAATGCATATGTGCTAGGCATCCTCTGTGTTTATAGACACGCGACCCACATAGAGATATTCTATTCAATGATAATGATTTGACCTTCCTCCTTTATCTTCGCCATTATCTTAAAAAACGTGTTCGGTTAAGATTCGTGTGCCTTTTATTATGAAATGTGTCGTTAACTTTTGACGTCAGTCCAAGGAATTGGTCAACCTTCGGCGACCCTTTGTCCGTTCTATGGGATGCGAATAAATAAAACTTAATGTTGTGTATGCCTTTTAAAAACACAGCAGCCTAGTTGATAAAAAACCATATTCTAAAAGGAATTCGAGGTAGTTTAGAACTGTTTATATGTCTGTGTCATAATTGTAAGCAGATGCCTAAAAATTACGTAAAAGATGGTATCTAATGTAATTAAGTAAAGTTTCTAATAGTTACTAGTTTATACTAAAAATACTTGAGAAAGATCTGTCATTAATTTTCATTACTTCTTCACACACTCAATCACTTATCGATAATTAAAATCCTAAGGTACTTTGAGCATGCTTTCGATCTTGAAAATTGGGGTATAGTTGCCCCTGATATATTTAGATTAATGAATAACTCTAAGTTAATTATATAGTACGTTTCAAATGTAAAGAATAATCTAATCCATTATTTTTAGTTTTTGTGTTAGAAAATTATAACCTATTCCAAAAACTTATCTTTTTTTATATGGGAAATGCATTTACGCATGCCCTCTGCCTTTCTGGGATTGATGCTTTCTACATTAGAGATGGTAGGGGGTATGCGGGACTCGCCCCGCGTGAAGCGCCCAGAGTATCATCCGCCGCTTGGGAGGAGTGATACGGGATTGAGCAACATTCTCCATGACGCCCTAGCGGCAGGCCCGACCGATAAGCATGAGAGGCATAACCTGCCATCCCGGGTCGGGCCCCCTATCTTCCATCCAGGGGGGAGCTCGGTACAAAGCAGCCTATTTCCCACCACCAATCAAACGGTCCTGCCCTTCTCCTCCTTGGGTTCTTGTAGGGATAAGTAATCCGGAGGAGAGAGACTTGGGATGGGTGTCTGGCTCTAGGTGGCAGAAGGGCACAGACAAAGCTTGCTCTTTTGCCATTCACCCTCCTGCGGCAGAGGATCCACCAAGGGATCCACCTGCCGCTCACTAACTGTGGCCACGTTCTGTAGCAAGACTTGCTCACAGAAGGAAGCCACAGTGTTCCAGACCGTCTCGCTGCCGAGGATGGCTCTCGCCTGCATAAACTTACCTAACAATAAACATTTATATTAATTTTAAATTGTACTGAATGAGTATTATACGAAAATCTGTACTCATATTTATTGCCTTTTTTTAAACAATTTTAGTTTTTTTTTGTATTACATACGATACTTTTAAATGTCACTATTATTTATTGTGAATAATGCGTGTATGATAAACAAATTTCTTCTATTTCTTTCTTTGAGAATGGAAGACATAAATCTATCATAAACATTTCCGTCAAAAATTACACAGAGTCTCAAATACTTTCTTCATAAAAAGTTTTTAAATCCTGAAAGTAGCCAAACCAGAAAATCTCGATCAGTTAATCAACCGTTGCTATTTGATAGCTCTCAAACTCCGTAGCAAATTCTTTTACCGAATAAGTAAGCAAAACAACATGAGCAAATTTTGTTTCGAAATCGATTGAACAGTTTGCGGTTGTTCGAGCAAGTGACTAATCCTCCAGCAGCGCTAGCGATATTTTACTACCCCGCAACTAATTTATAGCAATTACTATGCTACAATTATAATTATTCTTTATAACATTTTTATAGTTTTAAGACCACTATCGGAGTAATTCATGGGCGAAGTTACATTCAACGGCTGAGTTAACTTTTTCCAGAATATCACAATTTTATAGCGAAAGTGTACCCATATGTTATTTAATTGTAATATTCTTTTATACCATATTAAAAATGTATTTTATAATTTATCACTATACGATGTGTTAGTACATATTATCATGGAGGAGTTATCATTTTCCCCCTAAACCTATCGAAAGCAAACACAGGTTTTAAAAATAAATCGAATTGTACCGTAAATGGTGTAAGAATAATTCAGATAGTAACTATAGTGATTTGAATGTACGTTACATGAACCCCTTGAGCACTAACCTGGCGTTTACGCCAGCTTTCCATTGTTTTCCTATTGTCTCATTTTAATGGGTAATCGACAAATTAAGGTAATTCTTATTGATATTAGGTAAACAAAAATCTGCGGAATATGCAGAAATTTGATTATTCTTTTATGCTTCTACTTCACTCTAGATTAGATAAAATCTAAACGTTTAATACTATTAGATAAATATTATCAGATAATTGCTTTCATTTATCCAAATTTAATTTAAATTGGTAGCTTTAGGATCTTCAAACTTATCATGAAAGGTTATTTTTATGAAATTGCATAGACATTTTTTTCACACACTGCACACTCTTGGTCCGCTCTTGGTTCGATACGTTTTTCCAAGTAATTCTTTTTAAATATAGAGATACAAAAAACAAAACGACTTACATATACGTGAGCTTTATAACTACTTATTTATATATTACTATATTATTTTTTTTAATTTAACTATTATGGCTTAGTTTATATTCTTGATTTTTTATAGTCCTTTTTACCCCTCCTCTTTTCTTATTTTTTCTCCAAAGCCTAGTCACATCTTCGGGACTGCCGTGGGTGTCACTTTACCTTTAATTGTATAGACTTAGGGATTAGACCACAATGCCACTTGAGGTACTTACAGGCTTTCAAGAGATATTCCCGGAATACACAATTAAGTGATTAGTAACATATTTTAAAACTTGTTAGGGTTGGTAGCACGGCTATCTGGAAATGTCTTATCAATATGCTATGATTTCATCATGGTATATTTCTTCACTGCAAGCTCAGACTTATAATAGTATAGGATATGTGGATTCAAACCTACGTCTATCTACACGGAATCTGAGCACATTGCCATTTAGTAATCATCACTCTGTCGATGTAAAATCTGACTAAATTATTCTAGTTAAACTTATACAGTTATTAACCCCTTGAGCACTTACCTGGCGTTTACGCCATCTTTCCATTGTTTTTCTAATGTCTTTCTATTGTCTTATTTTTATGGGCACTAGACACATTAAGGACATAAGTTCGTATTTTGATTATTAAGAGTACCTAATATATATTACATTTTTTATTTAGACCTATTTACAAAATTCTCATATGAAAATATTATTAACATTGTTTTTATTTTTCATTTCTTATGTGTAAAGGTACAGATTCCGCCATATTTATTTATTCAAAGAGTTAAATGCCCAGACAAAATAATAATGCTTTTGTTAATAAATACAGTAATCTGTAAATTTTATTTAATTGAATAAATCAGAATACCTTTTTGTAGAATTGAAAACGCTTTTAATGTCTAATAAACGCTATGTTTAATTGTAATTCAACAAATAGGGGAGGAATATGTATCTGAAGAATATACTCATAAAATGTGAAAATTATTTACACGGTCCTAAATAAACAATGATTTTCGTTTAAATTATTACGGTTCAAGATAAATAGCAGTTTTTGCGGTGTCTGATCGCTGCTTAAGAGACATACATAATTACCCTTTGTTATGCAATGTAATATTTTCAAATGAGGATAAATATCTTTATCATTTTATTGCTGTAGCCTTAGGTTTTAATTATGTTATTTTTTTTTACATTAAATGCAGTTATAGGATTCGCGTGTATATTAATCCGCACAGATTCACATGTGCGAGTTGTGTATATACATTCGTTTATTTTAAGTTTTTTTTATTAAACTCTAAAACTGTACTGCGCGAATTACAGAACCGACGAACTCTAAATATAAATGGAAAAATATAATACAATTTCGTTTATTTTTCTTTTGATATTCGATCTAGTCAACCGATAGTTTTTATTTAAGTATGATTGATAAATTAAAAATATCGTAGAGATAGTTTATTGTTCTTAAATTTTTTAATATCAATACGATATCTATATAATTATTTAGCTTATGTAACATAACAATTTGGTATTATAGCTGCCTGAGATACAGTCCCAGTTCAAGTGGCAACGGTCTTTATTTTTTTTTTAATTATGTATTTGTATTTCGTGTAATAAATAAATAAAACATACATATGTCTATGACGTATAGACTCTATATTTATAGTCAAATCATGGATGCAATTATTTTCGAGTAGCAAGCCCACTAACATTTCAAATCAATCTCTAATGGCAAAACACAAACGAGTTGTACTTAGAGTTTGATTTTAACAATTGTTCCCATATCCATCGAGAGATACGAGAGGTAATTCGTTACTCCATGCAGTATATGAAACGGTAATGGATTGAATAAAAAGTCAATAATACTTATCACGAGTTATTGTTATCGCTGTGATTTTAAAGGAGTCGTCCAATAGGCAACGTTGCTGAGCCGTTTCATTTTGCAGCGTTCTACGTAATTTGACTGGGAGACTTACCGCAATAAAATTATAAGAGGTTTACAAATGCTAGATGTGCCATTTATGAACTACGCTCACCTAACTAACTGACATTATAGTATTACTGGCGATATCTACATAAGTAATTGTTATTAATTATTAAATCTAATTAATAAGTATCTGTTTGTAATGTCAAAAATACAATTTTTTACTGACTACATATATACGACATGTATACCAAAAATACAATTTTTGAAATTTTGTTTGTCTGTAGTTCTGTTTGGTCCTGGGTAGTCTCCGGAACGTTTAGACCGATTTTCACGAGGCTTTTTTGTTAGATAGCTGAAGATGAAACTGAAGTGAAATTAAGGTTTCGCGTAAAAAAACAGTAAAACTCATGACACATTGAATAAATCAATCAATGTACAGTTTCACATGCAAATGTTTAAAGTTATGAGAAATATTTTCACTTTATCTTAGTACTAAATTTTTTTAGGAATATAATAATTAAGGTTTCGTGTAAAAAAATAAAGCGCAGTGAAGAACATACGAAACACGGGAGCAATCGCGGGCACACAGCTAGTCATAACTAATATCATAACTGTGAATGTATCTTTTTTCATTTGGTTTTTATCAGTCCACGTCCTAGCCGACTCTCATGAAATTTTGCGCACACGTTGGCTGTGGTAGAAAAAGTGATATAGATACTTTTACCCCTGAATTGATTGATAGTATATAGGCGAGCGAAGCCACGGGTAAAAGGTGGTATAGTATTAACATAATAGTCATTTTACGAACTCTTGAAGATGAGTAAATATAATTATGTAATTTAATTTAATTAATCATCAAATGCTTGAAAACTTTATTATGAATAATTGTAAAATGAATGAAAATATTGCTTCATTTGGGAAGTGAAACATTATGAGTAAATTACAAAGTACAGATCTACTGTACTCACTTAATAAATATTCATTATATATATTTGTCTCTGGGAGGATTTCCAAAAAGTTTTTATCATATCTATTTTTTACGAGTGGCATTTTATTTTAGATATTTTAATCATTGATATTTCATTAACAGATGTTTGACTATTTTTCAAAGCAAAATTAATCATCCAATTTGTTTTTTGCTATGGTTGGGGACTATGATGAGTTGCAGTATTTTTAGTTGAAGGGCAAGAAATAAAAGTAATCCATATTATTTGTAATGAGCAATGTTGTAAATATCTAATATGTCAAGTAGGAAAAAGTTGTTTATAATAATACAGTTAAAACATTTATTTTTTATATCACAGATTATTGTTGTATACTGTAGAATTAACTAAAAAGTGCTTTTTTTAGTGTTAGCTAATGCGATTAATAGTGACGGTGGCGTAATTGATAATGGGGCAGGATATTGCGTCAATGGACGACCACCTATCCAACTCTATAATTAGTCTGAGCTTTCGCTGAAGGAAAACATCGTGAAGGAACCATAGCATTGTGGTAAGACATTTTCTAATAATGACCCCCCGAATAGCTAACACCCTCAAGTTTGAACATCTGTCGCCAAATACCAATAGGTTTATTCCGGTAGCATCACTTGACAACCAATACGTCTAAGCTTAGTGTATTTACCATCCTGCATCACATCGTCACTTAACATCAGGTGAGATTGTGGTCAAAGCATTGTTGTTATAGAGTATTTAAAAAAATTGTGTAAAATTAAATTAGTCATAACACAATTTTCTGTTTTATTTATTTCAGATCATTTCGGTTACCTGAAAGTTTTCCATTGGGGTAAGTACATATTTGGATTTTTGGATTTTTTTGAAACTGTTTAAATACTTCCTTTTAATTAAGTTTTTATCATGTCTCATCTAGTGTCAAATATGTATGTGGTTCACATCCATGTGAAGCGTTGGTTGCCGCGATAAAATTCTTTATGCATCTACCGCGTCGGAATTGTCTGAGAATTCAGTTTCATTTCGTTAACGAAATTATTCAATTATACCCTGAGCGTCTCGCTTCACGTTTTTTGTGCCCGTTAAGATCCAGCCACCAGGTTTTTAGTCGTTTCATGTTGAATATTTGATTCTTTTTGTTGATTATTCATTAAGCCGTTTCCTTGCTCTATTGCTAAGTAAGTCATCATCATTGTGATTCTTGACATATTCGTCAAGGTCGAAAGCTACACAGATCTGGTCTTAAGTACACTGATGGTTGGCAAAGCCAAATTTAATACGCCATAATTTAAAGCGAAAGTTAATCTAAAATAGAATTATCTAGACGCTTGATTGTTGGGTTTAGTGTAGACCTTATACAGACACCAAGTCTTAGTAGTATTAATTATATCTTTGATGATGGTTTAGTTGGTAGTGCGGTCGAATTTCGCGACAACGGCCGCAGGTTCAAACGCACCTATTCAACTCTGAAATCAGCCTGAGCTTTCGGTGAAGGAAAACATCGTGAGTAAACCATAGCTTGGTGCTAGGATATTTTCTAATAATGCCTGACTGGGTAGCTACCACCCTCATGTTAGAAAACCACCAAATAGCAACAGGTGTGTCCCGGCAGCATCGCTTCAGAACCAGTACATCTAGTCTTAGTGTGTTTACCATCCTAGAACACATTGTCACTTTATATCAGATGAGATTGTGATCAAAACACTGAGCCTATACTGTGTTAAAAAAAATTACAAATAGGCAATTGCCTTACAAATTGACTAGTTCGTGACTACCAACTAATTGTGAAAAAGTTGCAATAATGACACGGAAGGCGCGTCGCTTATTGAGATGAGTAAGTGACTGTTGATAGATTCTTGGACTGGATATTGGCGGTTGTCATTATTCTTAGAGCCTGTTCGTTATTTCATAAGGGATGAATTGCACTCAATTTGCCGAGCTCGATTAAAAAAATTAGGCAGCCATGGAGACTACCAACAGAAGTGAAACAAAATTTTGAATGTTTAATTAGCTCGGTGTATTAAGAGGATACACTAGCGGTGTTTATTCAATACAAACGTAGTCCTCTGATTCCTCCTATAGCATAATAGTATTACGATAAATATTTTTATACCAAATAATATATATATCTATCAACGAAATGGCCATACGTTTTGATTTTTGCGATAAATTAGTTATTGTAGTAACTAGGAGTCCTTGTAAATGAAAAAAATATTTGACTTTTACAGTAATTTTCAGACCTTCGTCAAATATAAATAAAATATTAATTATCAAATTTTTAGTTGAGTGTTATAATATTCATAGCCTATGTTATTATAAATATAAATATCTAAAAACAGAAACATACGATTATCGGATAAAAATGTAGTTTTGTTTTTTTTGTTTTAAAAATGGTTAAAATTAGGATATAACATTTCGGATCTGGATACTGATCTAAAAATAATATTATACCGGTTTCAGATTCGATTACGGATATGAAACAGTTTATCTCCTAGTTTCGGATATTAGATTTTTACACAATTTGATTTAGAATGTTATTTGCTTTTACAAACAGCCATTTTTTCAAGTCACCAACATCAAAATAAAAAATATCTTTATTCAATTTAGGCCCGTAGAAGGCGCTTATGAACGTCTAAAACACTACCACCGGTTCGGAAAACAACCCAGTCGAGAAGAGCCGGCAAGAAACTCGATCTGGTTCTTTTTTTAATAAAAATAATATATATCATTTTAATTAATATAAAAAAAACTATACAAATCATAGTCTTAACTAATGTTAGCGGAAGGATAGAGATGTGGGTTAATTCCAGACATCAATGTCGTTCACGTAGTGATCCATCTTGTAATAACCTTTTGAGATTAAGACTTGCTTGACATAATACTTGAACTTATTGTCAGGTAAATCGGTAATGTTACTTGGGATCTTATTGTAAAACCGAGTACTATTACCTAAAAAGCTTTTATTACACTTACTTAGCCTAAAGCGTGGGACGGCCAACTTGTATTTATTTCTAATATTAAAATTATTAATATAATTTTAAGATAATTAATATTAAAAAAAAATTTGATAAATATAAATAAAAATAGCGGCATAGCCAAATTTGTTCTTATTCTATAACTGAAAGAAAATTAAAAATCGGTCCAATTTTTGGAGGAGGAAACAGGGTAAAGTGATGTTTTCGTCTATTTTGCATACGGTAAAATCAGCCCGAGCTGCACTTGTCCCTTTCGTGTCTTTTAACTATTTCTTTGGGCCGCAACGCAATAAATAGCAATAGATTTCTGAAATAACTACTTTTCAAATTTGTCACCGACCGCATATTGTCTTAAAATAAGATCTGTAGGAAAATATTGTAAATGTAAACACAAAACTGCCACCAATTAAATGCGATCTTATACTTGACATACTCGTATGTTGACAACATAGTATTGGTAACGCGAATCTATAAGTTTTTCCCCTATTAAGAATCGCTTTACGCGAGAGAAGAAGTTGAAAAAAATCCTTTTTAGTCTATATAACATAGAGTTCATAATGGAATCTCTACCCCGATAAATTTAGACTGAGATGGAAACAATAACTATAAATGTAATACAGACTTGCTGTACAAGGAACTACGGAATTGTGTGACCACTAACAAGGCTCATAAAATTACAAGGCTTGGTGGTGATCATAAAAGATTATGTTCTGCAGACGATATGCGGACCTCAGGCGCTTGTATGATACGACTTTGCGTCATCAAATAAAGCAATTTATTAAATAAATAGTTTTGCCTGAGGTTTAGGTTAACGTTTGTGTGTTGTGTGGTCTATTTTTTTATAATGGAAACCCGAGATCGTCTTTCTCGAGGTAGGAAATTTTGTGTTAGCGACTTAAATGGACAATTCAATTTTTAATATCAACATTTTCGAGCCAGACAGTTATTGTTACAACTGGTGACATATTTTGTTATATCTTTGACATTCGATAGATTAGTTGATTGTATTGGTATTTCGAGTTACTCATTGTTTTTACATGTATTTTATTGTGCAGTGTTATTAACTTTATAATTCTGTATAAATTTATCGATTGTTTGTGTTGTGTGTACATTGTTTAGTGGAGTAGTGTATTCTTAAAATAGGCTTTCGATGTATGTAGGTATTGATCTTGATTTAGCCTTGACTTTTATGTAATAATTAAGTTATCGTTAGATTGATTAGAATATTTAAATATTCAGGTTATTAGATCACACCTTTGAGATATTGTCCCTAGTTGGAGTCATTTTGGTCGTTGCCTTTGGATTACCAGTATTTCTGAAGAAGCGAGAGAAGATTATTGTAACTACGGAGAACCTTACACGCTTTCAAATGTTACGGAGTTAAATGTTACGTTTAAAGTATCGATTTTTCGTCGGATCACTCGTCGTTCGTGAGTCCTGGTGTTACGTGACGCTGTTTGCAGGTCACGGGAGCCATGCTCGACCTAGTTGCGACTAGTGTTTCGGCCTCATTGTCTGCGTCGTTCTTAAAATATTTAAATGTACATTGTCAAAATGTAGGCAGGGGATTATGAGATTATAAATAATAAATTAAAAATACAGGGAAAAAATGAAGACGCTAAAAAAAAACATATTATAAAGTATGCGACGAGTGACATAAGGTAGAGGAACTAAGTTCTTAGTAAAATACTATAGAATTATGTTCATAATTATTAACTTTATGATAATATATATACGTCAAGAAATAAATTCAGTCAATGCAGGGATTTTTTTTTAAATGCACAAAGTATAATATATAAAACATGTGTATGATATATCTTCATATCCCATAATAACGAAAGGGGGTAAGATTTTACGTCATAATCAAATCCTAAGTTTACAACAGCATAAAGAGCGAATAGTAGTGTATTGGAATGGAATAAAATAAAATGTCTTTTATAAGATCGTCGTACTATAAGTTTTACAGTTGTATTTCCCGATATAAATACGGGAAAAAGTTTGCTACATTGTCGATTTGCATAAACTCGGGCAAATATATAGTAAAGTTTGCAAATAGCTTTGGCAGATATCGTAGGATAACTTCCGTTAGCACAGTCGTTTGTTTTCGTAGGAATATGTGTTACTTCAATTAACTGTTATAGTAATTAATTGAAGTGTTTTTGCATACTTTAAGTTCGTATTTATCATTATAGTGAGAAGTTTATTAATAATGATTATCTTTGAGTTATTGCTATTTTTAGGTATTTGATAGCGAAGCGTTTTACTATGCCAATTTAACCGAGGTGGATAAATATTATTTGAAAGCTACTATTTAAATTTACGTATCTGTATTGTATTAGATTTTTATAAATAGTTAATACTAGCTGTGCCCGCGATTTCGCTCGCGCGGAATTCAGACAATTATGTATATTCTAGACAGCATATATTCTCCTCCTAGATGCTGTCTATATCTATGAATATATTCTCATCTCTATATCCCGTCACGTTCCGTCTTTGACTATTTACTATTTATTGATAATGTTATTGTGCATACACTTCATTATTACGGTTTTTTTTTAAAGAATCTAGATAGATGAACGCTATTCATGCATTGAATAAATACATATATGTATAGAAAAACTAGATATGCTAGATGTTACTATAGAGTATAAACTACTGCCATGCCAAATTTCAACGGTATCGGGTCATTATTTTTCGAGTGATAGGTGAACAAATTAATAAAGAGACATACAAAAAAAATTAACAGTATCGAAATATGTTCAGTAGTCGATTCTGAAGCCCCGGGTAGTATTTTTTATTAAATATCTTCAATGTACAGATTTATTACATTACAATATTTGAAATGCGAATTCTACAAAATGGCTGATTAATGAGTAAAGTTCTATAACTTTATTGAAATACTTTTTTTATCTTTTCGTTTTTTTTTTCTTGTGTAACAAATATTTACAAAGGGATCTTTGTAAATAGATTAACTATGAAATATATATTAATTGAAAAATAAAACATGTGCAGATTTCAATTTTTTGACAGAGACTCATTCGAATGCTATTCCACGCAGAACATATCTTTTACTTATTTGGCAGAATGTCTTTGTTATATGTAAATTTTAAATAATAAATCTTCGTTAAGTGTCATTCTAATGAAGAGTTTTCGGCAAGTTCACTAGTTTTTGATTTTTAGCTGGATTTTTTACACGCAAACTTGAATACGTAATCATTGTTATAAAGTATACAATAATATTATGGTAGTAAATTATTTATTTTTCTATTACCATTAAAAATATTTCCAATACTTCTTACGGTTTGAAAACGTATTTTGATCAATCTAATCCAGACTTAGCTATTACGCTTAAAAGTTGGCTTTTGTAAAAATTACTATACGTCTTAACCTTGATAAGGACAATTACTTATCGACGTTGCCTTTTGTCAGTTAGTCTTTATGTGGCGATTCTTTTGTTAAACAAAATGCTTGGTAGTTGTCAATGGCTATGCCAGTATTTATTTTTATTACAAAAGCTATCCGATAACAATAATTTTGTTAATATGTTTAATGCTAAATTTGAAAATGCTTTGTTATGATTGTAGAGTAAAAATAATTGAAGTGATGATGGGGTAGTAGCACTAGCTAGTAAATTTATATAACTGTTATTTAATGGACGCGGGTTCGAGTTCACCTATCCAATTCTAAAATCAGCCTGAGCTTTCTGTGAAGGAAAACTTCGTAAGGAAACCATGACATGGTGTTAGGGCATTTTATAATAATGTCTGCCTGGGTAACTACTACCCTCAAGTATGAAAATCTGTCCTCGGCAAAGGTGGGCATTAACTAGGTTATCCGTTAATCGCTAATTAACGAAGTTAACAATCTGCTGAACGGATTAACTAATAAGTTAAGTTCAGAAAATATTAACGCTCTTGTTAACTTCCGTTAACTTTAGTCCATTAAATTAGTCGTTTGTTGATATGTTGTCATTTTGTTTGTTTGAATTACGCGCCACGCCACGCTTGTATGTTCGGCGATTGCCAGCGAGTCGAATGGTGAACGATATGATATGCCCTAAGTGCGCGGCGAGTGTGATGCATATATTACAGCTTAAGCATGGCGTGAGTGTAAGCAAGTTTGCTCAGTCAGTACCACTGCCAGTGAATACAACAAATTATAACCTAACTTTTTTGTAAGCTACCATGAAGCTACCTAACTAAACTACTAGTGGTGTATTTTTAAGGTTAGGTTTAAGGTTTTTTCGTTTGTGTTGGTTGGATAGTTAGTGGTATCAGGTGTGAAACTGATCAAATTGTCAGTCATAAATTCATTACACTTACATCACGGACACTAGTACTGAAAGCATTAAAACTAAATTAAATCAAATCCTTGGCCACGCTTCAGTGATTACTTAAGATATGGAGATCAAATGATTTATGAATGCAAACTGTGTTTACCTAAACTTTATACAATAAACGTTCAGAATTTGATAAGATCTTAGCTAGACACGAAGTCAAGAGAATCTTTACCGGATGCTGCCTTTCTAGGTGAATTCAGTGTTAACAAATCTTTTTATTACACTGCTATATATTTCTAACACTGCTATCTCATCTAGTGCTTTAGTAGAAAGTCTTTTTTCTAAGGGCAAAGATATTTTACGGGCTAAACGACCATCGCTGTCGGATGTCAATTTTAATATGCTAATTAATATAAAGTGGAACATGCACCTACATTTCCTAATGCAAGATTAAGATTAATGATAGCCTTATTTCTATCTACTTTATTATCGAAATAAATATAAAATATGTATTTAATTCTTTTTCTACTTGTTTTTATTTTATTTATCTTATCTCAGCCCAAAAGCAGTGTACATTTTAAATTGTTAAGTTTTAACGGTTAACTTTAACTTATGTTAAATTTTCGAGAATTTAACGATCTACCGATTATCGAAGTTAACTTTTTAACTAACGAATTAACGATTAACGAAGTTAACTTTTAGATTAACTATGCCCACCTATGGTCGTCAAATACTAATGGATATGTTCCGGCATCACTTGACAATCAGTACCTCTCTCTAGGCTTAGTGCGTTAAACACCCTGAAACACATCGTCACTTAACTTAGGTGAAATTAAGGTGAAAGCTGTGAGCCGTACACTATAAGAAAAAATTATAGTAGGTAACAAATATTTTAGCTCAATCAAAATAAAAGAAGTTCAATTTTAATGTAATTTGATAGGTACAACATATTTCTTGCTTTATTGAAAAATAAGCAAGTTAAGAAAAATATAATCCAAAAACGACTACTGTTAAGAGGCAAGAATATAACAACGTTCCTTGTAGTCATGCTGACCTTTTTTTAACGTGGGGTGTGATGCATTTACACATCCAGGGTCTTGGGTGATATTATGTTTATATGAAGTTTTATTCTTTAGGGAACCGCTCTAATCCGGGAGAGCCCGTGGTGTGCTCTTACGTTCTTTCTCTACGGCCTCCTTTTGCAGCATTATTTGTTCGTAGAAAGAGGCCACAGTATTCTCTGTTACTGCCGAGCATGGCTTTAATCACGCACGGCAACGAGAGATCTAGCCCTAACTCTGCCATCAAGGCGCGGCGCTGTTTGATCCATGAAGCACACTCCGCGAGAGTATACTGCGCGGTGTCTTTCGCAGCGCCTCAGTAATGGCAGGCCTCCATCGGCTCCCTTGTGGGGATCCTGTGTAGATACCACCCGAAGCATCCATGCCCGGATAGTACCTGCAAAAGTCGGAAAGTCGAGGAGCCGAACTCATCTATTCACTCCTTGAAGACTGGGCGGACGGCGTCTACAGTATATTTTTTCGTACCGCACGTCCGCCAGGTCCTCTCTCCATCTTCTAACCGCCTCCTTCTTGGCCCTCTGCGGAGCGAAAGCGGAGCTTACCACCAGCCCTCCTCGCCACCATGAACCGGTACACGGCAGCGAGAACCTCCGCTCCCAGGGCAGGGATCCTTCAAGCTCAAGGACCGCCGAAGCGGACATCATGCAGTCACCGTCTATTACCTTTAACGCCACCTGGCGCTGCGTAGCACGGAGTATATGGATGTTACTAGCGCTAAAGGCGTTCACCCACACTGGTTCCCCGTAGACGGCCATGCTCCACACGAGCCCTGCGTGGAGCTGACATGTTAAATTGCCTGTATAATTCGTGTGAAAGGCCTTACATTATATCATACGGGTATTGAGAATATGCTTGCTAAATAACATAGTCCTTAGCGATAGAATTTCAAATAGAGTTAACATCAGGCGAACACTATAACATAATTTTAAATTACCATCTAATTTCAACATCTAATACACAATTATTTAACAGCCTATATAAAATAAAACTTGATTCACTGTAAAGGAATTGAAGATCCGAAATATGAGATGAGACGTTTAGGTTTTCCGCCAGAGTCTTCAGAATAGGACGACGAATTCTTTAATGTCCTTAAACGGGTACACAATCGTTTTCGCCCCGAGGCCAACTTCATTTCCTTAGCAGAATTATTCAATTAGAACTCGAGTTTACTCTGTTTAAGATTAACTTGCCTCTTTTTTCATTAGCATTATCGTTTCCAGTAAAATTGATAAGGTACCTACCATCTCCTCTTAATGAAGTTACTTAAGTTAACGTTTAAAGGTAATTGTTAAGTTAGTAAAAAAAATTGAAGATTTTTTCCTTTAACTTAGTGATTTTTTATATTCGTGGCGGGTATAATAATAAAACAATTACGGTGATGAAAAATCTGTGCTCCTTATAAATAGAATTGTTTTACTTTAAATGTAATAATTGTAGTTATATGAAATTTATAATGACGACCTTATGAATTATATATTTTCTCTCAAATATATATTCTTTTTCCTGTTTAGAGAGTTTTTTCTGTGGCATTTATAAAAATTGGAGGGATTTACAAGTAACTAAATTTACTTCCAAATTTAAAGAGGTGGTCTTCTATTAGTGAATATGGAGGGACTTTACTTGCAATTAATTATGTTAATTCAAATCAATACGACAGTGTTATTAGGTACCTTATATATTTATGTAAAAGCGGTCATCCTGATAATTTTCTAGTTTTTTCGTTTAATTTCTAACTAGTTGTGTGCTCGCGGCTCCGCTCGCCTTTCATATATTCTTCAGTGTGTAATATAGTTTTTAAATAATCATTGAAAAATAATGTTTTGATAGTGCTGTCCATTAAATCGTATTTTGATTAACAATTTCATGAGTTTTAATTTTTTTACGCCGAACTCTAATTATTTTAGGAAAATAAAAGTTGCCTAAATTATTCAGAGTAAATTCAGCTATGTGCCAAAAAAAGTCCTCTCGAAATAGATCCAGTGGTTCCGGAGTTTAGCCGCAGCATACAAACAGACAGACAGACAAAATAAAAAAAAATTATAGGGATCGTATATACTATCTATCTATCTCTAGATATGTATTTAGTAAAAAAAAGGTTATTTTGATATTACAAACATACATTTTAATTTTATTTATATACAATAACAGGAAACGTAGTAATACAATAAATTTAAACAAAAAACCTAATTTTTAACAATTATAATGGCTCATTTGATAATAAAATTAATAATTTATTTCAACTTATTGAATATTATTTTCCTGAAACATCCTTAAAGAGGAAATTAAATCTCTAATGAAAGACGTTTAATTTTATAAGGGATAATTAATTGATCAAACTTTAAAATAAAGAACACGGAGTTTTCATATTTCCCGAGGACTTTAAACACAAAGGGGAACGATACTATTGTCCTCAGTTTTAATTAATTTACATTTAATTAATTTTTTTAAATTTAATAATATGAATTGATTTTGTCAAATTTCACTTCAAATTGTCTGTAGGAGTTGATGATTCAAATAAATAATAACCCTTTATTTCAAGTTGACAGACGTAAGTAAAAATGTCTTGAACACGTAAGCTCTTGTATAAACATAAATATGTTACTAGTAACTCATTTTGTTACCATAAAAGTAAGGTAATTGCCCGACATTCACTTTGTAATGTACCATCCGTTGTTGCGGTTGTACATTAACTTCCTTTATTTATTGAAGACTTGCTGTTTGCTTGCGACTTCACCCGCGTTTCATATAATCTTTACTACGTCATATAATTTTTAAACAATTACTGGTAAATAAATTTTTGATAATGTTCTCCATTGAATCGTCTTTTTTTTATTTTTACGAGTTTTTGTTTCATACAGAACACGAATAACATTCCTACATTTTTTTGGTACTAATATAAAGTAATAATATTTCTCATAAATTCAAAACTCTTTGGAAAACCAAAGAGGAAGCAAAACCATAAAAAATAATGCGGAACCCTAATATTTTTTTTTAAATTTTGGTACGGACAGAAAGCAAAGATACTTCTCAAAAATTCAAACACCAGCCAGGAAAACTGTGCATTGATTCGGAATTTATTCGCAATTTCATAAGATTTTATTTTTTTACGCCGTACCCTAATTGTTTTCGAGAAATCAAAGTAACCTAAGTTACGCGGAGTAACTTCAGCTATCTGCCAAAAAAAGTTTCGTTAAAATCGGTCATGGCCTTCCGGAGATTAGCAGGAACAAACAGAGAGACAAAGATTTTTTTTTTAAATTGTTTTGTGATAAGTATCGTATATACATTAATGTGTATTTAGTAACAACTTGTTCTTTTATTTAGTAAAACAGATAATTTATTTAGTACTATAGATATATGTAGATACTAGTTATACAAAGAAAAAAAAAATTTCAAGCTTAAGTAATTTTTCTTTAATGTATCAAGAAGAAAAATGGCCGTGGCCGTAGATCATTAATTTAATTTCGGTATTTACCTGTAATTACTGTAAGCAGTGTTGCAGTGTTTTAGGTTGTAAAAGCCGTACTATTAAAAAATATTTCTGTCTCATATGCGGCCACGCTATAGGTCGATCTGTATAAATCTGTGGGTGAGTCTATACATCAAATACCATAACTGAACTTAGAAATGCTTTAGAAAAAAAGCTAGTAAATAAAACCTCTATGGATCAAAATGATGAAATTGGATGAAAAAAAGTTCGTGCTTAGATCAAATGTTCAGTTACTATCTATTATAAGATTTACTACAGAACTTATTACTATCGCTTTCAAATGATTCAATTACTTGTAGGTTTTAATAGTAATGCAACATAGGTTGTTAATTGGTATTTTATTATTTTTATCTAATATTGTAATAAGAATTCCCTTTCAATTTAAAGGGAACGATACCAAAACTTTTTAATGTTGGAAATAGTACAATAAAGTATTAGAAGTCTCAAGTGACTTGTAAGTAAATTGAATAAAAGTCTCGTTGAGAAATGAAAGCGTCGTCCGCTTTAACAACGCAAAGCAATATAGGATGAGAGAATGAGTTCGGTTTGAAATCCTTAAACGTTTAGAATTTTCAAAGGATTTCTCCTCCTGTGATCTTCGACACGTCGTATCTAATATGTTTATGCTTTGTAACTGTTGTATAATTACGTTTTGAAGTTAGAATAAAGAGTACGTAAAGTAATATTAACTGGAAAGGGGAATTTCGTGGACTTATCAAAATAAAGTTAAAATCTGTAAGATGAAAGGATTGTAGGAAGTATGTACTTTTACCTTTGCCCATGTACATTTATTTGTATTCATGCTCAGAATTGTTGTTCCTCTAATTGATATGGTTTTTAAAGTTGTATTGTCAAGAGTTAAGGACGGAAGTACAATCTAAATTAATGCCATCTTCCATATTAATAAATAAAATTGAAGTGTCTGTATTATCAATATCACTATTTTTTACTAAACACATGTGAGTGTATACACGGAACCTATAACTAATGAGATTAAAGTAAGAAGTCGAGGGTAAGCAGCCGGAATAGATCAATAGAAAGGATGTGTTCTTTTATCACGATAACGCTAGACCACACATCTCTAGCCACTCAGTAAAAAGTAAGAGAGTTTGACTGCGGGGTCTTAATACATCCACCATATAGCTCTGACCTTGCAGCTTCAGATTTCCACCAATTTTGTTCTCTTCAAAATTCTTTAGGCGGTGTCAGGTTATCACCAAGTGAGGACTGCCAGAACTAATTGTCGCGTTCTAAAATTTCTACAGTATTAGTATTATGGGACTTCTTACAAGATGACAGAAAGTCATCGAACATACCGGCACATATGTGTTACATACGACTGCCGTTCTGAGGTCTCGGGTTCGATCCCCGGGTCGGGTCAAGTGATATGGGGTTTTTTCTACTCAGTATCATCACAGAGTTTGGAATTTGTGCCTGATATCGCGACAGGCTCGCCCCCTGTCACATCTGGGACGGAACTAAGCTCGGTGAAATGTGGGTGGTGTAGTTCGCTATTTCACCTCTACCTAATCCTTCGGGGATAACAGGCGTGAGCATATGTACGAGTATGTATGTATGTATGTATGTGTTATATGTAATGAAATGCAAATAAACTTTGGAAAAAATGTATTGTTTTTTCATATAAAATGCGAACAAACTTTTTCTCCGATCCAGTATTATGAGACGGTTCTAACATTCTTGTAAACGAAGATAAGAATATTGATGCTATTAAAAAAATCAACAGGTGACATTATTAGTTATATTATCGTCATAGATGGTAAGTAGATAATTTGCTTTTATGTCCATCTACTTGTATAAAACTATGTTCTTTATATAAATAAAATACTGTATAAATAAGTTGGTAGAAAAGTATAAGCTGAGAAAATAATAGTAGATTTACCAAATTCTATGTAAAAAATGTTCTTATCAGAGGGCTATTCCGTGAAGCGGAGTAATTTCTACAAAGTGGAGGACCCTATCCCTGCACGCATATATGACGGGATGGTGTAGGTAATAAATGTGATAAGAAAATTTGGTACAATACGACGTAATGATGTTGAAATACGTATTCTTTTTTTAAGTTATCTACTATAGCTTTTAAGTGTTTAAATGGTTGTTAAAAATAATATGTTTAAATGATTCAACCGAAAGATGTCCACTGCTGGACTTAGGTCGTCCCAAAAAATGGGGGAGTTACCATAATAGCCAGAGGATAAGGCAAGCTGCCCTTCCCCTCGTTTATCCCTTAGTCATCTTTTTTTTTACACGATATTGGCACAGTCCTGTGACCACAATCTCACTTGATTTTAAATGACGATCTGGTCGAGGATGGTAAACCCACTAAGCCTGGAGCAAGGAGCCAGAGGTCCTGGTTCTAAAGTGGTGGGGCCGGAACACACCTATTCGTATTTGGCAACAGGTTTTCAAACTTGAAGGTGGTAGCTACCTAGGCGGACATTATAGAATATGCCCTACCACTATGCTATGGTTTTCTGACGACGTTTTCTTTCACCGAAAGCTCAGGCTGATTTTAGAGTTGGGTAGGTGGATTCGAATCTGCGTCCATTGACGTAGAATCCGGCCGCACTATCCACTGCGCCATCATCGCTTCAAACTACGCTTTGCCGACACCCACGGAAAGATATGGGATGATACTATTTATAGCCGGCACCATATGGAACAGATTTTGATTTAAAAACTTTTTAAAGATTTTAATTTAAAAAAGGATTTAATATACGTAACATCACATCTATAATATATGTGATACATTATTATTTTTGTATACCTTTAGTTTAATTACAGGTATATCTTAGTTTATTTGCATTTTTTATTCTTAAAAACATCTATTTTCTGGTCAGGAAACAGTTTCATACACTTATCTCCTTTGTTTGTAAACCGATTATCTTTTTTTAAGTACTTATTCTAAAATAAAAAATTTAAAACAAAGATAATCTGGAATACAGATTTAAATAAACAAAACATGTACATGTCGTTTGATGTTATTAAAAAAATAACAGCGAAAAATATATTTAATGTATATATTTTAATCGAAGTTATTGGGGGAAGCAGACTGTCGACGAGTACGATGTTACAAGGTAATTTATTACATTTTTTCTTATAACACAACGAGATAAAGCTCATTATTGAGTGACTACAAAGCAATGGCATTATTTCCTGACTTAAATTGACATGAGACTTGTTAATTTCCTATGTGAAATAGAACATTCAATTTGTGTTCGACTAGTTATGCCTTTTAGCTTCGTTCACTTAATATCTATCTAAAATAATTAACATTTAAAGTGTATTTTGTTCATATTTTCGAGCGAGCAAATCTTTAAATCCACTGGACCTTTTTTGATCAGATTTGTTTCTTTTACTTCTCATAAAAAATTATATTGTAGTTTAATTACTAAAATTCGGCAGTAAGTTTCATTCATTTCGTGTTTGTTGTGAAATTTTACTGCAGTGTTGCAGTAATGTTCATTCGTTTTAGTTTTTTTTTACAAATATACGAATACAGGGAAATGAATCCACGTTTGTAAGTACTACAATCGCAATGATTGAATTTTTTTTAACTATTTGTTAGATCGAATCAAATGAATTAAAGTGACAAAAAATTACGACCAGCAATAAATAATGCAGTGAATCATTGCGAAGAGTGAAAATAGTTTCACGCGAGTCGTGGAGTATAGTACAGAAGTTTTATATCCAATAATCCCGCCCATCATGCAAAATTGTTCGATATTTGGTGTTGCACCAAATCCCCGATGTTAGAGGTCAGTCAGAGTTTGCCACATTAGTTAAGCCACGATGATTATTGATTGATAGCTAAAGTTTTTTGTTTCTAACAGATTGATGAATAATTATTTGGGATAAGCAATAGAGGTGTTTTTTATGCCTTTATAATTAATGTACCTTAATGTGTCGAGTAACCATAAAAATAAGACAACAGGAAGAGAATAGGAAAACAATGGAAAGCTGGCGTAAACGCTAGGTAGGTGCTCAAGGGGTTAATAAAAATTAACGTGATCGATCACCACAGTTGTTATTGTTATTACACTTCATATGAAGAAACTTCGGTGCTTTTCGAATCCGACAGAGCGATGACTATAAGGCCGGTTCGCTGATACGATTCACAAAAAAGGTGGTAGGGAGGAAAAGAGAGCAAAACTCTTTGTTTCTATGCCGATAATGGACTAACAAGCTGACATTCAGTGGTGTGGGCCGCAACTCGAGAATTAAACCTCATTTAAAAAAAATACTAGAGATAAGTGTACAGTATCATGCCTGTTACAATAGTTTAAGTGGGGCCTAGCATGATCTGCATGATAAGGTATCCTTGGAAAAGGGTATAAATGTTCCTAGAACTCCCTGCAAAAACGCATGTCGAAAAGAACCGGAGACATTTAGTCAGTCAGTCAGACAGTTTTTAAATCAGTCTAGCCTGATTCCATTTCGACCACCCCGAAGGGAATTGACAGTCTTGTCGCATGAATATTTCTGTTTGATAATAAAAAAGGGTTGCACCATAGCGCAAGTTATACCGAGCGTATTTTAAATACGTGTACTTTATATATCTGAAAAGGCAAAGCTGACTGTTTATTGAATAGTATTAAAGATATCATAATACTTAGGAATGGTCGCACTCATGCTGTGTTTGGAGCATGAATGTAAGAAGTTTAAGAAGTTTGGTTGTAGTAAATATTATGGACCGAGTAAGAAATTATGTGATAAAGGAATGCTGCGATGTGGTAATGGAGAAGATACAGATATAAAAAGATAGATAAGAGGACAAAGATATAAAAAAGAATTTTAATTGATTCGGGTATATGAAAATGATGGATGTAAGGACAGGCGAAACAAAACTACAAGGCTAGGAAGATTGGGAACGTCGTTAAGGATAGAAGACGTATCTCGACTAAAAAGATAGGTCAGATGAAAAGTAGCCGAAACAGACGAACATTTATGAAAGCGCTCATGAAAGTAGAATAATTGGAAGAGGTGTGTCAGGATCGTATTAACTGGAAGACCGTAGTCTCTGCTTACCCCCCATGAGAGAGAGGCATTATCCTATATACATTTATACAGCTATTTTATTCATCGATTTGTAGTTAAAGCGTAGTTTAGGATGTCGTAAGAGTACGAGGAAAAATGACGAGAAACGTAGGAAGCGATAAATATTCAAATACCGTCAATTTAATAAAGCAGCCGAACGGAGTCGAGCAACCCATTATTTTACGTAAAATACACAATTTTCCTTCCCTCTTCCCCTAAAAAGAAACGTATTAACGTGCCGTTTGTGTTTCCTTGTCGAATGAATTTATTTCAATGCCTCCTTATTACAGCGCTTGTGATCTATATTATGATAATTATTTACTTCATGGTCTTTAGTATACTCAGATATCTATTTAAAAAATCTTAAATATTTTGCAATAATTCACTGAATTATAGATTTGAAATAGTTTAGGTAAATTGTTGTAAGGGAAGGGAATAATTTATTCTACTACATAAATTACTACACTAGACTATTATTGCACTAAACTAGCTGTGGCCACGATTTTGTCCGCTGGATATACGTCTTTGTAAAATGACAACTTTAATATAAATACAGACACTAATTCGCAGGTTCGATATTAAACTAAACGTAGGTTCAATTAATCTGGCACGGAGTCGTCCCTCCGTGCCCCCTTACCTATTGCATTGGGGGACTTCGGTCTCACTAATGCAATAGGTAAGGGTAGTGTGTAAATGCATTTCCCTCCGTCAAAAAATAAAGGTTAAATTAATCTGCATAGACTTTTTCACTTATTTCTGTTAATCGTAGTCTATCATCGATTCGAGAAATCCTCAAGTTATTTTTCTCAAATATATTTTATATACAGATTTTGTTTCTTTATTATCAACTAGCTGTATCCGGGGCTTTATCCGCTTGGAATTCACATAATTTTCAATTTGCCTATGTTCTCGGTCTGAATGCAATATATGTCATTATCAACTTTAATCGAAATCGGTTCAGTAGTTTTTTCATGATTGCCGAACAAATGAATAAACAGACAAAAAGACCGACAAACAGACGACAGAAATTTTTTTAAACTATCGAAATGTGTTCTGTTGTAGATTCTGAACCCCCTTATTGTATTTTTTCTGAATCATCTTCAATGTACAGATTTTGTACATTTATTATAAATATATAGATTTAGGTTAGCTTATATAAATAAAATGTATACTAAAACTCAGGTTAGAGAATACATTTATGGTGGAAAAAAATCATGTATGTCGGTTCAATGGGTCTCATGTTATAAACGAACTAAATGACAGGCAAACAGAGAAATCTTACTTTTGCAATATAATTAATATATAAAAACTATTTTTTTTTACAGAATTTAGTGATAAAGAAACTGAGCAAGTGATATAACAGCTTTAGGTTTAGCGGTATGACCTAGCTTAAGATAAACGTTAAAATAATTGAATTAAAATCGCATTGAATCATATTGATTAATTATGTAGACTACATTCATAATTTATGTTTTTTTTTTTTACTTACTTTGGAGACGAAATGAAAACAGTCTCTACAGATTATAATGAGATAAAAATAATGCTGATAATAATCTAAGAAATAATTTTAATGATAAGTAATCATTATTCTCATGTCCTGTTCCCAACTCACTTGGGGTCGGTGCAGTATTTTCTGCTTCCGTAAATCCTTATCAGCCGTCATCTCTTCATTTATTGCATTTGTTTTCACGCTCCATCCATCTATTCTTTAGACAACCTCTCCTTCTCCATCCATTATCTTATGCATGCATATAATATGACCATACCAGTCAAACTACTAAAACTATAATACAACCAAACGATTCACTTTTACAGTCATACGTATTAATTATATTCATTGCTATAGTATCAAATAAGGTATAAAATAAACACATAGTGTAAATCAATACATATAATATGAATAAAGGCAAGGGAATAATGAATCAAAAGCAACTCTCCATTACATTCACACTAAATTGTCCGGAAAAACGTTCGGACATACATGTGCTTAACGTAACGTACAGAGTCCGTCTGATGCAGCAGTAACTCCCATATCAAATGATACGTAAACATTTAGCCTGTCGATATGTATGGGCAAACAGATCACATGGGAGTTGGGGCTCATGTTTGTATTATGAGAACAAATTTATTATAATAATGAATCAGTACGCATAAAATATATTGTGTTTTATAAAATAATTAATCGTCTTTAAGATCTTGATTTATTTTGATGATAAGAGTTTTTTGTTGCAATTAAGGTTAGAAAGTGAACTGCTTCTCGAGAGAAGGTACTGGAACACAGGACATATTTTATGTTGAATATTTTAATTAGGAGTGTTTGATTTATATCGATTTTCTATAAAATATCGATACACACTCTCGAAATATCGAATTAACACGGTATTATCTGATATCAGATATGTAATATATCGACCATAATTTAAAATACGTAATTTCTAGTTTAATTTGATGATGGTAACTCTGTATGTATACATCTAATCGTGAATCTCAAAGAAACAGTAAAAAAAAATTACTCACTGGGGGGGGTAAAGGGGTGGCTGGTGTTTGGCAGCCACATCGCTATTTCAGATTGTATAATGTAATTAAGAACAAATTATAAAAAATCACTTTGACCACGAATCTTTGACATCTAATCGGAGAATAACTGAGAATTTGATCGAAGGTTGTGAACTTTCTTAAATTAACTTTGAACTTTATAGTACATACAGATATACATATTCAGTTAACCGATATTATACGTACGATCCTGAAAACACAGTTATATTTTATAACGAAACTATCGTTGAATAAAAGTTAATTGAAAATCCGGCCTTTGTGGGGCCGGAGTGTCAGTCGGCGTTATTCTGCACAATTGTGAGCACGTTTATAGGTTATAGGACTCTCAATAAATTAAAATACAAAACTACTTTTGAATATAATAATCGTCGATGATCGTTCACATAGAAAGGTTTATAATTAAAAATGTAATATAAACTATTTTCTTACTGTTGCATTGTTATGCACTGATTAACATGTTAAATTCATAGCAAAATTTATCAAAGATATTATTCGATGACAGATAATTAATAGTTTTAATCAGCCTTGTAATTCTAGATGTTCTAAAGCGGGAATAGATTAATAATATCAAAATGAAAACAGATGAAAGTAGCCAAAGGTATTTGAAATTATTTTCTTAAAAACTGACTCGCTTTGCATTTTCAAAATTTCAAAACCATATAATTTACCTGTCAGTTGCAGTCCAAGTTAATTTAAGTCTAGAATTTAATATTTTATTTAAATTAACTGAATTTAATAGGGCCATGTAGGCGCAGTTTGTAGTAGGCCAGATTCCGTGTAAATAAACACAGCTTCGAGCCCACCTATTCAACTCTAAAATCAGCCTGAGCTTTCGGTGAAGGAAAACATCGTGAGGAAACTATAGCATGTTGGTAGGCATTTTCCAATAATTCCCACCTGGATAGTTACTATCCTCAAGTTTGAAAACCTGTCGTCAAATACCAATAGGTGTCCTCCGGCAGCATCACTTGAGAACCAGTATTTCTTGGCTCATTGTGTTTACTATCCAGAAGCACATCCTCAATTAACATCAGGTGAGATTGTGGCCCTATACCGTGTAAAAAAAACTTCTTTGGTACTAGTTGTTCCCACGGCTCCGTTCGGCTATTATATTTCTATTTTACAAGTTTTATAAAGTTTACTAGCGAAAATAGACTAGTAGTGTATGAACTGAACTTGTCGTGACAAGTCCTAACAAGCGTTAACAATGTCGATAATACGAAATAACTCCAAGCTGAGAAATACCGATAAAAGTTATTTTACTGAGACACCTATATTTTTAACATATATATTAGATTGTAAAGAACTGTAGATAAGTAAGATAAATCATTGCATGTAAAAAATTAAAGGAATACCAGTGCACGGCATATCATTAGTACCGAAATCAAAAAGGTTTTTTGGTGATTTTGTTATTGGCAACAAAATTAGTTAATGCCCATACTAATAAAAGAACTGGAGTTTTGTCTCTTTGTTTTTTTTTTTTTTGAAATCTTGATTCAGGTGTTTATTTTAGCCGATAGCAATGTAGAATCTGACATTAAAAAAAAACGGCTACATCTATTTCGTTAAAACGTTGTACACGGGATGTATGTGCTAAGAAGCAATTGATTAGTAATGAATATTTTTAAAATTATTTTTAGAATCCATGTAAAAGAATAAGAAAAATATCTTAAAAAGTAAATTAAAAAAATATATATATGAATAATTTGAATGAAATTTAGTGTACGGGAACCACGTGTCGTTCGGTAACTGATAGGCTATAAAAACAAAACAAAATTAGGACGTTCCACATTTAATTAAGACTACGTGTGTACTCGCTTCTGTGCCCGCGTTTCCTATACGATTATTTTTCACTGCGTAATATAGTTTAATTTCTTTTACGAAACTCGTAATTATTTTCACAAATAAGTTTCGCTACTAACATTAAGCAAAGGTATTTCTCACAAATTGGAATACCTTTTTTTTTTTTTTTTTTTTTGACGGGGGAAATGCATTTACGCACTACCCTTATCTATTGTACTTAGGGGATCTAAGTCCCCCAGTACACTAGATAAGGGGCACGGAGTGACGAGCTCCGTGCAGTGTGGGACTCACCCGGGCGAGAGTCGCCCGGAAATACCCACTAAAACCCCCCGGGGCCGTCCGCTGCATTTGGGATGGGGGCGACACGGGGTGGCTTTCGCAAGCACCGCGTCGCCCCCTGCAGCGAACCCGCCAGGGCTAGTCGTGCAATGGCCCAGTGGGGATGGGGGAGTGTACACACTACTCAACCCCACCTCTTCGCCCGCCTCCCGTAGGAGGCATGACCAAGAAAGGTCAGTCATCCGGGGAGGCAGAAAAAGCTGCCCCCCCATAAGAAGGAAATTTGGGACAGTTCAGTGGCGGGCAAAGAGAAAGGGGAAGAAGCCCGCCACTGAGAAGAGAGATTCTGAGTCCCTCTCCTTCACTCATCTTGTCTCCAACGACAAGACATAGCGAGGAGAGGGATGCTCAGGAAGAGAAAGGGGAAAAGAGAAGAAGACAACAACACAAACACCAAACAAACAAACAAACATACGGACATAGTCCAGCAACAACCACCGGGGCTCCTATAACCGTAGGAAGCCCCGGACGTACCGAGCCCACCGCCCTCTCGGCCTCCTCCTCCGCTGAGGATGCGCCAACGGGTCCTCCTCCCTCAGCCTTTCGTCAGCCTCCTTCTGCATCAAGATGTTCTCGCAGAAGGAGGCGACGACCCTCCAGACCTCCTCGCTGCCGACCATGGCTCTAACGACGGTCGGCAGCGAGAGGTCCTCCCCCACAACCGCCACCACTTCGCGGCGCGGCACCTCCCACGCGGCGCACTCAGCCAGCGTGTGGTGCGCCGTATCCTCCGCCGCGCCGCAGTGGTGGCACACCGCCGACGGCTCCCTCCTGGCTATTTTGTGCAGGTACCATCCGAAACAGCCATGTCCGGACAGTACCTGCACAAGCCTAAATGTGAGGGAGCCGTGTCTCCTCCCCACCCACTCCCGGAGGACCGGACGGATGGCGTCTATGGTTGGTCGCCCATAGCGCGCATCCGCCAAGTCCTCCATCCACCGCACAAACTGTTCCTCCCTATACTCCATCCTCAATCTCCTCACTTCCCCCGGGTGTAAGCGGAGCCCACCACCATCCCTCCTCGCTGCTGCGCACCGGTACACAGCAGCGAGCACCTCCGCTTCTCGCTCCCACGGCAGGGAGCCGGCGAGCACGCAGGCCGCCGCTACGGACACCGTGCGGTATCCGCGTATCGCCCTCAACTCGACCGTGCGCTGCGCAGCTTGCAGCACACGGACATTGCGGGAGTTGAGGGCGTCCGCCCACACGGGTGCCCCATAGGCGGCCATGCTTCGCACGACCCCTGCGTGGAGCCGGCGGCACCTATGGCCAGGCCCCCCCACATTCGGGAGGAGCCGCCCCAGTGCCGCCGCGGCACCGGCGATGCGCGGTCCAAGTCCCTTAAAGTGGGACTCGAACCGCCATCTTCCGTCCAGGATAAGGCCCAGGTACTTCATCTGGCCCTTAACCCGGATCCGGTGCCCCCCCACCGAGATGCTCGCCCCAGGGGGCGGCCCATGCCGAGGCCCATGGAACAGCAGGGCCTCGGTCTTCTCGGCCGCAACCCTGAGCCCGAGCATCTCGATGCGCTTGACCACCAGGGCAACTCCCATCGTGGCCAAGCGCGCCACCTCCTCCCACCTCCCCCCCCGGGCTACGACAAGGGTATCGTCCGCGTAGCAGATTAGGCGCACCCCACTCGGAAGTGCGCCTCGGACGACCCAGTCGTAGCCCACGTTCCACAGGAGCGGTCCGAGCACCGACCCCTGTGGAACACCGCAGCCCGCCGGACGATCGACAACGACGCCTTGATTGTCCACGTAGGACACCTCCCTCCCTCGGAGATAGTCCTCCAACAGCCTCCTCAGATAGTGGGGCACTCCAAAGAACCGGAGCGCCTCCACTATCACTGAGTGCGGGAGGCTGTTGAAGGCGTTGGCGATATCGAGTGACACCGCCAACAGCCTATCTCCCTGAGAGGTGGCCTCGGCCGACCACCTCTTCAGCCTCATCAAGGCGTCCACCGTCGATCGTCCTGCTCGGAACCCGAACTGCGCGTCCGCAAAGTTCGGCCCCACTGAGCTCAGATGCGTGGTGATGCGGGAAGATATCACTCTCTCCAACATCTTCCCGACATCATCCAGGAGCACCAGGGGCCTATACGCGGACGGGCAGTCCGGGGGGCGGCCCTCCTTCCCCAGGAGGCACAGGCGGCCCTGCTTCCAGGGCTTCGGAAACTGTCCGACCATGAGACAGCGGTCGAACAGTTCCCTCACCTTGCCTCCCAGGTACCTCAGGGCCAAGCCCAAGACGCAGCCCGGGACCCCCCGTCTGGCCCTGGCGCCTTACGCCTCCCGCGTAGGCGACGTAGCACCATCTCCATCTCCCCCGTCACTGGTACGGGGAGAGAGAGGCTCGTCGCCATCCTCCGCAGGAGCCAACGGCGCCATCCTCGGTGGGAGGAACCCTGAAGGGTCGCAGGGAAAAAGTGCCCCCACGACCCTCTCCAGTACTTCCGGCTGGAGAGTTTCCGTAATGGGGGACGCCAGGCCCCGGAATTTTTTCCGGGCAAACAAATTGGAATACCTGCCAGTAAAACTGTGCATTGAATCGGATTTTATTCACAATTTCATAAGTTTTAATTTTTTTTTTTTAATTTATTTTTGAAATACAAAAGTACTCAAAGTTACGTGGAGTAACTTCAGGTATCTACTAGAGAAGGTCCCGAAAAATCGGTTATTCCGTCCCGGAGATTACTCGGGACATACAGATATGTCTGTCTGACAGACAGACAGAGAGATGAACAGACAGACAAAAATATAAAAATTTTTTTGGTATCGTGTACATTTAAATATGTATTTAGTAAACAAATGCTATTTTGACATTACAAACAGACACTTCAGTTTTATTTATTAGTATAAATAATATACGTAGACAAAGTCGCGGGCGCCGGCTAGTATATAATGTAACTTAAAAGTTCAGAATGGGTATATAAAACTGAACTTGCAACAATAAATAAACATTAGTTATAACTCCAATATGCCTATTCTTGTTACAAATTTTTTGTGTAACTTTTATGTGATTCGTGTTCAGGTACAGTATGATAGATATTCTTTTAAAGTCATTGTGATATTATTTACCGTATCGTATGTTTAAAGGTCTACGCTATTGTGAGCGTTTTTCTTTATATCGCGGTGATTTTTTTATATTGATAATAAAATAATTTAAATACGTTATTCTATTTAAATGAAATGATTATGGAAAAATACTAAAATAATAAATATAGTATTGTATTATAAAACGAATTTAGAACAAATAAATTTGAGAAATAAGGAAATTTAAATTGTTTTAGGTAAATCTACATTTCTACCTTATGTATATGAAATATAAAAAAAAAAAAAACAGTAATTATGGTAAAAAAATCCACTAGAAATAACGAGAATGACTCAGACTTGACCTTAAAATAAATACATAGACAAAAAAGTGAACTGTCACGGGACACTCAGTAGGTGTGAAATATCAAACGTCATTTGCTTTCACGACAACTGCTAAAGCGAGCACATTTTCATTATTTAATTAATAATAAGTTTTTAGTGAAAAAAACTACAGTTATTTTCATTATAAATACAATTATAATATACTAGCGACCTGCCCCCGGCTTTGCACGGTTATAATTTAATATCTAATTTAAAATACATTATAGCCTATGTTACTCGCTGATAATGGCGAAAGAATGATTAAAATCGGTTAATTAGTTTCAGACTGTATTGATTACAAGCAAACAAATCTTACCTCTTTATAATATTGGTCTAGATATAGATTATACGAACGTATAAGCTGAACATGATTCGGATAAGCGTGTCCGTGTCGACCAATTAGAACTTTACCGACACGTGTGCTGGAACTCGTGTCTAGTGAATAGGAAGCCACATATTATTATTAGAGGTGGTGTACGCCAAACTATCAGAGATAACAACTTCGTTGAACGCTTTACGACCTAATACTGCATATCCGTACTACTTCATACTTTACGTATTTCTTGATATGGGTTTTCATATATTATGCCAGTATAGTTCACGTGTGTTTTACATCCCAATTATAATACTGTAAACTAGTTGTGTGCCCGTGTTTAATGTGTGGAGTACCCATAAAAATAAGACAATAGGAAAACAATGGAAAGCTGGCGTAAACGCCAGGTAAGTGCTCAAGGGGTTAATATATTTTTCAACGTGTAATATAGTTGTAATTATTTTATACGAAACCCTAATTATTATCCAAATTTTTTGCTACTTAGCAAATACATTTCTCAAAAACTGAAATACCTGCCAGTAAAACTGTGCATTGAATCGGATTTTATTCAAGAATTCATGAGTTTTATTTTTTTTACGCGAAAACCTAATTATTTTCGATAAACAAAAGTACCCTAAGTTACGCGGAGTAACTTCAGCTATCGAACAAAAAAGTCTCATCAAAGTCTGTCGAGCCGTTGCGGAGATAAGCCGGAACAAACAGACAGATAAGAAAAATTAAAATTGCATTTTTCGTATAGGTATCGTATATACATTAATATGTATTTAGTAAACAAAAACAGAGGCTTCAACTTTATACATTAACAACAACAATAATTAATTTTCTTTGAACGATTCTACGTCACGCTACGGTTCTGTTGTCTTCCATTAGACATATATGTTTTAAACCAGTCTACGCTTCAATTATATTTAGTAGTATAGAGTATATATATGTAGGTACCGTATAGATTCCTATCTATTTAGTAAAAAGAAACTTTTGACATTACAAACAGACACCTCAATTTTATTTATTAGTATAGAAAGCATAGATGGGAATTTGAGTTTGTTTGTTTGTTTCGCTTTCACGTCTTAACCAGTAAAATTTAGTATACACGTTGTCAGTAGTACACAAAAAATGTAAGGTACTTTTCAAATCTAAATTGATTCAAGAAATCGCAATAAAACATTTAACGCAAGTGAAGTTGCAAGCATAGACTAAACTAGTTCTAAATGTAAATTCTGTAAAATTACACACATTAATTACACAGTTGTTAGAACAAACCAATTATTTTATTTTATTATTTGTAATTAAATATGACCTGTTTTAATCTAAGGCATATTCATAATATTTCGAGTTCAAATATTGTCAAGTAGCAACTAAATTAATGAAAACATATAATGGAATAATTTCAAAGTGAAGCATCTGACAATTGGAATAATTTCGAGAGATTCTGTCGCAAGGTCATATTCGATATATCAACCGTGACCCGACGGTAAATTTATTCTGAGCGATATCACAGCAGTGGAAGTACTGACATTCGGCGTCGAAAGGAATCGATAAATGTTCGATTTATGTATTAGTGACGTGCCTGTTCTACAGCTTGATCTATTGAACATAATCATGATTTTTTTGTAAGGGATAAAAAGTTGATATATACTTTATATAGTGAGGTAATATTTAGTTATTATTAAAGCTATTTCTCTAATAATTGTTGTAGCGCTTCTCTTAGAGTGTAGAGACGAGAGCATTGAACACAATCTCATTTAATATTAAGGATTGTTGCAGTTCGTAGTGCAGTCGGATTCCGCGTTTATTTAAAATTAAAATCAGCCTGAGCTTGAATACTTGTCGCCAAATAGGTGTGCTCCGGCAGCATCACTTTAGAACCTACTGGTACTAGCATTCACTGAAATAGTATTATTGTTTATAGTGGCTCGGCATAGTGTCGGCATTGTTCCTGATGGTAAGCTCAATGCAATCCTAAAATAGTAGGGACTGGCGAGAGATAGGTTATCCATCGTCAGTCATCTCTGTCATGCCGGCTTGTACAGATATCTCTTTAAGCTATGTTGGAAGGCCGTGATGCTATAGAAAGGGGGGAAATCATTAGTACGACTAAGATAAGACGAATTGAAATATTTGGTTCGTGCAAGCGAGACGCTCTGAAGAGTAGGAAGCGGGAAAAAAAAAAAAACGGGAATTTTTTTATTGGCATTGAACGCAACCAAGTTATTTACTCTCCACGATGATATGCGATGCAAGGATTGGTTAATCTCAGTGACTAGTTTATCTCGTCTCCTTTCTTTTTTTCCGACCGCAAGTAGGCTTACTAAAATAGGTCTCATGGATGGAGCTGTCATCTGCATTGCAATGAATATGACCTAAAGGTAACATATCATTGATATGCAGCAAGAACATAGTCTTGTGGAACTCCAGTATTTACAGTCATGAACTGCAAATCGCAGCCATCGACGAAGACACGAATTCTGCGTTCATGTAAAAATCTAGAGATTCATTTACACAAGTTGTCGGGAAGTCCGTACGCCGGTAGTTTGGAGAGAAGTCCAGTATGCCAGACCCTATCAAAAGCCTTGGCAATATTGAGGCTGTCTGCCAGGGCCTCGCCGAGCTTATCAATTGATTCACCCCAGAGGTGCAGTATGTACGCCAGAAGATCACCCATTGATCGAATCTAGTGAAAGCCATATTTTCGGTCTTTTATCAAAGAGCCATATAGGTGAGTATAGGTGGATTTGAATATACGAGTATGTCCATTGACGTAGGTTTTTCCACCACATTACCCCTGAGCCATATTTTTTTTAGTTTGCACAATTATTATAACTTTATATTCTAAATGCATTATATGTAAAATAAAGGCATAACTGAAAACCGAAACTGTCGGAAAATAGCTTACCTTCTATGACGTGGAGACAACAATTTTTTTACTGCTTTTGTAAAAGAGTTATAAAATTTTCCGCTCGTGTCCAATATATTTTGTATTATATATTTAATGTCTCATATGAAAAGTTGAATTTTGCATTTAACTATACGCTTTTAATTTTCTATATGAACAGCGAATTCAGTATAACAGGTTATGTTAAACGTATGGTAACTATTAAAGTATCCAATGTGTAAAAATGTAGGTTTACACTTTAAACAAACATATAAAGAACTATATATATCTAAGTTTTTTTTTAAATAGAAAAAATATATCATGGGATGCCTTGTCCTGGACTATGACAGGGGGAGACGGGCGAGTCTTCACCGGCTGTGTTCACCGGGTTTGTGTGCAGCCGGTACCGCTACGGGTACGGGAGAAGGCTGCTGCCTGGCGTCCTCTGTAGCGAGGAGCTTGGGACCCGTAGTTGAGAGCGGCGGAGAGGCCGTCGCCTTTCTTCTGGACTTCCACAGTTTGACAGTGAAGTCGTAGTTCAGCGGTGGGAACTCGACATTCACTCGTCCGAGTCTGATGCAGACGATAATGGAGGAGAGGGACGGGGGGCGGTAAAGTCTGGCATTAGGCTCGGACGTCTGTCAGCCTGGACCAGAGGGGACGGTGGGGAGTATCTGTTGCCCGTTGGATAGCAGACTGGTTATATGGAAATATACTCACTAAAACTCTGAGTGTAGTCTTATTAGTATCCATTACCAGGGCTACGGATATGGCTTGCGTATTCGTCTGTTACCAATGATGAGCGCTGCCCCTCGCAAGTGAATAAATGCCCCCTATAAATAGGGCTTCCTATTGAGGGCAGTCTCTACTAAGGACACCTACATATGTGTACAATTAACTGCGATTAGAACAACGAAGATTGCCCACAAAAATTACGGCTGTGAAGCAAAAAGGCCCTTCTGGTCAATAGCATTAGCTAGATAGAAGAAAAAACCAACGAAAATATCTGCAAATTCAAATAATAAATTCTCTTGAGATTAATTATTCTAAAATATATTTTAACTTAAATTGAGCTTCAGGTTGAGGAATAACTTCAAAAATATTTATTTATAGTATTTAAATAATGGATTACAAGAATTTACTGCGAAACATTTGGGATTCATTTACCTGTCCGCCTTGAATACTCAAAACTTGGATTTGAAATTGATGAATAGTTGTGTTAAAACCTTTAAGCAATTTTATGTTAATTTTGTAGACTTCTTAAAAGTTATTTCGAAAATTCTCAATCTTAATTTTCTTTAGTTTAATTTGCTCAACACCTGAATCTCGTTTTATAATTTCCTAATTGAAGCTGGTAGACATGATCCTGCAAGTATGTAAATATCAAATAACGTTAATATATATATATATATATATATATATAAATACATAGTAATTTTTTATGCAGATCAGTCAAATAGTATTGGCGTATATTTATTTTCTTTACATTTTGTGTTCTTACTTAACATGTGAGGTTGTTTTTTTTTTTCGTTGTATATTTTTCATACAACAGAAAATAACAATTAAGGCACAAACTTGTACAGAGTTTTATTAATTTCCTTAATTATAAGAAATATGGCATTAATCATATTATATATACTAAAACATTTAAATAATTATGAATATTAAAATACTAATAATTATTATGTAATACTAATTTATAATTTCACAGACAATAACCGAGTTAAAACTATTAGATTTTATTTAAATAGTTAAGTTATTAAGGCATTAATTAAAATTGAACTTGCCACAAATATAACCTTGAAGACAACAGCCCTTTGAATGTACGTAATTGAACATTTTGTCACCATTAATTACTCGTGCAAATTGACCGCCGGTTGATTGATCGGTAGTTACGAACAGCTCCATCTAAAGGTGATCTATTATTAAATAAAGGATATATGTATGTTATGTTTTTTAGCATAGAATCCCACGTACATACTTCATCACTATCATCACGTCAGACAATGAACGACAATGTCGGTTACTTTGATTTCTTGAGTCTTGATTAAACTCTCGCATCACTATAATGTTGCATTTTTTTAAATAAACTAATGTGCATTAAGCCGCATCTCAGCTAGAATTAAAGTCCATTCAATCGAAATACGTCCAATCCAATGCTGGACATAGGTCAGCCCAAATATTTCCACAACGATCGGTCTTGCGCCAAACGCGTCCAGCGGATTCTCACGATTTATTAAATTACGAGGAAATAAATAATATATTAAGTACTGATAATAAAATGGTAAATTTGAAGTGTCGGTACGTTTTCGATTTTTCTGAAAAGAACTATTGCAAGGGTCTAAAAATAGGTAACTAAATACGTTTCTGTCATTTTTAGAAATGTCCGTCTGTCTGCCTGTCTGTTTGTTTGTCTATTTAGTTATACAGATATCAATTACAAAGTACTAAGCATATTTTAAAAATTCAAAAATCGAATTATAATGCTTATTCCGGAGTAGCATCAAAACTTTATTTTGTTAAAATCGGTCGACTATATCATAAGTTACAGCAATTTTAATGACACGTGCCGACTTTAGTATGAAAGAAGAGTTTGTAAGTAAATACGTTTTAGTCTCATTCCAGAACAAAAAAAAATAAGAATTTATTGAAATTGAACAAAATGACATACTATAAAATGTATGTATAATATAAATAATTAATCTCTAATACATAGTAAATGAGAAACGGGACGGGACGGCGGGGGAGGATATAGGTTGTCTATTAAAATATAAATGTCTGAATTTCACGCGAGCGAAGTCGCGGGCACAGCTAGTAATCTATACGTTTGTTATAAGGATCTATTATTTATTGGTGTTAGATCTATCGCTTAAAACGTAATGCTATTCAAATTTGTATCTTATAGAACCACAAATTCTGCTGGTTCTATGTGACGATGTGACCCAATATGGTAACCATTCTAAACATGGAGATACTGGCTCTCAAGTGATGCTACCGAAACATAACTTCCAAATATTAGGGTACTAATTACCAGATTTACAATAGGGAATAATTTACTACTGCATACTAAAAACATTATATATTTGGGCCTGAAACTTCCTCTACATCTGATACTCAGTGCCATGTGTAATCGAATATTTTGAATAATATACCTGACAAAAACTTAAAATTTATTATCAGTATATTTAAAAGAAAAATGTTATCAAAGACAAATGCCCCAAGAAAATAATTAACTTTCATTAAAAAAAACTAGTAATAACAATTAATTAATAATACAAACACCGGGTAACTCTACTATTTGTTACAAATACACTTGACTTGATAGTATTTATAAATGGACACAAATTGTGTTTAAGATCGAGTGACCCATAAACGAAATTATTGCAGACAAGCCATTAAGACAATAGCCATTTTAATAAACTTAATTGAGCATCTGGTGACTATTAATTACTGCTAATTGCACGTCCTGAAGAGTTTGGCAACCGACTATATGCCTTGAAAGATTGCGGTATTGCAGAAAACCCTAAGTTGAGTTTGGCTTCTAACTACGGTAAATACGTCAACTACTTGTAGTTCATATAGCCATTATTGAAAAGTATTATAATCACTATACTGTTTAGATTTATTTATTTAATTAAAGGTATGAACATAATCATCAACCGGTTACATCACGTTATAAAGTATTCCTTGCATCATCAATCGTTCGAAAGTTCGTCACGTTAAGTTTAATCAAAGAGATGCATATAAAAACTAATAACAATATTATAATGTGCGAAGAAGTTTATATTTACATACGTATATGAATTTGTTTGAATGTAAATTTAACATTTGACTGTAAAAAAGTGCACAATTTCTTCTATTATAATAATGCCACAATGCATAGAGACATAAATAAGCCCCGTAAAAGCCACAACCAACTTACCCTTAATACACCCTTTTTTAACGTGGGAAATACATTTACGCATCCCTCCTGACATCTCTAATCAGGGAGTAAAATCTCCCGGATTAGAGATGCCAGGTAGGGTGTGTGGGTCTCGCCCGGCATGAAGCGTCAGGAATACCTACTAAAACCCACGGTACCATCCGCCGCCTTTCTGGAGAGCGACACGGGATTTGTCTAGCATAATCAGCGTCGCTCGAGCGGAAGGCCCAAATACCGGGCAACTACTTTTGTCTTTCGTGCAAGGGAGGTCAGCCTGGTAGCAGCTGACCTCCCCTCTTCTCCACGCGTTAATCAAGGACCTCTCAACCCCTAAATTTCTGCTTTCGTACGGCTCGCCATCAACGGGGAGTTTACCCTCACATCATGGAGCCAAAATTGTCTCGGACAGTACGGTTTCAAAGGGGTTTTCTTCTGCTAACTATCCGAATATGGAATTAGCTTCCAGCGCGAATTCAGTATGGGGTTCTTCAAAAGGGGCATGAGAAAGTTTTACAAGAGGTGGTAACGCGCACATGATATCTCTGGTGTTGCTACGGTGACCGCTTACCATCAGGCGGATCGTGTGCCTGTTTGCCCTTTTAGTGGTATAAAAAAAAAAAAAAAATAATCCGAGACCAGTCTGAAGAAGAAGAAGAATTATGTTTATATTTTTAAATAAGATAATTTTTAATAAATGTTCTTTCCGGTTTCATGTTTTTCTGGTATACCGAAGAATATTCTGGCAAGGTTAACAAGATGAGATGATAATCACAGTTTGATATATCCATTGGTATTAAGAATTATTCAGCTAATTCTGTTAATAATATCATAGATTTTGCCATGTGCGACAGATAAGTGGTAGTGTACACTGTTACACTCGAAGATTCGAATTCACTTTAATAAATGAAAAAACTTTTTCAGCGATGATGGCACAGAGGGAAGTGCGGCCGGATCGACGCAGTTTCGATCCCCACCTATCTGGCTCTAAAATCTGCCTGAGCTTTCGGTGAAGGAAAACATCATGAGGAAACCATAACACGGTGGTAGGCCATTTTCTAATGCCCGCTTGGGTAGCTACCACCCTCAGGTTTGAAAAAACCTGTCACCAAATACAAATAGGTGTGTTTTCGGCAGCATCACTTGGAAATCAATACCTGTAGGCATTGTATGTACCATCCTGGACTACATCGTCACTTAACATCATATAAGATTGTGGTCAAAGCACTGAGCCTATACCGTATAAAAAAATTGATAATGAATCTGACCTTTCGATGAATTGAAATGTCACGATAAAGTTATAGCATGGAGGTAGAATGTCTTTAGCTAACAATCACTTTCAAGATTGAAAATCTGCCTTCAAGCACCTGTAGATATATTTTCACAGCATCACGTGAGAGCCAGTAACTTTACCATGTTGGGCCACATTGTCCTTTACTCATAGAATTAAAATACTCAGAACAGCAATAGTCGCACGAGGAGTAAACCATTTCAAGTTGGCCTTAAATTGCTACGTACGTCTTTTGTTACGTGCCGGTGATTACGTAATTCCGTATCACTTACATGCACACAGATAATTTTTTTTTACTTTCAATGTTAAGCGAGTTTTTGTATGAGACTAGTGGTCTTAGTTTTATTAATCGATGCCTTTAATGTTATTAGTTTGGCCAATACAGTAAATACAGTACAAATGAGCTAAATGTTAACGAGAAGTTGCGGTAAGTTTATTTAGTTGCGATATATTGTTATTCAATTTCATAATTTTCATATTCGAAATTTGCGTATTTATATTATAGGCGACAATTAGGCAACTAAAACAATTATGCAACCACACAAATAAACAAATTAATGCAAAATATAATAACATTTCTGAATACCAAAACAAATAGATCAGATGTATAGTATTTATAACAACTGACATTCGAAATGATGAAATCAACATTAATATTAAATTAGTTTTAATGAAAACGTTTTCAATGACAACAGTAATTAATAACTTTTGTTCGTGTTTGTGACGATGGATAATATATATCTAACAGATAGATACTTATAATCTATATAACTAGGTAAGCATAAAGATGTTAAGTGCCTTATCCTCCTCTCTTGTGCTAAACTTTTTTGTTTATTCAAAGAATATTAAAGTGGGAGACATCACACTCACACGGGATGAGATATTAACGTTCCCCAAGAAGCGTACTATATTTTCAATTGGTTGGAAGTAGTTAAATTAAAGGGGAAGATGTACAAAAACGAGATCCGGCCTGACGTCTTGTATGGATCAGAATGTTGGTCCATAAAGGTGACGGACGAAAAGAGACTGCATGCAGCAGAGATGTGAATATTGTGATGGATGTGTGGGGTAACAAGAATGGACACGATAAGCATATTAGAGAAAGTTTAAAAGTGGCGCTAGTGATAGAAAAGTTGAGAAGCAGTCGCCCTAGTATGGATATGTTATACGCAAGGAGGAAGAGGATGTTATAGGAAAGGTAGTGGGTTTGAATGTGGACGGTTATAGAGGAACGGGAAAAACCAAAGAAAAGATGTGTGAAATATGATACGCTTAGAAAGGGAGTTAATGCAGAGATTATTATAAATAGAGACGGAAGAGGAAACCATGGATGAAAGAAAATGGTTGGGAATAATAGAGATTATAAAATTAAACCAAAAATATAAAGCTATACCCGGGTAGGAAATTCATTAATCTTTTGTCGCCGAGTTGGTGCTGATGTCGATAATTGCTTACCCTCCAGCCAATTTATGAGCACGAACAAATATTCTAGAAAAAGTTTTTGCTTCGAATTATCAATAACGATTATTGTTTTATTTCTACCACTAGACGATCATTAGTATGAATAAATTGACAACACAAGTTCACAAACTGGTAGAAGATATGATCAAATTCTGTCTTATATATATATATATATATATATATATATATTAGGTCTGCGATCCTTTTGAGGTTGTTTAGGCATATTTACAGGCTTCCAATCCCCAACAGCGGAGGCTTCTGTACTTGCCGTCAACATGATACAGATTTTTTGTGCGTACTCTTGCTACCCATTCTTTCGGCTGAGCGCCCTGAGCGCTCGACTCAAAAGTTCGGTG
The DNA here is from genome assembly GCA_014132275.2 of Samia ricini. NCBI lineage: Eukaryota > Metazoa > Arthropoda > Insecta > Lepidoptera > Saturniidae > Samia > Samia ricini. Next base: position 23,819,552 of record AP028168.1, read on the forward strand.
AAGCTGTCAAAGCATTTTGGTCAACAGCATTTAGTTAATTAGAAAAAAATATATTATAAGCTACAATAACCGGATACCGCCAGAAAGATTGTAGAGCGATTTGTTATTTTATATTATTAAACAAAACCATCACTATCCTGAGACAGCCGGGTAAAAAAAAAAACATTTTTATTTTCATGTGATACATAGTATATCATAATAATTCTCAATAAATTAACTTCAATTTCTCCACGTTATATTTCAAATAAACATAGACAAATAAATATCGTCTCTATTCTTAGAGAGATAAGATTAAATATTAACAAAGGTCTTCTTTATGCCTTTTAGAATCCCATAAATCGTAGTAACAAGCACATAAAAGAAATAAAATACATTCGAGCGCTGGTATAACCCTGTTTAATTAAGTAGGTGCCGCGTACTGATGATGAAGTTGTAAGTGCTTTACGCACCTCCACTTAAATTGTTAGGTTAGTACCTTACTATAAATTACGGTATAACTTAATTTAGTGGTACAGGGGCCAATACTTTACGGTGTAAAGTTTTCAACGAATGTTGTACGAAATCCATGAATCTAAGTTAGCGGGGATTCGGGTAAGTTATTTCAGCAAAAAAATTAAGGTGGCTGTGTTTCACTTCGCTCCGTAAAATGTACCGGTGAGTGTTATAAAAAATAATAATTCAAAAAGAATATAATGGAGAAATTTAGGCGCACTTACTTAAAATTTTTATTATTTTATTTGGTAAGTACATGATTTTATAATAGATATCTCAAATTTCACAGTGTTTTAAAAGCAGTTATATTTATATTCTTGTACAAATAACCACATAATCTATACTAATAAATAAAATTGAAGTGTCTGTTTGTTATGCCAATTTTTTTTACTATATAGATATGAATGTATATACGATACCTATAACAAAAATGTATTTCTTAAAATTTTTGTTTGTCTGTTTGTACCGGGTTATCTCCGGATCAGCTGGACGGATTTTGACGGGACTTTCTTTAGTAGATAGCTGAAGTTACTCCGGGTAACTTAGGGTACTTTTAATTTTCGAAAATAATTAGGGTTTCGCATAAAAAAATTAAAACCACAGTTTTACGGGCAAGTACTTGAATTTATGAGAAATATTTTTACTTTATCTTAGTACTAAAGCAATTATTAGGGTTTCGTATAAAAAAAATAAAACGCAGTGAAGAATATATGAAACGCGGGTGCAGCCGCAGGCGGACAGCTACTTTATAATGTAGAACTTTCTTCTATATTGTATAACGACTCGAAATAGAATGGTTGAATTAATTTATTATAAAAAAGGTCAAATCCATTATTTTCCAAATATCTATTTGATCCTATAGGATTCCAAACTTTTCGGTGGTCCGTGAACCATAGGTTGGGAATCACTGCTATAGGAACTTAATATTCAAATTCATAGTACGGTTTTCATAATATATAATTATTGGATATTTGACACGTTATTATGCGATGCGAGCTATATTTTATTTCGAATAGTGATCGTTTTGTGGTCGACTATCAATTATGATCACTCTTGAAAATTTAAAAAACGTAAATTGCTTCCATATTGTTTGATAACAATGAATGAAAATAAAATGAGTGAAGAATATCAATAGCCACAAAGAAAAAAACAATATTGATTAACTGAGAAAAAAGGAGTTCTAAACTGCTTATTGTAAAATACGATAACTCTGTAATTAAATTCTCAACTGATCTTATTTGAAATTTTGCAATCTGTTTCTGATTTGGACCAACTTAAAAGACAGGATTATTTTTATTCCCGATTAATGATCTCGATATTTTTATTAGAAATAAAATGCTATTATAGGATAACAAAGTAATCTGTGCAATGCCAAGTTTGGCAGCTAGTTGAGCCAGCCACCTATGCTAAGTCTCTCTCTTTTCCAGAGTTCTTGGCCCTAAAGGAGAAGAGTGATTGAGAAGAGTGAATGAAACCTTTTGGCTGGCGGTGAGAATTAGAGGGCAGCTTTGTACCGAGCATCCTTATGGATGGAAGATAGAGAGGGTCCGACTCCGCATGGCAAGGTATGTCTGTCATGCCTTTTGGTCGGGCCTGTCGCCGGGTCTACGCGGAGCATGTTGCTAAATCCCGTGTTGCCCTTCTCAAGCGGCGGTTTTTAGTGGATATTCTTGTTGCTTCACGCCAAATGAGTCCCACATACCCCGGGAGGCATCACTCCAGGATTAGAGATGGCGAGGATATGCGTAAATGCATTTCTCACGTAAAAAATGGTTGAATATTTGATGTTGAAACTTGTTTAAAAATCTGTTTCTTTTTGAAGTGTCTTAATTTGTGTGTTATTATGAAATGTTTGTTTCATAATCTTATACACAACGGGTATATTGTGATTCGAAACTCTGTAAATTGTTTTGACCTCGTTAATACAACCTCTGTTATTAGGAACCACGTAGCTAGAAAAATTCCGATTTTCAATCTGAGCTGTAGAGTTGCGATCCAAATTCCAATAATTCCAGCTGTAATCCTATATACGAAGCCGGCGTGCCTTACCTACTGACTTAGGAATTTGTGTGGGTTGATAATTTGGTCTTTTATTGGGTGTAGTAGTATTTGGTCAATTCCTTTAGGTCTGATTTCTGTCTATTATTATTTTATTAATGTAATTAGTTAAATACTAATATGTTCTTCTAGTACTATATTTACATTTTTCATTTTTACATTAATTGTGAAATAAACTATTAACATAACTGTTGATATTTAGAACTGATTATCTCGAGTATTATTATTTGTAACGCGCTATCACTTTAGTACCTACAAAGAGAAAAATACTTTATTTTTTTACTCTATACAGGCTCCATGCTTTGATCTTAGAAACATCACCTCAAATGCAATCTCACCTGATGTTAGGTGACGATATGGTCCGGGATGGTTAACAAACTACGCCTAAAGATATTGGTTCTCAAGTGAATACCTTAGTGAAATTTTGCGACAGGTTTTCAAACTTGAGAGTGGTAGCTACCCAGGTGAGGATTATTAGAAAATTCCCTACCACCATGGTTTCTTTACGATGGTTTCCTTCATTTTCTAATAATGTCCGCTTGGGTAGCTATCTAGCTACCATCCTCAAGTTTGAAAATCTGTCGCCAAATACCAATAGGTGTGTTTCGGCAGTATCACTTGAGAACCAGTACTTCTAGGCTTAGTGCGCTCACCATCCTGTACCAAATTGTCACGTAACATCCGTTAATATTGTGTCAAAAGCATTGAACCTATAACGTGTAAAAAAAAAAACCAACGCGATCAATTTATTAGTTACGTAAACTGTATATGACAGACATGAGTCTGTGACTGTGTACTCGTACAAGAGAACTTATTAACCAAACAGGAGGTATCGTTTTAAAATTATTTTTATTCAGAGGAATGTAAAATTATATTTATTTGTTTGTAATTATATTTGTTTTTATTCAAATTTAATTATTTATATAAATATCTACAAACGAAATACATTGGGAATAATACAAGAGTATAAGTACACAAGGAAACAACAATTTTACCATGGTAAAATCATTGTTAAAATTTATTGTATTATATCATCTAAGAAATGTAGGAAATATATGTGTAATATATACGATATTGAATACATAAATATAAGATGCATCTTAAAATATAGTGCATGAAGCAATAAATTCAAACGCAACCCGAATATTTGATGTGAAACGTTGGTTTATATTATTTATGAATGAAACTTTATTAACTACCTTAAAATTGTATCAAAATCGGATCAACTTTTATGTTGTCTTTTTTTTTATAAATTCCGAATTGTTCCTTAAGGTATAATAATATATAAATATACAATATAACCAGACAATTTTTTTTAATGATTTGTTCGAGATGGGTTACGGCTAAAATATACATCTATTACAAAAATTCTAAAAAAAATGTACATACCTAACTTCAGTTTCATTACTAGCAACAGATTCCGCTCTAGCAGTTACGTGGACCAGGACGAAAAGACAAATTACAGCCCTTTAAATATATGTTTTTATGTAAGGGTAGATTTTTTTAATTAAAAAATAATACAATGTATTTAGTTTAAAGTTTCTTTAATATAAAAAATATGTTTTATGAAGTTTATACATAAAATTAGTTATCCTGATTGACAGATTCATAAACGCATATTCCAAAACAGCTGAACCTACAAACTTGATAATGTATGAATCTACTACTAAAAAACGATTTTTGGAAATCCTTCTCTTTATCGGTAAAATTTACGATATCAATTTTTACAACCAAATATCCGCCTCGGCGCCCCGGGTCAAATGTCCGGCTTGTCCCCCCCCCCCCTAGAGCGGGCACTGTTAGTAAAGATATACAATTAACTAGTGACTTATGTGTAAGTGTTTGTATTTAGGTGTTTTCTAATTACACTTTAACCCCAATTCCCCGAATAATTGTAACGTAGGGTAATTGGATATTTCTACTTCTATACACTGGTTTTGTTATTTGCCAGTTTTACGATAAAATCATTCTAAAATCCTCAATCTCATATAAACCTTAACGTTATACGAATAAACTTAAAAATAAAGTTGGCATATTGTTACAGTTTCTTATTACAACATCCGACAACACGGATTTAAAGTTTGATGGAAAATAAATAAATATAACTTTCACGTAAAACTCGATCGGTTCGATTTCGCCTCACTTAAAAGGAAAATGTAAGAAGTTTCGAATGAGGGTTCTATTTACGAAGCGTTACTATGTAAAAATATCAAGGATACATAATATAACGAATGACGTATTTAAGAAATTATGGAGAACGGAACCACTATTTCTAGATATCACACTAAAGATGTCTTTGAAATGCAACTTCTTATGCGACGATTTGATAACTGGGTGAGAATTAAGAGTGAAATGTCAAGGACGCGTCTCGTGTATTACTTTTCTCTACATGAGAGAGAAGGAAGATATATTTGTATACGTAATGTTAGCGTGAATGATATTCAGGCAGGTGATTCGTGTGGGTCTTATAATTATAATTATAATACCGTAATTGATAAAGCTCACTACGAATTCTAAATAATTTTATAGACAAACTGAAGTACTTGTAAAGGACAAGATTTTTCATTCAAATTTTGTATTTTTTTTTGAGATGCTCCCTCTCCCGTACACTAAATTTCTCTTAAAAAATTATAATCAAACAAATAATGTATACTAATAATAATGTCTAATGTTCAGAGAACACATGCGCGGGACTACTAAAAATATTATGGTTTTTATACATGTAGTAATACGCGTATAAATTTAACTGCTTCTTTATTAACTCTACTGTTAACATCAGGTGCTACTGAATATAGTTCCAAGGTTACGCCATTTTTTCTCATAACTGACATTCTATCATGGCTTAATTGTTGTAAAATTGTCAAATCTTTACAACAATTAGTTATAGGTTAATTTGTTACATTTGTAATGTTTGATAAAGGCAAACGTAAAATAATGTTTTTTTAAATTAAATTGTTGATAAAACAAATTAAATTATAACTCAAACTTACCACTTAAGGCTTAATTTTTAACATCCATATTTCATGAAATCTCTCACATCCATTGTCTTCTGACCTAATTTCAAAGGTTAGTTTTACCCCAATATTGTGATCCTTGTAAACCGGATAATACTTTATCTCGAACGAGAGTTTGGATTAAGAGATATAAAACACATGTATTGGCACAGTTTAGATTAGTGTTCTATTCTTGTTTCTTTTCATACTAGGTTTTGGTGGTCGAATAAATTTGTAAAACATGTATTCTAGAGTGCTAAATAATATTACTAAGTTGCCGCGTGTAATTATGTGTTTGTAAAACAACCATTTAAATAAAACATTGTGTATATTCTTTATAATCATTTACTGTACTTAATCCTTTAAATATTCGTTGTTTTAATGAAAATAGTAGAAAAAAATAGAACAATGATTTAACTCGCCTTATAATCGAATGAGTGGTTCTCAAATTATAAGCCAATTAACGGATAGATAAATAGACAGCCAGACGTTGCGTTGTAGGTAATTTAAAGGATTACATTTCGTTAATATTCTACGTTCTACGATTATTTTAAAATGTCATTTAAAATTAGTACATCTCTAATTGTCTAATTAATCAAGAGGACATGTGGCCGGAAAAGTAGGTATTTCAGAAAGTTATTGCTATCAAGTTGCGCCCCAAAGAAAGAATTATATAAATACGAAAGGGACAACTGCAGCTCGGACTGATTTTACCGTATGCAAAATAGACCAAAACATCACTTCATAGCACCCTGTATCCTCCTCCAAAACTGAACCGATTTTTAATTTTCTTTCAGTTTAATAATGATAAAGACTTTGGTTATACCTGTACGTGTTTTGCTTTTTTATTTTTATCCGTCATCCATCCAATTTGTTTGACGAACGTTTGAAAACGACGATTTTCATCTTCAAAGGCTCCTAGTTTCTACAATAACTAATTTATAGAAAAAATCACGTACCGTCACGACGGTAGTATATATATATATATATATATATATATATATATATATATATATATATATATATATATATATAAAATTTAATATAAAAGTATTTACCATAATGCTATTATTCAGGGATGAAACAAGGGGACTACGTTTGTATGGAATAAACGCCGCTAGGGTATCCTTTTAAAGTAAATATTATCTTTACTGCAGAAAAATTAGCAACATTACTAGTTTTCCAAACTCAGGCAACTAATTTTTATATTTGAGCATTGCTTATTATCCTCGATTGATTAAAAGCTCCTTTGCATTTTATTCTAAAAATAAACTAACCTTTTTTTGTGTAGACTTTTGTCTGGCGTGTATTGGATTTTTGGCGGCACCTCAGTTTGTCATGTAGTCCTTGTTATTTTTAATGAAACCATTTATGCTATTAAATCCTATATTACAAGATTTTCGTGGCGTATTACGTAATGTAGTTTAGTTATTCTATACAAGTAAAGTGCATTGAAAAGAATGAACTTCAGAATAGGCAGTAGGGACAAATGTCTCCTCGCCTGTCCCATTGGACAAATAATCCCATTATTACTTAGTTATTAGTTTGCATTATTTGATTTTTTATGTATTTTTATTATGTAATTCTGTTAGAATTTTATATAATATAGCTTGGTTAGTGTGCTTGTAGGTTCTTAATGCACAAGTGATGTGTATTGAATATAATAAAAGAAACCATAAATTCCCTGTCATAATCTGGGGTGCTATAAAATTTATTGGATAATTCTAGCAAAGAATAATAAGTCTAATATAGTAATTCTGCTTCATGAACGTATGATAGAATTTCGTATACTGACAATTAATGCGATGATGGCGCAGTGGCTAGTGCGGCCGCATTACGCGTTAATCGACGCGGGTTCGATCCCACATATCCAACTCTAAAATCGGTCTGAGCTTTCGGTAAAGGAAAACATCGTGAAGAAACCATAGCATGGTGGTAGGGTACTTTCTAACCCCGCCTGGGTAGCTACCGCCCTCAATTTTAAAAACCTGTCGCCAAATGCCAATAGGTTTGTTCCGGCAGCGCCACTTGAGAACCAGTACCAAGGCTTACTGTGTTTACCATCCTTGACCACATCGTCACTTAACATCAGGTAAGATTATGCTCAAAATACTTAGCCTATATCGTTTGAAAAGAAAAGCTATTAATTAAGAAGAAGCAAGAAAACAGATGTACATAAATAATAATTGCCTAATAATATCTAAATAAAATAATCCAACGTTGTGAATTTTTTTTATTAACAACTTGTACGAATAAATATTTTAAATATTATTCATTTCTGTATCTGACCGAATCGTTTTGATTTATGAATGAAACATTTATTGTACATTCCATTATCGGTTTCCACTGATACCATATTTGTTTGAAGCTTGCCCAAACATCTCAAAACATGTTTGACAAAAGTATGTTCCGACAGTATAATTTGAGAGCCAGTACCTTTTGGCTTAATGTGTTTACAATCCTGGACTGCATCGGCACTTAACATCAGGTGAGATTATAGTCAAAGCACTCTGCACAAAGCATTTCTAGTCACTTGTAAAATTAACACAAAATTCGCACTTTCACATGCTCCAGTAACTCACATCGCGTACAAGGATCACAATATAAATTACTTGTTTATTTTCACACTAGCTGCGTGCCAGCGACTACGGCCGCGTTTCATACAACTTTCAGTTTTGCGGCATGACGATAGCAGGGAGATGTTATTTCTCCGAAACTGTTTATCGCCCTGCTCGGGCATCTCTTCAAGGTTCTGGATTGGAATGGACTTGGCATTAACATAAACGACGAGTACATAATACACCCCCGATTTGCTGATGATATAGTAGTCATGGCTGAGACCGCAGAAGACCTAAGTACAATGCTCAGTGACCTCAGTAGAGCCTCAGAACGAGTTGGCCTTAAAATGAACATGGGCAAGACGAATGTCATGTCTAATTTCCATGTTGTGCCAACTTTTATAAAAAGCGGTGACTTTACGCTTGAAGTTGTTGACAGTTATGTATTCCTGGGACAAACCATCCAGTTAGGTAGATCCAACTTCGTAAAAGTGGTTAACCGTTAAATCGAACTCGGCTGGGCCGCGTTCGAGAAGCTACGCAGAATCTTCTCGTCTGAAATACCGCAGTGTCTTAAGACGAAAGTCTTTGACCAGTATGTGTTGCCAGTGATTACATACGGCACTGAGACGTGGTTCGCTCACAATGGGCCTAATAAAAAAGCTCAATGTTGCTCAAAGGGCAATGGAGAGGGATATGCTTGGAGAATTGCTAAACTCAAGTGGCAGTTGACTGGACACATTACTCGCAGAACCCATGCCCGATGGGTCCAACGGGTTCTCGAATAGCTACCACGCACCGGAAGACGTAGCGTGGGTAGGCCCTCCACAAGGTGGACTGACGACATGGTGAAGGTTGGCGGTATTCCGCTGGATACGGGTGGCGCTAGACCGGTGTCGTGGAGATCTTTGGGGGAGACCTATGTCTAGCAGTAGACGTCTTTCGGTTGAATGGATGGATGGATGGATATTTGAATTTTTTTTATATGGTAACCTAATTATTTTCCAAAAAAATATTTTGGTACTAAGATAAAGATAACGAAAAACAAAAACTATTTATCATAAATTCAAGCACTTGCTCGTAAAACTGTGCATTGAATCGGATTTTATTCAATTTTTTATGAGTTTTTTTTTTTTACGCGGAACTCTAATTATTTTTGTAAATCAAAAGTACCCTAAGTAACACGGAGTAACTTCAGTTATCTACCAAAAAAACTCCCGTAAAAATGGGTAGAGCCGTTCCGGAGATTACTCTGTACAAACAGATAAAAAATTAAAAAATTGTGTTTTTAGTATAGGTATATCGTATATACATATTATCATCGTAATACATTTATATCTGTTTAGTAAAAAAAATATTTTAACATTACAAACAGGGGCTTCAATTTTATTTATTAGTATATATTATTTGTGACTTGTTCAGTTAGAAGGAATTTATTAAGGTTCCAAAAGTCCGTTATAATGTCACCGGGTCAAAAACAAAATACACTACGTAGTGTATAATCCGAATACGATATGAAGGATTTTCTCACGAGAATTCTTGTGGTTTAGGTATAAGGGAATTTTGACCCTTAGCCGTGGGTATAAATCTTAGTTACCCGAGGGCAGACTGCCTCGCCTCGCCGCGCCGGCCCGGCTAAGCAATTACAATACCTTTACACGCGTAAGGGAGAACACTTATTGCCTTTGTGACAAAGCACTCGTAACAACATAAATAAAGGCCCTTTTTGTTGAAAAAAAAAATAATGTTACTTTCCATAAGGTTTCTATAATGGTTCTGAATATGTTTTTTTGCATATTATAATATACCTTTCTATCTGTAGGTTCATTGGTGTGCATATAATAATAAATGTTAACACGTTTTTTATATAAGTTTCAATTGTATTGTAAATTCCAATTTCACACACTTATCAAGGAATGATAACAATATAATCTATACTAATGAATAAAACTGAAGTGTCTGTTTGTAATGTCAATTTTTTTTAATAGATATGAATGTATACGATACCTATAACAAAAATACAATTTTGAAAATTTTTGTCTGTCTGTTTGTTCCGGGTAATCTCTGGAAAGGCTTGACGGATTATGACGGGACTTGTATTGGTTAATAGCTGAAATAACTCTGGGTAACTTAGGGGTACTTCTAATTTTCGAAAACAATTAGGGTTGCGAGTAAAAAAATTAAACTCATAAAAAAACGAATAAAATCCGATTCAATGCACAGTTTTATGGGAAAGTGCCTGGATTTATGAGAAACATTTTTACTTTATCTTAGTTCTAAAAAAAATTAGTGTTCCGTACAAAAAAAATTCAATGCAGTGATAAATATATGAAACGCGGGTGCGGCGCACAGCTAGTAATATAATAAGTTTGTATCCTGACCAGGATTTTCAGGATTATTGATTTTTTATTAAGATAAATTTGCACTAAGCGTTTTTATCTGGGTGAATTCTTCAAGTGAATTAATATAATATAGTACTTTTTATAATGTTTGGAGACTAAATTACTTTAAAAAACATGCTTAATAGTTACCTGTACTAGACAATGGAAATTTATTTGGCTAATAAATTCACGTGATTGTAAAAAAGGATTTTATAATAAATCTTATAAACAGCTACAGATGAACAACATTTATATCATTTCATGTAAAACACCATCACAAGTTTTTTTATAATCAAGTTAATTTTTGAAAAAATAGTTTTCTACTTTTTAATTTATCGCTAATAGCTTACATACGTTTCATGACTGTAACTTTATAACTGACTGCCCATAGAAATTTGTATTCCCACTTTCTCCCACTTTGGGATGAGTTTTCAAAAATTTTCAAATCCTATTTTTTACTCTGAAATATAGATTACTTTCGTACTAAATTTCATGTTATTACTGCCTCGGTGGCGCAGTTGTATTACGGTGCGACTGCCGTTCTGAGGTCTCGGGTTCGATCCCCGGGTCGGGTCAAGTGGTATTGGGTTTTACTACTCAATATCATTCCGGAGTTTGGAATCTGTGCCCGATATGGCGACAGGCTCGCCCCCTGTCACATCTGGGACGGAGCTAAGCTCGGCGAAATGTGGGTGGAGTAGTTCGCTATCTCACCTCTGCCTAACCCTTCGGGGATAACAGGCGTGAGCTTATGTTATGTTATGTAAATTTCATCAAACTCCATTTGATAGTTTTCGAGTGTGATGTGATGTGTGTGCAAATAATGGAATCTTCATTAATTTTAAATTATTCTGAGAGTAGTTTTTCTCAGTTATACCCAATGATATATAGATAGATTTTGTTTCATTAAAGTTTTATTATAACTATAGATAAAGCTACGATACTTGTTAATCTTACTGTTTAATTATAGAAGAAAAAATAACTTCATTTGATAGTAGTTATACTAAATCGACTGACTTACTTATAATTATAATCCTGATGCTCAACACTAACCTCTCACGCGTGCTTGATATCCAGGTTTTCAGATATCCCCTTTTTTATTAAGCTTCCATTTTGCGTTAGTAGTTCAACCGAACGATCTTTTATGAGTACCTCGGGGCTTGTCGATTTCGTATGTCGAATCATGAGACGAATAGATCGTTTTTACACTTTGCTGAATGGTCAGTTCATACTACTTACTGAGTAATATAATCGCCGCGTTCCTATTTCGCTTTGTGTTTGACTTTTACTGTAATAATGCTGTATGAAATGTTTATATCTTGTGATTATATTCAGCCTTATTGTTAATTAATAAATTCTTTCAAATATAGACTTAATCTCTGAGTATATTTTGATAGCATATTGTTGACAACTAATAATTTTAGGAAGTAGAACACTCGCCGGAAGATTATCTATTGTACTAGGTAATTGACTTACTATTACTCTCGCACAAGCCTCGCCTCTGTGTTAGATATAGCGCGTTTAAATTGACGCCTTTATTATCAACAAAATTACATTATTATTTTATCAAATAAGGTTAAAATTGTACTCACGATAAAACCTTGTAATGAATGAAAGTAACGTTACTAGAAAAGTTTTTAGTATGAAGGTGGAAAGCATATAGAGGTAGTTCGAAGAATGGATGGATTGTGTGAAGAGTGACATGTATATAAAAGGTGTGAATGTTGAAATGACAACAGACAGAGGAAGAAGACAGAGTTAAAGAGGAAAACATGTAGTGTTGACCCTACTTAATGTAAATCTTACACACAGTTTCTCAAACTCATTTTGCTTATCGCCCACTTTGAGAATATGTTTTTTATAGTCCCCATCTTAACTTTCTTGGCCTTTTTTAGATTATATTTTAAGTCTGCCCATGCCCCCAAATATACTCTTGGTCTTCTATTGCCCCGTCAAAAGTCTTAAACTCCCATAAGAGGGAGTTATCGTCCAAGTTGAGAATCTAGGATCTAAAGTAACGCTAACTTAACTTAGTGGGGGAGGGAGACTAGTGGGAATACCGCTTCATGGCTATTTGCTCTGACGGTGGTCTCTAATGTGTCTACGCTTACTGACACGTCTGTTGGGTGAGAAAGAAACAAACGATATTTACAAAACATAACCATGTTCCTCGTTGAAGCTTTGCATATTTTGGAAATACAATGCAGTAAACAATTTTATTAATTACTAGCTGCTCTTCGCGGTTTTACCCGCATAGTTCCCGTGAGATTTTTTGGAATAAAATCTATGTTACTCCCTGAATTTCAAACTATCTCCATATCTGGATGAAATTTGTCATCCAAATCGGTCCCGTAGTTTTTAAGTTTATTCGTTATATACAAAAATACAAATCTTTCCTCTTTATAATATTAGTATATATATATAAAAGAAATGCGAGGAGCAGTAAATTTTATCTACATGTGGTAATAAGCTTACTTTAAAATGTATACTTAGCAATTAAACATTATTAAGCAAAGTATTATTATATATGGCGCAAAAGTTGTAATTTTTTTATCATCATAGATAACAATAATAGAACATTAAAAACCTTTTCATAGAAACTATTAATTTCAATGTTTAGATTAAAAGTTTTTATTCGACGCCTACCATGTAATGCGAGTTATAAAACCAAATTATAATGGCCTAAGCAAGATTACAGTATATCTTAATTATTCAGTTGGAATCATCATAATGAATAAAAGTACTTTAATTTGTTTTATGAGCGCGCATTAAAATTTCATATCAACATAAGGTCCAATTAGTAAGTAGAAAATAGTACAATACTACTTTACAATGTGGTCTCAAAGCACTTTACCGGACAATAAGTTCAGGGTCAAACAAATTTTATGTTCCAAAATTTATTGTAGTGTGCATTACTATGTGAAATATGGTGACATTTGGAAGTGATACCGCTACGAATTGTATAATTTTATTTATAAAATATTTACTATTAATATTGAGGTGAAAACTACAATGTAATATATGCTACAGTATGTCGAGTATAAAATGGCGGTTTATAAGCTTTTTAATGGTAATTAACACATTTTTAAAATTGTATGTGTCGAGTACTCATAAAAATAAGACATGGGTTAAACGTTTAAAAAAATGTTTTTTTAAAGTTTCGAGTTTTCACTTCTGTCGGCAGTTCACATAGTTACCTAGTATTGTTTTTTTTTATTAAACAAAAGAGTTTGTTGCCAGCTTTTCTCGTCTGGGTTGTTGTTATCCATTCATGAAATCTTTCTTAGGGATTAAACTTTTCAATTTGAAATATCTCTCATCATCTATGTTATATGTCGTATTATTCTGTATAAGTGTATATACGGTACAGAAAACATTTCCCGTAGCAGTACAAATTGTAAAGTAGCGGAAATAATTTTATAGACGGGTCCCAATCCAACCCAGCGTAAGGCTTTAAAGGCAGCCACCTATTCGTAAGGGGATAGGCCCGCTCAAAGCTTTATTTTCAAAGGCGAAAATAGTATGAACATCGTTTTCCGTTATTCACTTTACCTACTGGCCAGCGTTGAGAGATGATTTTAACTAGAATGGTGTAGGTATGTTATACATTACTATAATAAATATGATTTGACATAATATAATACTTAATGTAATATACGAGTCTAACTATAAATATAAATCTCACACTGAAGTGAAGATGGCGAAGTGGATAGTGCGGCCTACCTATTCAATTCTAAAATCAGCCTGAGCTGTTGGTGAAGGAAAACATCGCGGAGAAACCATAGCATGGTTGTAGGGCACTTTCTAATAGCTTCAAGTTTGAAATCCTGTCGCTAAATTTCGATAGGTGTGTTCCGGCAGCATCATTTGAGAACTAGTACCTCTTGGCTTAGTGTGTTTACCACCTTGAAACTCGTCGTCACTTAACATCAAATGAGGTTATGGTCAAAGCACTGAGCCTATACCGTTTAAAAACAATTAATATTGATGCCCATGAATTTGTAAATTCAATTTTATTCAAAATTTGTTTTCAAATTGTATAAAAGCTTTTGAAAACTGTCCTCTGTAATGAAATCTTTAGAACAGAAAGCAAAATATTTCTCACAGATAGATTCAAACACTTGTTCTTAATTTTTTCACAGTTCCTAGTTTTAATTTTTTTTCAGATGAACTAATTTTTTTTCTATAAATAATAATATCTATTAAGCCTAAGTTACGTATTATAACTTCAGCTATGTATGGTGGAGATCTTTGAGGGAAACCTATGCCCAGCAGTGAACGCCTTTTGGTTGAATGAATTGGACTCTATACTCCTTTATTTCCCTCACATCTGTCTAGCTTCTCGTGACGACCAAACCTTTTGCATTTCGTGTTTGCATATCTTTTATATATTTTCAAGTTTGTAATATAATATTTTTATATTATGTAAATAACCATTATATGTGACATGAAACCTTAAATTGAAAAACTCTCCTTTTATAATTAATGTTTTTGACGGTATGATAAATCCGAAAGCAGTTTTTAAGTCAAATAATTTAAATGTAAAAACCCAGGGAGGCCTAATTTCGGAATCATGTTGTAGACAGATTATCCTGGATTTTCCACTCCTTTGGTGAGCGTCCGTGTTTCCAAGTATTTGTAAGAGGCTTACAATGGTGATCTCTCTCTCCCTGAGCTTTGGCTTTACCGTATTCATAGGTTTTTAAAATTTTGCGTTTTGTGCTAATGTTTTTAAAGTCTGTAAGTCGAGAGAGATATGAAGTACGTGGTAGAATTTATTAGACACGGAAGGATTGAATTACTTTACATTTTTTTTCAAGAGCATGGGTTAAGAATGATAGAATATATTTTGTTTTAGATAAGATTTTTCATTATAAAAAATTGACATGCTACTTATTTATGGACACTTAAATTTGAGCTTTTCTTAGTACTATTGTGAGCGACCACGTCTCAGTGCCGTATATCATCACTGGTAACACATATTGGTAGAAGACTTTCGTCTTGCGACACTGCGGACATCATTGAATATTTGCTTTTTTGTTGTATATAAAAGTAATATAAAAGTTTTACTCAAAGAATTTCGTTGGTAAAATGAAGTTTAGCTCCTTTAATTTAGTGTAAAAGGTATCACATAATATATAACTTTGTCAGGTTTATACATCTTTTAAGGAAATAAATTGTTTAACAACTTATTAACGTTAAGCACGTTCTTATGAATAATTTCTTGGCAATGTGCTTTCGATCTTTATGTGATGAACGAATCTGTTCTAGATTGAATTTGGTGTGTAGTTTACTTCTTTTAACAATTTCATAATTCTTACTAATAACTCTAAGAGAACAAATTAGCTCTATTAGTAACAATTCAAAATAAAGTATAACGAAATGTTGTCTGCAATAGCGCACGTTGGAAAATATAAAAAGTACAATTTTATTGTACGTATGTATATACAGAAAAAGGTTGCTTGTGTTTAGATCTTTGTAACAAATTGTATCTTTAAACGATACAAAATTACTGCATAGTACCATTAACAACAACAAAAAAAAAATATTTTTTGTCTAATTAGTCAATCAATTATCTGAATTGGTACCAAAACGGGAGGGGTAATTTTCAGACAATTTTGTATTTTCGAATTTAGAAGCGAAACAGAATTGTGTTGTAGCATCAAACTTCATTCGTGGAATCAACTGGACCGGTTCGTAGGTGGAACGGTTTAAATTTGAATTTCGACTGTGTTGTCAGATGAACGGCGCCGTCGGTGCATGAGTACTTGTTTCCGCTAATGTTGACTTGTTTGATTTCGGGATCGGAATTGTGCGGAATTTGGGAAACATTTACGCAGCAATTTTTAAATGCAACAAGAGAATAGTAGAATCCATTCATCCATTCAACCGAAAGACGACCACTGCTGGATATAGGTCCCCTCCAAAGATCTCTATTACGACGGTCTTGCGCTACCAGCATCCAGTGGATTCTAGCAAACTTCATCAGGGTTTCCATCTTGTGAGGGAGTCTACCCAAGCTACGTCTTCCGCTGCGTGGTAGCCATTCGAGAACCCGTTGGCCCCATCGGCCATCGGTTCTGCGAGCAATGTGCCATGCCCACCGCCACTTGAATAAAATATTATAAACAGTAAAATAAAGAATTAAAAACAGTAGAATTAATTTTATTATAAATATTTTAGTAAAGGATGATATTTTACTTATCTTGTTCTATTTTTTTTTTTGTTTAATAGACTGCTGTATGTTTAACTAGAATTACATTTTGTAAGTAAAATTTTGTTAAAGGGTTTGGATATAATAAGTGGAGTAACTGGAGAAACTAATCAGTAGTTATAATTTAAGTAAATATTATCTATCCCGAAATGGAGATTTTTGTGTGGGCGTGTATTGGGCGCAGTCAAATGCGGAGTTGAACGCGTGGTCCATGCTGCCGCTTTACCCTGTAATAACATTTTTAAATTGAGGCTTGACATAATGCTTATACTTATTGTAAGGTAAATCGGTAATGTTCTTAAAAATCTCATATCTGGATCTAGTCATTTAACTTAAGTACAAATCTGTCTGTTTTACAATTTCCTAAAAATTTTAACAATCATAGTCTTTGTATCTACAGAGATTTATTTCATTTTAATAATTCCGAATAACAAAAATAAATTCATAACATTTTAAAATGAGCATTTGTACATAGTTTAAAAGCGAAGTGGTTCCAGCCGGTTTAAAAATCAGCCAACCATCAAGTAGTACTTTGGAAATTTTATTTAGTTGCCGTAAAACGAAATGTCGCAGTCTTAAAGTTGGAATTTTAAAGAATTTAATTATCTTGATTGGCGAGGAACTCTGCTTCCTCTCGGCGTGGATACTGAACGTTTTGTTTATTACTTATTTACCATTGACTCTTGGTGTATTACAATGTAGAATTTCGTTTATAAAGTTTTCGCCATCCGTAAATAGAAACAGTACAATTTTTTTAAATTACCATTTTCCCAAAAAAAAACAAGTTTTTAAGTTTCTCATATGTAATGCATTTCATATCTAGATTTTAGAATTATAAATTAATAGACATTTGTGATAAGGTAAAATGATTTGTTTGTAGTATTAAATACTAGCTGTTTGCCCGCAGCTGCGCCCGCGTTTTATATATTCTTCACTGCGTAATATAGTTTTTAAATAATCATTGGAACATAATGTTTTCATAGTGCTGTCCCTTTAATCGTGTTTTGTTTACAATTTTATGAGCTTTAATTTTTTACACGGAACCCTTAATTATTTTCCTTTTTTTTTTGGTATTATGATAAAGTAAAAATATTTCTAATAAATTCAAGCATTTGCCCGTAAAACTGACAATTGAATCGTGTGTTTTTTTCAATTTTTTTCTGTTTTTTTGCGAAACCCTAATAATTTTCCTGAAATTATTTTTAGTACTAACAGAAAGCAAAGTAACTTCTCACAATATACATCAGCTTCCACTAAAACTGTGCACTGAATCGGTTTCATGAGTTTTAATTTTTTTACGCGGAACCCTTAATTATTTTCGAAAAACGAAAGTATACGCGCAGTAACTTCAGCTATCTAAGAAATAAAATCGTCAAATTATGTCCACCCGTTCCGGAGATTGGCCAGAACAAACAGACGGTTAGACAGACAAAAATTAAAAAAAAAAAATGTTTTTGGTATAGATGCCGTTATATACATTCATATGTATTTAATTGTTATTTTAATATTACATAGGAACACTTCAATTTATTCCTTAGTATAGATATTCTAAAGATTATTTATCATATTGACAACCTTAACCCCTTGAGCATATTTCTGGCGTTTACGCCAGCTTTCCATTGTTTTCCTGTTGTCTTTCTATTGTTTCATTTTTATGGGTAATTCGACACATTAATTATAAACTTATTTATATTAAAATATAGTCTAACTAATGGCGAGAAAAAAATTAAATGAATCATAGTGTCTTGCTAGAAATAAATACTGGAAGACCCAGCTTGGGCAGGCCTCCAACAGAGTGAACATTCTACCTAGTGAAGTTTGTGGGAATTTGCTAGATGCGTGTGGTGCAAGACCGGTCGTTCCTTGGGGTAGGCCTATGTCCTAGGCATTGGACGTCTTTCGTTACAAATGATGATGAAAAATAAATAGGATCATATACTTTTGGTGTAAAATAAGATGTAATTAAATATATCTATACTAAACATAAATAAATTGGAAGTGTCTGTTGGTAATGGTAAAATTTTTTTTTTGCTAAATTCATATGAATGTATATACGATACCTATACCAAAAATACAATTTATAACATTTTTATGTGTTTGTTACGGGTAATCTCCGGAACGGCTGGACCGATTTTGACGGGGACTTTTTTAAGTAGATAGCTGAATTTACTCTGGGTAACTTCAGATACTTTTAATTTTTGGGTTCCGCGTAAAAAAATTAAACTCATAAAAATTTGAATAAAATCCGATTCAATGCACAGTTTCACAGGCAAGTACTATAATTTTTATGAGAAGTATTTTTACATTATCTTAGTACTAAATTTTTTAAAGAAAATAATTAGGATTCCATAGAACAAAAATATAACGCAGTGAGGAATATATTAAACGTGAGCGCAAGAAGGTATACGTCTTGTTTAGTAATATATACATTTAACATATTTAAATAAATTCGTTTAATCTCTCAATTTGCTAAATACAATCATCTATTATGATTTACCTACATTCCTAACTTTCCGAATATTCCTAAGTTTCGATTCTCTAGTTAGTAAACTTTGCCTTGGTATTGTAGAACTAGAAATATTACAAGAAAATATATAATTATAGTATGTTACTTATTGGAATCTGTACTGTAACTTTTCTTGTATAGTGTTTTTGTTGGGTCAGTCAGAACGTGCCATCTCGGTTCTTCATATCTCAGTTAATTTAAACAATTATTTCAGTTGTTCTAGGTCCAATATTTCGTTATTTGTTTTACGTGTGTTAATTATAACGTCTACTATAGAAATTGCAGTGTTTGGTATATTACGCTTAATTAAATGTGAGCAATTAACTATAATAATGCAAAACTTTACTATATCAAATTATATGAATTGTTTAGTACTATCAACTATTTACAAAGATGATATGTTAACCATACATACTAATACATATCCTTGTAAAACCATAGATATCTTGGTGTAAGAAAACCAATAATTATCATCACCATGACACCCATAATATGTCCACTGGTAAACTTAGCCCTCTTCCAAAGATATTCATAGCTACTGGTATTGCGCGCGAACCCTATCTAGCGGATTTCCGCCACCTCCACCAGGTCGTCGGTCCATCTTCTTGAGTACTTACGCTGCGTGTTCCAATACGTGATTGTCATTCGAAATCCATTGTCTCCATCGGGCATCGAGTTTAACTTTAATTTGGAAATTCTTCGGGCAATGTTGGCTTACTTTGTTTCTTCTACGGATCTCCTCATTTCTGATTCGTAAATGCAGTGCAAACTCCGAGCATTATCCTGTTCGTTGCCTTTTGGGTAACTTTGAGCTTTCTTATTAGGATCATCGTGAGCGGCCACGTCTCAGTGCCGTATGCTATCACTGGCAACATTGGTCTTGAGGCACTGCGGTAATACAAACGAAAAGATTTTGACAAAAGTGGACAAAAGTAATAACATTATTTGATTAAGATAATACATTAATCAAGAGTAGGTAAATGATAAATGTTTATAATAAATCATAAATATAACAATCGGTAATAAAGTAATCTACTCGTAGCATGAACGCCAGATATATATCACACTCAAAACGCTCCTCAGTGTGTAGACGACGTGAGACGGCCATATTTTACGTCTGAAATACAGATTGTGACATCGTGTCATCCATTTATAACATTACAGTACTTACAATAAGAGAATTGATGGCTTGAGCCGTAAGAGATGTGAGTGCTTTTCCCCACCTACAACACTTTATCTAAATTTCGTGGGTTGATACATATAAGTTTAGTCGAGCAAGAATGTAAAAATGGGTTAACTCTCATGGGAATCATAAAATTATTCATGAGAGGTTTGTTAAATCTTATGACTATTAGTTGATTGTCTAGTAGAGCCTAGAAGTGATCATAAATTCTATGTAAATTTTGACTATTTATGGGTAGGTGATATAAAAGTACTCGTGCTGATATATGTTGGTCAGAAAAGTATGGTTGCCATTCGGCAAATATTAACATGTTCTTTAATATTAATAAAGTATTATTGATAAGTAAAGCATTTTTTATGGATCCAATATATTTATGAAACGTGATAGTCATTGGATAACCGCAAAAATGAAAAAAAAAAAACCTGGGTATATATTTTAAGGAGACTTATTACTTAATTATTTTTTTTCTTTTTTATTAAATAAATATATATATTGTAAAGTAACTATATATGTTTGTTTTCAAATAGTCACACAAATGTCGGTCACTGTTTGGAAAGCTAGGCAGAATATACTCTTCCAAGATACCGCAGTGTCTAAAGATAAAAGTCTTCGACCAGCGTGTGTTGCCAGTGATGACTTATGACACTGAGACGTGGTCGCTGGACGTGGTGGCATAGTGCTTTGTGTGTGGCGGCTCTACAATACCTCCACCCTCTTTCCTATCCCGTGGGGTGTCTTAAGTAGCGGCAAAAAGGAAAATCACGGGCATATATCTGCACCCAGACCGTAGGTGGCGGTTTACCATCAAAAATAGCATTCCAAAGGAGGGTTGACGTCAGGCAGGCGGCCGGTCGTAAAATCAAACAGCCGAAACCTATAATGCAACATAGAGGAATGGAAGAGGAAGACATGTAGCGCCGACTCCAAAAAAATGTGAAACGGTTCACAATTTTGTGTTAATTTCATTCACTGTTTTCCTCATATTTTTTTCTATATACTACCAGAGACTAATAATGTATTCATAATACTACATATTGTATGTTCTAATATCTGGCTAGATCACATGGCTACGTTGTAAAAAGAATCATGTAAATCGGTTTAGTGGTTTTCGAGTTAAAAGATAATTAACGAGTGTCACTTTTAATGTAATGTAACGGGGATATAAGAAATGAAAATAAAATTATAAGCATATGGCGCAATAAAAAAAACAACACGAGATAGGAAAAGTATCGAGATGTAAATAAGTCATTAATTAAAAATATACCAGATTAAACCTATAACCATGAGGCACAAAATATTAAAAAATATCACAACGATAATCTGTGTCCAACCGGTGAGGGAAACGGGACAATGATGATGATTAATTACATCGCCCTGAATACTGGCGGTAGCTTCCACAGATGAAAACTCTTTTGCCTTGTACTAATATAATATTAATGGAGTTTCGTAATTAGAATACGATACTGAAATATTATATTCAGTTTTTAAGTTATTAAGATATTGAAATATAACATTAATATTAAGTATGTAAACTAATTGTTGACTGCAGTTAAGAGTGAATATTTTCAGTAGATAGAGAGATATTGTTACAAGGAAATGTTGCAATAATTTTGAGATTGAAGTAATGGTAAACTACATATCTCTTTCCGATAGTAACTTAAGACATACTCCGATTTCGAACTGGGGAAGCTCTTGTAGCCGCCTTCAGTACGCTACATTGACACCGCATCCACTAGCATCACACACATATTTATACACTACACGCAAAGTATATGTAAGGGACTTTTTTCCTCTTAATCTAACTTACCGTGAGGTTAGTTAGAGTAAATGTCGCGGAATTTTTAACACATCTAGCAGCTTAAGCCATTCGGACTATCTTTGTGTCCTAGCGCGAGCTACCAATTTTAGGCTGAGTACCTTAAATGCTCAGCGGAAAGTTCGGTGAAGCTCTGAAAGCTATTCAGGTCAAAAGCTTGGGATAGTTAAAAAAAGGATTCAAATATAATACAGTTCTACAGACCTCTTGCTAAAGTTATATAAATTGATACCTAATGATCTAGTGCCAATTATTTATGGGTTTTAATTTTAACCTAAGTAACAGTTTCTTAGCAAAGTAATTTAGATTCACTTTTTAGATGTTTTGCACATAGACATTAAGTATCTATTAAAATTAGCTGGAGTTTTACCTTAAAATGCTATAAGTAGGTAATAGGTCTTGTGACGGAGAGGTAGTGAATTCAATTACCATATAGTACTGAATTTTCTGTGATGATCATAACTGTTGATTCAAGCTATACTTAATTTGGTGTCCAATAGCTGAACAGGACATTGTTCTTTCACTAGTAACTAATATGTAATTAGAGATTTTAAAAATATATATTTAACTATTTGAAAGTCATAGGGAAAATCCTTATTCAAAATAAATAACTTTGTAAGATGATTTTTTTGTCACATGCTTTTCTGTTTTAAACATCTCAAGATGTTGATTTTCATAGAAAACTGCAATACAAACCCATTTGTAGTTGTTTCATTTCAAAATAGTTACTGTGCAAAAGTAATATGTTGATTTAGCTTAATGCGAAATGTATAATTTATCTAGTTCGAACACTCGTTTTCGTCAATTCAGATATTCGTATAAAGCTTAATGGAAACGAGAATTACTTCTATATTTAATTATTGGAATCCGATTTTCTCCCATCTTCGCCTGTTCTGTTCGTCTCCAAATATTTTGATGAGCTTAATTGTTAACTCGACTTGTCAGGAATGGTGTCGTTAGATTATTACAGACTGTCACTTTTATAAAATAAAATTACAGATAGAAAAATAGATGAATACCGAGAAAATTAAATTGGCTCCATTTTCTATGACAATAATTTGTGTGTCTACAAGTCTTTGTTTGATTATTTTATTTAAAAAAATAGACTATATATTTCTAAGGACATACTCTGTACATAGTAAAACATTATAGTTTTACATTTTAAAAGCAAAGTTTATATGCTCAGTCCCTGAGAAACTAAACCCCTAAATGTAATAGTTATTTTAATATTTAAAATGCCTTACCAATATAAAACACACATTACCAGTCTCACCTATACTAACACTCACATACACACTGACATACTATTTGTTGCTTATTAATATTATTCTAGGGCAGAGGTCGTCACCCTTTTCTGGTCAAGGGATCCATAAATCAATGAGAGGTACCACTGCGGGCCGCAGTTTTGTAGAATAGGTAGTTGATACCATTTGTTAATTGACATATTTTTATGAGCTGTCAAACGCGAATTCTGCACATGCTTTGTATGGCAATAACGACCTATTAGATCTATACTATGAAGTTATTTTTTAGAACCTAATTCATTAACTATTTGTAAACTCGGTTTTGAGTCGTTGACTACCAAAATAATCTGCTATATCGCGTCCGCACAAATACCGTCCACGGGCCGCAGTTTGACAACTACTGTTATAGGGCTTTATTAGTAGGGCTCTAGCTAGTAATGACATTTATAAAATCACGTTCGGGAAATATCGATTTAGTATTCGTTACACTCTACATTATTTTTATTTGCCAGTGGTCTTTCAAAACTATTCAGTTAAGTATAATGTATGTAACTTAAATAAATATAAATTGCTAAAAATGTATGTTATGTTCAATCAAGTTCTAACATGAAATATGGAACATAAATCAACGAAACGAACAACACCCATTCTGTGAAAACCCATAGCAATAGCATGTGCTTTATTTATTTATTTAAATTGCATCTGTGTTTGAGAAGCTACGCAGAATATTCTCTTCCGAGATACCGCAGTGTCTCAAGACACTTCGACCTGTGAGTGTTGCCAGTGATGACTTATGGCACTGAGACGTCGTCGCTTACAATGGGCCTAATCAGAAAGCTCAAAGTTACCGAAAGGGTAATGGAGCTGTGCTCGGAGTTTTCCTGCGTGATCGAATCAGAAATGAGGAGATCCGCAGAAGAACCAAAGTAACCGACATTGCTCGAAGTATTGCTAAATTTAAGTGGCGGTGGGCTGGGCACATTGCTCATAGAACCGATTCCCGATCGGGTGAACAGGTTTTCGAATGACTGCCGCGCACTGGAAGACGCAGCGTGGGCAGGCCCCCCATAAGGTGGACCGACGACCTGGTGAAGTTCGCAGTGGATATATTTCGGTTGAATGGGTGGATGGATCTAGTTATTCAGTTAAGATAAACCGCAGACTTAGTAAAACCTACGTTAAAACGAATTTACTCTCATAGTTATATTTCTACTGTCATCTTATAATAATAGCATCTGTATCTGGTAAAAAAAAATTGGTTTCTTTAATATATTGACATTAGAACATAAATTCTATTGAAACTATTTCCCACTGGTACTTATTTAATTGATTTATTAGGTACCGCAGTAATTACCATATTATGTCGATTTCCTCTTAGCTGACAAGTACTTTATTAAATATAAATAAAGCAACGGAAAGTTCAATGGATTCTGTTATGTACTGTGTTTATTTATTTGATGTCATATTCGTAAATTAACTTTAGTTATAATATAGTTAGTAGTTTTTAAACCGTCTTTACGGAAAGTATATTTTTTGTTCAAAACTCCAGTTCACCTTTTTGACTAGATTCTTACAGTTGCAAAACGTTAAGGGTACTTTACAAAATATGTATTATATTTTATAATACTTTATGTTAGTCTGGAAATCAATTTACACATACCTCAGTATTTCATAAGTATTGTTACCTCAAGGAACAGTTATTGGCCTTGTATAATAGAAAACCAATTACATTGTGAAGAAACGATCCGATCAATACGTTAAGGTAATGTACGAGCGTGCTTACAAGTGAAAATTATCACGTATAATAAAATCTGTTATTTCAGTTAGGTCTATAATATTATTTACTGAATTATTTGATTTTTTTACAACTTTTGTTTTCTGTTTTGTTAACTATTCTGTGCAAAACATCACTTATTTATCTTATTCTTGTATTGTCCGCCTCGTCTCGTGGCGCAGTTGTATTACGGTGCGACTGTTGTTCTCAGGTCTCGGGTTCGATCCCCGGGTCGGGTCAAGTGTTATTGGGTTTTTCTACTGAGTATCATACCGGAGTCTGAATTTGTGCCCGATATGGCGACAGGTTCGCCCCCTGTCACATCTTGGACGGAACTAAGCTCGGCAGAATGTGGGTGGTGTATTTCGCTATTTCACCTCTGCCTAACCCTTCGGTGATAACAGGCGTGAGCTTATGTCATGTTACGTTATGTTATTAAGCTAAACGCTTATAATCTAATGGCGGACTAAACTATAATGGAGTGAAGATAATGGAGAAAGTAAGGAATAATGTGATTAGAGAACGTTGTGGTGTGATAGAGGATATAGTGACAAAAACAGAAAAAGAAATTATTTGTTGGTTTGGGCTTACGAAGATGACAAAAGTTTGACGAAACGAATCTATAGGCGTGGTTGACTGGGCAAGTCTGGGTCGTCCTAGGTGCACGCATCTCGATCACATCAAAGACGTTCTAAGGAAAGAACAGCTCTCAATACCCGTAACTGAGGAGCAGTTATGAAAGTGCCTATGAAAGTAGAAAAACTAAAAGGGGCCAGGATCGTAGCAAATGGAAAGGGGAAGTCTCTGCCCACCTTCATGAGAGATGTGATGTCATGCATGTATGTAAATTTTAATGTACGTTATTTATAAAAGCCTTTAATATGTCGATTATCCATAAAAAAGAGACGATAGGAAAACAATAGAAAGCGTAAATGCCAGGTTAGTGTTCAAGAAGTTAAGAGAAATGAGACACTTTAGGAGTAGGTATGGAGTTATGGATTTGGGGGTTCTCTGAAATGAAAAGTTTTATTAAGGGGTACGGGAACAAAAAAGGTTTGGGCAGCACTGATCTTTACAGATTTTATCTATACCGATAAAATTGAAGCGTCTAGTTGAAATATCAAAAACGCCTGGTTAGTACTCAAGGGGTTAAAGTTGGTTTACACATGATAAATAATGTCTGCCATTAGACTGACTGGTTGCGCGTGATTGTCGATTGGTGATTGCAAATAGATATGCTAATGTCCCATCCCTAAATCCACCCCCCGACCCCCCCGCTCCAACATCTTTCCTGTGAGATGTACATGTGACTCTCTCGTCGCTCTCGTTGTTGACTCCTCGTTAAATCGCTTTCTTTGATGGTTATCGTAAACTCGTGCGAACGTACATACCACATAGTAATAAGTGTATTATGTGTTCCTAATCCTGATCGTGAACACCATTAATCTGGATCCGTGGAAGAACCCAGCATCGGCATCATCTCACGTAAGTACCCATATTTCCTACCCTAAATTTGTCGTCCCCATTAGCGTATCGTTTGTATCACACCAAATACAGTCCACTATTTCGCTCATACACTGACTCCGGTTCAATTATAATTTCTGCCATTCTTCTGCTAACTTTGATCTTAAGTATAAATAATAAGTAGAGTATGTCACTGTTATTAAGTAAATTACATTACTGTTATTAAAATAATCATCAAGATTTATAAACGCACATAAATGCTAGAGTCAAAACATTAAGTATAATGAATATTTAATGGCTTTTACTGAAGCTTAAATTTGGGTCTAATTAAAATATGTAAACGATGAATGTTCGTGTAATGATCCACAATTATACTGCAATTTACTATCGCGGGTTCACTTGTGATGACGTCTGTTGTTAATATTAATGCTACCACAATAACCTCTGATTGATAGTACGTCTTTAGCATTTATAAATGATATTGCTCAAACTGGTGAATACTAATTATATGACTCATGAAGCAGATACAAGGTGCCTTAACACTTAAGTCATAAGGGTGCATTTATTTTGATAATTTTAACAGTAAATACATGACCTTACGGGTTACTCCTCGCTATAAATTTTCTTTAGTTGTCCATAACCTAAAATTTACGTTAAAAATATTTTAGTGTATTAATATTATTTCAGTATTTCATGTTAAGAGTAGATTAGGTTTCGCTACGATTATTATTATTATTCGGAAAGAGGCTATGCAGGCTTAAATAGTCCTGTATCACTGCGACCTAGTCAGATCTATTGTGATCGCCACTATATTGCTAAAGCTCACTGCCTAGACCTACAACCTGAATATACTGTACGATCTTTTTGGCAGAGAGCGTCTGTACCTCCTCCGAGAGCAACACATGCTTGCAAAGAATTCGGCTGCGTATGGGCATTAATGGATCCTACGATATGTGTAATTCTTCCTTGTTAACATGGTGCCGCTTTCATCAGTAGGGGAGTATAAAATTTAGAGTGTAAAATTAGAATTTAGATTCTTCCCTCTATAATTTAACTCTCTAAAATTTAAAGAGTTAAGTCAATTTGCATTGCAAATACCTCATGATCTAAGCGTAACAATTAAGTCCATGCGTTCTCTTTGGAAAAGGTTGTTTGTTAGTTCTAAAGCATTAGTTATGGTTGATACCCCGATTCAAAGCAATCCGACCCGAACAGGTATTAATGTTATTATTTTAACATTGCAATAGGTTAGTATACGTCGTTTAGACTACTTCTAGTCGTACGTACGTATTTGGAATCAATTTTTCTGAGTCAATATTAATAACCGAGGTACAGATAGGTACATCATTTTTCAAACTAAGTTATGTGATAAATTTCACACAGTCTAAAGTGAATTTAATATATAACGCCAAAGTAAATTTTCATGTCGTAACAAGTTTAGCGTGTGGAAAACTCGCGAATATTCGAGGACTTCTAACAACCGTTTTAATTTCGCAGCGGAGTCTATCCGCATAGTTATGCTACATTGAAAAAGGTATTCTGCACACATTAAGTTGAAGTTAATCTCGCGATCTTAATTTCGAACGAGAACTATGCAATTATTTATAAATTTTCTTCGAATTCGAATCGATGATGGCTTAGTTGGTGGTTCAGTCGGATTTCGCCTCAATGGACGCGGGTTCAAACCGCTAAAATCCAACTCTAAAACTATTGCTTGGTGTTAGGGGCATTTTCTTATAATGCCCGCCTGGTCTATCAAGTTAAAAAACCTGTCGCCAAATACCAACAGGTGTGTTACGACAGCATCGCTTGATATCCAGTATCTCACTTAACATCAGGTGAGATTGTGGTCATAGCACGGAGCCTTTATACAGTGTAAAAAAAACACATGTGTTCTAACAATAATTAATTTTAATAAATATGAAGTTTTATTTTAATATCGTTTATTCATAATACCTTATGTTTGGGATTGGTCATCCAACTTAGATCAAGTATGAAGACAAATTATAAATTAAGCCTACTTAAGTGTACTGTCTTAATTCTACATTTCTTAGTAGGTATAAGGGCTATTGAGAAGTATTGATATATACTAATAAATAAAAAAGAAGTGTCTGTTTGTAATGTCAAAATATTTATATACGATATCTATAACAAAAATACAGTTTTTAAAATTTTTGTCTATCTGTCTGTTTGTTCCATGCAATCTCCAGAACAACTGGATTGATTTTAACGGGACTTTTTTTGGTAGATAGTTGAAGTTACTCCGCGTTACTTACGGTACTTTTGATTTTCGTAAAAAAAATGGATAATAATTAGGGTTCTATATAAAAAAAAATTAAAACGCAGCGAAGAATATATGAAACGCGGGCGCAGCCGCGGACACACAGCTAGTCTAAACTAATACAGAAAATTGGAGTGTCTGTTTGTAATGTAAAATTTTTTTTTTACTAAATAGGTATACTATACCTATACCAAAAATAGATTTTTTTAAATTTTTGTCTGTTTGTAATGGGTAATCTCCGGAACGGCTGGAGTGATTTAAACGGAACTTTTTTAGTAGATAGCTGATGTAGCGCGCCGGATAACTTAGGGGACTATGAATTTTCGAAAATAATTAGCGTAAAAAAATTAAAACTCATAAAAAAACTAAATAAAATCCGGTCCAATGCACAGTTTTACTGGCAAGAGCTTGAATTTATGAGAAATATTTTAACACACAAGTATGTACATGTACATTTAATACATGTAGTAAACAAAAATTAGGGTTACGTGTAAAAAAAAAATATGATGTGAAAAATATATGAAACGCGGGCGCAGCTGCGGGCACACAGCTAATATTAAAATAAAGATGTATAAGTAAGGACATGAAAAAAAGAACATAAATGAATCGAATTCGTGAACGAAGACTCTTACTTACTTTCTCTCTCTCTTACTTACTCTCTCTTTCATATTGAGGATCTCATTGCTGAGGGTTATGATTCTGTATGGCGCTTTTATAGATAGATACCATCATCAATCTGATGGTAGCTCCAGTTGCAACCTATGTTTTGTGCAACTCAGCCACTAAGACTGCTAAAAGTATAATCTATATTATATA
Source organism: Samia ricini (assembly GCA_014132275.2). NCBI lineage: Eukaryota > Metazoa > Arthropoda > Insecta > Lepidoptera > Saturniidae > Samia > Samia ricini. The sequence continues at coordinate 23,849,332 of AP028168.1, forward strand.
AAGAGGCAAAAATAATTTTGACCGTCTTTTATCAACCGATTTTCTTTTTTTTTTTTGTAATTAATTGTTGAAAAGATTTAGTGTTAGTTATGAAAAAAAATAGATCTTAGGGTCAATTTTATTGGCAAGTGTTTCAATTTTGTGAGAAATATTTCTACTTTCTGATGCTACAAGGAATAATTTAGGGCCAGTACAAAAAAAAAATGGATCCAGTTTATTTTAATTTCACTTAACACCAGAATTTTTATCACGTTTTATTTTAGTAGAATGTATATTTATTTACATGCTATTTCATTTTTATATTATTTATAAGGGCAAAGGTCCATTAAGCAAAAAAATAAAGTCATTATTATCCATTGAATAATCAAAAACTACATCAGTGAATAGAAAATTTGATATGCGAACAAAACCGCGGGAGCAGCTAATTTTTTTGAAATATATTTTTGTTTTCTAATACCGAATTTTCGCAGATATCGTAGTAATAAAATCCATAAAAAACAAATTTCCCCAACAAGCCGCCGTTTATTACCTGTCAAAGACATTTTTGACATATCGCCTGTGATCGTTCAACGAATGACATGTCGGAAATAAGAGGTTTGGTTTTAAATGTATTTGTAATCTATTGTGTTATCTATATATACTGTTATTATTTTTTCACTATATGATACCAAAATACAAGTTATAAAAAATTAACTTTATCTTAATACATGTTCACACAATCTTAACTCACATTTAGACTTTACCAGTACTTTTAGCAAAAAAAAAAAAACATTATATGAGCTGTCAAAAAATAGGAAGATCAATATCTACTAGGTTAAGTTCTCTATGACTACGTTAGACGTATATTGATGGTTCGTACGAAATAATTCTATTGAAGATACATGTATCGGAGAATAGAGAGGGGTCTGACACAAAACGACACATTTCCTTGTATCTACAGCAACTAATAACATGTTTTTCTTAAATATACGAAACACACACGTGTTTGCGGAGATGGTGCTCCAAAACAATTAATTTTCCAATAAATTTTAAGACATAAATTATATAAAATTACATGTACATGTTTTTTTATTGTAAAATAAATCAGAAAGGAGGTATTGTCAAAAACTGCTATTAGACGCTATTTCCCCAAATATGGCGGCGTTAGATATGAGGTGTCAAAGTTGAAATTCGGAAAGAGCATATCAAAATCTATAAAATTATTAGTTTTTAAAACTCCCGAAAAACTTTTCAGATGACTCTTTTATCGAACAAAATAATTATACTACAACTCATTTTTGAAAACCTGTCGCCAAACACAAATATGTGTGTTCCGGCAGCATCAATTTAAAGCGCCCTGAACCTCTTTGTTACTTAACATAAGGTTATATTATGGTCAAAGCATCCAGCTCATCTATACTAATAAATAAAATTGAAGTGTCTCATGGTAATGTCAAAATTATTTTATTTTACTAAATAGATATGAATGTTTATACGATAACTGTACCAAAAACACAAATTTTAAAATTTTTGACTCTCTGTCTGTTTTTTTTTTGCCAGGTAATCACCGGAACGGCAGGATGGATTTTGACGGGGCTTGGTAGATAGCTGAAGTTACTTCGAGTAACATAGGCTACTTTTAATTTTCCAAAATAATTAGGGTTCCAAGTAAAAAAATTAAAACACATAAAACGTTGAATAAAATCCGATTCAATGCACAGTTTTACGGGCAAGTGCTTGAAATTATTAGAAATACTTTTACTTTATCTTATTACAAAAAAAAAATATTAGGGTTCCATATAAAAAAATTAAATTACAGTGAATAACATATGAAACACAGGCGCAGCCGTGGGCACACAGTTTAGTACTTTATAAAAATTAGGTGACGTGCTTAATCGACTCGGGCAAGAGAACAGGATTGATGACAGAAGATTGACGAAACAAGTCTATAAGCTAAGGGTGACTAGGATAAGTTGGTTAACGTATCTCGATCAGATCGAAGACATTCTAAAGAAAGACCAGGTCAAACTACACGTAACTTACTAGCATATATATGTATGAAAGTGCTCTTGAATGTAGATAAAATGAAAGGATGCAATCAATGCCTCTTCTCATGGGAGAGATCTGCGATATCCTGAATGTGTGTGTGTATAATTTCCCAACACATGTATCAACCATCCACAACACGTTACAAGAGTTAAAGCAATTCATTAATATTTGCAATCACATTTCGTGCAATAAATCGGTCCCGCGAGGCTCATACGTACGTGCCAATGTTGCTGCAGAGACATCTGTCTCTGAGGCTTTGACATGTTGCCGAGAATAATAGGACATGACAAAACGTGTTTTCGTTAATTAGTTATGTAGTGCGTGTAATGTTTCTGGTATCTGAATATCAGATATGGTATTTCTCAGTCCTAGGGCGGTAATAAAAAAAAATGATGATTTCGACGATCATGTGCCACTGAGTTTAGAAAAATGATAGATTCCTATGATAGTACAATATATTAAGTTTTAATTAGTATATCATCGATGGGCCGGAGTTTATCTATCATTGGTTATTTGCCGAAAGTATTTTAAAAGGGTCAAATCGTAGACGACTTTTTAACTTAAGTAGCGTCCTTAAGTTACTAGTCCACTGGTATTTACAGATTTTGAGGATAGTATGTCAGTAAGTTTGGAAAATTTGTTGATTCGCCACAGTTAGTATTTTTAAACACTGGTGTGGAAATATCTAAAAGGATGATGTGAAAGGAGCAAACGGAACTTACCTTTATTATTAGCCTTCGATTAAGCTGGTTCAGATTTTATTTTCCACCTCACTTCACTTTATGAATGTTCTATATAATTTGATAACTAATGTGCACTTTTAAACATACGAGAGACCGCGGCGGCGGTTGCGTGTTGGCGTTCCGTTTTTGAATAGGAAGAGGAAGGGATAATGACTACATAGACTAAATAGAGCGGGGGCGTATAGATAATATAGACAAGAAATAACTTAGAATAAGAAGAAAATATATATGATAATAGATGGTGTTAACAAACACATTATGTGCTTTTGAAGTATGCATCAAAATTAATTGAAAGTTATGATATAATCTAATGTTATCCGTATATGTTATTATTTATTTTTGCAGTCGAATTTGTATTTAAAGGTAAATTTATTTTTTTATAAAAAAAAAACTATATAAATGTAATTGATTATATATTCATAATTACAAAACGTTTTAAGCTTATGCACAGAGGTGCCTATTTAGATATCACCATCGTTCATATAATGATCCATCCTATATTTATCTTTTGAAATTAAAACTTGCTTGACAAAATGCTTGAACTTATTACCCGGCAAATCGGTAAGGAGCTCATTATTAAACAAAAACAAAACTTTTTTCATTAAAAAAAAAACAACTTCAAAAGAGTACACTAAAAAAATGCACTACGAAGTCAATAAATAATTACTTTATTAATCTGCTTCATCAGTTTTTTTGAAATAGGTACCAGCTTATGGATAACTAAGTGATGTAAGTGTACGTCGCTAATTATATTCAATTTTATCGTCCTTTGTTAAGCTTATATGTAATTGTGATAGCTAGCTGGCATCGACTCCAAAATTAACGAAGTAGATTAATGAGGTAATTATTTATTGACTTTTCAGTGCATTATCATAGTGTACACTTTTGAAGTCTGTTTTGTTTCTAATTAAAAAAGTTTTTTTTCTATGTTTTAGTTTAAGTATGTACTATTAGGTACAGATGTGAAGCCTACTTCATAACTTTGGAAACGAATAAATGAAATACGTGTGTCTATAATATACGAGGGTGTTTCTCAATTTCCCCGAGTTCCACTGATCACATACCGGTCTAGTGGAAATGAGACCACTTCGGAAGTATAATCTTTAGATTTAAAAAAAAATGTTGCAAATCGGTCCACAAATGTCGGAGAAATCGCGTAACAAACATACAAAAAATAAGACATACAGACGAATTGATAACCTCCTCCTCTTTTTTGAAGTCGGTTAAAAGCCATTAATCATTGTTGCATGTTGTTGCACCCTATTTACTATGTTTATTGTTTTTTTTATTGTACAGTACAATAATAATGTTTCACAGTGTTAACACAGTGTCACAGTTATACAGTGTACAGTTTCGAACCGTCTCAATAATTTTACACAATAGAAAAAATTGTATACATGATTCTGCCGCTTTCTTATACTGTTCAGTTGCTAATCATATAAAGTATAAAAGAGATTTATTTCTAAGAAATTGAGAGTTAATCAACAAAGTCGCCGTAACACTAGTTAAAATAAGACTTCCTGTAAAAGTGTATTTTAGATAAGGGCCTAACTGTTACTTATTGAATGAACACAAGCGAAATGAAAAGAACATTATCGAGTGAATATTCCGTCAATGCTCGGGAGAGCTCCTTAGTTCCTAACGACTCCCCATTGTATCGAACTGTGCAGCTATATTTTAAATACGAAGGAAACTCATTATAAAACCCATCCCAATTTATCTACAAAGGCGAATTTCCAATCAAAAACCGATTTGTGAAATATGCCAATTATTATTATTTTATAAAAGGAAAATATTTTATACATTTAATTTGATAATTGGTTTATATCGGAGTCAATTAGTCTGTAATGAATAGCAAAATATTTGGTACTTATGTTTTGTATATAGTATTTATCTTTGAGTTACATACATTTGGTTGAGGTTACAATTTATCATGTCTCCCAATCTTTTATAAAATTAGTCTAATTATTTTTCTTATTGCTAGAGATATTCTGTAATGTATAGAAAATAAAAACACTTTGTACCTAGTGATTCAATGTGCTTACAATAGCGCCCAAACTATGATGGCCGTTTTGACGTTTGGTAACGTGATACGATTAGTGATATAGTTAAACAAATCGATAACAAAGCTAACCGATTTATTCGTTACATCGATTTAAAATTGTAAGTATGTAATTATTTCAATTTTTACGTTTGGTTGACTTTATTATTATTTTATTAGTGTAGTGTTTTTTACTTGTATAATTTAAATATAAATTAATAAAAATTAAATGTAAACCAAAAAAAAATCTGTATCTGTAATTTAAGGTTATGATAATTGAACGTCAAACGTTATTAGTTGGGTCAAAATCGTTTTAAGGGGTGTCTCTTGTATTGTTCGTTGCTACATTAGTAACTTTTCGGGATATATATTATGCGAAATACAATGTTTATTATGTTTTAAAATTTATATATATTGCCTCCGCTTATAGATAACAATAATTTTACTTCTTTAAATATATCCAATTTCCAGATTTAATATTCATACGCTAACCGCGTCAATCGCATCGAACGAGAAACGTCAAAACGGTCTTCTTATTTTATGATGACTTATACAATGTGCCTACTAGTCGTGTGCCAACGGCTCCGCCTGCGTTTCGTGTATTTTACACCGTGTAATATAGTTATTTAATAATCATTGGAAAATATTGTTTTAATGTTGCTTTTCATTGTCAATCGTACTTTTTAGATTTTAATGAGATTTAATTTTTTATGCAGAGCCCTAATTGTTTTCTTATTTTTTTATGCTAAGAGAAAGCAAAAATATTTTTTTTTATCACAAATTCAAATACCTACTGGTAAAATTGTTCATTGAATCGGATTTTATTGCCAATATCAAGAGATTTCATTTTTTACACGGAACCCTAATTATTTTAGAAAAATATTAGTAGCCTAAGTTATGCGGAGTAACTTCAGTTATCTATAAAAAAAATTAGCTGTAACAAACAGACATATAACAATTTTAAAAATTTTGCTTTTTGTGTCGTATATACATTCATATGTGTTTAGTAAAACGTTGTTATTTGGGTATTAAAAAACAAATACTTCGACTTTATTTATTAGTATATATTATATGGGAATTAATTACGAACTAAGAAAAGAGATACAATTATCATGGCTTAACAGATACATCAAAAGAATGTGAACAAAAAATTGTGGTTTATTAAAAATCCTTGAAGAAACTTCACGACGGCATATCTCTATATTTTACGATTGACTAACAATAATACGCTATTCTATAGACCTAATTCTGTAGACAACGCGGATGAAGACGCGAGGAAAAGCTAGTCTCTTACAACAAATTCATATTACCTAATAATAACGTTAAAAGGCGCCTTTTGCTCCTGGTAATTAATATCATGTCACCGATATATAGATTCATTATATCGACAATAAATCGGTTCGATATATGAAAAGATTCCGAGATAATTAGGGATGATACTGCCTTACAAAATATGGCCCCGTTAAAACGGCTAAATTAAAATATTCAAAAGAGTTTAAAGCTATTGCCAAGTGAACTTTACGAAGCTGTGTTTATGATGATAATTTAGTAGCGTATTTTACGTTTTATATATTATATTTTACAACGTACTAGTTTAAATTGCAAGATGATAAAGATTAAAAATAATTTTTAGTCCTACATTATTATGTAAAAGAAATGGTTTTAATGTTTTGTAAAAGTGTTAATTTAGTAGTCCAGGGTAATCGTTTTCTACGAGAGAAGGCACTTCCTTAATAGCTACACCATCCCTAGACGCATTGAGAATTTTTCATACCAAAAAAATATATATTTCTGTATGTGTAAGCTGCAGATAAATTGCTGCAAGTAAGCCAATTATGAGAACATTAAACTCGAAGTTTAATGAGTTGAGTTGTTAGTTCGATTGTATTCCGCTTTGATAAACGTAAGTTCGAATCCATTTATCCAATTTTATACCTAATCAGCTTGAGCTTTTAGAGAAAGAGAACATGACGAGAAAACCATGGCATGATGGTTGGCTATTTCCTAGTAATAGCTACTTACTTCAAATTTGAACGAAAAACACAACAACAGAAGCGAGAAATAACGATTATTATTGATGTCATACATAGGCGATTTTTTTAACGTTCGTCAGGTAAATGACGCTTTCGTAAGCTATTTATTTTATCTATGATCGATATATTTCAGTATTTCGTTTTAAGTACTCTATATGTTTTTAACAGATTTATAGTTCACATAATTAAAAGGAATACAATTATTTGCTGCGCCATATTTATTGTAATATATTAACAACAATTAACCCAATAACCAATATTCTTATTCCTTTGGCTTGAATTAATATCAATTACATGTAGATTGTTAAAAGGGTTACGTCTTTAAAACGAATTAATATTGAAATGTATAAAAAGGGAGAAGGTAAATAAATCGCTCGCTTGAGCAAAGAATGCGTGCCCGTAAGCAGTTTCCAGTTCCCATCTCTCTTTCGTCCCAGATTAAAATACAAATTTACTCATTGAAAACGTTTTACAGCCAGATTACCTTCGTATTTATTCCCCTACCTTTGTATTTGTAACGTGACGTTCCGAGCTTAGCGAAGATATTTATTTTATCTTCATAGAAATAAGAAAAAAATAAATAAGAATTATTTTTTATTTTCCGCTTTCTAAGCGTTATCTCTTTTTTCGCAACGTTTGTGTCTCTCGTACCTATACGGATCAAGATAAAAGTTCATTTAAATATCATATGTATCTCACTGATATATAAAAGCGATGATGGTGCATCGGGTAGTGGGGCCGGATTCCGCGTCAATCGACGCGGGGTCGATCCCACCTATCCGACTTAAAATCGGCCTGAGCTTATAGTGAAGGAAAAACATCGCGAGTAAACCGTAGCATGGTGATAGGGCATTTTCTAATGATGCCCGTCTGGGTAGCTACCACCCTCAAGTTTAAAAACCTGTCGCCAAACACCAATAAGTGTGTTCCGAAAGCGTCACTTGAGAACCAGTACCTACGCTTAGTGTGTTTACATTCCTGGACCACATCGTCACCTAACATTAGGTGAGATTGTCGGCAAAACACTGAGCATCGTGTGAAGTCTTTCAATATTTTCTAATATATGAAGTAAAAAGCTTGAAAGCATTGAAGCATTTAAAAATGAGTGGAGTCACTTAGGTATAGAAAATTAGTTTGTTTCAACCACAGTCGTTGGTTTCCACTAAGGAGCTAACTACAAACATTATTTGCGGGAAGGCGTACGTCCCTACTGTGTAGGACTAACTAGAATAAGCCACATAAGTCATAACAGTAGAATGTTTACCACGCATCTGTACTAATAAATAAAATTGAAGAGTCTGTCTGTAATATCAAAAGAACATTTTTTTCTAACAAAATAACATCAATGTATATGCGATACAGATAACAGAAATATAATTTTTCAAATCGTTGTCTCTCTCTCTGTTTGTTCCGAGTAATCTCCAGAACGGCGGGACCGATTCTGAAGGGATTTTTTTTGGCATATAGCTGAAGTTCCTCGACGTAACTTAGGCTGCTTTTATTTTTCAAAAATAGTTATAGTTTCGCGTAAAAAAATGAAAGCTCATGAAATTGTGAAATAAATCCGATTCAATTCACAGTTTTACTACCGGGTATTTAAATCTGTGAGAAATTTCGTTCTATATAATATAAATGTTTGTTTTTATTGTTTTATTGTTTTCAGTCGTGCTTATGAATTTGTCGACTGAACGTCTGTGCATGTCACAGCCCCCTATTGAAAACCAGCGTTGCAGTATCTACCGTAAGGTGATGCTGTAGCAAATAGCTGAATATAGAGCTGTTGTTAGATTCATTAGTAAATATTTATAATGTGTTTTTGTATATATATATATATATATTTATTATCCAATAATAAATTTCTTCTTTCTTTCTTTCTATCTGTGATAAAATCATTTAAATAACCATTTAAAAAGTACTGGGTCAACTATAGGACCATACAAACATTACGTACAATGAAAGGAAAGAGGTCTATGCTTTAGTTATTTTTGATGGAGGATTTAATGGTGATTAATTGTTTTCAGAATTGAGGGCGGTAGTTGCCCAGGCGGGCATAATTAGAAAATGTCCTACCAACTTGCTATGGTTTCCTCATGATGTTTTCCTTCACCGATAGCTCAGGCCGATTTTAGAGTTCGAGAGAACCCCTGTTGATTGACACGGAATCCGGTCGCACAATCCACTGCGCCATCATCCCTTCAAAAATATGAACCTACCTAAGTACGATACCTATACTAAAAATACAATTTTGTAAATGTTTGTCTTTCTATTTTATTCCGGGTAATCTCCGGAACGTCTGGACGGATCATATTTGGAAGATAGCTGAAGTTACTCTGCGTAACTTAGGGTACTTTTAAATTTCGAAAATAAATAGGGTTCCGTATATAACAATTAAAACGCAATGAAGATTTTACGTAACGCGAGCGCAGACGCGGGGACCTGTGTCCTAGCACAAAAATATAAAGAATTTACAACAAAATTATATTACATTTTAAATACGGTTACGCTCGCCCAAACAATTATTATCCGTACCGTATCTCTTGTTAATACAACCAACAGAAATCATTTCTACGCCGACGAGTGTTAACAGAGTTAAACTGAATTCTTCTGCAGTTTCATTTCATACCGTTTGGATGGCGCTTTTACGTCTTTCGCTTTTAAGGACGCCGGCACACACATAAATATACAAACGGATATACATTAGACGTCGTATTCGCAACGAACGTTTAAATTTAATGAGCTTTAAAAGGGCCCGCCCTCAACTTAATTAGTTAGAGCTTATCTAACGGACAAGTTTTACCCTGTGCATGTTAATTTAACACAACACACGAAACCTTTACCTGGCCATTTCGAAATTGTCAGCCGTTTTCGGGTCACGTGACTATTTAATGTACCTACAACATACATAAAAAGCTGCTTTTAATTTTTACCTTTTTACCCCCATAATAATATATTTAGCATTTTTATTAAACAATTTAGTTTGTTTATCTAAACGGCTGGTTTACGTTGAAAAAATTTTTTCAGCTTTGTTCGCGTTTCTCACGAAATAAATCGGTTCGTAACGATAAGCGATTTAAGCGAGATTATTCTGTCGATGATAATTATAACAGTCACTGTGTAAATATACAAATAATAGCGAATTAAGCCGCTTTAGTTATTAAAGTTAGGTCCTTCATACGTTATATAAAAATAGGCAAGTTGAACGAAATTTCATCATTTGTAAAATAACATACTGGTCCGATAGAATGGTAAGTTTCTTTGCCATATTCTTTGTTCTTGTATTGATTGTATATTATGTGTGTAACAAATAAATTTCTTCACTATATATGGAATAGGTCCAAGCTTTCAAAGTTGAGTTCAGTCTGAATTAATACCGGTAAGTCCGATCCATTCAACCTCATTTAAAAGTTAAATTACGAATAAGAATCGTTCTTAGCGACTGTTTTTAAACAAGAAAAATATTATAATATCTCATGCAAAAGAAAGCTTTATTGTTCTAAAAATTTCTCAACGAGGCAGTTGTAATATTCGATTTGTATATAATTATGTTTTCACATTGTTAACGTTTGTTTAATTAAATGCTGTTGGCAGTAATTGTTACATGAAGTAAATAATGTGTCGTCTAGACTCCCAAATTAAATTCTATTTATTCTTTGTACCACGGTACCATGTCTAATTAGTGTCCTCTGGGTTTTGTCATTTATGGAGTGAATCGCACGATGCAAGCTGTAGCTAACCGCCTTCTTTATTGTATAAGATCACCTCGTAGGCATCTTTCCCTGAACACGTCTGTCAGCTATTTTACCTAAAATAACCCACTCCTGACAGCACAATATGTCCGAAGACACTGAGGGGAAATTATCGGCAGATTGTGGAGAGCTATGATGTGGTTTTAAGCATTTTTAGTATAATACCACTTTGCTTATACCACGTTTCGAAGGCATCTATCTATCTATCATACTCATATCACGTCTTCTCACAATCTAAGTCTCGATAACATCCTAAATGATATTATAACGATATCCAGAACGTCCTCGAGTCTTAAGCTCATTGTCTTTCCCGATAGCGTAAACCAATCTTATACGAACAATATAACTTATACTTAACGCTTTCCCATCAGGTTGATATTTATATGTTATGTTATTATAGACATATGAGTCGTATTTTTTGCAGCAGTATCAGGATCGTTTCTGAATATTGTTGAACGGAACCTATATAGATCGCGTATGAGCATCCTAGGATTAGTCTTCTTTTGATTGTGATATGAGCGACATCGGAGAGCGAAGATTTTTGGAAAGTGAGAATTGTAATTAGGTGATTACTAGTTTTAAGAGAACGTTTAGTGAAAATACTAACTGTGTGCGAAATAGTTGTGTTCAGTGCTTTACGTACAATTGTGTGTATTTGAGAAATTATTAATTCTACGCGGAGAAATAGCATTTTAATGCGACCTCACCATCCTGACATGCTACAATATTAATAACGGATTTCAATACTAATATAACCAAGTAATTTGTAGCAAGAAGTATTGGCGTAGAGCTACAAACCGCAACTCGAGTCGACATAACGCCACGTAACACATTCTAGCTAAGTTAGACGTAAATTTATCTACCCGATTTAATTAAAGGTGAGGAGGTATAATTAGAAGCAATGGTTATACGGTATACCGAGCGCTATGCGAAAATTAAACCTCTCCGGTGCATAGTGTAAGCCGGGTTTACACTAAGACATGATATATAGTTTTTATGGCGGTGAATTTAAGTTTACGAGTTCTTGAAGGGTGTAGTAATGTCTTTATAAGGAAACGTGGTATAGGATTGTGTTGTTTCTTCTTCGTATAATAATACACAGTTGTCTGTGATTAATACAAGGTAACTTTGAAATCAATGGCAATAATTAAATGGAAGTTTATAACCATGATTCCGAAGAAGTAGAAAGCAAAAAATACAATGTTTCAAAACCACGACAAGTAGGATAAGGGCGATGACCCCACTCGCACTCACACAGCTGATAATTTGATCACTGCAAAACGTCTACGCGATTTGGATACTTTCACTGAATTTACAATAGGTACATGTTTTTTAGCTTTGTTTAGTATTTCTACCTCTAAACTTATTTTAAAGTGTTTCTGAATATTATTACAAGCTTCTATTCAATTATTTCAATTTCATCCTGTATATTCACTACATCCTTTTTCCTGTTACAGTCCTGACACACGTCTTTCGTTTCTTTTATTTTCATGTGTGTTTTCTTACACGCTCTTCGGTTACGGGTACTTTTGACTTGGCTTTTCTTTAGATCATCTTCGATCTGCTCGAAATACTTTCGACCAGGATGACCCTTGCTAACTTGCCCAGTGATGTAAATTAGTTTCGTCAACCTCTTTTCGACCGTCCTCTCCACGTGTCCAAACCAATTAAGTATCGCTTATTTTATTTTTGCAACACCATCTCTTACTAAGATCAGCATTTTTACGTCAGCCATACTTCTTTAGATATTTGGATAGTAAATAAATAAATAAACAAATATATTGAAGTTTGTCTAAACAAAATGGAGCAAAAAATAAGTCTGTAAGGGGTTCGTGGCTTAAGTTCGCGGTTCGTTTTGGTATGCATAGTAGCGAGATCTAGGTCGCTGGTATTACCCTTAATGCATCATTCATTTGTTTGTTTTTTAGCTTCACGACTTCTCGACATTTTATCTTTGTCGCCGTCTGGAGAAAAATACAGAAAAGAAAATATGACATAATTTAATGATTACTAGATAACAATTTACAAAACGAATGAAATAATATTTCATAAAACAATTCTGTGATTGTACAGACAATATGTACAAGCACATTTGTAAAAACTTTAGTATTTTTCCGCATATTATATATTTTTTTAATTAAATCATTTTAAAGAAGCAACGTGAAGAAATGAAACAAGTTTCTAATAGATTTAATCAAGGAAGGAAGCCTTTGGCTTTCTTATCTTGTTACTTTGAGAAGATGAAGCAAGCTGCAAGAACAAAGCGCTCAGTTATTATAGGAAAATATTACAGAAAGACACTCTTTAAAAAATTAAATGTAAAAATACCATAGTAGCGTTAAAGAAGGTGACTTTTTATCGGCACGTGGGCCACATTGAATACGTTCGTGCTTCATACTGAACACGGTTTCACGTTACCTCCCTCAGAAAAAGAAATCGATCATTGAATAATAGACCACCAATTTGATAGGGTTTATTAACGTTGTTTTTTGTTCTATTGCTAAAGCTATAAATGAAGCTATAAGTACTAATCCATGTATTTCAACGCGATAACAGAGCACGATACCACTAATTTTTAATAGTTTTACAAATGGGGTACTAATAAACTAACCAGTTTATATAATTTTTTTTAATTTAGAATGGTATATCGGGGATGTTATGATTCTGTTTACATAAGACGTTTACTGCTGGACATAGTTCTCACCAAAAGATTTCCGAATTGTTTAGTCCTGCGTCATTTACATCTATGGTATCCTCGTGATTTTTACATGTTTGTAAGTCCACCATGTTGAGGGCCCGGGTAAGCTGCCTCTTCTGGAACGTGGTTGTCATTCGAGAAACGGAAAAATGATGAAATATCACATTGTACAGTCAGATGTCATCTGTATTCAACATCGATTAAACTGATGAGTATAATATTAGAGATAACTTTGATGAGTTCTTCTAGCACATTTAAAAACACTAAATCATCTAAACAGATTTAAGTAAAGACTGAAAAAAAAAATGAAACACCATCAAAAATACAAAATATCCACAAAGGTATTATTAGACATTATTTGTTCAGTCGTAAAAATGTGGTCGGAATATTCTTTTAATGGTTTATAAAAAAAGGGAATTTCAACGTATAACGATTCATATAAAAGTGTTATCAAACAAGATGTTATTTTTTTTATTATTATTATTGTTTCTGGTCTATGTAATATGTTTATTATTATTGCTGTAAATTTATTATATTAATTAGATTACTTTATGTGCGGTACATATTTTCACATTTATTATCATAAGCATTGACCAGCATACAGATAAAATTCGACATGCAAGACTTGCTGCTTTAGAATATATTTTTGTATCCATTTTCTATAGAATGTGTTAAGGCGTCAATGTTGATATTTTATAAAGTTTATATAATTCGTCAAAAACTGGCGCCATAACGTTTTGGAAGTGGCTATTAAATTATGTAGTAAAAATATAGTAGTTTGTAAATGATTGTACTAATAAAAAAGATTCTAAATTAATAACAGTCCATCTCTCTCCCTCTAAGTGGTGTTTGATCTCCTTGAATCAGTGTTGAAGTATCAGTGAAATACGTGTTTATTTAGAAAATGTTATCAAATTTGTACAGAATGGCTCTGTTTTAGTTTGGTGATAAGATAATTAAGGTAATAAAGACCGCTCACTGAGAGATAAGTCTCCATTATAATTCATTTGCTTGTTTAAAACGTTAGAGGCTCAAAGGGAAAGCGATCAGATTTCACGACGATGTATGTAATTTAGAATCAAACTATCCTATTCTATAATTTCTTTCGGCTTTCGGTGAAAGAAAATATCGTGATGTAACCGTAGCGGTAAGGCAATTTGTAATGCTCGTCTGGTTAGCTACTACTCTTTTAAAAATCTGTCAGTGAGCACGTGACAAAAGTAAGTTTTTTTTGTTTCTGCAGTATCACTTGAAAGTCATTACTCTACCCTCTAGGATTAGTTTGTTTATTATTTTGGACCAAATCGTCAGTATTACCACCTGGTGAGATTGCTGTCATAACCCGAGCCTATTACAAAAAAGTCTATTACGCTGAAAGGAAGGTTATTTGGATATAGAATACAGAAAGGAATGCTTAAGTGGTTTCAGCATGTGAAGTAGGTAGATGAAAGAAGATCGACGAAATAGATTTAAAAGGCGAAGGTGGGTGAATAAGTCGTTAGACGTCGACTTAGGCGATTGTATCTCAACCACATTGAAGACGAAGCGTTCATGAAAGTAGAAGAAGCGAAAGACGTGTGTCAGGATCGTAGCAGGTTAAAGAATTAGTCTCTACTTACACTTATAGGGGAGAGGCGTGATGTATGAATGTACGTGTTAAGCTAGAAACGCGATGCACTAAAGTAAAGCCTTATATTATGTGGTAATAGTATTAATTCGGTTTAATAATTTATTGTTCAAAGGGTTTGTATGACCTATATTTTAGATAGGTTTGTGTATTTCCAGATGTTCGTTGATAGTCATTATATTTAGCTCAATATTACGTAATTTAAATTACACTTATAAAATAAATTTGTGTAAACGTTTTGAATTCTATTCTTTACTGTTTGTGTAACTACATATAATTTGGAGTTTTATAAACATTTATAGGCAAACCTTTTTACTGATAATTTTGCGTAATTAAGTTTCTAAACTAACTCTAGATGTTGTTCTAATGTTACTTGAAACCAAATGCTTCTAAGTATACCGATGGCTATTATCCAGCTTAAACGAAACTATTAGGGTGTCTTCATATCCGGTATCGTAAATTTTAAAGGACTTAAATGTCCATATTAGGTGCCTCTGATAGCAGTTTGTCGCGAAGTCAGCGGTTATTGCATACCTTATGGAAAATCTTAAATGCTTAATAACAAAATACAAGTGTCTTTCAGCTGGGAGGAATAAGTGCCTATTATGTAAGGGTATGCCTTCAACCTTAAAGCGGGCACTTAAATTTTCAATGCGTTGTCCTCATTTTTAGTATTATGAAAATGAAATATTTCATAACGGTATGCAGCTTTATGCTAAATTTTTTGTATTTAATTTAAAAAAATATTTACAGGGAAACGAAGACTGTTTTATTATTTTACGTGTTTTTTATGACCATCAAATTATTATCAAATGTAGCGAATAATATTTTTAATGTTAATTAAGAAAAACAATCAAACATACAAAGTATAGGAAGAATAATTTAAAAAAAATTGTGCGGTCTGGGAACTCCCGTCAGGAACGAAGTACTTAGTTAAAACAGAAATAGAAAAAAAGAAACAAATATATTTTGGGCCTACATGTAATAATTAGAAAATAACACGTTGTGAAGGAAACATCTCAAATTATTATTATACCTTCTTAACTAAAAAATAAACATCGTGCGACGCCATCTAGTGTTCAAACTTCGAACGTTTAACAAATTACTTCAGTGAGAATCCGATTTAATATTATAAAATAAAGTACCATCTCTTATTTCTAGTACAATAATAATGTACAAAGAAACAGCTATTTACATGAATAATAACAATATGATATAATAATAATAGCAAACTGCAATAATAATAACAGTTAACATGTAGACTATACATTAGACACTGTATAGCCATTGTTGCGGTTACAAATATCGCGAAATGAAAATGTAGGTAGGCGGGCATATACAACGGCTGGTGCGGGTTACGATAACCGCTCGCGTGCGCCGTCCAAAGACCACTGGCATGCGTCGCTTACATTCTCCTCCCTAGTGCTGGAACAGCACTCATCACCCATGGCGATACGTGCGACGCGTGTTGCGTTCCGTCGCAATAGTCCAGCTTTAGTTTTCACGTCAACAACTCGAATACGGCCGTCTTTTCCGGCTTGTACTGCCTGTACCAAACCTTTTAGCCATACATTCCTGGGTGAACTAGGATCGACAATGAGTACGAGATCTCCCACTTGCAAGGGTCTATGCTCCGCTTGCCACTTTTTCCTAGGGCGCATGTCTGGGAGAACTTCTCGGATCCAACGCTTCCAATACATATCGGCTAGTGCTTGCGATATACGCCATTGTTTTTTTAAACACATATCTAAGTCACTGAATGAACCTAGAGTAGGCAGGTTTGAGGATGTGCCTATCAAAAAATGATTTGGAGTCAGTGTTTCATTGGTGTTTGGTTCTACAGTGACGTGGGTAAGCGGACGGCTATTCACCATATGTTCAACTTCAGCCAGTAATGTGATCAGAGTTTCATCTCGTGGCGCTCGTTCTCTTAATATAACTTTGAGTGAACATTTTATACTTCTTATCAATCGTTCCCAAGCTCCTCCCCAGTGAGGACTTGCAGGTGGTATAAAAATCCATGTTGTAGATAAGCTATACGCCGTAATTCCTTCTTTAAGTTTCAGTTCGTCCAATTCCAGGACACATTTCTTTAACTCGGTGTCGGCTCCTCTCAGGTTTGTACCGTTGTCAGAGTAAAGATATCGTGGCCAACCTCGTCTAGCTGCCATTCGTCGAAGAGCCATTATAAGTGCATCCGTGGTCAGTTCGTTCACTATCTCAATGTGAATAGCTCTTATTGTAAGACAGGTAAAAATAACACCATATCTTTTTTTCTCTATGGCGACAAACAGTTACTTCTAGGGGGCCAAATAAGTCCACTCCGGTGCAAGTGAAAGGCCGCTGGTGGTGAGTAAGTCGAGCTTCAGGTAAATCACCCATTCTAGGTGGATATGGCTGGGCTTTTTTTATTCGACATAGCATACATTTTGAACTAATATACTTTACCGTCGGCCTCAGTCGAATAATCCAGTACTTTTGTTTTATTTCGTTTACTACCATTTCCTGATTGCCGTGACAAGCTTTCATGTGATAAAATTTCACGATCAGGTGAGTGACATGGCAACCCCCGTCGAGTATTACAGGCCGTTTCACATTCGTAGATATTTCAGGTGCAGGTGCAGCATCAATACGGCCTCCCAATCGTATAATACCATAGTCATCAAGTACCGGCGTTAAATTAAATAATTTACTTTTCTTTTCTATACTTTTATTATGTTGCAGGTTGTGCAGGTCATCTGGAAAAGTTTTCATCTGGGAGTACTTTAACAATATTTTTTCAGCGCGTTCCATCATCGCGCCATCTACACAACTGTTAAGTTTTTTACATTTGTCAATGAAGTATAGCACCATACTCATAGTTTTCAACAGTCGGAGCCAAGAAGAAAATCTTTCAGGTTCAGGAACAGCAGGTAAGTATCTAGTTATATTGTGAATAATATTTATGCATTCTAGGTCCACATAATTGCCATCTGGTTGCTGTATGTCTAGCTCTCTAGGCCACGATTGGTCATCATTATATAAAAATAACGGCCCATATAACCACTCATCTTTTAATGTTTTTATTTCACAGAATTCTCGTGTGGCGATGTCGGCTACATTCATTTTCGTAGTAGTATGTATCTCCATTCATCAACTTTCGTTAATTCATCTAATTCACCAAGCCGGTGAGCGATGTAGGCTTTATAATTCCGTGCATTATTGCGTATCCAGTACAATACTGTTGATGAGTCACACCAAAAATATTTTCTCTCGGCTTTCATTCTATGTTCACTACTTATAACATTAGCTAATCTTCCCGCCATCACGGCAGCTTGTAGTTCCAAGCGCGGCATAGATACGTATTTAACAGGTGCGACTCGACATTTACTAGAGACAAAGGCAACTCGTATAGTATTTTCACGATCGGTCCAACGCCAGTACGCAACGGCGCACATAGCTTGCGTCGATGCATCACAAAATACATGTAACTGTAGGTTCGTATAGCGTTCTCCGTACATCGACGGCCGCGGCGCTGAATTACTCGGTGCATGCGCACTGTGATCGTGTGTCTCGCTCATTCGAATGTTATCTGAACAGCTGATATTTCTAGTTGCAGCCGCATAGTGCCGGGGGGGTAAGCGCATGTGGTTGAGATTTTTTATTGCGCTCAACCAGCGTAACCACTTTAGATATATTTTTTCAGGTATTACGTCATCCCAAGTGATTCCAGCTCGCCACGTATCTTGTAAAATTATTTTTCCTGTAATAGTGATAGGTGATAAAAATCCATTTATATCGAAAACGGACATCAAGATGCGAAGCATTTCTCGTTTGGTAGGCTTATTCTGTCCGGTTAATATTGTCGTATGAATTCGTTTAAAGGATGTATCGAACGCTAAGTGATCGTCTGTCGGAAACCAAATCAAGCCTAGAGTGCGTTCTCCTTCATACTGTTCTCCACTCTTGAATGACACAGATGTCGAATTTAAACTTTCGCCGGGTAAATCTCGCAATATCGATTGAATATTTGAAGTCCAATTTCTCATTTCGAAACCGCCTTGTTTATGAATGTATGTTATATCGTTAACAAGTTCTATTGCAGTCGCTTCATCTTCTAAACTGTCAATATAATCATCCATGTAATGTTGGTCGTGTATAGCTCGTACTGCGGATGGCATCGATGATTGAAATTTATCGGCATTTTTATTTTTTATGAATTGTGAAATAAAAGGTGAACAATTTGCTCCAAAAATCAAGCTATTCATGACCCAGGATTTTACAGGTACTCCAGGCGAATCTCTCCAAAGAAAACGCAAAGCATCTCGGTCTTCTTTCAGTATTTTTATCGCAGGAACATGTCTCGAATATCACCAGTCACGGCTATTCTGTTTTCCCGGAATCTTAATATTATTCCATAGAGTGAGGTAAGAAGATCGGGGCCCTTCAGAATATAATCATTTAAACACAAGCCGTCATTTCTAGCAGCAGCGTCAAATACAAGTCGTAACTTTTGTTTGTTGGGGTTATCAACGCCAAAATGTGGTAGGTACCAAATTCTTTCAGGGTTTTTTGTTTCAGTTAACTCTGATGCATATTCATTGATGAGAAGGTGATCGATTCGTTCTTTATATCGTATAGCAAAATTCGGATTTGATTTCATCTTCTTCTCGATACTTCTAAACCTCGATAAAGCGTTATCGTACGAGTCAGGCATTGTACTAGTTGTGTCTTTCCATGGAATACCCACGTACCAGCTTCCGTTTTTTAATATGGCAGTACGTTCTAGATGTTCATATGCTCGAACATCTTCTACATTTTGTCTGGGTTTGCCCGAAACTCCTAAAGTCTCAATCGCGAACATCTGCCGCATCTTATCTTGTATCTCTCGCATTATACGCTCAGATTCGGTATTTTGTTCTTCGTTTAATAACAACGTATGTTTCATTTCATCATTAGTCACCGTTGAAATACGTGTGCGTCCGTGCATACACCATCCTAATGGAGTGCGAGTGAAGAAAGGTTCGGTACTTTTAGTTTTAATTATTTGTAACGGTAACATTAGATCATAATTATCTTGCCCTATTAACAGTTCCGGTTTACATTGTCCATTACAAATCACATTTTTTATTTCAGGTTTCATCAGTTCATAATTATTTAAATTTATATCAGCGTAATTTTGTTCGGGTAAGTTTAAGTTTTTTACACTACGCGCACGAATCGTAAACTTAGTTCCTTCATCATTAGATAAATTTAAATTAAGTATTTCAGTCTGACATAATAACGCACTATTGTTCCATGCACCGCACACACGCATAGATTGTTTATTACCGTGCAAACCGGTTTTCGAAGCGAGCGCCTCGCTTATCAACGTCACAGTGGAGCCGTCATCGAGTAACGCAAAACACCGGAATGTACCATTAGGTCCGTGTAAGTATATAGGCACTGTTTTTAACAGGATTTTATTGTTATTCACTGTAACGTGATTTATAGTCTCCACCGAAGATTCAGTGTCTGTTTGAGTAGTATCGTTAATATTCACGTTATTACACGGCACAGATTTTACAGTGAAATGCAACAAACGGTGATGCGGTAATCCACAGTCGTTAACGTCACACACGGGAGCGGGACAGCTGTTATGTTTATGTTTTGACTTTAAACACTTGTAACATAAACCGTTACGTTTCACATATGTCCAGCGGTTTTTGCGCATAGATTTTTTAAACTTGTTACACACTTGTAAGGAATGTTTTGAAATATGACAGTATTTACAACAAGTGTCACTGTTATTATTTTCACTATGTTCATTATTTAGTAATAAAATACGATTTGTTTTACGATTGTCATTATAACTTTGTTTACTAAAACTTTGCACTTGAAATAAGTTCACAGATGTCTTTGTTATTTTCACAGCTTCCTCACTAAGAAACTCGGATAAAATCACAAGTTTAGGTTTATTTCTGTCGTTAATAAATGGATAAGAATAATCCGTCCATTTAGAGATCAGTACCGTCGGTAATTTGGAAAGAATGACAGACACAATATTCATTCCTTTCAAATAATCTTCACATCCGATGGCAGTCACTGCTGCGACACAATTTCTAACTTTCACTGAGAAAGGAATAATATCTTTAAAATACTCTTGTGCCATCGGACGTAGTTTAGTAATATCCTGCATTATCCTGGTGATTATAATGTCAGGATTTCCAAACTGAAGTTCCAGGGTTGACATCACAACATCGGGAGAAGTAGCTCCGATAATTAATGCCGTCACAGCTTCTTTAGCTGGCCCTTGAAGGCTCCTCCTCAGTCGCCATAGGTTTTCTTTTTCACTGAAATTGCAGACTTGAGAGGATTCTTCATAGGCTTGCTTGAATTGTAGCCACTCAAGCGGATCACCAGAATACAATGGTAAGTCCCTTGGTGTACACAAACGACTGAGCATTTTATCATTGGAGTTATTCACTCCAGTAGCAGCTAGGTCTTTCAATGCACTCGCCAGGGCGTGAACGGTTTCATCAGTACCACCAGAAGTCGGTAGTGGGCGTGCTTCGAGTGCAATTTTAGTTGCAAGCGGTTGTGGGCCGGTAGCCCCCAAATGGTGCAGGTTCGATTCCTGCGGTGCCGGACCCAATACGTCATAGTTGATACCATGATCAGTGACGCATTGAGTTTTCACCTCTTGCTGATTACTATAAAGCCACGTCTCCACTGCACGATCCTTATATTTACTTGATGTTTTTTTTGATGAAGTTGTGCTACTACCCGCTGACGACTCCAGTTCAGCGAGATCAGCTTCGAGTTTTTTATCGATTAGCTCCATTCTAATGCGAGCTTTAGCTTCAGCAGCTTCAGCCTCTAATCTTTTCTTCTTTGCCAAAGTCGAAGAGCAAACCGATGACTTTTTTGTAGACATTATAACATTTGTTTCTACAGAAGGTCCAGGTTGGTTTTTGTCTAACATTGTCCTGGCATCTTGTGTTCCTGTATCGTCTTTGTCTACCTTATGTTGTTCGACGTTCTGACTTTCATCTCGAACATGGTGAGCGTCTTTTTTTCTCTTCCACCTTCTTTTGCATTTCTTTTTTCGCGATGTTTCGCGTATTTACCATTTTAGGCGGCGTATGATACATACAAATATATATGTAAATCCGGCTCGAAGACCAATTTATGTTGCGGTTACAAATATCGCGAAATTGAAATGTAGGTAGGCGGGCATATACAACGGCTGGTGCGGGTTACGATAACCGCTCGCGTGCGCCGTCCAAAGACCACTGGCATGCGTCGCTTACAGCCATCATACATAGACTATACATAAAAGTTAAAAACAAAAAAATATGTTTCAAGTATAACTAGTATTTGCTTAGTGGGTGAAATTAGATCAAAATATTTGTTCAAAAAACTTTGGTTTGTAAAAATAATCTATTTCTGAATAAATGTTAACTTTAAAGTAAGTCAATATTAAACAAAAAACATACATAGAAGAAAAATAAACTGAAATGTATTATGATTGACTAGATAAAATTGATAAACTTTAAAAGTGAGATTTTTGTATTAAGTAATGAAAAATTTTATCTATCGTAAATAAAAAAAATAAAAAAGTTACGCGCCCGGTTGGGCTCGAACCACAAACCTTTCGGTTATCAGCCGAACGCGTTAAACATTTGCGCCACGGAGGCGATATAGATTTTACTGAAATTTAATTACAGCTACAAAAAGGTTACAAATTTTTTTTTAACGTTACGGACGGTTTTTGCCGGCTAAGATACTCCTTCGCAACGCCCCATAAGGAACTTCGTTCCAAAATAATATACATCCATCCATCCAACTGTAAAGGCGTCCACTGCTGGACATAGGTCTCCCCCAAAGAAAAGGGGAGGATTGCTATAATCGCCACGCTTGGCAGGCGGGTTGGCGATCGCAGTAGTTGTTTATGGTACTCAGATAATGATCCTGCCCATCCCATGGTTTATATCCCTTAGTCGCCTTTTACGACACCACCGGGTAGATATGGGGTGGTACTATTCTTAAGCCGGTACAACATGGCTTTTATATAGTTTTTTAAATGTTATTAATCATTTTTCCGGTTGAATAATACATACATATGTAAAATGTTCATTCATACATTTATGTTCTAAAAACCCGGTGTCAAATTCAAAATTAATTTTATATAACTCTCTCGAACCATCGGGAATATATCGTGTAACTTGAAGATAAAGCATCATTTTACTGATAGGAACTGAAAAGGAACTTCATTATATTGGAGTGTATCATAATATACATTATCTAGACATCATCATTTTAATATTAAATGAAATGAGAAGCTTTTCCGTAAACAATACATTTTTAACGACTTTTTTTTGTTTGATATTCAAACGTAGTAATGCTCACTCATAAAAAACAGTTTAATGTCCAAATATATATTTTCTTTTTTGTGTAATATTAAATTTTTGAAGCGATGATGGCGCAGCAGGTAGTGTTCCCGGCTTCCGTGGCAATCGATGCGGGTTCAATCCCCACCTTTCAGACTTTAAAATCGCCCTGAGCTTTCGATGAAGAAAAACATTGTGAGGAAACCATAGCTTGGTGGTATGGCATTTTCTAATGATGCCCGCCTGGGTAGCTACCACACTCAAGTTTGAAAACCTGTCGCCAAATACCAATATGTGTGTGTCCGGCAGCGTCACTTGAGAACCAGTACCTCTAGGCTTAGCGTGTTTACCATCCTGGACCACATCGTCATTTAACATCAGGTGAGATTATGGTCAATGCACATGTAAAAAAAAAAGAACTGAAAATATTGAGAAACTTTTAATTCAAAATGGCTGCGTAAGAATGTTTTTCGAAACACAATTTAATTATTTTATAAGGATTAAACAAACGGAATGATAAGGAATTTTATAAGGCGCATCTGCCTCTCTATCGCCTTCAATCAAAAAAATAAAATCTGCCACCAATCAGCTATAGGGTTTCTGTCATAACATTATTATTACTCGAGATCGTCTACAGTACAGAACAGACTCGCGTGGATGAAACCTTCGAGTTAAAGTTATTATTTTAACCTATCATTATCGTGATATAATTACTGCGACGACGATATCGAGCGATTTCTTAAATTTAGATACCTCCTTAAACACAGCTGCGGTTTTCTCACATTTGTTTGTGGACCGTGATGGATCTGGCCATCAGTAACTATCGTCTGTGTAATCAATTCGACCACCGCTCTGTCGCTGGCAAGCGTCCAGTTTATATTGACCTGTGATATTTTGCTTCGTTCGCTCTAATATCCGGTTAGTAGCGACAATGTTAGTCGAGTTGAGGTTCGTAGTGCAGTGGTTATTATCTGGAATGGTCGAAATTTTTGAGATTGGCTTCTTTATTTCGACGACATTGTTAGCTTTTATGTGACTAGCTAGGGTATGTAAGATTTACTTCCTCGATAAACTGTATTTACACATATATTATGAACTAGCTGTGTCCTCGCAGCTGCGGCCGCGTTTCGTTTTATATGTTCTTTACTGCGTTTTAATTTTTTTATAAGAAACTCTTAATTATTCTCCTTAATTTTTTTTGGTACTAAGATAAAGTAAAACTATTTGCCACAAATTCAAACACTTGCCAGATTTTATTCGAAATTTTATGAGTTTTAAATTTTTTACGCGGGACAATAATTCTTTTCAAACAACAATAGTACTCTAAGTTACGCGGAGTAACTTCAGCTATCTAACAAAAAAAGTCCCATCAAAATCGGTTCAGCCGTTCCAGAGATTACGCTGAACAAACAGACAGACAACAATTTAAAAATTGTATTTTTCGTATAGGTATCGTATCTACATTAATATATATTTAGTAAAAAATAATAATTTTGACATTAAAAACAGACAGTATCTAATACTAATAATAAATAGTTAGGGTTCCGCATAAAAAAAAATCATAAAAATTGAATAAAATCTAATTCAATGCACAGTTTTACGGGCAAATGCTTGAATTTATGAGAAATACATTAACCCCTTGAGCACTAACCTGGCGTTTACGGCAGCTTTCCATTGTTTTCCTATTGTCTTTCTATTGTCTCATTTTATGGGTAATCGACATACTAACTTTATCTTAGTACTAGTTTTTTTTAGAAAAATCATTAGGGTTCCGTATAAAAAATTTAAACGCAGAGAATAACATATAAAAAAAAAGCGGTCGCAGCCGCGAGGACACAGCTAGTTGTAGAATAAACATAGTAATAATTGGTATAAAATATGACTTAGATCACATTTTTAATCATGAAATTATTTACTTTGTCCTAGATTAAGTATGGTTGGCGCGACATGATTTCTTCTACTTTTCCTTATATCATTATTTCCATAATGCATCTATGTCATCTAGAATCACTCTCAGCCTCCATATCCATACATCTTCATACTTAACACTCATCTATGGCAGTTAAATGACTTTCATCTCTCCTCATCGCATGTCCATAACTATTACTTCGTAAATTCTCTCTCACTGGAACTATTTTAAAACTGTCTCTGTTAAAAATGTATTTTTAATTTCATCTGTATCTTTAGTTTCCCAATACTTTCAGTCTTAAAGAGTTTTTATAATTACATGTTTATTAATATGTCGATTATCCATACAAATGAGACAATAGGAAGGCAATAGGAAAACAATGGAAGGCTGGCGTAAACGCCAGGTTAGTGCTCAAGGGATATTAACTAAATATAAAATCCATTTTTACGACTCCTCAGATGTAAAATTTTGGTAGCCAACAATAAATCCAGTTACTATTAATTCATCTTTATTAATCAACTTGTTATTTATGATGGTATTATTGAAAAAACCACCGCAATTTAAATTGTCATTATTTAGAATGAATAACAAAAATAGTATATAAATAGAATCCGAAAAAGCAAAATAATAAGAAGCTTTATATAAATGTCACAAACAAATTTATTTCCAAGAATTGTAAAAGTAAAAAGTTTTCCAAACTATATAAATAATGATGACTCAACAAGTTTTAAATGTTAAAGGTTGTTAAGGTAGAATGTTACCAGCTATTTTTTGTTAAATTTATCAATCCGACTGTAATCGCCAGCCGGTTCTCAACTTAGTTTCTCTTATTAAATAGTTAACTGAAAGTCCAATACGTCTCAGGACTTGTAGACATTTTATTAGAAATATTATTTCAACTTTATATAATACATAGTAGCAAACGTTTATGTTATTTTTTCTATGAATTATTCTTTCATTGTTACGTTATTCTATTGTAGTATCTATATTATGTAGACCAGCGATTCTTAACTTTTTTTCTCAGCGACGCACTAAAATACGCTCTATAAATTCGCGACACACTTGACTTGCGTGCATGCGTGCTTGCGACACGGTGTTCTAGATGATTTTACAAAATATTAGGGTTATAATAGGCGTATTTAATTTAAAGTTTTGTCTATATTCATCGTTAAGAAATCATTCGTAAATGATTAATTAAGTATATTTCTTAATTTGAACAATTACATTTTAGGATTATCCTTGATAATGCATTTTTGTAATAACAGAAGTCATGTAATGAGTTATTTAAAAAAATAATTGTCTCTGTCTCTCCGTTTCCGCCATACAGTGGCGTCTTTACGTCCAATATAATATTTATTACAGAGTTAATGTGCTCTGCTCGCGAGGTTAACTCGATTTTCAAACTAATGCCGCTCTGAAGTTAGATTCCTGCGTCCTATCTATAGATAGTTGTTAAGAGAGAAACTTTGTACTATTATTAGTACCGATTAAACAACCGTAATCTATTATATAACCTACTAGTTTGTATTGTGTTACAATAGACAAAATACCAAAGTTCAACAATTTATGAAGTGTTCGGAACTCGATTTGGTATTCAATTGTTCGATAAAAGGGTTCGTTCGGAAAGGAGTCGAAATTTAATGAGTTTTGTTCGAAATTGGAAATTTGTTAACTCGGAATAATTATTTTATATTCTCTACGGTGCAACGATGAGTCTCTAATTAATGGGAAACTTTAGTTTAGTTAATAATATTTGAGTTAGTTTACATTTTATATAATTATTGTTGAGTAAACTCTTTTTCTTGTATTGGAAGTCTAGAAAGCGATCTCTATTCAATTTATGGTATGTATTTTTGGATAATAGACAAAGTAGGGGAGGTAATGAATTGTTTTTTTTATAGTGTATTGTCTGAGCGCTTTGACCGCGATCGCACCTGATGTTAAGTAACGATCTGGTTCAGGATTGTAGTGAGCTTAGCTTATTGTACCGGCTCTCAAGCGATGCTACTGGAAACTATTAGTTTTTTTTACACAGTATAGGCTCAGAGCTTTGACCACAATCTCACCTGATGTTAAGTGACGATGTTGTCCAGGATGGTACCCACCCTAAGTCTAGAGTTACTGGTTCTTAAGTGATGCTGCCGGAACACACCTATTGGTATTTTCGCGACAGGTTTTCAAACTTGGTGGTAGGTAACCAGACGGGCATAATTAGAAAACTTTCTACCACCATGCTATGCTTCCCTTATAATGTTTTCCTGTACCGAAAGTTCAGGCGCGAAAACTGTTTCAGACCTTTTCGAGTACAACAAAACCGAGAAACCGTGTTAAAAGGCGATGTAATATTTACCTTTTCTCCTGAGTTATTTTGATAAAAAA
Organism: Samia ricini; assembly: GCA_014132275.2. Classification (NCBI taxonomy): domain Eukaryota; kingdom Metazoa; phylum Arthropoda; class Insecta; order Lepidoptera; family Saturniidae; genus Samia; species Samia ricini. The sequence goes on from AP028168.1 coordinate 23,876,887, forward strand.
AAAAAACTATTTTAAAAAAGTTTTTCACAACATGTCACCGAGCAAAACGCCCGCTGTAAAACAGGTATCAATCAATTTTTACCAAGGGAGAGTGTGCTCGCATCCATCATCTTTTGACACACGTGATCGGTGGATGGTTCGTGAATGTGCTGTGTGTATACGGTAATTAGAAACTCTGTACGTCACTGAAAGTATTGATTTTAGTTTGTCCGTAAAAAAAAAAGTGAATATGGTGTATTCAGATAGAATAATACCACCCCCACTTTAAAATCAGTGACAAACATATTTATGTGATTTTTGAAACTTTTGTCCGTCTCTCTAACTGTGCACGCTTTACGCAGTTATCATCACATGGATTTTGGTGAAATTTGCTATGGAAGTAGTTTATGTCCCGGAATAATATATAGGAAAAAAAATTGAAAAGTCACCCCAAAGTGTAAAAGGCGATGGGTGAAAAGTGGTATGGGTAAATGTTTTTTACGGCAATTGAGTCACTTTTAGAGCGACACGAAGCTTGCTATTCGAAATCATAGTTATAAAAGAAATAATCGAAATCTCGGAGTAATGTATAGAATTAAAATATTTTTGAAAAATTATCCCAAAGTGGGTGAAAAGGGCGATGCAATTTATATGGATATTAAGTGAGTTTTTAAGTTAAGTTAAATTAAGAGACAGGCTGCATTTAAGTTTAGTTATAAATTATAAGAATATCGGAGTAAAATATTGAATATTAAAAAAAAATATAAACATACCCCAAAGTACTCATACGAAAATGAAAAAAAAAAAAAAACTGGAAGGGGAATTACTTTAAAATCTTAGAGGTTATGAGTTTCGAAAGTATTTATGTGAAAAAGGAGAGGCGTATTTAAATAAATCAAATTCTCTATGTTTAATTTCATTTCGAAGCTGTGAATATGTATTTATTATAGTTTATTGAAATTATCGTTTTACAAAAATGCAATTCCACGCGGACAGAGTCGCGGACACTGCTAGTATTATATAAGTTAGTAAAATTAATGTGCCTAAAGTTCGACTCACAAGAACCTCTCGTTGCCGTAACAAACTGTAACTGTCGCAAAGCGGCAAAGCTTGCGGTGTTCAAGTTTGAAGGGCAACATACACTGGCAAACAAAGTTGTCCTATTTTAACAAACTAATCTCTAATTGTAATTAATAGTGTTATAATGAGGAAAAACAGATCCTCAAAAGACTAATATAATTTATATTTATAATTATTGATACGTAAATCATGTGTTTTTTTTTGTATTAAAACAAACCACAATAATAAAATCATCAAACAGTTTGTTCATCCAAATAGAGAATGAACTCACGCAAATGGGTTACGTCTTGCACAGACGTTTCAAGTGTTGGCTTAAAGACAAACTTGAAATTTGGCACGTGACGATTGCCGGGAGGATGTCTTCAACGTCTGATGGTTATTATACCTACGTAAACGATATTACCGTCTGTTGTAGTTATAATGCTTCGAAATGTTGCTATTTTTGTAACGATAATATGAATTGCCAAATATATAGGTAACATGAACTAAAAAGTTATCAGTTAAATAGATGCACTTTTTTTTTTAGAATATGCAAGATGAGATTAGGTGTCTCGTTGAATATATAAATAATATGAATTTGTTTCTTTTTCAATTACAAATTAAATAAATATGTAAAACGAACGTACGTGAACGTGAACTGTGACTCTGACTGGCTTAAATGTCTTTATAGACGTTATTGAATGTATGGGCAATTGTAATATCGAGAAAGAAGTATTAGAAATCGACATTAATATATGAACTGAAAGATGAATGTGAATCAAGCGAGAGAAGCATGCGAGTGTGCCAAACAATGAAGCTTCATTTTTGCTATGTGGAGACAATAATTAACATACGTTCATTTAAAAACATAAAAATATGTTAAGTACTGAATATAATGATAATAAAAGATAGTTTACTAAAAACTAAGCAATAGGATGTTTTTTAGGCTTACTGCTTTGACCACTATCTCACTTGACGTTAAGTGACTATGTGGTCCAGGATGCTAAACGCACTAAACTTAGGTACTGGTTCTCAAGTGATGCTGCCGGAACACACCTATTGGTGTGACAGGTTTTCAAACTTGAGAGTGGTAGCTACCCAGGCGAGCATCATTAGAAAATATCACCTTGCTATCTACTATCACCATGCTATGGTTTCCTGACGATGTTTTCCTTCACCGAAAGTTCAGGCCGATTTTATAGTTGTATAGTTGAGATCGAACCCGCGGTGATTGACGCGTAATGCGGCCGCATTACCCACTACGCCATCATGACTTCATATCACATAAAAATAATGTAGTATGATCAATGCCCTATATTAATGAGGAGAGTAGTATGATAATTCATATTTATTGTATATTTATTGTTCAGCTTTTAATAAATGATCTGTGTTATTATTTTGTTTCTTAGAAAAACCGGTCAACTTAATAAAAGTGTTTTTTATTTTTTTTTTCTTCTTTATTTAGTTATTTAATATTGCTCATTCTATTTGGTTTGTTTATTGCCTCATTATTTCAAGATTTCTTATCAGGCACTTTTGTTGCGGACGTCATTTTGAATTTGAATGTTTTTAATTGCGTGCTGTATTCTACTAGTCAATCCCTTCCATTATATATCGATATTAAGGGACTTGTTTAGTATGTAATCCATCATTTTGTGCCGGTTGTCATCTTGGCTTTACAATGATCCTGAAATACACAAAATTGCATTATAATCAAAAATGTGTGTACCAAATTTCAAACCAATAGATCAACAGGAAAGGAATAGAATTTTATTCCTTGCTGGATTTGATTTACAGAAGACGCAAGATATATATGTTTATCAAAATCCAGATATGGATCTATTATTATATAATCTACCAAAAATACGATTTTTAAAATATTTGTCTGTCTGTATCTTTGTTCCAAGTAATCTCCTGAACGGCTGGACAGATTTGGACGGGATTTATTTTGGTAGATAGCTGAAGTTACTCCGAGTAACTTAGGGTTCATCTAATTTTCGAAAATAATTAAGGTTATGCCTGAAAAAAATTAAAACTCATGAAAAATGGAATAAAATTCCGATTCAAAGCACAGTTTCACGGTCAACTGCTTGAATTTTTGAGAAATATTTTTACTTAATCTTAGTGTTAAAGGAATATAAAGGTTCCGTATAAATTCTTTATACGAATATATGAATTACGGGCGCAGCCACGAGCACACAGCTAGTATATATATAAATCAATAGAGCAGAAAAACATTTTGTACTATTTTAACCATACCTATTTTTTCATTTGTAACTTTTAATGATTTTTAATGTTATCAATAAAACAGATTTTAGCAACGATTGTATTGAAATTGCGACCACTAGTATTAATTAACGTTGAAACTTAAAATACTAGATTTCAATTAACTTAGTGTTCATGTCTTTTGGTTCTTACTGAACAAATATTTTCCACTGTTACAGGTAAAGTTCCTTTGGCACCCCGCTCCAGACAACAATTTCGGGAGCTTTAATAAGTAAGTTTCACTACTATATAGTGACGATTCTGGATCTTTCTGACAGTGAGAAAGTAGTGTTTGCTGAGATTTATTATGATATTGGTGAACAGAGAAAAAAACTATAAATGTTTTATCGCGTATTATTACTGTTTTGCACTTTGGTAACAGCCGTTATTTTTCTTAAATGATACTATAATATTTCTTTGATACTCGCAAATAAAAAGAAAGATAGCGGTTTGGTAAGAATAATAAATTATAATTTTATAATTGCAAATAATCTCCACCTTCTATACCTACAATTAATAGGAGTTGATAATACAAATTAACTAATAGAAACAATAAACACAATTAATGTATTATACATTGGCCACTTAATTATACAATTCCTATTATGATGTGTGTATCCATTACAGGCGCTCACAACTTTGACAATCATCTTATAACTAAATTGTAATTACAATAATGACTTTATGAATCAATAAGGAAATAATTCTTATATTAGGTTGTAAGAGTATGAAAACTATACGCATATATATCTTTCATCTACTATCCTCGTAAGGCCCAACGACGTAATTTAATGACAAAATTATATGAACACTACGGAACAACACAGTATTTACAAACATTAAATTACGGCCCAGTAACCTAAAATTATGACATGATATTTAAACCAATTTTTTGTTATTGTTGGTTTAAATAAACCCGCCAATTTAAATAGACCATCCAAAAATTATTAACCTTGACCGCATCGTAAATTTCGACAATGTCAACTTGACCAATTTTTTTTGCATGAAATTGTTAACTTTAGGTACAAGAAATACGACTTAAAAGAATTAAGTGAAAGGCATTGAAACACTTTTTTTTATTAAATTAAAGTTCTGGGCCCCAAATACTTGCACCTATTTTGGGCCGTAATTTATATCGACCTAAATTTAGTTTACGAGGCTATAGTATTAAAGTCATTACATGTCCTGCAAAATCTTACTACAGGAAAGCAAAGTCGGTAGCGAGTTTGTTTTACACAGCGGTTGGAAAAAAATATTGGTAATTTTGTCTTGGGTACTTGTTGGGCGAATTAAAATGATAGGGCTGTCAATACCTAAATCCATGATTTTATGTACTTCTATCCCAAAAGTTTTAAAATTTGCAAATATGAAAGCCTGTTATCATAAATGAATATTTATAATTTTACCTGTATAAAATTTACTATATACGTATGTAATTAAAAATTTCACGTTACGTTTGATATTTTTTTTTTGCAAAAACTCTGGGAAATTACTGTATTTCATTTGATTTTAAATTAAACATAGGTCAGGAACTATGACAACTCCCGATAGATGAGAATTTAAAGCCTCTAGAAAGGTCTGGGTATATAAGTGTATTGTGCTTGTGTGTGTACTATGAACCTGATCCACTCAGGATGTTTTAATTAAGACACGAGAGCTTCAAATAATAAATTGTCCGAAAACGTCCCGTATGCTGGCCCAACTACATAATAATCAATCACGAGTGACGCCATCATCCAGCAATCAACACCGTGACTAACAATTAACTCGTATCTCTCGTATACGTATTTCTAACCATATTGCTTTTTATTCTGCTCATGTAAAATTATTATTAAAACTTGTACTCTTTAGACTTTTCTAAAAATATGTTCAATATCCTACAACTTTCATCTATCCATTCAACTGAAAGATTTCCACTGCTGGACATAGGTTTCCCCCAAAGATCTCCACGATGACCGGTCCTGCGCCACCCGCATCCAGCGGATTTCCATGACATTCACCAGGTCGTGTGTCCACGCAGGGGGCGACGCGTTGCAGGGGGCGACGCGGTGCTTGCGAAAGCCACCCCGTGTCGCCCCCACCCCAAATGCAGCGGACGGCCCCGGGGGGTTTTAGTGGGTATTTCCGGGCGACTCTCGCCCGGGTGAGTCCCACACTGGCATGGAGCTCGTCACTCCGTGCCCTCTTATCTATTGTATTGGGGGATTTTGATCCCCTAAATACAATAGATAAGGGTAGTGCGTAAATGCATTTTCCCCCGTCAAAAAAAAAAAAAAAAGGGTCGTGTGTCCACCTTGTGGAGGGGGGGTGGGTTACCCACGCTACGTCTTGCGGTCGTGGTAGCCATTCGAGAACCCGCTGGCCCCATCGGAAATTGGTTCTGCGAGGAATGTGCTCATCCCACTACCACTTAAGTTTAGCAATTCTTCGGGTAACTTTGATAACATAATTTACAGCATTACATTGCATAATATTCGTAGACATATATAACATGACATTACATCTCCAATGAAAATTTCAGTGTGTTTAAAATGTTTTGCATAAGTGTATAAATAAAATAAATTCAGGGCAGTCTAGTAATCTTGCATAAATAATCTGGGACTCGTATATTGGGATAATGTAGATAAATTTAAAAAAATCCGAAGTGACTCTAACATTTATTGCGGATAATAATATAACTGCCTCGATGGTGCAGTTGTATTACGGTGCGACTGCCGTTCTGTCTCGGGTTCGATCTCCAGGTCGGGTCAAGTGGTATTGGGTTTTTCTACTCAGTATCATCCCTGAGTTTGGAATTTGTGCCCGATATGGCGACAGGCTTGCCATGTGGGACGGAGATAAGCTTGGCGAAATGTGGGTGGTGTAGTTCGCTATTTCACCTCTGCCTAACCCTTCGGGGATAACAGGCGTGAGCTTATGTTATGTTAATATTATTACGAATAGCATTTATTACAAACTAGTAAACTAAAACAACAGTAAACTTTTCATTAGACTCTATTTTGATTTTATTTTAAATCACAACCTTCTCAAAATAATACATCATCTGTCTCTGGCTATTACTTTGCAATTTAATTGTAATTTTTCTGATAGGGTTCCAAACATTTAGGTGTTATTTGACATTTGTACATTTTACATTACATTTTATATAAATTAACGTACATAAATGTAAATCATCAGGTTCTTAACTTCTGGTTGTCAAAATTGAAAACTAAATAATTACTAGTAAATATAATTTATATTTATGCAGGTCAACAAAAGTTACTGTTTAAAGTTAGTTCATATGTCACAATTCACTTATCACTGATATTTTTTTAAACAAATATGTACCAGAATATTTAAAAAAATCTAGTAGTAAGGGCGTGTCATTATAATGAACTGCTTGTTACATTTGGTTTTTGTTGTTATCTGGTGAAATCAATTTCTATTGCAAGTAATATTAAATGAAATGTTTTAATATAATTTATTTTGAATTCACTGAACCAGTTTTAATGTTAATTTTATTATAACACTTGCTGAGTGTCCACGGCTGCACCCGCGTTTCATTTATTTTTCACTGCGTTTTAATTTTTTTAGGCGTAGCCCTAATTGGTTTCCTATTTCTTTTATTTGGTACGAAAATAAAGTAAAAATAGTTTTCATAAATTCAAGCAATTGCCCGTAAAACTGACCACTGAATCGGATTTTATTCAAATATTTATAAGTTTTAATTTTTTACGCGGAACGTTAATTATTTTCGAAAATTAAAAGTACCCTAAGTAACGTGGAGTAACTTCAGCTATCTACCAAAAAAGTACCGTCAAAATCCGTCCAGCCGTTCCGCAGATTATCCGGAACAAATAGACAGACAAAAAATGGTAATAATAGTATTTTTGGTATAGGTGTCGTATATACATTCAGTAAAAAAAAAATGTTTTGACATTACAAACAGACATTTTAATTTTATTTATTAGTATAGATGGGCAACCGATAAAGGATAACCTTAAAGGTTATTATCGTTATTTTGTATGGAGTCTAACATAGCTAGTATTTTACTTTTAGACCAGATAGACATCTTATTCTATGTAATTTTGATTGCATTTTACTTGATATACCTCTATAAAACTTAATATTGTGTTCACTCACACAGTTGCTATTTATTAAGAAAAATAAGAACAAAGTAGTACTAAATAGGCAAATATCATCGTTCGTTTGTGGAATTAATGTTTTACCGATTTAAAAACGTATTATTTATTTATATTAAAAAAAAACATAAAATAAATTACATCAATGAGTGTGGATTACCTTTACTTACGGTTTAAGTAAAACTATTTAGACTGTTGTGGCAGGTATTACTAAAAAAAATAAGATTAAATATAATATAAATAAGTCATATTAAAATTAAAAATAGAGCATTTATTGATGATAGTAAGAACAATAAACATATGAACTGAAATTGGCGTTATCCATCCATCCATTTAACCGAAAGACGTCCACTGGTGGACATAGGTCTCACAATAATCGATCTTGCGCCACTCGCATCTAGCGGATATCCCGCGACCATCACCAGCTCGTCTGTCCACGATGCGTTTTCCGGTGCGTGGTAAGCTGTTCGAGAACCCGTTGACCTTATCGGGCTTCGGTTCCGCGAGCGATATGCCCAGCCCACAGCCACTTAAATTTGGCAATTCTTCGAATAATGTCAGTTAGTTCTGCGGAACTCCTCATACCTGTTTCGATTACACAATGGAACTCCAAGCATAGCCCTTTGATCAAAAATATATCAATTATAATCTGTAATACTATTTGAAAGAAAACATATACCTTCCGAAATTTAAGTATTTACGTTGTATCTTTTTTATCGTAAAGGCGCACGATGTTTACGTTAAAAGTCCGTTTAGTGTGAACGGACTCGAGAGGGTAACAAAGCTGTAAATAATCCAGTATTCACGGGATGTCGGACACGTCTCTGAGCCACGTCTCGGTCTCATTCCTGACAGCCGCTGCGAAACCTCTCCTCTCTCTCGAGTGACTCACAAAAACGTTTTCGTTGAATAAGGGTATATAAAAGTTTGATGACCGTCGACTTCACGGCTCTGAGAACTGTTTGTGTTTGTTGTTTCATTTTGATACAGAACTTGAATTGTGTTGTTAACGCGATGATTATCTTCAGATATATATTTTATCCGTATGGATACGTATAACACATGTTTAAATTGTTAAAAGAAAATGGAAGAAAACATGATTGTTGCAATTCATAAATTATAACGAAAGATTAATGTGAAGTAGCCAAGAACGTGAGGAGAATTAATGATCCAATCTATTAAATAGAATTATAATAGACATATATTTTTAATAACAAACTTCTTTTTGATACCGTAATGTTATCAGATGAAATTTAAATTTATTAAGCCCGTACAATTAATAGATATAGTACAACGTCATATCGCTTAGTAAATAATACTTAATGCAATATAGGTCCCGTTTCAATGTGCTATCTCATTTTCAACCTTTTTTCTCTTAAGTGTCAGATCAGTTAGAAAAGGAGATATGTTTTTGGTTAGATCTCGATCTTAACTTTTAAGACTTGAGTACGTTTAGTACAAGTAAAATATTTAGAACTTATGCAAGGTTCCAATATAGAAGGAACATCGTCATATCTGTTTCTATCCTGACGTCATTTAGTTGACAGAATGCACTGGCATACAAAATGTACTGTCTGAAATAAAATACCATTATTATCTGATCCTAGAGTAGCGGTTATTTGAAAAGCTTGTTCTTTTTTTTTAAGAAATATTTCTATATTAAATATTTTTTATAGAATGATTCTGAATTCTTTGAAGATAAAGTATAGATAAATTATCTTCATCTATACTTCTATAATAATAAATAAAATGTGTGTGAAGTGTCTGTTTGTAATATGAAAATAACAACTTTCTGCTAAATACATATGAATATATACAATACCTGTATCAAAAACACAATTATTACAATTTTTGTCTTTGTTCCGGGGAATTTCCGGATGAACCGATTTTGACGGGACTTTTTTTAGTAGAGAGCTGAAGTTATTCTGCGTAACTTAGGGTACTTTTGTTTTTCGAAAGTAATAAGTGTTCTGCGTAAGAATATTAAAAGTCTTGAAATTTCAAAATCCGATTCAACGTACAGTTAACAGTACACTGGCAAGTGTTTGATTTTTGGGAAGTATCTTTGCTTTTTATTAGTACCAAAAAATATATTTATAAAATTTTTAGGGTCCGGCGAAAAAAAAAATTTAAAACTTAAAATTCTGAACAAAAAACAATTCAAGGGACTGCGCAAACAAAACAGTATTCAATTATTATTTGAACACTGTATTACGCCTTGAAGAACATATAAAACGCGGGCAGAGCCGCGGGCACACACCTGGTATGAATTAAACTTGTATAGACTACAAAGATACCTGGAACATTTGTATTATTTACGTACTACTTACTACTCTATATCTATTTAGGTGATAGTAAGTAGAAATGTAGGTCGAATAAGGGATCGGTAATATAAAACGCAAAGAGCTCGGTCGGACGAACCCGAGGTCAACTTGTTTTTTTTCTTCAGAAAATGGCTATCGGCCTCTGTCTATCTCATCAGGCTTTTACGTGACCACTGATAAAATATTAAAGTGAACATTTATTTGTCTGAAAGTAAGTTACCAAAAAATGGGTGTCGGTTAAAGTAATTCAAGATTTATTTGTGACGTTTAGCTAGCAGTACCTAAAATTTCTATTAATGTACCTATATCCACGTGGTTAGATATATCTAAACTAATAAATAAAATTGGAGTGTCTGTTTGTAATGTCAAAATTATTATTTTTTACTAAATAGATATGAATATACTCGTATATACGACACCTATACCAAAGATACAATTTTTACAAAATTTAGTCTGTCTGTCTGCTTGTTACGGGTAATCTCCGGAACGGCTGAACTGATTTTGACAGGACTTTTTCATACGCACAGTTTCACTGACAGGTCTTTAAATTTGTGAGTAGAATATTTGCTTTTTGTTAGTACCAAACATTTTTCAAAATAACAATAAGGGTTCCGTGTAAAAAATAAAAACTAATGAAATTGTAAACAAAATACTTATTTAGAGACTGTATTAAGCAGTAAAGAATATATAAAACGCGGGCAGACAGCAGACAGCGAGCAGACAGCTATGGTAATAGATAAAATTCGATGTATTAGTATAACATAGGATTTATTAAACAAAAAAAAATCATATAAATTCATTGTTTCTGAAACTGACTAACGAGTATACAAACAGACAGAAAAAGAGGTGTTTTTATATGATGACCAGCCATGCCCGCGACTCCGTCCGCGTGGATTTCCGTGTTTTTAAAACGACAATGTCAATAAAATTCAGAAACATATATACAGCTACGATATTAAACCAAATATACTCGTACATACAACTTACATTCGTACACATTTGTATCCCTTTTTTCACCCGCTTAAGAATTATAGGTTTTAAATTACTTCTTTTTTCGTTACCAAGACTTTAACTATGAAGTTTAATGACTCCAAAACTGACTTGGTTACCCTACAATTTTGCGCCCTCTTATTGACATACTTTGGGGTATGTTGCCAAATTTGTTTTGAACCTTGCAGTTTGCGCCGGGATATAAACTACTTCCATATTAAATTTCATCAAAATCCATGAGGAACTTTTGACAGACAAACATTAAAAAAAAGTTAATTTTAAAAGTTCCTTCGAATGGTTTTATAAAATGTACTCAATGTATAGTTTTTGTTCCTTTACAGTTTTATTACGATTAAATTGAATATTTTTCTCTTACCGACTGTACATTATTCATACATTATCATATGTGTGTATAATGAACTCTGTACTTCTGAACTTTAAAGATATACTGCTGTACATTGTTATTGAATTTCGCTTTCACAACGGTGTACATTGTCGTTTGGTATAAATGAAATTACGTAAATAAAATTAGAAGGTTCAACAAAGTGAAATTTCGGGTATCTCATCAAATAATGTTATAACCTTTTAATAAATTAATTCAGTATTATAGCTCATGTAGAACAAACAGTGTTAGTATTTGAAATTTTATTACTTAAAGTTCCAAACTTGGAAAATTGAGAAGTATTTTGAGTTGAATTTATGAGTCGAACTAATCCTTCCTTCGAGAGTTGTCTGATTTTATAAAGATAAATTATAAGCAATATCTAGTATAAGTAAAAGATTATTTAATAGTAGAATAATTTGTTTGTAAAGTTATTATATTTGTTAAAATTAATGATTCATGTTTGGAATCGTAAAGGATGGTTGTTGCAGGACAACTGCTGTATAGAATATCTGTGAGTGATGGATGCGGGAACGACCATTGCCTTTTCAATAAATGCACAGGATGGTAGAAACGCATTGATGTCTGATGCGTCTCCTCATTGATTTATCAGTTCTTTCAACTCCTGATCCTTCAGACTGCAGAGTAAGGTACTCAATAAAGTAGGCCTACCGGGGAAGGAAAGTAATCCAAAAAATTTGAACAATATGTAAAGATAGAAATCAACAAAGACGGAAGTCTGCTATTGCGAAACAACAACAAAAGGATTCCAACAGATTAAACTATATGAGCCAAAAATCATCTCCGTATGAGATATGCTACCGTAAAGATTTTACTCTTGAAATTAAAAATATTAATAAAATTAGAATAACTTACTAATAGTATCTTAAATATGAAAAATTTGTGATAGAAAACCCTTAACCTCAGTTACAATTTAAGTTTAGGTAACCACAAAAATATTAGCGACAATGACCACGTGAGGATAGTACAAATAAATGTTTTTTTTTAACGAAAACATCCATCCATAACGCATTAGTTCGTATCTAGTCTTTTGTATTCAGTTCGACAGACGAACATTTAAGTGGGTACATTGCTATACATGCTACACTCGTTTCAAATATTTGTAAAGAGAGGTCTTTGTTGAAGATCAATTTAATAATACTTTTTTTTATGAAAGCATATAACCTAGTAACCTTTAGGTTCAATTTAAAAGTAAATTCCTTCCTCTTATATTGCGCAAAATCCTATAAAACATCAAAAATCAATTTGCAAATCTAACAACCGATTTAACGATTTCAATTAACGACACGTAATGTCATCGGAGCTCAGAAGTTAGCTCCGATCGGAATTTATAAGTTCTATTGGAATATTAGAAAACTTATTCCTCAGGCTCCCTTCATTTCAGTGCCTCGCAGACGCGGAATGAAAAGTATGACCAACTTTTCAGATGAAAAGAACGAACGAATGAATCTATAGGAAATCTATAAAACTTGAATAGGAAAGAATATCAGTCATATCTGTTACTCCTAAGAATTTGATTTCGGAGTAAATAGTGGAGTTGATTGTAGAGATGCATCTTTTTATATGTTTAGCCGTTCCCGCGGCTACACTTGCTTATCAATTTCATATTCCGTACAAATATTCACTGCGTAATGTAATTTTGAAATCGGATGGAAAATAATCTTTTAGCGATCATTATTTTATCTTTATAAGTGAGGATAGATTTTTGAGTTTAAACATGAGGTTTGCTAACAAAAAACAACAAAAACAGTGGCACATAGTATGTAGACTTTACTGCACTCCAGTTTTAACTGTCAATTAAGAAGAAAAAATGGACCTCTAGTTTTTGTTCATATAGGTTCCAAATTGTTTTTGGTACTAACAAAAAGCAAGATATTTCTCACAAATTGCCAATAAAACTGACTACTAAATTGGATTTTGTTCACAGATTTCATTTTTTCATTTCTTTTACATGGAATCCTAATTATTTTCTTGAAATAAAAGTAGCCTAACTTACTCCTTATAAATTAATATGTCTGTCAGAATAAATCACGTTAAATCGGTTTGGTCGTTTTGGAGATAGCCGGAAAAAAGATAGCCATAATTTTTAAAATTTGTTCTTAGAAACAAGGAAGAAAATCTTTATTTATTGTATCACACAACACAATACATAATTAATTACAGACAAACAGATAATACATAACTAAAATAAATTTAATACACAAGAGATCACAGGCTACATCACAAGAGATACATGTCATGTAACATGTATTCTGTTTTTTTTCTGGTATAGGTACCGTATATACCTACATTCATATGTATTTAGTAAAAATCTGTTAATTTTATATTAAAAAATATACTTCAATTTTATTTATTCATATTGAAAAATTATAAAGCTTTATAAACAACAAATTACGAGCGTCCCAACGGGTAATTAGAAAAGATATGTAAATCCTAAATGTTCATTAATTTACATGCAAATATATTGTCCTGTAATACAAGGAACTATATAAAGACTGTGTCCAATCGCTTCAATCTGAGGATAATGAATACATTAAGGATGTTTAATCGGCTCGATGTTAGTTGATGAGAGACGTCGCGCGCTGCTCATTAGCGTAGCTTATAACTCATTATAAGCTAAAGTTAGGGCCGCTCTATGTTAACTATAAGAATGTCTTATCTTAGAATATAGTTAAGTAATAGGTTTGAATTGAATCACTTGTTTGCAGACTTTTTCAGGTTAATTTTAGTAGTCAGTAAAATCAGTTTTGAAGAAATTGAAGTTTTGTGCGTGTAATGCTTAATGCATGGTCAGTGTCACTTTATCGCGCTGGCGGCGACGTCAAGAGCCTTTCCAGTTGGGGCTCGAGACACGTCTTGAGTCGCCGGCTGAGGGTGATCTAGAGAGTGTGCGGGAGCAAAATTAGCCGCCTGTCCCCGGCGGCGGGTACAGCGGTTTCGCAGGCTTGAGCGTTGGCACGCATCAATCTGTTGATAGGGAAAGATCCTATTTTCGCATGTGATTTCATCATCGGAACCGGTGTGTATGTTTCGCGTTCGGACTCGTCCGGTGTGGAGTACCGGGAATAGCCTCTGAAACTCATGTCCACACAGCGCGTATTTGAGAAAGGGTCTCAGGATCGCGTGGGCATGCTCCGCTATCTTGCTCACACGCCTGGATCTAGGTACCATCATCTCGGAGAAGAGTGGGTTTCTCTTCCAAGTTTCACATTAAGGAGCAGCAGTACGACGTCCATCGTAATACCTTGTTACGCGGCAACAGACGCCGCCGCATCTGCCGCCTCGAGATTAATCAGGGAGACAAGTGGTGATGGTCTCTTTACTAGGGAGCACTCTCACGGAAGGAGACAGCTGCGTTCCATGCTTTCCCTTTCCAACGACCATAGAACAAATCACTGCCAAAAGAGTTTACTACCCACTAAAAAGTGATGAGTTCGTCACCCAGCATTTTACTTTTGACTCGCTTATCGTCTACAGCCACTTAAAAATTACTAACATTAAGTGACATACTGTACGGCCTTTTTTATAAGTGGCATTAGCACACATATTTATAATTATCTTAGTCTCTTAATTTTTTTGATCAAATCAGGATCAAATCATATTATACCAAGTTAGTATTTTTTCATTCGTTGATTTAGTCGATTTGAAATCATCTTATAAGTCAAAAGTCTTGTACTAAATCGGTAGATCGCAGAGGCGGTGAATTTATTTCATAAGTTTTGAATTATAGCCACGAAAAAGTTTTAATGGGTTTAATTTAAAATTTTGTACCGTTTACACCTCAAAGCTCATTTGGTAACACAAAACAACATTCTCTATGTACGATAATGACATTTATTTATCATAAAACTCAGCTAGCAGTTTGTTAGTCCTTTTTTATGGGTTTTTAATCTAAATTTCGTGAGTCTTTTGTGTGTATTCGTTCGTACGTTTGAGTTAAAAAGTATTCAAATTTCGCTTTTTATATGAAAATGTTGTGTACTTTGTGTGAACGTCAAGATGCCAGAACAAATTACTGTTATAATGTACTATAAGTCGATTCATTTATTGCTAATATTAACATTTTGAATGATATTGGTGTAGAACGTTATTAATATGTATTTATCCTTTTCCTAAATTAGAGGCTTTGATCGTACTACCTCGAGAATGAAATGAGAATTTATGTTTTCTCATTTTAGGATATTAGAATTACAAATTAAATTTTAGTCATTGTTATAGTAAGGTCATGACTACATTAACATTTTGATTTTCAGTGTTGATGAGATAGAATATTCTTAAACACTATGACTACAAACAGCATCTACTCTTAAAGAATACTAATGAAAGATATTAGAACATAGAAGATCTGAAGTTTGCACAAAATAGTAGCACATGTAAAACGTATTAAAAACATACTCTATCTCTATATAAATACTATATACTAACTCGTGTGTCTTTAAGTGAACAGATAACCTCTCTGAACGAATAGACAGATCTAGAGTGTACATTCACCCATGCGAAACGTGAAAACACAGATACTCTATGACCTTTTAGTCACGAACGCTAGTTATGTGTTACCGAACTCGGTTTTCCCTCATGGCTATGACATGGGGTTCTTCAAGAAAGGAATGAAAAGCGCCCTCTCCAAGGTCTGCGACGTAACAGTAATGCCTTTTGTATTGGTGTTGCACATAGAAGACGATAACTTATTACCATCAAATAGACAGTTTGCCTGTTTGCTGCTCTTTTATACAAAAAAGGTAAGAATGTTGCGATCTCCTTTACCGAGCTTGCCATATAGCTATTGCTCTCAATTGGAAAATCGCTTTCCAAGCACCATTAATAATGAACTGCTCGATGCTCGTCTTCAATCATACCAAATGGAGAGTAAATATGAGGCTTACGGTGGTACGCGCTCGCTCAGCAATAACTAATTCACTCTTCTGCATTTAGTAGATTTCTAGTAGCTGCACAAGTAAGGTTTATATTTAGTATGTTACAGTTTATAGGCACACCGTACATGCGTTTAAAGTCTTATCTGATTGTAATCCATACACAAGATAATAAAAAAATGTTCTATTTTTTTTTCTACATAGAAAGTATAAAATACAAAAGTTATATTGTAAACGAATGCAAGACAACAGAATAAGAATAAAAAAGGACATTTTAATTTTATAATTTTAAACTGTGGCGAAAACGTCTCTCAGGCTTGTTTGTGACACAAAGAAAAAAAAACTCTGGTAACGATTCCAAACGAATTTTAATTCAGCTCTCGTACTTTAAAATGTATTTTGTTTCGTATTTTCCTTTTTGCCATTTCTTTTACTTAAAAATTATATTGATATTCCAAGGAGGCGCGCCTGTGGACTTTAAGTAAAAGACGTTTCTGGCTGTGTTTTGGAAATGTTTTATAGCATTTTTTTTTATAAATATAAATACCGCGTATCCGAACAATGCTTTCGGAGTTCAAATTTTGAGGCGAGAAATGTTTTTTTACATTTAGTATAAAAATTCCCATTGTTATTGTTATTCCGACATATAATCAATTACAACATTCGCCATTTTGAGAATATGTATATAGGTATAGTAGTTATTATAATTATACTTTTTCAATATTTTTTTATTATGAGAAAAACGTTTACAGAGACTAGGTATATTCCGGTATGCAAAAATATAGATATTGGATTGTTATTTTCTGTAGGTCACTATTATTTTAAAAATATTTTAATAATAACTAAATAATATTAATAGCTACATTAAATTACAAAAAAACTAGTCAGCCACGGGAACTGCCGACAGAAGTAAAAACTCGAAACATTGGAAAAACTGTTTGTTAAATGTTGATATTCGATAATTGAAATTTATGCTTTTATAATAAAAAGCTAACGAGACGAAATCTGTACATTGAAGATATTTAAGAAAAAATACTACGAGTATGTGGGCCTTCAGAATCGATGACAGAACACTTGTCAATACTTTCAAATTTTTTTGTCTATCTTTCTGTCGGCCTATGAGTCTGTTTATTTTAAACCCTGTAGTAACATATAAGACTACTAGACTTATTATACAAAGTCATAATACTGAAGTGTATAGATAATAACACCTTTTTCTATATACTTATGATCTACTAGCTGTACCCGCGACTACGCTCGAGTGTAATACAGACAGTTATATCCCGTCCCGTCCCGTCCCGGCCCCTTGAAATGTTTCAAAACAGCCCAAATTATGAAAAAAGAAGAATAACGCCATCTATGAATAATTTTCAGAAATTCTATCGTAACTAATTTGTAATGAACACGTAATGAACATAATTTTCTTACGTAAGCACCATTCATAACAGTTCGTCCCCCATGTCGTCAAAAACAAACACAATGTGAACCGTCCAATTACAGTTAGAAATAAATAATATTATATTCCGCGCCTTATTTTTTATTTACTATGTCTTAGATATTAATTATTTATATTTCTATACATTAATTATATATTATGTCATTTTGTTCAATTTCAATCAATCCATAATTTTTTTGTTCTCGAATAAGACTAAAACGCATTTCCTTACAAACTCTTCTTTCATACTAAAGTCGCCGCAGTATTATAATGCAGTCTTTGCAGTGTCACTCAAATTACTATAACTTTTGATAGAGTAGACCGATTTTAATGAATTCAACTTTTGATGCTACTCCGGAATATACTTTTTAATTGTATTTTGAATTTTTGAAATATACTTAGTACTTTTAATTGATGCCTAAAAAGAGAAAGAGTCAGACAGAGATTTATAAAAATGTGTTTAATTATCTATTTTTAGCCTCTTGCAATAATTCTTTTCACAAAACTCGAAAATGTACAGACATGTGATATTTACAATTTTATTATTAGTATAGAAGATAAATAAAGATTATACCCTGTAGTAAACTAGAGGCTTAAAAATTTTAAGCTCATCCCAAAATGAGTAAATATGGTCATAAATTCCACGCGGAAGGAGTCGCGGGCACAGCTAGATATTAATATAATCTAACATTTAACATAAAATATTGTTTTTGGGTTTTGGTGCTTTAAACAATAATTATATCAATTGTCATATAGTTTATCCGCAAGTATAATTTTTATTATTCTTATACCTGACATAAGTGGTAGTGGGCTAGGCGTATTGCTCGCAGACCGATGTCCGATAGGTTCTCAAATGGCTACCAAGCACCGGAAGACGTAGCGCTGGTAGTCCTCCCGAAAGGCGGAACGACGACCTGGTGAAGGTCGCGGGAATCCGCTGGATACGGGTGGCGCAAGACTGGTAGTCGTGGAGATCTCTGGGGAAGACCTAAGTCCAGCAGTGGACGTCTTTCGGTTGAATGAATGAATGAAAATGAAAGAAAGAAAGAAATAAATAAATTTATTGTTTGATAATAAATATATAGATTACAAATACAAAAAGACACACATTTTAAATAGTTATGATCGAATCCAACAACAGCCCCCTATTCAGCTAGTTGTTGCAGCATCGCCTTGCGGTAGATACTGGAACGTTGGTTTTCAATAGGAGGCTTGGAATACCTGACATACTCTAGCTGCTAGAACCTAGCATATTGACGGCTGACGTCATAGTATTCGTAACGCGAATCTATAAGTTTTTTCCCCTTCCGAGAATCACTCAACGCAGCAACGGAGGTTTCCTTTAAAAAAAATGAAAATTTATAATTTACTTTTGTACATAACAAAGTCGTTGCAGGCGCTCCTAATTCTATTCTTTTGTATTAATTATAAGAAATATTGGAATAGATCTAGTGTTTTGTAGTGGACTTAATAAAAACTTAATTAAAAAATATATAACAGAAGAGCAGAGTTTGTGTCTAAATAAATGACCGAGTTAAATAGAGATAATATAATCCTTGTTCGTTTTATTCGGAAGCACAAATCGTGGAGAGGGGACTGGAAATCGGCCAAGCATAAAGTTAATTTTTCCCGGTACACTAAAAGCCTTGCTCGTTCTAAACCAACAATTCGTTAAATAAAACACTTTCACTAACTCGGTTCTACGACTGATAAAATATCATCAAATTGTTTTAGGTGGGAATTTATGTTCCAGGAAGGCTTCGCTTAATTTGTTATTTTGTAAATTAAAACATTTGTTTACATACCGTTTTTGCAATCGTTTGCCTATATTATAAGAACGTTTTTTTTTTATTATGCCGCTATGATTTCTAATAATTTTAGTACGCGAAGGGTCTATGAGTGTGTGGTATAAATAGAATGGATATAATAACAAAAGTACTGTCCCTCCGGTGGCGGACCTAGACCTGCTTCTTTCACCAACTGGGGAGGCCCTTGAAGCCGCTGCAAGCGCAATACAGTGAAACTGAACATGCAATAAGCATTACACGCACAACACTACACACTCACATCTGTATATAACCCTTAGGTACATAGGACCTGCAAGGAACCTTATTTATTACTAAATAAATATTTTACATTCAACTAACGAACAAACAGAGGGCCGTATCACTTTATTGATCATTGTGCTAGTTACCTTTTTGCGACTGAGTGTCTTCAGCACTCGCCCCCAAAGACACAGTGAAACTGTAAAGTCCATTCTGGTCAACAGCGTTAGTTAGTTAGAAAAAAAAAACAAAAGCAATCTCAAAAAGAGCACCAATGACGGAAACCATATACTTATTTTAAAACTATATTTGACAGATAATAATTCTATCCCTTGAGCACTATCCTGGCGTTTACGCCAGCTTTCCATTGTCTCCCTATTGTCTCATTTATATGGGTAATCGAGATATTAAACATTACGTCAAATAAGAAAAACTATACACCATTATTAAAAAATATATATATATTTTTTTTAAAATTATTTCCGATTTTAGTATCTATGTCTATTTACCTTCCTGATCAATTTACTTAAGCTATTTAGCTAAGAAAAGTATTCGCGGGTTTATTTTGTGGTATGTCTGACTAAACTTATGTTGACCCACCCTAGTCAAAGTCTGGTGGATTCGTTACATTTCAATTTCTAACATCGAACTGTATAATTGTAGGGCAAACCTGACTCAAAAATGTTCAATCATCCAAATAATGTTGAAAGGTTAATCCGAATGCTTTAGTTTTATTCAGATTTACCTTTAAATTTCTTCTTTGTTAAAATTGGTTCGGAATCTGAAAGGGACTTCCTTTCGCTATGAAGTTAAATATATAATATAACTATAACTAGATAAAATAATATAAATCTTCGAGATTCATTAAATACATTCATTCAAGAAATACATCTGTATAACATAACACTTCTCTCATCATCAACTCTCATGGCTACATCCTTCCACGCTCGCTACATTCCTGGCAGATATTTCGGTTGCTTCGTTTTCATATAGGTTACGTGTACTTTTCAATTGATCTTATTTTAAAACGTTATCGATTTATTGAACCTATTCGATTGGATTCCGCGTCAATCGACGCGGGTTCGATCCCACCTATCCAACTCTAAAATCGGCCTGTGCTTTCGGTGATCATTTTCGAATGATGCCCGTCTGGGTTGCTACCACCCTCATGTCAAACCTGTCGCCAAGTACTAATAGGTGTATTCCGACAGCATCACTTGAGAACCAGTACCTAGGTTTAGTATGTTTACCATCCTGGATCACGTCGTCACTTAACATCAGGTGAGATTATGGTCAAAGTACTGAGCCTATATCGTGTAGAAAAAAAAAGATCTGATATCTTCAACTGCCTCGGTAGCGCAGTTGTATTACATACGACTGCCGTTCTGAGGTCTCGGGTTCGATCCCCGGGTCGGGTCAAGTGATATTGGGTTTTTTCTACTCAGTATCATCCCGAAGTTTGGAATTTGTGCCCGATATGGCGACAGGCTCGCCCCCTGTCACATCTGGGACGGAACTAAGCTCGGCAAAATGTGGGTGGGTGTAGTTCGCTACATCACCTCTGCCTAACCCTTCGGGGAAAACAGGCGTGAGCATATGTATATGTATGTACGTATCTTCATCTAAATCGATCCTTACTAACTTGCCCAGTCACCCTGCAGATTTGTCTCATCATTCTTTTTTCATACATTGTATCGACTTGCATAAACCAATAAAACATTCCTTGTCACTACAAGAATTACTGCAAAACTTTATACAAGATATCAATAGGACTTTAATTAGATACTGGTATATATTTTTTATGATTTATTGAACGGGACGTAAACAGGCATTTTTCTGGCTTATTTCTGCAGCATCAGTTTAGACTAGAGATAACATGCATCTTTGGGTTTATCCTCATTTATCACTAGGTTAGGTTCTGGGCGTACGTTATAAGATTTATATATTATTAAAACATTGTATGGGTATAATTTATTTCGAAAGGGACAATCCGATGTCCAAGATTTTCTGACAGTTACCTCGATGGAGTACCGAATGCACTCGTATTTTAGATATTACGAAGCTCATCAATGAATACAAAAATGATATTAGTTTATATTGGTCCAGAAAAACTACTGTCGATTTGTTTGAATTCAGTTAGGCAATACTACCTTAAGCAATAATATCGTGCATATTTTTACTAATACGTGATGTGCCTCTAGTTCTTAGACCTTCAATATTTGCAAGTACTATTAAACCAAAGATAATATAGGGTGGATCATTAAGTGAACGATAGTGATGTTTGGAAATGACACTCCTTTTTGTTTTTTTTTTCCGCTAAAACCGTTTATTATATTATATTTTAAAAAATCAGATCATGTTTCTTACCGGTTCTTCTCGACTGGGTTGTTTTTCGAATCGGTGATAGTTTTGTGAAGTTCATAAGCGCCTACTCATAGCCCAAATTGAATAAAGAATTTTTGATTTTGTTTTTGGGAGTATTAGGACCATTGTGCGACCACCATACTCTTGTAAAAAACTAGTCTTAGTGACTCATTACGGCTCCTTCCATTCCGGGATCAGGAAATGGCTAGAACCTAACTAGAGTACGTAGGTAGATTTAACGTCAGATGAAGTGAATTAATTTTGCCTATAACGAACAAAAAATCAGACTCACTATAAAGTATATGAAAATACTAAAAAGGATTGTAGTCAGTTATGGTACCTTTTAAAAAAAAAAACGCATTTCTACGACCTGCACCCGACTCCTCAGATTGCAGAAGAAGGACCTCAATAAGGAGTATCCACATCTATCAGGGAGTAGACGTAATGCAAAAGCAGCAGAACGTAAGAACATCGTAGGTTTTTAATTAGTAAGAATCTGATATTCCCACTATTTGCTACTCATCGAGGATGGGTATGCTATGTAAGATTTCCCCAAGTTAAAATATAACATCGATATACGTATCTGTCTCGTATTCATTAAAATGATACTGAATAAAACGAAAAACAACATGCTCTTTTTAAACATACATACTGGACGTAGCCGGTAACAGCTAGCCGCGGCGCCAACATCAATTTTGTGTTCTAACTATACCCGACACGGGACGGCTTCGTAAATCTCTGTTATGGATACTTCGTTCGCACTCTGAATGTTTATTTTTTAACGGTACACGAAAACATGGGAGTTGTGGTTACTATTACCTAGTAAAATTGGGACGGATTTTTATTATTTCTCAGAACTGTTTTTTCTTTTAGCTTTTTTTGTGTCGTAGTCAAGAAGGTTTTTTTTACTCACATGCTTTAACCTTAATTAAGACCCCTTCATAGTATAATAATATAAAGATTAGATTATCAAGTCTTAAATTAAATTTTGAATTAAAAATCGTTGCATGATGGTGAAATTTTATTGGCTAAAATCATTTATATATTAAACACATAAATTAACATTTAAAATGAAATCCATGTTCCTACCTACATGGTTTATTTTATAATTTCAAACTTTAAAGTAGTTTTTGAAGTGAAAACTATTTTAACCCCTTTGTGATTTCAAACTCGATGAAACAAAAAAGAGAGAAAACATTTACCTGTAGGATTTAACGTACGAGGTAAAGAGATAGTGTTTCGTAGATTCTTGTCTATTGAGAGAAAAGACGTCGAATAGAGTGAGTATAATATCTACACTCTACAGGTTTATGAAGGTTTTACTTCTATCGCGGTAGGAATGAACACAATTTTGAAATGAAAACTTCTTTAGCACTGTTGATCGATTCTCGGTAGGAGAAAGGCTTAAAGATTTGCTTACTAATAGAATGTGACGTTAGCTGCCAACCTTCTGTCAACGACATGGAAAGTTTTATAATTTATTTCTGATGTAAAGGAGTGTTAAGTATGCTGGCAGATTCCTAAATTTTTGTGTTGTCACATCTAAAATATTTTCCCCTAAATGCCCGAAAAAAATGTTTGAGTCTAAACCATTAATAATACTAAAATTATTCCGTTGGTTGTCCAAACAACAAAAAAATATTATTTTTCAAAGTTTTCACTTCTGTCGGCAGTCCCCATGGCTGCTTTTTTTAAAATAAATAATAATAAAAGAGTTTAGCGAAATAACTAAACGGCAATTGATGTTGCGATACGATGTAACTAACTCACTTTGGTATGGATATCACTCGGCTTATACATATGTAAATTATAAATACCAACCAAGTGCCCTACTATGTCCGTTTGGAATTGGCCAGTGTATCTCTGTCATTTAATTGTATTTAATTAAATCAACCATAAGACATCCACTGCTGGACATAGGAACAATAAGGTAGGGATTGCCATAATCGCCACGCTTGGCAGGCGGGTCGGCAATCACAGTCTGGTGATTGTGGTGATCAGAAGATGCTGCTGCCCATTCCCTTGTTTACCCATTAGTCGCTTTTTACGTTACTCACTTAAAGATATGTGATGGTACTGTTCTTATCCGGCACCACACGACTTAAGTTTCATCAAATTAATTAGAGTTGTAGAGACCGAAAAAGTCCATAATTAGTATTATGAAGAATAAGCAAAAAGATATTTTAAATGTATGTAAAAGTTTAAACTATTTAAACAATAATTTACCTATAAACTATAATACCTATTAGAGTAATTTTATTTAACTACATTTTGTTTTGTTTTAAAATATTGCTCTAAGTGAAATACGAGAAGAGCAAAATTTTGAATGCACACACATAAACTTTTGCGAAGGATCCTTTTACTAAACTAAATTTTCATTTTTGGGTACGTAATGCAGGTGGCCTTTGTTGAAGAGCTTTTGCATACATTAACTGCAGTACTCTGAACTTTAACTTTATGTTGCTTTTAAAAGTGTATATTGAGGCGTAAGGAATTCCTAACTCCTGCTATATATTCGTTTTCGTGTGAAAGCACTAAACTATCATTTAATACATTTTATCTATACTTCGTTTGTATTTATTTAGTTTCCATTTGATCAAAATCATAATTAGTTGTGTTAAATATTTATTCTGCTGAAGATGTCTGCTGTAATAAAGAGGTCTATTAAGAGGACATGCGGTCGGTGACAGATTTGAAAACTAGGTATTTGAGAAGTCTATTTCTATCGCGTCGCTCCTCAAAGAAATAAGTAAATAAATGACGGTATAATTTTTCTACAGAACAATTTTAGTTTTTTTTTTTAAATAATATCTTACAAATAAAACCAAATAATATGACATTAAATTTAGCAACCTTTTTTTACCTTACCCTCTTACTTTGTATACTTGAGTGTTTTCAGTTTTATATATCTGATCGAGTATTGCATTTGAAGCGAATTTATCGAATAATGGAATCATGTATTAAAAAAAAACAATGCACAGATTTATGCGAGTGTTTCAATTTCCCAGTTTAACACATAGAAATGAAGTTTAAGGGGAAACTAATGGAATCGCTGTCATCCCTGCTCGAAGCAGTGAACGAAATCACAACAACCAATTAACCGAGTTGCCAGTCTTAATTCCTTCGGGAAAATCGTAGGCACAATTCGAATCAAGCTGCATCAATTAATTATTATAGAGAGGGGAGTAGCAGTGTGTTTTGTGTTTTTTTAAAA
Source organism: Samia ricini (assembly GCA_014132275.2). Taxonomy (NCBI): domain Eukaryota; kingdom Metazoa; phylum Arthropoda; class Insecta; order Lepidoptera; family Saturniidae; genus Samia; species Samia ricini. The sequence continues at coordinate 23,901,957 of AP028168.1, forward strand.
TTTGATTTATTTATTTTAGGTTATGATGAGATTTTAACAACAACCATCTGGGAGGATTTTGTGTTTGCTTTGTTCCTACTGTTTATGTACGTTGTTTAGTTACATTTTTTTACTGTATTATCTCTTATTATAATTATAGTAATATAAAAACCTAAATATCCTAATTAACAGTTTTCAAGTTTTTTTTTTTTCAATTCAACTTTTCATATTTTCTAAATTAGTTTTGAATACATTCATGTTTCAATTAGTATTAAATACTAGAAATACTTATTTGCGGTTATTATTATGGGGCAATTAATCTTAAATAAAAACCGTATTATTGATATTATGGATTGATAATGAACATAAGAGAAAACAAAAAAAAAAGACTTATTATATAATTCTCCATATTATTCATTATTTGCTTTGTCTGATTCATCAACGAAAAGCCTAAACCGCTCGGACTCTAAACTTCAAATTTTGGTAATACGTGCCTTTTATGATGAAAGCATCCACTAAGGATTTTTGGAAATTTCATCCCAAAGGGGGTAAAATATCATATAGAAGATTAGAGGGAGAGGGAGAATAAAGGCTTCATATTGTCTGATCTAAACGCGGGTGAAGCCCCGGGTGCAAGTACTATGCAAATAAAATAAGAAGGCAAAATATGTATCCATTTTTTTTCTAGCCTAGCTAATGTTGTTGCCCGGAAGGGCCTTTACAGCTTCACCGTAACTTTGGGGGCAAGTGCTGAAGGGACTCACCGTAAAAGGTAACTAACACAAGGGTACCAAAGTGGTACGAAACTTGGCCGTTACTTGTGTGAAAATATGTACTCTGTTGTAGGACACCATTTAGTATCAAGAAGCTGATGTCATTATATTCACTAAGAAGCATTACATTTAATATTTGGATTAAAGAATTATACTATAATACACACGAAACTATTTCAGAATTAATATGAAAAGTAAAATGTGATCCATAATATTTAACCCCTTGAGCACTAACCTGGCGTTTACGCCAGCTTTCCGTTGCTTTCCTGTTGTCTCATTTTTATGGGTAATCGACATATTAAATTAATTTTTTTTTTGTAAATTCTGTCATCGGTACATCTCTAGTTCATTCAAAGCTCTGTCCGTTGCGAACAACCTCTCGAATTTACAGGACAATCCCAGTAATTCATTTTAACGGATAAAAAAAATATACAAGAGCAATTATTTTATTTTTTTCCCGGCATATTTATATTTCGAATTTGCCGTTTGTTTGAAAAACAATTTTAATGGTTATCTACAGGCAATTATTTGAGTTATAATGAATTCAGGCTTTGGGATTATTAAAAAAAATGTTGTTTCTGTTGTTGTTTGTGTTTAATTATTGTTTTTGGTAAAATGACTTACAACATTTCTCGTTATCGTTTAAAAGTGGTATAGTAACAAAAGAGTTAATAAGTAATCCTCGAGCAAGTAATTTCTTGTGTTGTATATACCATATGATAATATATATATATAGTTGGTTCCGATTCTGTTTTTGGATGTCCAAAATTAAAATCAGCTTTCCATTCATCCCTTCAACCGAAAGACATCCACTGCTCTCCCCCAAAGATCTCCACAATTATCGGTCTTGCGTCACTCGCATCCAGCGGACTCCCGTGACCTTTTCCAGGTCATCGGTCCATCTGATGGGGAGCCTTACTCACGCTGCGTCTTCCGGTACGCGGCAGCCATTCGAGAAACTGCTGGTTCTATGTGCTCAGCCCATTGCCATTTAAGTTTAATTCTTCGGGAAGTGTCGGTTATTTTAGTTCTTTTCTGGAATTCCTCATTTTTGATTCGATCATGCAGTGAAACTCGGAGCATAGACCTCTCCATTATTCTTTGGGTAACTTTTAACTTTCTAATTAGGTCCATTTTAAGTGATTACGTCTCAGTGGAGTATGTCATTACCGGGAAAATGACTGAACGTGGCTTTGTGGTAAGCACAGAACAATACAAAAACAGTGGCGACCTCTCGACGGTTATTCATCGTCAGTCGCCCTTATCATGCGAATTGCTAGATATCTCTTCGGGCTACATCGCTGCGAATATCCATACCAAAGATATCGAGGGTACACTATCAGCGAGTACCATATAATGCATTTCATTTTATTTTTTAATAACGAACTTGTAAATACCCGTGCGAACCAATTTCCTCGCGTAAAAAGTAATAACGTGAGTACCATTTAGGACCACTAGCGCTAAGTATATATCCATTAATAAAGATCAATGTTAGTATGTTTATCCGATGAGTTCCTAAACTATTCATTCGTTTATAATGAATTTTTGTTGAATTCTTCTCCATATACCTGCGAAGGTTCAAAAGCGAAACATCTTTCTGTGGCATTGCAACGCGTGCTGGGTTCAGCTAGTAGTACATAACAGAAGCATTATAGCTAAATGTAAAGCTTTTATAACAATAAAGATTGTTCTAGAATATTTGCAAAATTCACTAGTGTTAATTTATTGAAAAAAAAAACTCGATGCATGTAGGTACTGAAATAATTATTCTATTTAAACTGTACTTTAATTATATAAAAATTCCATGTTTCAGTGTATTTGCCACTTCTTTTTTTAATATACTGTATAGGACTATAGGCCGCAATCTCACCTGATGTAAGGTGACGATGCGGTCCAGGATGGTAAACAGACTAAGCTTAGAGATACTGGTTCACAAGTGTTGCTGCCTGAACACACCTATTGGTATTTGGCGACAGGTTTTCAAACTTGAGGGTGGTAGCTACCTAGGCAGGCATTATTAGAAAATTTCCTACCGCCATGCTATGGTTTCCTCACGATGTTTTTTCTGCACTGAAAGCGGAGGCTAATTTTTTAGAGTTAGATGGGATCGAACCCGCGTCCATTGACGCTGAATCCGGTCGCGCTACCAACTGCGACATCATCGCTTCTATAAGAATCTGATTAATTTTTTTAAACAAAATATCTTCGTAAGATTTTAATACTACCTCTACATACATAATGCATTTTATAAATCCCTCAGTTATTGGTTATTCATATTAAGGATATATATCCTTTCTGATTTATTCGGGTACTACCGAGTATAGGATATAGGTATCCTTGTATTGTATGAAGCATTTGCCGTGTAAGCATGTGTCGCTATTCCAATAACGTTTTATATTTATAGCTCAAGGACATTTGTAAAGCCACAACTGATATTGGAGTGAGCGTAGTAAACATATTTGGTCCAATATTGGCTGTTTCGTTTTTTTTTTATTAAATTTTATCTGTCTCTTCATGTTGATAGCATCAGTGCTGAGAACTCTGAATCCGTATGTTGCTTAGGTAAAGATACCAACATAGATGTAGATTTTGAGGTTGCACCTACGGGTACTTCTAGTTGTTCGAAGACTTGGTACGACCGCCGTTTTTGGTTGAAATGAATTGAAATATATAAGTTGTACAAAATGCAGTGACAAACTAGTTCCGAACTATAAATTGTAAAATTATAAATAACTGACAAATCCTATTGTTTCCATAGATGATTAGGTATGTTTTGTAATTATTACTGGAATTAACCCACATCTCTGTGCTTCCGCTAACATTATTAAGACTATGATTTCTATAGTTTTTTTTATATGACAAAAAAAAATGATATATATTATATTTATAAAAAAAAAGAATCAGATCGAGTTTCTTGTCGGCTCTTCTCGACTGGGTTGTTTTCCGAACCGGTGGTAGTGTTTTAGACGTTCATAAGCCGCCTTCTTAGGGCCTAAATTGAATAAATAAATTTTGATTTTGATTGCGTTTTTTAATATAGAGAATTCACAAATTTAGCGCACGTTTAATTTTATACTATATTTATATAAGCGAAGTACCACTCACCGAGTAAATTATGATAACAAGTCTAAAACTATACACCAGATTGACGTGAAATTTATTATAATCACTCCTTCCAAATTCAAAATTTTTGCTATGGTTGACGGTTATCATAACCGTTGCTTCAATTATTGATGTAGAATAAGTGGCAGACGCAAGCTAGTTGCTATATTTTTACATATTAATAATTGTTATCAACTGTAAAATGATTTAATACAAATCGAATTATTATATATTGTAGTGCATTTATTAAGTAATATTATGTTTTTATAATATGCGCTTTAAAACTTATAAATTAGCAATTATAAATCAATAAAATTATAACGTATATGCTAAAGAAAAATGAGACATTAATTAATTGGTATGCTTGAATATGATAAAAAGAACGGGAATTTAAATCAAACTAAACGTTTTTCTTGGAACCCTGCGCTTGAGTGAAAAAATACGCTAGCTGACTAAAGTTTTTTTTCTTACACAAACTTTGTAATTAATTTTGCCAAGTCTTGTTAGTTTTAAATCTTTACTTCATTTAATATTAACTTTTTTATCTACCAGCTCATTAAGTATTTCAAAAAAATCTACATACCTAGTACAACATATTTTAGTCCTGGATTATTTTGTTTTTCTTTAATAAAATGTGTTTATTTGATATATTTCTCGTAAAATCTAAATTCTAATATTTTAAATCTAAGTACTCGTTAAAGATATTAACTTATTTATATGTAAACATGGTTTCTTTAAAAAATTGTTTTAACTTTGTCCGGGCCGTTAATATATTTTTAAGTACATTTTAATCTGTAGAATCTTTTCCTGGATTAACGCGTCAAGTTACATTAATTTATTTTCGTTAATTACATTCTGTTTGTTGCTTTCACCTTAATTGGGTTTTTAAGAGAAATTAAATATACATAGACATCCTGATAAGGTATGTTTATATGGTTTTTGTTAAAGAATATTCAGAGAAATAATATTTTTAATACAGGCCCATAATTAATATTTGAAGGATTTTTCGCGATTGTTTAAAAAATTGACAAACACAAGTTCTAGTAATTACAACTTATTAGTAAATCATTGTTGTTATTTGATTGATATCTTTTACATAAACTTATGATAGACTTTTATTTACAAAAACAATGAGTTGTGATTATATAACTTCCATATAAACTTATTACTAGATAGTCTACTTCTTGCCAAGTATACGAAACGCAAATATATTAGGCCGTATTCCAAACAAAACTTACTGCAAATTTAGTCGGCCCTATCGGGAGAATGAAGCCACGACTTCCTTGGTTTTGGGTAGAGGGATTAATTAATTTACAAAACATATATTTACTTTAATCCCAACCGATTCACGTAATAATGAGAAAGGAAATTAATTCTCATCCCGTATGTCTAAAATAAAAGTTGAGTATATTATATAAAAAAAGTTTTTAACACAAATTTAATTTTACTAGGTACGAAAAGTGATCGTACTCCGTCAGCGGGCCTCTAAACAATCCAGGAGCCCGGTTAAGCTTAATGTTTTCCTGAGGCCTATTTTTATTTTCAAATTTCATCACAATTTATGTTTGCCGAGACCCGAGCGCGGTGAGAGGCCGCAACTTTGTTAATTTCGCAGAAAGTTGTACTCGCCGGGGGGTTATTACATAGACGTGAACTAGGAAGTTGACGGGCTCTCCTCGGTTCGTAGTTACCGATCGTCTGTGAGAATTTACTAAGGTATCATCGAAGTCGCGCACTTTGGACTGTGTAAGGATTCCTCGGAGGTTTGAGAACGTACAGGATTTAGTAGTTGGAAACGTAGATCAATGTAACTTTGCGTCTATTTGCATAGACACAGTTACGGATATGTGTGAAATTAAATTTTAATATTTTGGACCTGACACTTATTACTTTTAATCTTTCAGTTTTGGGAAGTGATGATGACTTAATGTGACAAGTGTTAAGTATGGAACATTTAATTGTGTTTTACAGTTGTGTTGCCACCAGACAGAAGTGAGTGAAAAAAAATTAAATATATGCTGACCCACTTAATGTAAACAAGATAAAGACTATGATGACAATGGTTCAGTGGTAGCGTGGTTGTATGCTGCGTTAATGGATTCTGTGTCGAATCCACCTACCTACTCTATAAAGAGCCTGAGTATTCAATGTAAGAAATCAACGTCATGCAACCATATTATACTTGTAGGGCTTTTTCTAATTTTTACTAACTAAAATCTGTCCCTTGTCACTGTAACTTGAGAGCCATACTTCAGCCATGCTTATAAGACATAAGCCATGCTTAGCGTAATCATTAACTTTGACTACATTATCCATTTAACGTCAGATGAGATTGTAAAAGCATTGTATAAAAAAAGATAATACCGGTGTGATTTCATAAAAGTAAAATTAAAGCCAAATCATTACCTTACGATGTTCTATTTCACCGGAAAGTCAGGCTGATTTTAGAGTAAGTCCATTGACACGGAATTCGACCGCACTAGTAACTACGCCATCATAACTTCTACACTGTACTTAAACAATTTTAGAAACCTTTGTATTTCGGTTAATCATACAAACTTAATGTCTTAAATACTCAACTGTTTAACTTTTTCTATTAGACTAACCATCATTTTATGCTTAAGAATTTCAAAATTGCGCAAAACTATTCGTAATGATATACATTGCGTTAACGTATAAAATCGGTTTCAAAGTACACAAAGGCAAAAACACGCAGATCCCAATTTCAATTAACGCTGCAAACCACAATCCAATTTAAATGAACAATCGAATGAACTATTTAGTACAAAGCTGATTCGAGTTTCGGGAGCCGTACAACCTACCTGTACGAACTTGCGGTACAAAGGTCCCTAACTAAGTGGAAGGGTGGGCGGCTCATTAATTGGTATCGTCGTAAATTAATTAAAATCACACGTACACGAGACACGCTTCGGTTTAACAATAGTTTTCGTCTTATTCCTTACTGTTATTAGTTACTTACTGCTATATGATTTTAAAGGAAACAATTAATAACAGAACGTCATGTATAGAAATTATTCTGTAGTTACTATGTCGATTACCCATAAAAATGAGATAATAGGAAAACAATAGAAAGCTGGCGTATACGCCAGGTTAGTCTTCAAGGGGTTAATGTTTATTTATATTATATTTGCAAGTCATTGATTATCAGAAATACCTAATTATTATGTTTTATTTTTTACGATATAATGTCCACTTTATACGTTGTCAAAGCGATAAGTTTTGTCTTCGGAAATATATTTTTTGGGATTTTACAAGAGATTTAATCATATCTAACATATTAAATTCTATCATTTTCTATTTCAATTATAATAACTAGTAGTCCATAAAGCACCTGGATCTTAAATTAGTAGCATAAAAAAAGGAAACGTTTAATGATATTTATAAACTAAAAAGTCTAAAACTAAAAATTACAAAGTTGATATCATAAAATTATATTGTAGAATAAAACGATATTAACCCCTTGAGCACCTTCCTGGCGTTTACGCCAGCTTTTCATTGTTTTCCTATTGTTTCATTTTTATAGGTACTCGAGACATTAAGGGAATAAAAGAAAAATAAATTTACATATATAATTAGTGTTGCAAAATTTACCAATCGATATCCATCATTAGTATTATTTAAGAGGTTTGGTAAATTAATGTTTTCAATTAATGATCTAATTCATAAACCGAGTGATTTATTGTACTTTTATTAAAATTCAAATTTATACTAATAAATAAAATTGAAGTGTCCGTTTGTATTGTCAAAACATCATTTTTTTTTACTAAATACATATGAATGAATGTATATAAGATGCCTATACAAAAATACAATTTATAAAATTTTTGATGTCTGCCTGTTTGTTCCGGGTAATCTCCGAAAAGGCTGGTAGATAGTGGAAGTTACTCCGCGTAAATTTTGATTAACGAAAACAATTAGAGTTCTGCGTAAAAAAAAAAAAAAAAACTCATAAAACAGTTATTAAATTCCGATCCAATACACAGTTTTACTGACAGGTATATTTGTATGGGAGAAATTTTCTTTGCTTAATGTTAGTTGCAAAACGTTGGAAAGTAATTAGGGTTCCATATAAAAATATAATGCAGTGGAGAATATATGAAAATGCGGGCGCAGCCGCTGTCACACAGCTTGTACCTTATGTTATATAGTAATTTTAAAGACTACATACATTATTTAAAATTTGAAAGTATATATTAAGTTTTACAGGTTTTACTTTAGCGGAAATTTCTATGAAATATTTGTATTCTGTATATTACACAGCGATTCCACGTAATACCAGATTTAATCCTATTACTAACTAAGCTCGGGTTGGTGAACTTCGTAAACGCGTAAAGGGACGACGCTTTTTAGAGGAATGTGGTCAAACAATCTCAAAGTCGGCAGAACGTGATATACAGGAGTCATGTGTGATGGTAACGAACCCAATAGACGTGAGACGTGACTATTCAACCGTGTGCCATCTTAAGGGAACTATAGTAATTTTCTTCGAGCTAAGTATTAAACACTTTACAATATTATTAATACGTGCATCTATTATATATAGACTTGTGATTTACGGCTCGAGTTTCTTACCGCTTTTTTCTAAGCGATGTTTTTCGAATCGTTGACTTTTACATTTAAGTGTGTTTTCTCAATAGGTAAAGTGAATGATGATTATGTGGTTTTGACTGTTTCTTTTCGCTAATATGACGGGCACTTCTAATAAATAAAAATATTAAAAAACAACAACAAAATAACAAATTAATATGAATGTATATACGGTACCAACACCAGAAATACAATTTTTGTCTGTCTGTTAGACGGTTCGACCGATTTCAAATAGCTCAAGTTACAAAGCGTAACTTATCCTACTTTTATTTTCAAAAATAAATAAGGTTAAATCCACATAAAAATACTAAAATTCATGAAATTGTGAACAAAATACATTTCAATGGACGGTTTGCTCATACGGAGCCGCGGGTACACAGTTAATTCTGAGTTATTGGCAATCTAATTGTAGCGATAGCATTTTAATTTAAAAACTGTTAAACTGTAGTTAATCACATATCACATATGTTTCCTTAGAAAACAGATAGGCAGAGTCTTAATATTTTCATTTATCATAAAAAATTAAATTATTAAAAAATATATAACAATGACCTCAACCGATTATGATTTTAATTGAGTGTCTTTTGGCCTTGTGCAAGCATATTAGGATACAATATTAGAGCGCACTTAATCTGTCTGGCGAGAAACTTTGGTGATCCGTTAACCATTAAATTGATTAGAGGATATGCGATAATGGTCGCCTTGGGCCCATCTTTGGTAAATAGCTGATTTTAGATGTCTCTAGATTAATGCTTGGGAGTTTTAGTCGTTAACCACTTAAGTGGCTACGTGAAAGGAGTTAAAGTTTAGCAGAAATGACCTTTATACGCCTGTCTCGGCATTATTGAGGGCAACAAAACTTATTTAGGGGTGACATTAAAATAATTATTTATTAGATAAAAAATTATATACGATAATTAATAACCGATAATATATTTGGCATATCAGAGTTCACAGTTTAGTTTTTAGTATACTAGTTTTTACTTTTATTTACGGCAAACAGCTCTAAATATCACATCTAATTAAACACACAAATTAAACTCATTTTTACTTACTCTGTTACACTTAGCTATAATTATTTCATTCAAAGTTTCCTTTAATTGTTTTAATTTATTTAAGTCACAATTGCGCCAACAATAAGTATTAATTAACAATAGTTAAGGTTATATTATTGTGTTACTGTTTTGAGGAAATAAAAAAAAATTGTATTTGTTTTTATTTATATTGATGCAGACTTTTTAAAATAATAATATAAAAGAGCCATCTGAAACTATTAAACTTCAAACAGAGTTGAAACAAAATCGACAGGCATCTGTTTGAGGTTAATAAATAATAAATTAAGGATTTCATTTGAAACTTAAATCAGTCGATGTTTTGACGGCATCCATTTACTAGGCTGTCATTTATGTAGACTAGTTTCTCTGAAAAGTTTTTAAAGTCTAAGCTTAATTGATGGGAAAGAGAATTATTTACTTTATTTATCCAGTATTTATATTTTATACTAGCTGCGTGCGTACCGTGGCTCCGTCCTCGTTTTATATATTTTTCACTGCATAGTGATTTTGATGGTGTTGTCCCTTGAATCGTATTTGGTTATATTTAAAATTGTTTTTCATTTTTTTTCCGCGTAACCCTAAGTATTTTCAAAAATGAAAAGTACCCTAAGTTATCCGGAGTAACTTCAGCTATCTACAAAAAAAAAACGCCACGTTAAAATCCATAGCGTCTTTCCGGAGATTACCCGAAACAAACAGGCAGTAAGACAGACAAAAAATTTAAAAATGGTATTTTTGGTATGTTATATGCATTCATACCAATTTAGTAAGAAAAAAAAATGACATTACAAACAGACACTCCAATTTTATTTATTAGTATAGATTATATCGTATATACATTCCCATGTGTTGAGTATAGAAATGTTATTTTCACATTACAAACAGATAATTAAATTTTAATTATTAGTATAGATTACTTTTAGACACGTTTACTTTGAAGTTTCTAAATATTCGTTTTGTTTATTATATTATTAATAATTAAAAGATCTAAGTACGATTCTCGGTGGCCTCAGAGAGCCTCCCAACGAGATTGTCTTAAAATAATTATGGACAAGACGATAATCATGTCTAAGTTGTTGACTGTTTTACCTGGGACAAACTATCCCGTTAGGTGAGTCTACGAAAAAGAGGTTAATTGTCAGATCCAGTTCGGCTGAGCCGCGTTTGGAAAGTTATGCAGAATCTTCTCAACCAAAATACCGCAGTGTCTCATGAAAAAAAGTATAAAAGATGAGGAGGGTCAGACATTATTGAAAGAGGATGAAATAAAAGAGCACTGGAAGAGGTATTTTGAAAAGTTAATGAATGAAGAAAACACTTGGAATGGTGTCCTAGTAGATGAATGCGGAAACATGGGTGTTATTAATGAAGTCAGTGTGGATGAGGTAAGAAGTGTGGTGAGAAGTATGAAGAATGGAAAAGCTCTTGGGCCAGATGAAATACCAGTGGAAGTGTGGAAAGTATTGGAAGAAGAAGGATATAAGTGGCTGACTTTATTTTTCGGTAAGTTGTTGCAAGATATGACGATCCCTGACGAATGGTACATTAGTTCGCTGGTGCCTATCTATAAAAATAAGGATGATGTGCAAGACTGCAATAATTACCGAGGAATAAAGCTCATGACACATAGTATGAAAGTGTGGGAGAAGGTGATAGAGAAGCGACTGAGAGAAGAAAGTAAGATTACAAAAAACCAGTTCGGTTTTATGCCGGGTCGAGGCACCACAGATGCCATATTTGCATTGCGTCAGCTATGTGAGAAATATAGATGCATACACAAAAACCTGCATATGGTATTTGATGACCTGGAAAAGGCATACGACAAGGTACCACGAGCAGTTTTGTGGTGGGCATTGAAAGGGAAAGGTGTGCCTGTGAAGTATGTAGAGTTAATTCGTGCTATGTACGACCAACCGCGTACGTATGTCCGGTCAGCTGCTGGCAACACCGACGAGTTCAGGGTATCGGTAGGCTTACACCATGGGTCGACCTTGAGTCCATACCTCTTACTGTTAATATTGGATGCCTTGACAGCGGATTTACAGGAAGAGGCACCTTGGTGTATGCTGTTTGCCGACGATATTGTCCTTGTCGGTGAGGATGGAACTGGGGTCCAGAGCAGATTGGTAAAGTGGCAACAGAAGCTGGAGAGTGTCGGCCTAAAAGTGAACAGATCCAAGACGGAATATATGTTTTGTGATTTCGGCGGCACCTCTAGTTCAACTGTCATAACACTAGATGGTACTCCAATACCAATCTGCCACGAGTTCAAGTACCTCGGCTCACTTCTGCAAAGCAATGGCGAAATAGACCGGAAAGTAAAGCATAGAATTAACGCAGCATGGATGAAATGGCGGCAGGTTACGGCTACTACGTGTGATCCGCAAATCCCCTTTAAATTAAAGGGGAAGATTTACAAGAACATAATACTACCTGTCGTCTTGTATGGATCAGAATGTTACCCCATAAAGGTGACGGACGAAAGTAGATTACATGCACCTGAGATGCGAATGTTGAGATGGATATGTGGGGTAACAAGAATGGACACGATTAGGAATGAGTATATTAGAGGAATTTTGAAAGTGGCGCCAATAACAGACAAGTTAAGAGGCGGTCGTTTATCCTGGTATAGACATGTGATGCGCAGGGAGAAAGAGAATGTTGTAAGAAAGTTATTGGATATGAATGTGGACGGTTACATGGGAAGGGGAAGACCAAAGAAAAGATGGATGGACTGTGTGAAAGATGATATGTTTAGAAAAGGAGTGAATGCGGAGATGACAACAAATAGAGAGGAATGGAAGAGGAAAACATGTTGCGCCGACCCCAAATAAAAATGGGAAAAGGCTAGGGAGATGATGATGATCTCATGACAAAAGTCTTCGAATTCCAGTGATGACTTACTCCACTGAGACGTGGTCGCTTACATGGTCTCTAATTAGAAATCTCAAACTTTCATTGCGTGATCGAATCAGAAATAAGGAACCAAAGTAACTGACATTACCTAAAGAATTGCCAAACTTAAATGACAGTGGGCTAGGTACATTGCTCTTAGAACCGGTATCCGATGGGGCCAACGGGTTTCTAATGGTTGTCGTGTACCGGAAGACGCAACGTGGGTAGGTCCCCACAAGGTGCACCGACGACTTGGCGGCGGTCACGGGAATCTGCTGGATGCAGGGGGCGCAAGACCGGGCGTTGTGGAGATCTTTGTGGGAGACCAGTGTCCAGCAGTGGACGTCTTTTGGTTGAATGGAACAAATTTCTACAGATTTTTAAGAATCGATTACTATAATTATATGTAACATTCAATCTAAAGAGTGAATTTTTTTTTCTGTAAAACAAAGTAATGCTTTGTTTTGTAGTAAGTAGATAATTTAATACTCCTTGTTTTAATAGTGGATTGAGGATTAACTGTAATATTAATAAAAGGGAATACTAATAATTATATATATAAACTTCGTCGAATTCATTATAGCAAGCGTAAAGTAAAATTTAATAGACCAATTAGAGTTATAAATCAAAAATTGAACACGAAAACTTGTAACGATGAAAGGGAGGTTCCAGTAAGTAACAACAATAACTTTTCGTTTATTAATACTTTCATTGGTTTATGATTATGTTAAATATTGTGGTTCTATAAAGGGGTAGGTTTCATGTATTTACTACTTGAAATTCCGTGTAGGTAATATTCTCTGAGTTACCCTTTTAATATCTGTAGATGTTTACCATGTAAATAGGTTATTGATGTGAAATATCCATTGGCTCGCGGTTGAAGTAAAACAAAATCAAATAATTCTTTATTCAATTTAGACCCTAATAAGATGCGTACGGACGTTGAAACACTACCACCGGTACGGAAAATAACACAGTCGAGAAGAGCCGGCAAGAAACTCGATCTGGTTCCTTTTTTGATACATTCAAAATATAAATAAACACATTATTTTTAAATGAAAATTATACAAATTATAGTTACAACCATTGTTAGCGGAAGCACAGAGAGGGGTGTAAATTCCAAACATCACTGTCGTTCACGCAATGATCCACCCTGCATTAATTAATCTTTTGAAATTAAGACATGCTTGATTAGTGCTTCAACTTATTTTCGGGTAATTCGGTAATGTTCTTTGGGATCTCATTATAAAACCGAATACTATTTTACCTATAAAACGTTTATTAGACTTACTGAACCTAAAGCGTGGGTCGGGCAATATATCTTTATTGTCTTTATTATCAATATATTTGTAATATTAAAATTGTGACGATCATTTACCAGATTAAGCTTGTCCAAATTTTAACGAACATACATTAAGTTATTAGAGGGCAAAGTTAAGATACATATTCTTGAAACTTATTCTTTAGAGATTCGCGAGGTCCTATATTGTGTATTGCTCGAGCAGCTCTCTTTTGTAGCGTAAAAATGGTGTCTACCTCTGTTGCTATACCCCACAGCAACCGACAGGGTTGCCGTGACGATAAATGATATAATTCTGTCTTATACTATAATTTCCCATCTACGTCACCGATATCGACTTTTAAGTACATGAGTAGTGTTTCCTTCTATTTTTACAGCCTTTTAGCCTTTCTATTTCACTATAATAAAATTGAAGTGTTTACCATTTTGTACATACTCTTTTGTATTTATTCTTGATATTATTTTTAATTATTTGACTTCATGTTTCCTTATTTCTTCGATGTTAACCCCTAGAGCACTTACCTGGCGTTTACGCCAGCTTTTCATTGTTTTCCTATTGTCTTCTTATTGTTTCATTTTTATGGGTAATAGAAATATTAATATCCATTTATTTAAATAATTATAAATTCTAGCATCCAGTTTAAAATTTCATATCTGCCGAGCGTCCCGTGACGACCATTTTTTTAAATTTGAAAAAACGTGATTTCGAAACATATTATGCAAGACTGGTTTTTTGAAATACGATATAGGCTCAGTGCTTTGACCACAATCTCACCTGATGTCAAGTGACGATGTGGTCCAGGATGGTAAACACACTAACTACTGGTTCTCAAGTGATGCTGCCGGAATACACCTATTGATATTTGGCGACAGGTTTTCAAACTTGTGGGTAGTAGTTATCCAGTCAGAAAATGCCCTGCCACCATGCTATGGTTTCCTCACGATGCTCAAGCCGATTTTAGAGTTGGATAGGTCGGGATCGAACCCGCGTCGATTGCCGCGGAATCCGGCCGCACTACCCAGTGCGCCATCATCGCTTTAAATATTTTATATATATATTTTAAATGTTATATTTTGAATACAAATTGGAAATAATAATGTAATTAAATGTATGCTTTTATTAGCTATAAGTGGTCCAGAGATAATAAATGACCAGTCGACGGAGACAGTTAGACCATAGAGTAAACGACGTGAGTGATAAACGGTCCCAACAATGATCTTACCCTTGTCTCAGCTAAAGTAAATAAAATTTTCCATCGTAGGACTTCAGTGATAATGATTTTTCTCCAACTCTATGTGTGTTGTATAGCGTATATTTTTCTCAGACCTTTTCTAAGGATTCTTAGAGCCGGGGATTTCCTTTAATATAAGGAAGTTTGAGCTTTGTTCCACTACATTAGGTTTGATTTTATTTATTACATGGCTTATTTCATTAGGTGTATTATTTTAATTTATCATTTTTGACTGTCAACTTTTGAAAACTAAGAGTTTACTTCTGTTAATCTCATATAGAATATAGGCGGAAATAATACAGTTATTTAGTTTTATTTTTCAGTTTTAAATGTAATATGCGACTTTGGTAACTGACATTTAAAAGTTTAAATATTTATTGTAAGTAGTAGATTAGTAATAAAACAGAATTGCCAGTGTTCAAAATAGGCAGATAATGTATTCATTTAAAAGTAAATTGTTTAGGAAAAACCCAGGTGGGTATCGCACGGATCTATTGATCACGTAACACCGCAGTTAGCTAGTTTTGTGTATAGAGGAACACTGCCGTCTCTCCTGATTGATTGATGAGGCTAGTTTGTGACCGCCCCTCGTTGTCTCTCTAAGTTTTTGTTTACAGGACACCGGGTAAAGGTTATTTGCAAACTTACTAACAGTTGATTTTGTTGGAGGAAGTGAAAATACAGTTTAAGTTACATGTATTATAACATTGTTGTGTTCTTGTTATCTCTTATAATGTTTTCTATTTACGTCAATTACTTATGGTATAGTCTCTTATATTTGAACGTGACTACGTCTAGACCGCTCTAGTTAAAATTTCGAACAACGTTTTGAACAAGAAATCCATTGTTTATTTTTTAGACTTTAGGAACAAATATTAACTGATTATAGAAAAATGAATGAATTAATTAATAAAGGAGACGAAAGATTTTTATATTAATAAGCAGTTAATTGTTTTTAACTTCACTACGATTATGAAGTGGGTTTTTTTGGCGGGAGCGCAGTCAGTTATTTATTATTGTCTTTGTTTAATTTACTTTATGTTTTACCCTTTATTATGTAATTTTGGTGGTGTTTTGTATTGTTGGATTTGTGCATAAGTGCAATATATTACAAATAGTATTGCGAAACTTCCTAGAAAGAAATCTTTCAAAGAAAGAAAGCCAAAGAGCAAGATAGTTGTGCTCAGCTGATCGATTGAATACTAACATAAGATTCAAATGATACAAAGATTGACAATAGCTTAAACTAAAGAATATTATAATGTAAAATAATACAAACCGAAATTTAAATAAAACACAATACGTTAATTGTATTCTAACAATCCCTGTTTTTTTAAATATTTAAACCTTCTTATTTTACATTCAAATTACATATCATGTTATTACTTGGTGAAAAAAAAAAACGAAATGAATTTTAAACGCATCGAAGAAGATATCTCAGCCTGGGGACATTACAGACATCAAAAGTTTTTCCGGTAGATTTCTGTTGTGGACAATGCATGGTGAAAGGACAGGCCACAAACGGTTTTTCCTCGGGGCTAAAACTCCAAACAGGGTTTTTCTCGAAAGGTCGGAAGATAATGTACTATGATATTTGCGTTGCATTTGCCAAGATAAAATTTTGGTTATATCAAACCTTATAAATTCTCATTAGATAAGCAGTATAGATTTAGAATAAAAATAATTGTATAAAAGAGACCACAAACATTAAAAAAAAAAAATAAAAACAAAAAAGCAATCGTATAAAAGTTTTTATTGTTAAAATCGGGTCAGTTTTGGAGGTGGAAGAATGCGAAGTGTTGATTTCGCCTATTCTGTATAAGTACATATAACCAGCTTGATCTGCAGTCGTCCCTTTCGCACTTCATAACGCTTTCTTTGGGGTGCAAGACGATAGAAAAATCTATTCATCGAATTTGTTTATAACGCAAAACACAAGTTTGATAAAAATAATAACCCTTTTTAGTGTTACCCTTTTTTTTGCAAGGGGAATGCATTTACGCACTACCCCTATCAACTTCATTAGGAAGATCAAAGTCTCCCCAATGAAGTTGGTAGAGAGGTGTGGAGGGACGTCTCCATTTTTAGTGTTACATTAAATTTGCCCATAAGTGTAGGTACAGCAATTTCGTATTAACCCTGATGTCGTTCTGGTTTTAATTTACTAATAACATTCCGTAAGTATTTCTTGTTTACATGAAATATGTTATATAATTCGAGAATCAGTAGTTTGGCGATTGTATATAATTTAAGAATACTCCCAGCGCAAGTACGTACGTACCCCAAGCGAGCTCATTGCAGCTGAATTGAGCGCAAAATACGTATTCCATTATTCATGAACAAGAATCTATCTAAGAACAACGAGCTTATATAAAATAAATTACAAATTCAATAAAGAGCTGTTTTTGTCTTTAATAACAAGGTATTTAATTTTCAATGGCTTAATAAAATCTAATTATTAAATTCTTTGAAAACTTTAAGTTATGTGCTTTTTTTCACCCACCGCAGACTCTTCGTTCGCACTCTTTATTTGCTATGTTTTTACAATTTATGTAAAATTTGGGTATTATGTTTATGTATAGGAATGATAGTATGTTTTTCATATCGTACCATGCCAAATTGACTACACTGGACCTGGTGGTAAGCCAAGAACAACGACGATCACCGAGAGATCAAAAGTCCATCGAAGCTGTTATGCAGGCCTGCATAAGTACCTCTTCATGTTACGCTTGAAGTTGACCCCAAGTTGAAGCAAACACACGTTCAGAGACTGGTTTTCTGCTTCGTAGTACGACAAAAGTAAGAGGTTGCAAACTTTTTGGTTCGTATTTGATCGGTGTTTAATTGATTGAAAATCACTGACTAGGTAAGTAGAATAATTATATTCATCCTATCCATTCAACCAAAAGACGAATACTTTTGAAGATAGGTCTTCCCTAAAGATCTCCACAATTAAAGGTCTCGCGTCATCCTCATCCAGCGGATTCCCGTGACCTTCACCAGGTCGTCGGTCTACATTGTGAGGGGCCTACCCAGGTTGCATCTTCCGATACGCGGTAGCCATTCGAGAATTCGGTTCTGCAAGCAATGTGCCCATCCCGTTGTCACTTAGTTTCGTAATTCTTCGGGCTATGTCGGTTACTTTGGTTCTTCTGCGGATCTCCTCATTTCTGAATGTGTTTAATATTTTTGGGTGGGAAGGGAATGTTCTATCCCTTTCCCGTAAAACGAATGTTAGCATAGAACTTGTGTGAAACACCTAAGAGTGATGCCATATCATAGTTTATTGAGCTCTCTACTACAATTAAAATGCTTATAAGCCCTTTATTTTAATGCAATTTTAATTTTGATTCTAGTGGTGACATATGTATGCGCTTTATGCAACTGTGTTGGCAGATTTCTTTACTGGGAGAATTGTACCTTCACAATGAGTGAGACCTAATTCAAGAAATGAAATTTGATAAAAATGACAAAGTATTTGCGTTTATTCGTAAAATATAAATATTCTTGACTTTTATGAACAAAAGTATGAATTCAGTCCTCTAGTTCTAGTAACACCAAACTATAGTGGATGCTTATTGAACGCGAGTGTAGTGAGAATTTCCATAATTCATGTACGACTAGCGTCATCATGGACTTAATATAGACTGGAATAAAATAACCCCGTAATATCTCTAGAGACCGGTTGTTAACTTTAGATGTGATAGAGTTATTGAGAGCATTTATTTAGTTATTCAGAGTGTGATTATTGACACAATAAACCTTACACTTAGAAGATATTGTAAGTAAAATAATTCCAGAAACTGTTATCCATCCAAATACGTTTTATTATTAGCAACAGTTGAGCATGACTTTTACTACAAGCCACTAACTCACTTCGTAGCTCAATGACGACTGCTCTCTTGAACGTTCCAAACGCCATTTTATAACATTGTCTAGGAACTCGGGATACTCCAGGGGATGGACAGCACCATCCTCTGAGAACCAAAAAGACCTACTATGATCGCCAAGCCAGTGCCAAGCTTGACAATTAAGGCAATTCCCGCCTTTTTGGGGGAGACCTATGTCCAAAAGTGGATGTCTCTTGGTTGAATCAATCAATGAAATTTACAGTATTGAAAATCGCAGTAAGAAAATTAAATATTTACCTCTATGTGGAAGCAACCTTATGTTTCCGCTACGTTAGCTACCGCATTAGTGGTGATTTAGCGATAACATTAATCAAAACGGCATCGCATGGGGGCGCCGCCGGCCCTTCCTTCATGAATGATGCAATGAATACCTTTATTAAAGAGTTGATTTCTTGACGTCATTAATCATTGTAGGTCATTCATATGAGCAGTCAGTATTTCAAGACCAACCTGTCTACTTTGCAAGAGATATACCGTAAAAATATTTGTACACATTTTTAAAAGGTTCTTAAGTTATATTACCTCTGTGAGAATTAACTCCATCTTTTGTAAAACTCATGCGTTGATTATATTAACGTTTTGTTATCTCGTAAGTAATGATTCTATAAATATTTTCTTAAGAAGTTATTTATGAATGCTTTTGTTTGTATGTATACTTAACTGTTAGTATAATAATAAAGTATTAATTGTTAATTATCTGCTAACTTCTAGGCAACTTTTTTTACACGGAATAGGCTCAGTGCTTTGACCACAATCTCACCTGAAGTTAAGTGATGTTGTGGTCTAGGTTGGTAAACACACTAAGGTACTGGTTAGTGCTTCGTGGCTACCTCTGCTTAGTGGCACCGATTTGGGAACTATAGATTATTATCATTTAACCCCTTGCGCACTGGCGTTTACGCCAGCTTTCCATTGTTTTCCTATTGTCCTATTTTTATAGGTAATCGACATATTAGAATATAATTTATATTGCTTTTCTATCATTAGTGTTATTTTGTTTGTTTGTTATGTTAATTTTACATGAATTTCACTTTATTTATTTCTGGATTTCATAATTTTTGTTATAAATACAATCCCCTGGGGATTCGATTAAAATATTAAATTTGTTATAAGTATTGCTACTGTATGTCTTATAAACTTTATTATAAGTATGTTAATGATGTCAGATAAATTATTATTTAGTACTTCATTGGTATGTTTCCTACAAGCTCATAGGTACTTTATGATGTAGATGGTACCTAAAGTTTCAGCACAACCGCCTCAGTGCCAATATATATTCAAATTCTATCTAATATTATTACAAGCACATGAGAATGCTAATGATAGATGTCGGATAAGCTTTCTGTTTATGATTCTACACGACGTTTAGAGATTATCTGTATACGTATAATTATGTTCTGTAAGATTCGTACGCCAGACGTGGCGAAGGTGTCAATTATTTATTTAGATATTTTATGTTGTAATCTTCTCGTCCGATATACCGTAGTATTTCAACAAAAAAGTCTTCGACCAACGTGTGCTACCAGTGATGATTTCTGACACTGAGACGTGGAGCTTACTGAGGCCCTAATTGGAAAGTTTAAATTTATCCTAAGGGCAATCGAGAGGGCTATGCTCAGAGTTTCAATGCATGATCGAGTCAGAAATGAGAAGATCCGCAGAAGAACTAAAGTAACTGACATTGCGCGAAGAATTGCCAAACTTAAGTGGCAATGGGCTGGGTACGTAGAATCGACGCCCGATGAGGCCAACGGTGTTTCGAATAGCTGCCGCGTATTGGAAGATGCAGCGTGCGTAGGTCCCCACAAGGTTGACCGACGACCTGTTGAAGGAGAAGCCGCTTGATGCTGGTGGAGCAAAACCGGTAGCTGTGGAGATCTTTGGTGAGACCTATGTCCAGCAGTAGACGTCTTTCGATTGACTGGATGAATGGAGGTCGTTTCAGTGTATTTTATTAAAAACGTGTTATGGATGTATTTTTACACTTGGAGTACCGGCAGAGTAGATTGTTACCCTCAAGAACAATGTATGGTAAAAGATGATTGGATCAATTAATGGCTTTAAACTTTTTGGATCTCAACTCAGTCAGGGAATCAAAAATCAGTATAAACTCATAATGGTATCGCCGTAAGCTTCGAGGTAAGTTATGTAACCGATACCTTCTATATAGTGTGCGGTTTCTGGAAATGCATTTGTCTGTTTTATATAAATTAGATTCCAGACTATGCTGTAACCGTGGCAATGCTATAACTATTTTAAGTCAATTGAGAATAATGACGTTATTTCATTACATGATAAATTATTTTATGCAAATGGTTAAACATCTACCATTCTCAATATCTTTTCTCAGGCTATTTTCTTCTATGAAAGCGTCTTTTTAATAATAAGTAGTCGCTTCTAGGCTGAAAATAAAAGTTAATTTGTTTTCTTTTTTACACTGTGTAAGTTCATTGCTTAGACCATAATCTAAACCTCGAGGGTTCGCACTTATTTTCAAGTGATGTTGCCAGATCATACCAAATGGTATCTACTGACAGGTTTTCAAACTTGGGTGATAGCTACCCATGCAGGCATTACTAGAAAATGCCTTACCACCGGACAGATTTTTTTTTTGTTAAAAAACTATCATTTTTTTTTGCTTGTTACTTTCTAGACATGACGTGTCTGAGTATAATTATTAAAACACGTGTAAAATTATATTACGAATGTTTAAAAAAAAAAACTATAGTGATCTTTAGTTAGCCGTACTTTTAATTTTTAAAATGAAATGTATACAAAATGAAAAGAGGAAGTTTCGAACAACAGATTTTGATTGTAGGAAATTATTTTCGTTTAACAATTCCTGAGTCACGTAGCGCTAGATTGCAAAGTTCGTTAAAAATTAGACCGTTTTTTTATGTTGAGCGTGCTGTTGTTCGTTGATGGATGTTCCAGTTGTTTTTAGTTACGAATATTCGTTTAGTTACACGAAATAAATAAATAAAAAAAAAGTTATTTGCATACCAATTTTTTAACTTGTCGGTAACTTCTGTTTCAAATGGTTTTTTTTTTATGAAGAATAATTACATTCTCTCCATACAGAATGATTATAATGTTGTTGAAAATGAGGAAAGATTTAATTTCGTTATTTCTCAACAAAAGGGTGTTTTTTTTTACTTAGAAAAATCTTATACAAGGCAACGATGGTTGAGTTATGTCAGATTCATACTGATTAAAATCCCGTGGTTTTAGTTCGTTCACATATTTCGTCAGATGTAGGAACTGCTATCGAATTACATCTACTCCCATCAGGGCCTCTTTTTACAGTTAAATGGTTGGGTGTTGAGGTACCCTTCTGACGAACTGACGGGCAGGTGCATCAAACATTGATGCGCCAGTGCATTAATTACGTCCATCGTCTGAAGATTGCTTTGCACGACCTTCAAAATAGTTACGTAAAAGTAAACCCATAAAACAATAGTATTAAATCACGAGCAAAATTTTACTATTATATCTAATAGTAATTGTTGATAAATTACTAATTTTATTTTGATTTCATTATGTGATAACTAGTCAACAAAAATATAGCACATTTTTAGACGTATTGTATTGGATAAACGATATTTTAAATTAAATCCTTAGATATATTTTTAGTCATAAAAATAGTGTTCAAATGAGTTTCAGTTAAACGTATAAAAGTACTTTGTCTTCGTATTAATTGCTCCTATAATAATTTCAGTCTCCTTTTTCTCGAATAATTTTATCGCAGCATCGGTTACCGTGCAAAGGTCTCCTGGCGGTACATTTGCACAGTCATTACTTCAATGAATGAATCTTAGTTTTTCGCTTCGCTTGTTATGAAGGGATCGTGAGAGGAGGAAACGAACAACTGTTTTTGCCTTAATAAAATAGATGAAATGTCTTTAAGAGGTACTAA
Source organism: Samia ricini (assembly GCA_014132275.2). NCBI lineage: Eukaryota > Metazoa > Arthropoda > Insecta > Lepidoptera > Saturniidae > Samia > Samia ricini. The sequence goes on from AP028168.1 coordinate 23,924,728, forward strand.
CTACTACACTATCAAAGATATTTTCGAAAGAGTTTTGTTTCTTTTAAAATAAGTTCGCACGTATTTAAGAAAACCGTTTTTATACATATCACATTTTGATACTAATATTATTTGTCTCCAATGGCTGACGGATTCTCTAATGGTCGCCGCGTACGGGAAGGTGGGCCTGGTGGCGCAAGACTCGATCGTTGTGGAGATCTTTGGGGGAGACCTATGCCCAGTAGTGGACGTCTTTCGGTTGAATGGATGGATGTATTATCTGTGTAAAAGGCTAGCATAAGTAATAGGAATGTTGACCTAAAATCAGGATCATAAATAAAAATGTCTAAATTTACAGCGATACCTACGAGTATCTCGTAACCTGTATAACGAACTTTTTTAAACATTCTTTTGATCATTCATATGTATCCCATGGCCAAATCAACGAACCGTATAATTAAAATTATGTGAACTCTCATATCATTGAAGTTATTCCTGTAAATTTATAGTATTTCATTTTAATACATGAATAATTTTAAATTTTGTTTAGCACCGATTCCGGTTCACACGTACAAACGTTAATTTCATAAATGATTAATTATGTAAAAAAATTGTGTCATAAATTTGTGATTAATTTAAAATATTTAGGGTTATGTTTTATGTATTATATTGTTTAAGAATACCCTTCTCTCATCTCGTAAAATAGAACTAAATTGTATCAAGTGCGCTATGTAGAAATTATTAAAGAAGAAATGTTTCCAAAGTGTTCAAAATTACTGACAAACAATATTTTGTTCGTCCGAATTATATTTTGGTTTAAAGTGGATATTCATTTAAGCAATATTTGATATTTAATTTGCATTAAAATCTACAACAATAAATACGTTTACATGATTTAATATTTTTATAAATAAATTTACTAATTTTAATAAATCAGTTAAAAAATTACACTATTTTAAAAAGTTCTCTAAAATAGGTTTTGTAATGTATTTAACCCCTTGAGGACTTACCTAGCGTTTACGCTAACTTTCCATTGTTTTCCTATTGTTTTATTTTTATGGGCATTCGACACATTAAGAAAAAATATAAATTGTAACGGTTCTCATGTATCAGTTAATATCATTTTAAAGTATAATAATATTCATTGGAACTAATATAAAGTGTCCATTACTATAAGTGTTTGAAGTAAGAAAAGATTTATATAGAGGTTCGAATGCTCAATCGAATCTAAAACGAAGTATCTCTCAAAGGAAAAATTCTTAGTTCTCTAGTCTCAATGAATGGACTAGATATTAAAGTAGCTTTATGGAAATAAATATTTACTTGTATCAGACATAAATAAAACAGTTTGTGAGATTACTAACGAATTCATTAATTATACCTTTACTAAGAAAGTTTACAATAATCTTGATTTCGTTCTAATGCACATATAAATATAAATGTAAATGTATTAACGTTTTTTTACGTTAATATTTCCATTTTTTTATCCATTCGAAATATGTGCACTGCTGGACATTGTCTCCTTCAAAAATCGCCACGACGATCGGTCTTGCGCCATCCGCATCCAGCGTATTCATTATACTGATTTGATATAGTTTCAGTATAGTATAGTTAGCAATTTGATTTCTTACAAATTACACAGAAATGTGGAAATATTTATTACTTTTTAACAGATTTCAAAAAGGAGGAGGTTCTCAATTTGATTGTTTTTTTTTTTAACGTATTTACAACCGATTACGTTGAAATATATGATACGATTTACGTGATTCTTCTTTAGTTTGGCCCAGTAGTTTCCATTTTATGAACATTTTTGTTTACGTGGGCGATGTAATTTTAGTTTGTGTGTGGCATTTTTTAGAAGCTTCTTGGGATCTATATTGTTAAAGGCGCGCGACACTTTTCGTAGATCTACCCATAGCTACTTAAAAAAAATTAATTCATCCATTCAACCGAAAGATGTCCACTGCTGGACAAGGTCTCCCTCAAAATATCTCTACGACGTCCGGTCTTGCACCACCCGCATCCAGCGGATTCCCGCGACCTTTACCAGGTCGTCGGTTCACCTTGTGAGGGACCTACCCACGCTACGTCTTCCGGTACGTGGTAGCCTTTCGAGAACCCGTTGACCCCATCGGGCATCGGTTTTGCGAGCAATGTGCCTAGCCTACTGCCACTTAAGTTTAGCAATTCTTCGGGCAATGTCGGTTACTTTGGTTCTTCCGCGGTTCTACTCATTCCTGATTCGATCACGCAATGAAACTCCAAGCATATACCATTGCCCTTTGAGCAACTTTGAGCTTTATTATTAGGACCATTATGTGCGACCACGTCCCAGTGCCGTATGCCATCCCTAGCAACACACACTGGTCGAAGACTTTCGTCTTGAGACACTGCGGTATTGCGGACAAGAAGATTATGCGTAGCTTTCTAACGCGGCCCAGCCGAGTTCGATTCGACGATTAACTTGTTTCTCGAAGTTGGAGCTACCTTACTGGACGGTTAGTCTCAAGTATACATAACTGTCAACAACTTCGAGAGTAGAGTCACCAATTTTTATAGGAGTTGGTACAACATGGACATTAGACATGACTAATGAATAATTACTATTTAATATATGACAATAAATAGCTACGAAATGTTGTAGTTTACCTGTTGTAATCTAGAAAAACCTTATGTAGTTTACAGAAAAACCTATCACAGACACTAAAAAGTAAAAAAATAAAAACTAAGTTTAAAAAAACCGACTTCCAAAACTAAAAAGTATAAAATAACTTAATAACTTTGCGGCGGCTGCGTGCGTTTCATATATTCTTTACTGCGTTTTAATTTTTTTATACGAAGCCCTATTTATTTCCTATAAAATTAGTACTGAAATTATTGTATCCAGTACCCAGCCATAAAAATAAGACAATAGGAAAACAATGGAAAGCTGGCGTAAACGCCAGGTGAGTGCTCAAGGGGTTAAGTAAAAATATATCTCATAAATTTTAGCACTTGCCTGTAAAACTGTGCATTGAATCAGAAACCTATTTTTTTCCCAAAATGTTAAGTACCCTAAGTTACCCGGAGTAATTTAGCGTACTTTTAACTTTATAAAATATTTAGAGTTCCGTATAAAAAAAAAAAACATTAAAACGCAGTGAAGAATATATGAAACGCGGGCGCAGCCGCTGGCAGACAGCTAGTTATAAATAATTTCATACCACTATCACAAAGGATTTAATTACCATTTCCAGAATGCCATAAGTATTACCTATACGCAATAATACTGTACAGTAAATTTTAATTAACCGATTTCCGTGCGGATATTTATTTTTAATTATACGGTTACTCGCGGATTGGTTTTAATACGTTTAATAAAGCTTCATCGTGCTTGAAAACGACAGAGTTTACACGAAAATTATCAATTATTTCGTTCTTCAATATGCCATTTTGTTATGAACGATTTGTGTAATAATAATAAATGCTTCAGAAATAGAATTTACCGAGCTCTTTTAAAGGTATATATGCCATTTTGTTATTAACGAATTGTGTAATAATAATAATAAATGCTTCAGAAATAGAATTTACCGAGCTCTTTTAAAGTATATATTCCATTTTGTTATTAACGAATTGTGTAATGATAATAATAAATGCTTCAGAAATAGAATTTACCGAGCTCTTTTAAAGGTGTATTCATTACAACTTATTTTATTCGTGATTTTGACAAATAATTATTGTTTTTTTTAAAGAAAGTCTATGTTTATCCATACTAATATTATAAAAAGAAAAGATTTGTATTTTTTTATATAACGAATAAACTTTAAAACTATTGAAACGATTTGGATGAATTTTGGTATGGAGATAGTTTGAAATCCAGGGAGTAACGTAGGTTAGTTTTTTATTTCAAAAAATCTCACGAGAACGGGACCTACACGGGTAAAAACCTCTGAGAGCAGCTAGTACTATATATGAATAAGATTCTTTAAAATTTTTTATTGCTTCTCGGCCATAATTTTACACAAAACTAATAAAGCAAAACCTCTGTGAACTCAATTGTAACTAAACATCATTTAACCCGAGATTTATAGTCCAACCTTATGATTATCTCAATCATAAATATAGTTTCTTTCTACACCTTGCAAATTATATTAAAAAAAATTATTACAATAAATAGTGATTACTTCAATTAGTATCTTATTTTAATAAATATAGGATGATATCAACAAGCGTCAAGATAATGAATCGTATTAGCAAATACTCAATTTGTTTTCATATCTTAACATATCTTAAGTACAGAAATCTATGCCAGAACAAGTGCCCTATTTTATTTTATTTATTTTAGTTATTCTATTTCTTTAACGGATATTGTTAGTTTTTTTCTATTCTATTCTATTACTACATTATTTATTATAAAAAAAACAACCAGTCACATTAAAAGTAAAACAACAAAGACATTAGAAAAAATGACCCGAAATGAGCATTATAAATAATTGTAATAATACATTTTTTGAGTATTTGCTGCAAGAGAAACACTGAAAAGATCAATATCATTTAAAACATTATTATTATAACATTTACATACGCTCTAATAACTGAGCTTCCTGCGTAACATGCATAAAAACACTCTCTCTCTATATATATTAAGTTCAATGTTTTTATTTTGGAATATTAAGTACGTTCACTTTAACAGATAGAACTCAAGTGTTCGCGTGTCGGCTCTACAGAGACTTATATAGTGCTTCCATACGATCTGACGTTGGACAGGTGAGTGGGCCCACTGGTATACCATTGATACTACTGGAAGTAGACAGATAACATCTTAAGGCGCCGCCGGAAGTTTTGTGGTAAAATATTGTTAACACATGTTTAAAAAGTGAATACAGATTTACATATTCGCTAAATTTCGCCTCACTGAACTAAGTAAGTAGTTCTGTATAAACTAGATGGCAGCACATTCGCTACGTCAATATACTCTTATCGAATGAAAAGGGTTATTTCGATCACCCATACACTGCAACATGATAGCGTTAATAGAACACAAACAACTTCCCCACAGGGAATCTTGAAACTCGGAACCAAGACACAAAAGGATAGAATAATAACAAATGGAAACTGTACAATCAAAATGGACCGATAATACTTCTCGTGATACAAAAACAGACAATATTTAGGTCTAAATCGCTTCGATCGGGTTGTTATTAATTCCGATATTTTTAAGACTGGGGTCTCTGATTATTCTGTATGGGTTAAAATGTTTTCGTAGTACAACGACGAAAATTACCATTATTTACTACGTGTTTTCATTCTAATTTAGAATCTTTTGTTGGTTTGTCTGCAATGAGTAATATTTTTAATGAAACAAATAGGTACCTACTGCTGATATTTCGAATGATAAATTGAATAGGTTACATTTATACGGGTGTGTTAATATAATAAAAATATTACTATGTAATTTATTTACGGTTATTATTCACTGTGTGATCGAATCAAGAATGAGGAAATCCGCAGAAGAATCAAAAATAACCGACATCGTCCGAAAAATTGCCAAACTAAAGTGGCAGTGGGCTGGGCACATTGCTCGTATAATCGATGCTCCATGTGACCCATGTGATCGATGGTCCATGAAACGATTTCTCGAATGGCTACAATATACCGGAAGACGAAACGAGGGTAAGCCCACAAACAAGTTAGACTGACGAACTGGTGAAAGTCACATGAATCCGCTGGATGATAGTGCCGCAGGACCGGTTGTTCCGGAGATCTGGGGGAGTCCTATGTCCGTATTTGTCAGATAGTGAATGTCTTAGCATTATGAGTCCGTTTTTTTTTGTTTTAGCTTAGAAATGTTGACAAAAGATATTAAAACATAACTTATCACATGACGCTGGCAGAATTGTGTATGCAAATCCTATATTTAATTAAATTCATATTTAAATGAATATTCACTCTGATAATATTTGTTAATAAGTTATAATTTGGAAACAAGAATAAAATATATTAATCGAAAATAAGCATCAGCAAGGCAGAATGAAGAATGTAACTCGTAATGTTCGCGTTAAATTGATCTCTTAATTTACCAACGAAATGAAACGTGTAATAAAATAGATTAATTATAAGATTAATTCACGATATAGTTCTTTAATTAAATTCTTTCTTAATTACAACTTTAGGTATATGATGCGATGATAAAATAAAACAAATTATGACTATATTCTGTTTTTAAGCGTAATTATTATTTGAGATGGAATTTATAATAATTTACATTTCATAACACGAATTATGACCAAGATAAAGAACTTATTTTTATCAATTACTGATTTAGTATTATATGGACTGAGATATTTTTGTTTTTTCTTTGTTTCTCTGTGTATGTACAAAGTTATTTTATTGAAAAGTGTTATATTACATTGTTTGAGAACTTTTAGTGAAAGCGACGATATTCTAAGATTTTATTATTTCATTCTGATATTTGTAACACTGTGGTGGGGTTGATCGCTTGAAAATGTTTAGTGCGCTGATAGCAGCAGTATTATAGTTTAAACAATGTTATTTTTGGTTATGTTAAATCAAATATTAAATTTATATGTCTAACATGTAATTAAGTTAAAATATAAGTAGATACTATTTAAATGCCTGTGGGTGTTAGCCGTATCTCTGTATGTAAAGTCAGTTTAAAAAACCGACCCCAATGTAGAGTATTTAATTGTCCAACTTTTCAGCTTTATGCAGTTCCGTATTTAATGGCAGTCGGCGGGTTAACTCTTAGCCATAACGGCTGTGCCGTAATGAGAGCAAAGAGCACTATGATCATGCAAAAAATGTGGAAAAAGCATTGTGAAGTCTGCTTTGTACGTTATAATTACGTAGAGGTTCGTTCACATACTTTTGCGTGAATTTCGATGGTGATTAAGAGAGTAAATTAAAGCATCATTTATATAATTTAGGTAGTTTCTGTATGAAAATAAAGGTATTCATAAAACAAGAAGTGATATATATATATCACCACGTCTTTCTCTCGTGGGGGTAGGCAAATACTACGTCCTTCCACTTGCTACGATCTTGACACAATTCTTTCACTTCTTCAACTTTCATGAGTGGTTTCATACATGCTCGGCGGTTATGGGTACTTTTCACCCGGCCTTTATTAACACTTACCCAATTTGATCGAGATAAGTTCGCCTACATCGACTTTTACCGACGTGTCCAGTCACACTGGCCTTGTAAATTCGTTTCGTCAATCTTATTTCGTCCATCCTCTCCACGTCCCTTAACCAACTAAGCATTCCTTTCTCTATCTTGGTCACTACATCCTCTACCACAGCACAGCGTCTTCTTATCATACTATTCCTAACTTATTCAATTGTTTTTCGTTTGTCAATTTTTTGTATCAATTGTTTGTGCCAATTGTTTGTGTCAATTGTTTGTGCCAATTGTTTGTGCCAATTGTTTGTGTCAATTGTTTGTGTCAATTGTTTACGTTAGCGTGGAATATGAGTGAGTGAACTGTTTCATCTAGGTATTTGTCAAATAGGAACTCGCTGACGGATGTCACGTCACGCTTTCTTCATTCGATCCGTTCACGCGCTATGAATACGGTTCCTATTTAAATGCCCTATGATTGAATCGCCCTTATCTCATAACAAACTATTGGAGACCTAAGTTTTTGCCACAAGAACCTACTCTTATTGATGTAACATCCGTGGACTAAGTAATACGTAGTAATGTTTCAATAAAGTTCTTATTTCTTAGATCTTACATAATACTGATGACTGCCTTGGGATGACATTTTCAATATGTCTCTTAACTAATAGTATTTAATAAGTAACTGATATTAATGTTATATGCGTATAATATTAATATTTTCATTAGGATACATTTTAAATAATGTATCATGCAGTTAAACTAATAAAACTAAAATAAATTAAAAACATTTCTCTTATTATTAACCCTTACTAAATAAAAGTCTACGTATGAAAATATTCTCTTTATGTATAAAATTATTTTGTATGAGGTACAAAACATTCTCAAACAAATACACATTACTTCCTTCCTTAATAGCTGAACTTTGACTGTGTATCTTCACCCTAACATATGTTCTTAGAGTAAAATGTGTAGAAGTTATTATCCGAGCGGAAACTTAGTGTTTTATTGGTGTATTATTTAAATATATTACGTTCACTGTGGTTCACGCATAACTAAATGGATATGTGTTATTTAATTTCACTTCGTAACATTAGTGTCGTTCAGTTTATTGCATGAATTTGTTTGTTTGATTAATAAGTGTATTTGCACATTATATAAAAGGAAAAGTCCATCTGCCTGTTTGGCCATTTAAAAAAAATCAAAAAATCTTTATTCAATTTAGGTCCTAAGAAGGCGCTTATGAACGTCTAAAGCACTACCACCGGTTCGGAAAACAACCCAGTCGAGAAGAGCCGGCAAGAAACTCGATCTGGTTTTTTATTGATATATTTAATGATATAAATATAATATATATCATTTTTTTCATATAAAAAACTATACAAACCATAGTCTTAACTAATGTTAGCGGAAGCACAGAGATGTGGGTTCATTCCAGACTTCACTATCGTTCACGTAATGATCCACCCTGTAATAACCTTTTGAGATTAAGACTTGCTTGATATAACATTTGAACTTATTGTCAGGTAAATCGGTAATGTTACTTTGGATCTTATTGTAAAACCGAATACTATTACCTATAAAGCTTTTATTATACTTACTTAGCCTAAAGCGTGGGACGGCCAACTTGTCTTTATTAGTTAGCGCATACCTCGAGATACACTGAACCGATATAAAGGATTCTATTTTTAAATCATGGATAATTTGGTCACGTTATAGTATATATTTTGCTACGATAAGTAATCAGAATAATAGGAAAAAAACTTTACAAACCTTAACAATATCATGTTTCTTCTTACATCCTTTCGCCTCAAATAGGATAATAACTATTAAAATAAAAGAATGTAAAGAAAATAAAAGAATATGAGTTGATTTTCAGGGGTTTCAGTTCAAATTACGAAGCTAATTAATGCATGTTACGGCTTTATAGTTGACTTTTCCATGACTGATGTCGAGGTTTACTAGACTATAATTATTGGCAACATGTAACTAAATATAGTTAGGTCCTCGTATTATGTCTAGATTTAAGTTTAGCCGTATATTAACCTTTAAAGCTTCGAGGCGTGCCATGGACTGCGACGTTCGCTCGAATCCTCGACACCGCAGATGCAAATAATTGCACTAGCAGAAACCACAATGAGCATCTTGATTGTGACTTAGGCTTACTTTGTAAGATATAGGTAGTTAATAATTAGTGAGTTACTTGCTTTGATTTTACTAAGCTGTATCATATGTTAATAATTTAAAATTTAAAAAAGTTGTAAAATATAAAATACAATAAAACGATCTGGTAACTTATATTGGGCTGCCCCAAAGGTTTTACCGTAAAATCAGTTTGTTAAACATTTGCCTGTCTGTGACTGCTAATTATTAATGCTCAAGGAAGAACTTATCATTTCCGATTTTTATGTTTTTTTTTTTCAAATTCACAGAAGCTAAGCTATCATTTGCATGTCACAACGATGTTAAAATATTCTCATTAAATATATATTATTCTCGTGTCACCTTAGGGAAATATCTGGCCTTGTTTTTTTTGTAGAATATAATTCTTTGGTCGTAATATTTTGATATAAAAATATTCTCGGCATCCTTGTACCTTGTCTACGTCGAAAATTACGAGCCTTAAGCGGATCCTCCGTGAGCGTGAAGCCGTTTCTTTGACAACACATTTTCTCGGTTTATGAGGCCGTTTTATAAAGGCCTATCATATTATGTGGCGAGATATTATGTCTAGGTTTTAACTTATATTAAAATACCGTTTGAGTTATGAGATTGAAAATCAAAAGAGATGTGTAAATTCCTTGCGTATTCCTAAAATATTATTGATATTGATGTTGCAGCTGGTAATGTGGTCGGATTCTGTGTCAATCCACAATATTCACATCCATCTATCCTATTCTAGAATGAGCAAGAGCTTTCGGTGGCAGAAGACATCGTGAGGAAATTATAGCATGGTGTAGGGCATTTTATAATAATGCCCGCCTGCGTAGCTACCGTCCTCAAGTTTGTAAACCTGTCCCCAAACATAGATATGTGTGTTCCGGCAGCATCAATTGAGAGGCAATACTTTATAGTATAGAATATAATTTTATAGTATAGAGTGTGTTCATTGTTTACCATCCTGGAACACATCATCATTTAAGATCACGTGAGATCATGAGCGCTAAGGCTATATAAGGCATAAAAAAGTTTAAATATTTTATTTTATTTTATTACTTTGTTCCACCTACTCTTTATTACATTAAAATGTATATATCTTAAAAGCCATAGAATTTTGAATGATTGGAATCAGTTAGGACATAATACTGTACAGATTTATTTAGATGATACCAAATTATATCTTAATTAATTTTTTTGTAACCATTTTACTAATGGTACTTTGTAATATAACATCTTTTTTAAATAAATCATTCTGTAGTGATCGGAAAGATTGCCATTTGTTTTTAAATTGTGCATATTTATGACATTAAACTACTTTTTATTTTTTTTCAGAAATCACGTTCGCCATCTGCATTATCAAAAGGTAAATTTATTAAATTATACATCGTAAAAATATACACAAATTTTAAAAACTTAAGGAATCTGGATAAGGTTAAGGATAAGGATCTGCATAAGTTTGCTAGAGAATATATTTATTTTTTGTACCCTCATTCAATGTTCCCGTACATTTTAGCTTATGTTTAGTTTTATATAAATTCCAGAGAACCTTTTTTATTGCGGTGTGTAAGAGAAATCCACGTGTTCAACTAGAGATGCGAATTGCAGAGACATAAATAAAGAAATATATTGAGATAGTAATTTAGGAATATTTATTAATAATTTAAAAAAAAAAACTGCAATTTACTAGCTTTTTAGACCTTTTTTTTTGACGAGGGGAATGCATTTACGCACTATTCTTACCAAATTCATTAGGAGGATCAAAGTCCCCCAGTGAAAATGGTAAGGGACACCCCCTTACCATGTGGTGCCGATCCTCCCTCCTTGCATCCGCACACAATGCGCACCTCGGCCGTTCCACTTTGCAGTCCATAGCCTTGTGGCCCTGAACTCCACAGCGGAAACATTGCTGCCCCCTCTCCACGACCGCCGTATACGTCGAACGTGTGTGCCCCAGGCACTGCACTTGTAGCATCGCAAAGGCTTTGCCTCAAGTGCACAATGCTGGGCCACACCCCACCCGATCATAATTCGCCCTTTCTCCACCAGTTTCCTCGCCGCCACGGTCGGCAGGGACAGAAACAATGTCCCAGTACCCTCCCTTATAGCTCGAATTGGACCGGCCTTGATGTCCTCCGGCTTGCATTCCCCCTCATGTGCCACCCTCCACACTGCTTCGGCCTCCGTCACCGAATCCTCCAGGCCAACAAGGCGAATATCCATCCGCTTCGTCGGCCTGGAGACCACCGCGACTTCCGCCATAGCCAACCGAAGACAGGCAGCGAGTAGCTTTTTAGACCTAGTAAGATCTATCGTGATCGCCTGATAGTACTAAAGGTCACTGCCCAGACTTAAAATCTGGATAAAGTATAGTTTTTTTTTTTTAATAGAGAGCGTATATAATACATATCTCCTCTTGGAGCAACACGTGCTTACTCTCGGCTCGGTTGCGTATAGGTATTGATTTCACCTCAAAAATTAAAATCAGCCTGAGCTTTCGGTGAAGGAAAAAATCTTAAGAAAATTATAGCGTATATAGTATAGTGTGGTTGTAGGGCATTTTCTAGTCATGCCCGCCTGGGTAGCTATCACCCTCATGTTTGAAAACCTGTTTCCATATACCAATAGGTGTGTTCCGGCAGCATTACCTGAGAACCAGTAGTAGTGCTTAGTGTGTTTACCGTCCTGGACCACATCGTCACTTAACAGCAGGTGAGATTATGATGGTAGTGCTAAGCCTATAAAATATGAAAAACAAAGAACCTGCATTCTTTTGTGTTCAGGTTATAAAATAAATTCCAGAAGGTTTATTTTAAATAAAAACTATTACATTACTTTCTCAGAGATTATTGTGTTATAGCGTAACAAAAAAAATAACAAAATTAGGCTCTGAAGACAAAATCTGGATATAAGATTAACATTGCCACGGAAAGTATTGCTCAAGTTGCATATTTCAACTTTTATATATCCACAACACTAGTACACGAGCATCGTAATGAAATGAATAATGGAACGCCTAAACCTCATATTGGATTTAGTGAGGTTTCTTTGGGTATTGAATCCGTAAAGGAAAAATACGCGTACTTTTATCTTTCAATATCATTCAGGTTTTATAAGTTCCCATATGCCGCTGAATTATTACATACGTAAAGATGGTGTTTTATAATAAGTGTCTGCATATGTGCGAAAAATTATAGGTAATTCGAATTTCATATGTTATATCTTCTGTTCTGTTTATGTTTCAGTTATGATTATTTTAAATTATAAATATCGTCATAGGATTTTAATCGTTATTTATTTTTTTATTCAAACAATTATAACATAAGCTCACGCCTGTTATCCCCAACGGGTTAGGCAGAGGTGAAATAGCGAACTACACTACCCATTTTTCACCGAGTTCAGTTCCGTCCCAGTTGTGACAGGGAGCGAGCCTGTCGCCATATCGGGCACAAATTCCAGACTCCGTGATGATATTGAGTAGAAAACCAAATATTACTTGAGCCGACCTGGGGATCGAACCCGAGACCTCATAACGACAGTCGTACCGTAATACAACTGCGCCACCGAGCAAAAAATTATACACATTTTAAATTTAAAAACAAAGTAAAAGTATTCAATTTGAATCCAGTAATTCGTTGTAGGTTTTACTGATTTAAAATTAATTATTTCTTTTATTATAATTATACTTTAATGGTATAAATATATCATTAAAACCATAACCGCTAAAATGCGCTCATGAAAATAAATGTGAAAGAGTTGTCTTAGGAAGTTGTCGTACCGAATAGATGAGTGTGGTCTCCGCCAACCTCCACGGGAAATAGGCGTGATATTATTAAAAACTTGTAAATCATAAGATATTTCAATTATTGTTTTTGAAATTTGAATTTTTATGTTTTAGTAGAAATAGTACAAAAACGAATCATTGCCATATCCAACATTAAATCACCGGATTTGAATTATATTGAAAATAAATCCTGAAATTTGTTCAATGGTTTGTCTATTTCGGGTATAGAATACTTAGATTGTTTAATCTTCATTAACCGAACAAATTATTACAGTGAGCAATGAAACTCCAGTTACCTCCCTTCTTTAGTTTACTCTTCGTGGAATCACTTGTGGAATCTTTAAGCTTGCTTTATATGAATATACTACAATTTAATTGAGTCGTTAAGAGTAAATTATTTGTTTATTATAACAAAAATATTTCTTGCTTATGGATATTAATGATATTTTAGTTTTATTTTTTTGTAATCTATACAATTAACGAGGCTCAAGTACATCTTGGATGACTATGCTAGCCTCATAGGAGAAGTCGATGGCATGGTTATTAATTATGTGCACCAAAGAAATAAATTTATCAAGAATTTTGGCATCCTGTGATGTGTTGGTTTTCCTAAAACTAGATATATCTCCCCCATCCTCCTTCAGGAATCTGGTAGTATTTTATGACGTATTTGTTTAGTTTGGAAACATTCCTACAGTAAGTGATGTAAATCGTCAGTACTTTGACGCAAATCACATAAAGGTGATGTCTTTTTCTTGATTATAAAAAAAATACTCGTTTATGTGTCCCGCAAATGCTGCAAGCAATCATTCAAATCAAGATGTATATTTTGATTAGATCATTTTGACAGTAAAATAAATTTTGTTTAAATTCCGTTTGAGATTCGTTTTAAAGCCTATGTGAAAATTTATAAGGTTTTTTTTTTCAATTTCTTAGTTTATCCCGTCTTATAAGATATTAGTTAAGAAGAATCTTAATTAGGATGATAATAATTTAATTTATTATGAGTGTTTCAGGCAACCAAGTGACTGAAAGATGAGTAAAACTTTGATGCTTTTTAGTTAATAGCCTTCGAAGTGTAAACTCGTGGTTAAAGAGGAACTCTAGGAAAGATATAAAATGAGTTGGGATTTTAAATTACATAAAATAATGATTTAAAAAATAAGTAAGGTATATTATAAGGTACCGCTTATGATATGATGATAATCTTTGATTTTAGTAATAATGTTTGTTTGTCGATATACTAATATAATTTTTTACTTGTAGTTTTACTCCTGTTTATTATTAGATGTATACAGTTTTATTACTTTTATCAATTCATGGTTTGTTAAGTTTACAATTATTGTTCATGCATAAATCAATGATGAAGCTGATCACGTTTATCTAAAAACTCCCTATTCATCGTTCTTTTGAAAACTCAGGTTATAGACAAGTTTATAATCCAATGGAAATATAGACGAACAAATTTTAAGACAATTCGTATATACATTATCAGTTTTAAAAAAACATCTTTCAATTAATTCCATAGGATTTTAGCGATCTTATTAGTAGGATTTACTAGAAAATGAAGTTATAATTTTATTCAATAAGGCACATACATTTTTTGTTTAAACCTTTATCAAAAAGGACTAATAAATCATACTAGACGTGTAATTTGAAATGGACTGGGGCGCACATAACGTAACTATATTCGGAATTATTCCGTTAGTTATATCTATGTAAATATTTTTACTCTCTTAACATAAAATACATAATTTCACATACGCAGTTTATTACCTCTTTCTGGTTGGCGTTAAATGGTCTGGATGCATTGATGATTATGTATTATTTATGCCTTCAATAATTTCATGATTTCAATATACTTACTAGTATTTGTGTAGCGGTCCTATACGAACATATTCATTACTGAACTTTCGCCAAAAAATATCGACAACTAGCAGACCCGCAAATGTACAGAACTGTTTGATCTATGCCTACATAAAAATAATTAAAATGTTAATTATTTAGGGATTGGTCTTTTACTCCACCGTTTGGCATAGGCTGAGAATAGTACCACCCCACATCTTTCCGTAGGTGTCGTAAAAGGCGACTAAGAGATAAACTAGGGGATGGGCAGCAGCATCCTCTGAGCACTACAAACACCTATTACGATCGCCAAACAGCCTGCCAAGCGTGGCGATTATGGAAATTCCCCTCAATTTGGGGGAGGCCTATGCCCAGCAGTAGACGTAATTCGGTTGAATCAATCAGTCATTTATACTTATACTTTGAAAATAATTAGGGTACTGCGTAAAAGAATAAAACTCATGTCATTGTAAACAAAATACGGTTCAATTATATCTATTCGATTCAAACTATGTGAGACGCGGGCGGGCGTTTAAATACTATTAAATCCTCATACTACTGTCCACTGTTTTATCAATGAACCGATAAAAATACATAATGCCAATGTATTAAAACCCCAGATTAACTTCGTGAAATACATATTAACCGTAAATTCCGTAACATTTCAATTTAACACCGTTCAAATTTAGACGCTGTATCACATTTCGGTTAATTTATTCTAGGGAAGTGCCTCGGTGACGGGCGACTCACGCAAAAAAACCTCCGAACCCCTCTCAGCCACGGCACTGGAGGGGCCGTTGAAAGGAATGACATAGAAATTGTAATAACACAGAGTTAAAGTTTTACCGTGAAGTACTATGTTTAATATGTAACTTTTAGTGCCTGTCATTCGTAGGGTTGGGAATTATTTGTTTTTGTCTTTAAATTCGTTTTTCTTTTTTGGTGGCGAGTAAAGTTTGTGTGAAAGTAGAAGAAGCGAAAGACGTGTGCCAGGATCGTAGCAAGTGGAAGGATGTAAACTTTGTTTACCTCTATGAGAGAGTGGCGTTATGTTATGTCTGTATATATGTATCTTTTATTTCTGTCCGAGACGTCTGGTTAGGAGGGACTGTCAGAATACCAGCGCTGAACTGTTAACTCATGGGTTCAGTGCTGCAATTATGCTGAGGTTTCCACACTTCCTTCTGTTTTATGTATATAGTTTTTTATTTAAATATTAGTGTAGTTATATTATCTTTTTGACTGTAAGTGTTTATGTATTGTGTTGGTTGCGGAGTACAAATAAATAGGACCCTCTATCTTACTTGTTTATTTCACATTATCTTATCAAACGTATAATTTGTGAAGATGATTTTGCAGTTTGCATTTCATTTTGAAGTTTTACGTTTGTTTCTAATAATATGTATTTATTAGACAACTAACGCTTCCAGTATCTTTAAATCTGTTAAACACCAATCTAGGCCTGTATCCGTGATCCATCCCGGCATGAGCTTGTTTAACCGCAGACGATCCGTCCCAAATCTGTGGTTGGACCTTCGTCCTTTGATTGTTCAGGAAAAACTTGTTGTATCTGTATCGGGGTCGGTCTATCTGTTGTTATAGCTTTCGTTTATTAGAATACATTTGTTGTGTCGCCTTGAACTCGTGACGACCAGAAATGTACGTAAATTGATTGTCCTCCTAAAATTTTGATTAGTTCTTTAAATCTATCCGTGCAAAATTTAATCGCTTTTACCGAAATCGGCTAGAAGCATTATCATTACTAAAATGCCACCAAAAATAGGAAAAAAAAACAAATTCTTAAAATAAATATCTCACACTATACCGTTCTGGTTCATAAATTCATTCATAGCATGATTCACGTATAATCATTAAGAGGATATCCTGGCGGTATTTATTCCATAAAAACGTAGTCCCTTGTTGCCTCCGTGGATAATAGTATTATTGTAAATATTGTTATACCAAATAATATATATCCACTACCGCCATGCCCGTACGTTTTGATTTTTTCCATAAATTGGTTATTGTAGAAACTAGGAGGCTTTGAAAATGAAAAATGCTCGATTTGTATCGTCATTTTCAGACGTTCGTCAAACAAATTTGATGTATAAAATTTAAAAAGCAACGAACAGGCATAGCCAGTCTTTATTATTCTAAAACGAAAAGAAAATAAAAAATCGATTCAGTTTTGGAGGAGAAAACAAGATACTAAGAAGTAATGTTTTCGTCTATTTTGCATACGGTAAAATCAGCCCGAGCTGCAGTTCTCCCTTTCGCTTTCTTTGAGGTGAAATGCGATAGCAATAGATTTCTTAAATAGCTACCTTTCCAACCGCATGTCCTCTTAAAGAATCTGAAATTTTATTATCTCGTATAGTGTTCTTCATCATCTCATTGCCCTTATCCCATTTTTATTTGGGGTCGGCGCAACATGTCTTCCTCTTCCATTCACCTCTATTTGAGATCATACCTACATTCAATCTCTTTTTAAGCATACCACCTTTCATACAGTTCATCCATCACATTTTTGGTCTTCCTCTTCCCCTATACCCGTCCTATTATATTGTATTCTATGATTTACAATAATTGTATTTATAATACAGATTGGAGTTACAGAATGCATAAGCTTAGGAAGAACATAAAGAATTAGGAAAACTATAATTACAAGCATTATAAACAATAATCATTATTTATAAAAATTATTACGGCTAGATTTTTCATGCAATTGAAACAAACTTGGACCTTGTTAAGATTCGTTCCAATTTTAAAAGTTTTAAAAATGGATAACCACGTAACAAAATCGGTTTCAAATTGTCTTCTAAAATTAAAATAGTTGTCAATAGCATTTTTGGGGACAAGTAAATCCAAATTTTATGGATTTTAGAAAACCTTATATGTATTTAAGTATCGCATAGTAAGGGACGTTTAGGGATAACGGGATACTATTATTAGAATTTTTTGGAGTTGCAGAAATGTTTTTAGCATTTCCTCTGATTCTACTATGGAGAAAACGTTTTATTTTTAAATAATCGAAGGAGAAAGATGTAGTGAGTTCACAAAACTGATTACATGTGATTTATAATTTTAAATACCTAACCTTTTTGAAATCTTATGAATAATAATAATTTTAATAGAGAATGGGACTTAAATTGCTGTATTTTAGCGTTGTGGACATGTTTTCTACGGTTAGTACTTTTGTGTACCTTTTCAATTATATAAAAAATATAGAAGCTTTTGATATAATAATAATGTTAAGAGAAAGGTATGACGTGACATATTACACCATAGTATAACGTTCGTTATAGTCTTTGATATAACTTTTTATTTTGTATAGATTTGGTCTTTAACCTTACATTACTTGATGTTAAGGGATAATTAATGTTGCCGAAGATGCTAAATACTCTATCTCGGAGCTATAAAACGGACTAGTTCTCAAGTGATAATGCCTAGTTAGACATAGGTATAACGGTAATTACAAACTTTAGTCTTGCAACTAAGTAGGCTGGCATTACAAAATACCGTTTACCATGCTAAAGTTTCATCACGGATCAAAGGATTCAAGTTATTATAGGAGAGTCTAGGTACTATAGAGTCTTCATTGCTTCACTGCTGTATAAAATTGTTAAATTAGAAAAAAATAACTATGTGTGCCACACACAACTAATAGATGTCACTAGAAATAATTTAGAACCAAAAGAAAACAAAACGTACAAATCTTACTTTAAATTATTTGATCTGTCTAGACTTTAGACTATGTTCTAGGATATTAAATGTGAGGATTTATGTATTGTTTTCTGATTAGATCTTATTTTGTGTTAGTTAAAGCTAACCGAGATTATCTCAGGTTTTCGCAAATAATTATGGGTAATAACAAAGTTTAATTCAGAGATACAAAAATGGGACAACTCAAAACTGTTTGTATTTTAACTGTGAATACTGTAGTTTTATTAGAGAAATTTACAAATAAAATCAGTTCCTGCTTTCTGATTCCAGGAATAGAGGATTTATTAAAGCGAAAGTTTACTTATTTTTCTATTGCTTCGACTGTCTGATTTCATTTGGGATTCCGAGAATCATCATTGTTTTTTTTCCCTTAGCAGAATCGTAACGCCGCGTCCGTTGACAAAATCCTATTATGCAAATATGTCAAAGCTGCTTGTATTGATCGGGTGCCGATATTGGCTTTTGATTTGCAAACAAACGCTGCCTTCTGTTTTTAAACGAGGATAAAATGAACGCCTTGGGAAATCTAGATACGACTGAAATGATGCGGCCCCGTTTCTTTATACGATTGAAGAAATGGCGATTTTTTAAAAATGTTTATTTCCGTGTAGGATGATGTGGATATAATTATTTATGTGTGGTTTTTCGGCAGCCTTTTTGACTATACTGTTTTTATTACTCTTTATTAATCTTTTCTTTTGTTGAATAATTGAAGCAAAAAAAAACCCTACTTTTCTAAAAAAATGATTTCAAGGACATTTAATTTTGCAAAATCGTTGTGAGAAAGATTTATAGAATACTGAAAATATTGAATGGTTAAAATACACTTTGATATTACTCTTGTCTTCATTTCAGAATTTATCCTTGTCGCTATTGGTTAACCTTTACGTCCGTATTGGATATCTGATTCACAGCTGGAACTAAAACTTATCGACGGATAAAGTTTGTTAATTTCTTGTTAGTAAATCTGTACTTAATAAAATCGAAAATTTGAAACCAGCGTTATTTAGATCATAAACGTGTTTTACTTCTGAAAGAATTGCAGTAGCAAATCTACCGACTTACTTTTTATTTCTGTGATTGTTATTACGAATCTTGATTTGTATAAATACTCTTAGGTCTTTATATACTATATATTTAAACCTAATTGTTGTGCATGTATTGTCAGATTGGGCTAGAATTAATGCTGCAAGATAGATTAATGTATTAGATAATAGTTAAGAATATTAGTCAGTCCTTAGTCAACACTGATAGTAAGTATTTCTTAGGAAATTATACAAGATTGACATTGAAGAAAAATATTTTTATGTTAAAAGGTAGACGGGCCCCTCTGAAGGTAAATGTGTAACAATGTAAACTGTAACACCAGAGTTATTATTTATGCACTGCAGATCTTGAAAGCGTTTTTGATTTTCTTCTTGAAGAGTCAGCAAAATCGTAGCCTTGAGGGAAAGAGTGTCTCTAATGATGGCGCAATTGGCAATGCGGTTAGATTCCGCATCAATGGACGCGGGTTCGATCTCACCTATCTAACTCTAAAATTAACCTGAGCTTTCGGTGAAAGAAAACATCGCGAGGAAACCATAGCATGGTGGTAAGGCATTTTCTAATAATGCCCGCCTGTGTAGCTACCACCCTCATTTGAAAACCTGTAACTAAATAAGAATAGGTGTGTTTCGGCAGCACCACTTGAGAACCAGTATCTAGACTTAGTATGTTCACCATCCTGATCCACATCGTCACTTAACATCAGGCGAGATTGTAGTCAAAGCACTGCGCCTATACCGTGTAAAAAGAAAACTGTTCCTAGGGTAATCTAGCGCACCATATAAAAAGGTCCTAGAGTACCATATTGTTTTTTGTTTTGGCCACGTATAAGGATCTAGGAATGTGCATTTAGTAATGGATCTAGGAGATTATTAGCATTCACTAGGTCAAAATCATGATAAAATAAAATGTCTTAATTATATGAAAATTTGTTTATCAAAACGGTTCTCAAATTTGTCGAGATTATTACTTCAACGCTCTGACTGCGGTTCCCCTAACCATGTTTCCGCGGATTATCGCGGTAGTAAATTTACGTTACAAAAACTGTCCATTGTTTCCGCATTGTGTGAACGCAAAATGGCGTTGTCGGGATAACGTGTGTGTACGACACTTTGTTCTGTTTGCGTCGTGTTTGATAAAATAAAACGCTTAAATAAATTTACTTTGTAAATTTCAATTTTATTTTCAACAGGCTACGTTATTATCCTAGGAAATATTCGTATAGACGTTGCAGTGACGCTATATAATGGTTGTATCAAAAATAAGTAGGATTTTTTTTCTTTTAGGCTAGTATATTGAAGTTAATATTAAGCCAAAATATTAGTCATTTTATTTAAAAACTAGTACTATTATATATATTTCTAGAATTTTCTACAATAAAAGTAAATAAAATTAAAATTAACGCACATATTATATTTTATAGTGCTAACGACCAGTAAATAATTAAATTAGATGTATAATTTTACATCAAATTTGTTCTGAAATCATTTATATTGTATTTTTAGATACGTGTATTTTACTATAGTTCTGGAAGAATACAACTAAGCCAGTTAAGCCTAAGGGACCATTCAGTTATTACGTAAGCATCAATGGCGGTGGGGATCTATCTTTTGCTTGGTTTTGATGACATGGAAGACGGGGTGGCCCGAATTGCTGATTACGTATACAATATTTACTTTTGATACTGAAACTTTTTTACCACAACTTCAAATTATTTCGTCCATCTATTGCATGTTGCATTACAGCCGGACGCGGAGTAGGAGTTAATTGAAAGGCGTTCGGCAGAACAGCCGAAGACAATATGGCGGCGCTCGCATCATTTAATCGTGTAGCACTTGTATTCTCACTCATTCGTGCAAGTGTTCCGCGGTATTTTTGTGTTTTTAAATTGTTTAATGGTAACTAAAATAAGTTACAATTACCTGTTTACTTGAAAAAATTCACTTGCATCGCGGTTTCATAAAACCTACAATGTTTTTCCAAGTTATGTTTACGTAATAATTGATAGTAGTATCTCTTACTATTGCTGACATAGGTGGGGGAGGGGGGGTAAAAGTCTAAAATTTTTCATACGTAATACTTGCACGGATCCTAATAACCAACTGTATGTGGTAGAAACATATTTGGCGTTTTTGGCGGGATCTCAGTATGTAATGTTACAGTTGTTTTCTTTCATTCATTACCTTGTGACTTGTGTATTTGACTCTTTATCATGTTATTTTGGTGGCATTTTATGTGATATAGTTTGTTTATTGTGTTCAAGTTAAGTTTATTATAGAAGATAACGCGTAATATTTATACTGAGGGGCCGACAAAGCTCCATGGAAAGTTCGAGCAGGATAGACCACCGTTTTGCCGGAGCTTGGTAGCGCCGATACAAAATTGAAAATACATTTTACACACATGACACTGGAATAAATTGTGTGAACACTGACTGCCATTATCTATGAAGAAGATGAAGTAATATATTACATATTATATTCTGTTGTAACCTAAAAATGTTTATTCCGGACCATAGATATCATAGCGGGTGAAAGAATGTTAAGATGTAACATTTCAAACGTTAACAAGAGGAAAATTCGAGCCGCTATAAATCAAGCGGTAAGGGAGACTTTATTTGGTTTTATTATCTAGAAGATAGATGTAATGTTTCTTATGATTTGTTTATTTAATAACGCGTTGCTACAGCCATACTCTGCTATGAGAAATAGCACTAGATTTTATAAGGAAATAACTTTTAAATCTATGGGAGGAATTAATTAACTACATTGTATGGAAGAAAGGAGGTTCAATAAAAGATGCAGACAGCCACCCTCGATTATTTAAAAAAAGCAAAAAAGAATAGTAGGATGAACAGGTTAATGTATATAAGCAAATAGTTTAAAAGAGTTATAAAGCCTAAAATTCAAAGCGATGCCTTGTAAATATTAGATATTAGAGAAATATGAACACAAAACATATTTCAATCTACTATAATTACGATATATATTATACTATCAATAATCTATGTTCTGGATAATTCGAAACTAGAAAAATATTTTAATAGCATAACATAAGCTCACGCCTGTTATCCCCGAAGGGTTAGGCAGAGGTGAAATAGCGAACTACACCACCCACATTTCGCCGAGCTTAGTTCCGTCCCAGATGTGACAGGGCGCGATCCTGTCGCCATATCGGGCACAAATTCCAAACTTCGGGATGAGACTGAGTAGAAAAACCCAATACCACTTGACCCGACCCGGTGATCAAACCCACCACCACCACCGAGGCAGTCAAAATTTTTAATGGGAAAGACAATAAGGATATATCACTGTTTACGGTATCCTGTTCCTATTTATATTTTTAACTTTATGTCAACGCCACGAAATAATAATATTTATGTACAATGGGGTCTTTTCTATGTAAATATCGATATCAATAACAGTCGTGTAAAATGTGGTAAATTTTATACTTCATATAAATCGACAGATAAGTGACTTATTGTAAACGACAGTAAATTGCGGACCGATCTTGACGGGACTTTTTTTGGTAGATAGCTGAAGTTACTCAGCGTGCGTCACTTACGGTACTTTGGATTTTCGAAAATAATTAAGGTTCTGCGTAAAAAAAATAACGCAGTGAAGAACATGTGAAACGCGGGCTCAGCCACAGGCACACACAGGTAGTCTTAAATATAAAAATTATTATTATTTTTTGTCTAAATAGATATGAATGTATATACGATACGATTCCTATGTATATACCAAAATTACTTTTTTTTTTAATTTTTGTCTGTCTGTATATTTGTTTGTTCCGGGTAATCTCTGGAATGGCTGGACGGATTTTGATAGTATATTTTAGTAGATAGCTGAAGTTACTCCCCGTAACTTTAGATTTTGGAAAATAATTAGGGTTCCGCGTAAAAAAAATTGAAACTCATTAAAATCCGATTTGTTGCTTGAGTGTTTGATTTTATGGGAAATATCTTGACTTTATCTTTGCATCAAAAAACTTTTATTAAAATAAATAGGGTTTCGTATAAAAGAATTAAAACGCAGTGAAGAATGTATGAAACGTGGGCTCAGGTGCGGGTACACAGCTAGTAATAAAATAAAACTAAAATCTCTACATGTAATTTATTCAGAGCATGATTAAGTTCGGCATCGGCTAAGTAAACCGTACCAATTACGATGCAGCTGTTGTACGCTATCCCTTTCAAGTATTCCGCCTAACATTGATGGGAATTTGTAGGGATTTTCTCTCGGACGATGATTAATATCGGCTATTTTGCTGTCGGTGTCGTGAGCAGATATATTAATCGTTAATTTAGTTATAGTTTTATTAAAGTATAATCATGAATAATTAATTTAGTATTAAGTTATTAGAAATTAGTTTTATGATTTGTATAATTGTTTTATATGTAACTTGTACGATATAATTTGGTAATTACTACTTATCTTGTACTATAAAACGTAATGATATGTATGTAGCTCAATTTTTTTCGGGTTCATTCATGTATCTTGAAAACAGCATTGGCATCAAGTTAGGCGTTTCCAGTAATTCACGTTGCAAGCAATATTTGGAATTTCATCATATTTAATGTTTTTTTATAAATTATATAATTAATTCTAACCCTGTCAAGAGGAGACGTCAAGAAACTCGATCTGGTTTCATTATTTCTTTATAAATATGAATATACACATTTTTATATAAAACTATACATTATAGTTATGACCGTTGTTAGCAGAAGCACAGAGAAGGGTGTCATTTCCAGATACCACTATAGTTCACATTCACATTTACCATAATTTTTTTTATAATTTCAATAAATAGCAAGATATTGAACAATTCATTACCAAGTTTGTATAACTAAAATTCTTTCAATACATTACTGTTACAGTAAAATTACGTATAAATCCATAATTAAGAAACACGTATTAATGTACTTATCTTCTATATACATGAAAGGAAAATAGGGTTCCTTTGACGCATTATCACCTCAAAACTACTGAACATATCGGGATGTAACAAATACCATTCGACGTGAAATTTTTCGTAGATGGTTAAAGACTATTATTTGGATTCCATAAACCCTTTCTCACTCTTTTTTCGATTTTACTCTTACGTGCATTTTGTCCCGCTAATAAAAACAAAAGACTCTCAATTTTCTACATTCATTTGTTTCTTTAGGTTAGGTATAAATTAAATGTTGTATACCTTAAGAACATATGAAACGTGGGCGAAGCAGCGGGCACCATCTAGCGAAGCTATATAACGAAAGTAATAATCAGTAAAGTGTTAAATAACATTAGCAAAAATTATCTTCCATTTCGACACCCTATAAGGTGTAGAAATTTGTGGTGAAAGCAAAAGTTTCGCGCTAAACTCCGCTTTGGTAATTAGGAGGGAGAATCAACAAACGCCTTTAGGGATGAAACCACACGTGCGATGTTGTTTTACTTTTAAATGGGATTAAAATTTCAAGTAAAGTGTGGACAGGGACAGTTGTTGCCAACTCGAAACTTGCGTAAAGTTTCGGTGTTTGCGCGTGTAATTTCTTTTAATGAAACATTTACACTCTGCACCTACTTACTCTCGTTTTGGGATATTTAAAAAAAATATTTTATTTTCGTATTTTTGTTGTTACAAGGTCGTGGTTTTTGTATTACTATAGATAGCGCAGTGGTAGTGCGGCCGGATTTTGCCTCACACAGGTTCAAGCCGACCTATCCAATTCTAAAATCTCACTGAGTTTTCAGTGAAGGAAAACATCGTGAGGATACCATAGCACGGTGATAGGGCATTTTCTAATAATACCCGTCTGGGTTACCCTCTTGGCTACCCCTCTTAAGGTTGAAAACCTGTCGCCAAATACCAATAGGTATGTTCCGGCAGCATCACTTGAGAACCAGCACCTCTAGGTTTAGATTGTTTACCATCCAGGACCATATTATCACTTAACATCAGATGAGATTGTGGTCAAAGCACTGAGCCTGTACAGTATAAAAATAATATGTAACAATAAAAACCCTCTAAGAACTCATAAAAACCATCCAATTATGTTAGAATAAGCACTTGGGGAATTTCATAGCACAACGCTGATAGATTCTAAGCTGAACCACTCTGAAATCGCTGGTGTAGCGTATTTCCAATAAACAGCTATAAACAAATTAATATATAAACTGTACCCCGGTAGGATGGGTTTAGTTTGTTATAGAAACACGAAGCTCGGTCGAGCAATAAAACCGATGCGGTTTCAGTGGTTCCGGCAAATTACAACGAAATATCACTTAAAATGTCGTGTAGTTAAACTGGCAAGGAATCGGAGCTATTAAACAGACAAGCTTACGTATTTTATTATGTAGTAATAAAATTAATTGCTATTCGACTGAATTCGATATCGATAATAATTGATCCGTTATTTTATATACGATGATACGATGTGGAAAACTGAATTTATATATACTATGTAATATATACTAATAAATCAAAGTGTCTGTTTGTAATGTCATAATTATTTTTATACTAAATAGATATGAATTTGTATACGATACCTATAACAAAAATTGAATTGTTGAATTTTTTGTCTGTCTGCCTTTTTGTTCTGGGTAATCTCCGGAACGGCGCGACGGATTTTGACGGGACGTTTGTTTGGTAGATAGCTGAAGTTACTCCGGGTGACTTGAAGGGTACTTTTAATTTTCGAAAATAATTAGAGTTCCGCGTAAAAAAATTAAATCTCATAAAAATTTGAAGTAAATTTACAGTTTTACGGGCAATCGCTTGAATTTATGAGAAATATTTTGACTTTATCTTAAGTACTAAAAAATTATTAGGGATCTGTATAAAAAAATTATAAGGCAGTGAAGAATATATGAAACACGGGCGCAGCCGTGTGCACACATCTTCGTAGTAATAAAATTAATTGCTATTCGACTATATTCAGCATCGAACCGTTATTTTCTATTCAAAGATACTATGAGGTAAAAACAATTGAAAACAGTTTCCTCATGTTTTCAATAATAATTATGGTGGATTTTTTAATATTGTGCGGACACTAGTAATCCCTTACAATGGGTCTAATCAGAAAACTCAAAAAGCAATAGAAAGGGGGTGGGGAGATATGCTCGGAGTTTCCCTGCGTAATCGAATCGGAAATGAGGAGATCCGCAGAAGAACCAAAGTAACCGACATTGCCCGAAGAATTGGCAAACTGAAGTGGCAATGGGCTGGGCACATTGGTCGTAGAACCGATGCCCGATGTGGCCAACGAGCTCTTGAATGGCTGCCGCGTACTGGTAGACGCAGCGTAGGTATGCTCCCCACAAGGTGGATCGACTACCTTGTGAAGGTCGCGTGAATCCGCTGGATGCGGGTGGGTAAACTGGATGTCGTGAAGATATTTGTGGGAGACCTATGTACAGCAGTGGACATCTTTCGGTTAAATGAATGGACAACTAATATTTATTATTAGTACTTATTATGATTTCTCAGTAAGCAGTTGATTATTTTCACATGTATTTGTTTCATCGTTATCATCAGACTTTACTATAAAGTTATATATATATATATATATATATATATATATATATATATATATATATGTGTGTGTGTGTAAGAAAATGATGTTATTAAAAAGGTTGCTTTCTAAAGATTTTATTTGAATGTTAATTATAAATTTATAAAATAATCTCAAAATAGCTTAGCCCAAAACGTATTTAGACATTCGTCTTGTTTCTAAGTTTTAATAATTAATCGTATTTATAGATTAAGCAGAACTCGGCATGCGTTGCAATGTCAAAATTTTTTGGGCCAAGAACCTTCTCGAACGTACGCAAGTCACCACAATCCACAGTTTAGGGATTATACTCGTATATTTTTATTCTTAAGATTATTTAAAACCCTTTTAACATTGTTTCTAGATTGTTTTCTACATTGATGTTTTTATATAATGAATAAATAAATTCTTGTATTTATGTCTTATACCTTAACTAAATTTATTTGTATATATGCCTAAATTTGAACCTAAATTCTGTGCTAGAATCTTAAAAATAATAATGTACAACTAATTTAGAGTTCCATGAAATTTTTTAAAACTTATAAAGTGTTCAAACATGTCATAAAGTGCTATAGTTTCTTTCACGTGTTTACTATTAAATGGTAGATATATTATTTGGTTCGGTTATATCATAATAATACATGTAACAATAATATTACAGGTATTATGTTAAAAAAAACGCTATAAAGATTATGAATTCAACATAAATACGAAATGTTTTAACTAAAGTATTAAATATTTTATAGGTGAAGTGAATAATTATTAAGAATGTTGGTGAAGTCGCTGAATCTAGCCTTTTTTTTTCGCGTTATAAGCTCAGTGCTTTGACCACAATCTCACCTGATGTTAAATGATGATGTGGTCCAGGTTGGTAAGTACACTAAACTTAGAAGTATGTACTGGTTCTTAAGTGATGCTGCTGGAACACATCTATTGGTGTTTGGCGGCAGGTATTCTACCTTCGACGCGGTGCTTGCGAAAGCCACCCCGTGTCGCCCCCATCCCAAATGCAGCGGACGGCCCCGGGGGGTTTTAGTGGGTATTTCCGGGCGACTCTCGCCCGGGTGAGTCCCACACTGCACGGAGCTCGTCACTCCGTGCCCCTTATCTAGTGTACTGGGGGACTTCGATCCCCTAAGTATAATAGATAAGGGTAGTGCGTAAATGCATTTCCCCCGTCAAAAAAAAAAAAAAAAGTATTCTACCTTGAGGGTGGTAGCTACTCAGGCGGGCATTATTTTAAAATGCCATACCTCCATGCTATGGTTTCCTCACCATGTTTTCCTTCACCGAAAGCTCAGAGTGATTTTAAAGTTGGATAGGTGGATTTGAACCCGCGTCCATTGACGCGAAATCTGAGCGCACCATTAACTAAGCCATCATCGCTTTGAAGTCTTTACTATGGTAACAATTATAATTGTAGTTCATTGTCTTTATAAAATTAGGCTAAAAACTATTCATGAATTTAATTCAACAGTAAAAAGTAATAGGTATCTGAAATTCAGTTATGAATAAAATTACTAATTATTTATTCATAGAATGTAAACGACTCTATTTTCTGACTGGGCCTGTTAGTGACTTTAAAGGGATCGTTTGAGATAACACTGATGCCGGTGAAAAATAAATTCGCTTATAATAAAACTTTATATTTTCATTAACAAAAAAGCCCGTATTAATTAAACGAAATGGAGTTAAATATAAAATTGTAAAGTTTTAAAAATATTATTTTTTTACCTCAGACCACAGTTACATGATGGTAAGTGACATCTCTAAAAAAAGGGTATCAAGTGATGCTGTCAGTATATATTTGAACGTGCTTGGCAATAAGTAAGCTTGGGGATGGGGGGCGGACATTAGAAAATCCTCACGGCTTTGATTTCATAACTACGTTTTCGAAAAGCTCACTGTAGGCTACTAACCACGTTGGACTCTCTGTCCAACCAAATCGACTTGTCGCTTTTGTAACAGCTTCACACTGAAATTTTAATATAATACAAAGTACTCATTAATTTCAATAACCGATGATGGATCAAATCTGAGTGTATTAGATAATATTTTAAGTGCACAAACAAAAAAAAAAACAAAATTTTGAATTTTACAATAAAGTCATTCCAGTGGGTCTTTTATTGTCTTGATGTCTTTGTGGTTCATTTTCTGTTTATATAATAGTATTGCCAAACTAAATTGGTAGTAGGTATGTTGCTTGTAGAACCGGTACCCCATGGGGCCAACGAGTTTTCGAACGGTGACTACGGACTGGAAGACGAAGCGTGGGTAGGCCCCCAACAATGTTGTTTGACGATCTGGTGAAGATCACAGGATATCTGATGAATGCGGGAGACGCAAGACCAGTCGTTGTAGAGATCTTTGGGGAGGTGTGGTAGTGGACGTTTTTTATCCTGATTATGATGATGATTGTCATGCTTCAGTCTTATGTTTCTGATTATTTTTTTTTTTTTTTTTAAATAAAATAGTAAGCTACTCTTATGACGTATGCAAAACTTAAATAATGTTATATTAACATGGGTAAAAGTTTTTATTTCGGTTTCACTTTCACGTCCTTTGTCGGACACATGGAAACGATCCAAATTATCTTTAATAATAATAGATCTTTATCTAATATCTTTAATAATTATAGATAAATCTAATTTATCTATAATTACTATTATTAGATCAGTGGTAGAGGTATTTTACCGCAATCATTATTGAAAATTTCAGAAAACACTGTTCCATATTTTATTTGCGTACTTATAATGCTGAATAAATAAATAAAAGATAAAAATATAGAATAATGAAAAAGAAGCTTTTTTTGCTTGTCAACAGAACAACAGGAATAATTATTCCTAAAGGAAGTAATTACAAATAACGATAATGAAATTCGATACTGCAGGAATTAAAAACCTTTCCCGGTGAAAGAAATAAGAATGTACCTTATCTTATATTTTACCATATAATGTGAAAATAGTTTGTTCTGTTAACTCTGCGAGTAACAATGTTAATCACGCCCAGCCCACGACAACCCGACTCACCCTATTCACCCTCAGGATTAATGTCCATAGGTTAGTAAGCATTTGTCCTACTTTCACGTTCTCACCAAGATGCCCGACAGTTAACAACATTTTCACGTATTTTGTTTAATTCCAAATTTTGTTATGAAAAAGCGAATTCAAACTATTTAAACATTTGCTTTTTTTGTAGAATTTTCTTCTTTTTATCAAAAAAATTGTATATCTATGATATTAATATATAAAGCAACGTAGGATTAGTTAAAATTCATACCTGCAAAATTAAAAAAAAACTTCATTCAATTTAGGCCCTGATTAGGCGCTTATGAACGTCTAAATACTACCACCGGTTCGGAAAACAAACAAGTCATCGAGAAAAACCGGCAAGAAACTAGATCATGTTTTTTTTACTTGGTTTGTAAACACTCACGGAAAAAAGTGAATATGAAGAGATTATTTTTTCTCATAGGTCATTTTCTAATGATGCCCGCCTGGGTAGCTACCACCCTCAAGTTTGAAAACCTGTCGCCAAATACCAATAGGTGTGTTCCGCCAGCATCACTTGAGAACTAGTATCTCTAGGCTTAGTGTGTTTACCATACTGGACCACATCGTCACTTAACATCAGGAGAGATTGTGGTCAAAGCAATGAGCCCGTGCCGTGTCACTTTTGGGATAAAGAAAATGTAGTCATGTATAAAAATGAGAAATGAAATGTGTTTTATTGGTAATATCAGCTGTGTGACCGCGGTTGCGCCCGTGTTTCGTATATTCTTCACTGCATTTTTTTTTTCTACGGAACCCTAATTATATTCCTAATTTTTTTTTTAGTAATAACATAAAGTAAAAATATTTCTCATAAATTCAAACACTTGCCCTAAAACTGTTCATTGAATCGGATTTTATTAATTTTTTATGTGTTTTAATTGTTTTACGCGGAATCCTAATTATTTTCGACAATCAAAAGTACCCTATGTTACCTGGAGTAACTTCAACTATCTACAAAAAAGTCTCGTCAAAATCGGTCCATCCGTTCTAAAGGTTCCCCAGAATAAATAGACAGACAAAATTTTTAAAAATTGTATTTTTGGTACAGATATCGTAATATACATTCATAGTAAATGAAAGCACGTGTCGAGTTGCGCAACGAGCTACGACCAAAGCTTCCCTTTAATCTGAATAGTGCTATAAGATTTGGGTTAACAAGAGTCATAGTCCAATCTTCTTGGTGTCCCTGTTGCCGACGACTTGATTAAAACACGAGGGAATTGAAACTGTGTTCGGCTATTTTAATTTAGCTAAATAGTGTAAATGAAGAGGGACTAATTTGTGAAAATTTCGTGCAGCCATTTGTTTAGTGCGAACTTTTTTGATACCACGAAAGTGGCAAAAAGGCATACTAACTAGAGAAAACAAATGTATCACATGCATGTTGCCGAAATTTGTGTAAATTGCACGCAATTGTGGGATTTTGGAGGTAGTTTTTAGCCCTCGTATTACATGTAACAATTTACAGAGTTATATAAACTAGAACTTATCTACGATTTGAGAGAGAGAGAAACTTTGGAAATTCCCATCGGGCTGCTACCACGCTCTATGAATTATATTGCATACAAGTTGGTAAAGTTGATAGTTTAAAATAGTCTAGTTATGATTCCATTTGTTTCTTATATGAATTCAAATTCAATTATCTCATAAGTAACATTTATTGTGGTCTAGTTATAGTTTGCATAACTATGTCCAATTGACGAATTTACCTTACTAATGATAAAGAGACAAGACTGTTGCCTGGAAGAGCCTTGATAACTCCACCGAATTTTCGAGGTTACCACTTATGGTACTCCAGTTGAAAAAGGTAGACAACACAAAGAAACCAAACTAGGACAAATCTCGGTTTAGGCTTGCTACCTGTTTAAATAATTACGCGGAATATTCATTGGATACATTTTGTGGTGTCTAAAATAGGAAAAGAGCTCCCTTATGTTATTTTCCTATCGAAGACAACACTGTATCTCTCTTAAAGAAGATTGGTTAGAAAACATAAGCGTGAGTTAATTTTCAGATAACGCCATCTCTCAGTGGATGCACATTATGAGAAACCATCTAGTTTTGTCCTGCGATAATTCCATAGATCATATCCATCTAATTAAGTTTCACCTAATAGTTTCAGTTTATATACACGATATACCATGGATACTCGTATGCTGATCCGTCGAAAAGAAATTACTAACAGAAGAATATGCTTTTGTAGCGATTTTTTACCGTAGTTCAGAACTCTGAATCAAATACAGAAGTACGATTGAGAAGTTTTGTGTAAAAAATCTGTCATAATATAAAATATTATTTTTTCTGCATGAAAATATTGCATGCTGTGCTCACCTTTAATAAGGTTTATGTCTTTATTTGCTTCCTTTTGTATTTTCATTTGTCACTGTGCTTGTACTGTGTTTGAATGCCATATAAATGGATAAGAGCTAATCGTACTCAAAATTTCTGTTGTACTATCTCGATATAAGTCTATATTTAATTAAACTTAAGCTGTTAATACACATATAGACCGGACAGCGGATATGGTGTTTTTGTGAATCGATCCGAAAAATAGATTTTTTGCCATCCCTACTTAGGCGATTGATGTCCACGCCCGAACGGCATACCAAGTCTGCGGTCCGGTCTGTACGTGTGTTATTTGCAATAGTTTATCACAGAGTGGATGCGATACGAAATAATAGCGTACCGTACTAATTAAATGTTATAAATTAAACGCTACGCCACAACCGTGGTAATGCAAACTCTTATCCGGTGTGTAACTTCATTTAAATGAAGTGGCGAGAGGTCTGGGTAAACGAGTCACAGTCATTTTTGCAGAACCGTCGGCATCGTCGCGCGACGACTGGGTTGATTAAAACACGGCGAAATTGAGATGTTCACCCCGCACCGTTGTTGTGATTTAATTTGTGGACATATTAAAAGTAAATATTGTTTGATATTTAATTTATTTTTCACGTATATTTTGTATACACCTTTTTATTATTATAACGGTTCAAAAGATACGTAGGTATTTTAATTTGTAAACATCCAATGTTGCTTAAAGTAGATCTAAAACTAACTGTTGGTACAATTAATGATTTAGTTAAAAAAATACAACCTATTAATTTATGTGTCTGTTTTATTACATTACAATTTAAGCATAAGAATAGTTACTGTTTATCTAGCTAAACTAATTAATTATATTATATTTGCCTAAAATATTACGCAGAGTTTTCAATTAAATAACATGTAAAATTTATTAGGTAAGATAATAGCGAATAATAACAGTTTTTTTATCAATACGTTTTCCTTATGTTTCTTAGCCTATTTTTCTATTTATCTGACCCAGTTGTTTCAATATACTATTCGTAGTGAGGTTTGGGAAGAATTAAATATTTATTCCATTGGCTCACCTACGGGGCGAATCTTCAGGGCACATATATTATTAAAATAATTCCTGAATCGGTGAGCGTAACGTAAGGATGTGTTGTTATGTGTATAATTTAATAAGACATCAGTGAAATGTAATGGTTATAATTACACAACACTTTATTGTCAGCTTAATTTATAATAATAAATATAATTGAAGTGTCTGTTTGTAATGTTAAAATAATTTTTTTGACTAAATACATATTAATGTAGTATATACGATGATACAAAAATACAATTTTTGTCAGTCTATCTGTCTGTTTGTACCGGCTAAGCTCCAGAACGGATTTTGACGGGACTTTTTTGATAGATAGTTGAAGTTATTCCGCGTAACATAGGGTACTTTTGAATTTCGAAAATAATTAGTGTTTCAAGTAAAAAATTTAAAATTTCGAATAATTTCCGATTCAATGCATAATTTTACGGGTAAGTGCTTGAATTTATGAGAAATATTTTTACGTTATCTTATTACTAAAAAAAAATATTAGGGTTCAGTATAAACAAATTAAAACGCAGTGAAGAATATATGAAACGCGAGTGCAGCCGCCGGCACACAGCTGATTTAAAATAATGATAGTCTAGCAATACTTTACCTGTATTTATTCTTTAAAATCTACATATGATTTTTTAGAATCTTTGGAAAAAAACAGTGTGGGTAATTCGGATCACAATAATTAGGTACTGGTTAATATATTAAAATTCATGAACTGGTACTGAGTGTTCAATGTTAGGAGATTACGTCACCAAAATGGCGGCCAGAAGCATTAAGTATTTACAGGGCTTATATTGTATATTTCGATGATACATAATATAATCGGGATAGATAATAGTTTTATAAAACTTTTATGTTGAAATTATATTTAAACATAAAAATAAATTTTGCAGCAAGCAAGAAAAAAGATGTTATAGAAATATATATAGATATAGATATATATATATATATATATATATATATATATATATATATATATATATAGAATATATATATATATATATATATATATATATATATATATATATATATATATATATATATATATATATATATATATATATATATATATATATATATATATATATATATATATATATATATATATGTATTGCGAATGAATGTAGACTCGTGAACGTATGATGAAACGAATAACACATCCGAATGAGTTTATTAGTTTTCCGAAGGCAACTGTCGGAAATGGTACTGAACAATTGTAGGAAATGGGTTTTAGAGAAAACTCTATTTACATAGACTAATGTCGTAAATCAATAAAACGTAACATTGCTATGCTTATAACATACCATAAAGCTCAATACGTATTTTCAGACCAATTTTTGTATGGGAACTCAAGGTTAGGGAGCGTTCAAGTATTACGTAAAGTGATTTTTGGTGATTTTTGACCCACCTCCCTCGTATAACGCGCCGTGACGTTTTTATTTACCCCCACCCCTCCCCCCTAGTAAAATGTTACGTAACCACCACAAGTGACCATTTTCACCTGAAATTCACAATTATGTGGCGTAAAGTACCGGAAAGTCGTTAATATACCTATGTTATTGTTTTAATCGCATTAATAATAACGTCGTTTTCCTGACTTACTCCTGTATTTAATACATTTTTGCTTTATCCGCCATTGTTGTTCACATACATAAGACCGAAGTATAACGAAGGCATTCAAAGAGCGGTATTTTTTGTTACCTACTCTATTGGAGTGATAAGAAACACTATTAGATCTGTTGTTAATTTTTTTTTTTGCTGTATGTTTGGAATATCAAAAAATGTATTAAAAATGATTCACTATTCGGTAAAGAAAGCAAGAAATTTTCTAAGGTAAAAAAAATGTCAAGTGGTCATTCCTTTTCAAATATTGAGAAAGAAACACGTTTTTTTATAAACGTTTGAAAAAAAATCTCTACGCGACTGTTCTAAAGGGTTAAAACAATGTCAAGCAACGCATACTTGAAAATACCCCCTCCCGTTCCTGTAACACATCGTAACGTTTCACAAGACCCAAAATTTATTACGTAATACTTGAACGCTCCCTTAGCCAATAAGAAATATAATCTGTGAACGCTGAAGTTAAGATGTAATTCACCATTTTTTTTTTACGGGGGGAAATGCATTTACGCACTATCCTTACCCATTGCATTAGTGAGACCGGAGTCCCCCAATGCAATAGGTAAGGGGGCACAGAGAGACGACTCCGTGCCAGTGTGGGACTCACCCGGACGTGAAGCGCCCGGAAATACCCACTAAAACCTCCCGGTGCTGTCCGCCGCATTTGGGGTGGGGGCGACACGAGGTGGCTTTCGCAAGCACCGCGTCGCAAGATGTAATTCACCTAGTAGATCGTGCATCATTTTACAATGAACACCAAGCATTTTGTACACACAAATTACTGTCAAATTATACATTCATCGTTAATACTCAATCGATGTTTTTAACTCTTCCGGCGAACTCTGTACCGCATCAAAATCAATTCAATCATCGATTAGTTGATCAATTCTCGAGATATCATCAAAAAAAGATTCAGTCGTTCTTGAATTTATGAATGTTGTAACTAACCCGAATTTGTTTTATACATTATATATATAAATTAAATTTACATATTATGTAATCGATGTATCTCATGCCAAGTATCCATTCAATTTATTTCATTAAGTGAAACGTAATGTAATTCTATTAATGACAGCGAAAATTACATCCTTGGCATATATTATCTCAGTAGGATCTTCTTTCTTATGAAGATATATTTACTTTTGATAAGTTTTTCCTCAATTGTATCCAATTTATTTGTACGCCTTTTACCAATATTTCTGCTCGTCTAGCTTTTATTAATATCAATTTGAAAATATTTGATTGGTAATATTTGTACGTAATATTATAATGCTCGACAAAACAGGTAACCTATTCAGTGGAAAAAAAAAATGTTTCATTTTGAGACCTTAGTACTTTCTTCTTCTTACATGTAAAGATTTTTTTCTTGTCCGTATTTATACATTTGTAATGACAGGCTTCAGTGGAGATAAATGTTGTTGGGACGTGACGGGCTCTGGGTGAATTGTTTGAAAGGCTTGTAAAAAAAAGTTTCTGAAAAGAAGTCACTTGAATTTGATATTGTCATGGTATAGTTAAAGAAATACAATTAT
Organism: Samia ricini; assembly: GCA_014132275.2. Lineage (NCBI taxonomy): Eukaryota > Metazoa > Arthropoda > Insecta > Lepidoptera > Saturniidae > Samia > Samia ricini. The sequence goes on from AP028168.1 coordinate 23,961,527, forward strand.
AAGATTTCATACTGACTTCATAAAATGCTTGTTTTTTTCATTATCTAATTTCAAATAGCTCCATCAGAGTAAAAGTTTTTCTGCTAATCTATAAAGCGTTCTCAGCCTTATCTCAAACTTAGCTAAATTGTTGCTCAGTGCTCAGAATGAAATGTATACCAAAAATACAGTTTTAAAAATTTTCTGTTTGTCTCTATCTATCTGCCTGTTCCGGATAATCTCCGGAACGGTTGGACCGACTTTGACGGGACTTTTTTGGTAGCAGCTGAAGTTACTCCGCGCAACTTAAGTTAACTTTGACTTTCGAAAAGAGATCCGCGTAAAAAAATTAAAACTCATAAAAACAGAATAAAATCCGATGTGATGCACAGATTTGCGGGCAAACATTTGAATTTATTTGAAATATTTTCACCCTATCTTAGTAATAACAAATTTTAGGAAAATCATTAGGGTTGCGTATAAAAAGTTAAAATGCAGTAAAGAAACATATGAAACGTAGGTGTAGACGCGGGCAGACTGCTAGTAATAAATGTACTTGTACTATACTGAAACATAAGGTTGCAATAGACAAAGTTTTAATGACAACCATTCACATTTAATGTTGCAGTATCTCGTAATTTGAGCGTATTCTAAACTAAAGCAATTACCAGTATTGTAAGTTTGTTTAATAACGTCGCTAATCTCCTTTAATTGCATTATGGAATTATCTAATGCATTGTTTTTAAGTAATATACTTACGTGTTATATGGTCTAAATTGTCTGATCGGTAACGTAAGTGGAAACAAAAGGTCGAATGAATTCTGACTTGCTTGACTTGCAGCACTACCATTGGTTTTACGTGATCGAATCAGAAATGGGGAAATCCGCAAAAGAATCAAAGTAACCGACATTGCCCGAAGAATTGCCAAATTGAAGTGGCAATGGGCTGGGTACATTGCTCGTAGAACCGATGCCCGACGGGCCAATGGGTTCTCGAATGGTTTCCGTGTACCGGAAGACGCAGCGCGGGTAGGCCTCCACAAGGTAGATCAACAACCTGGTGAAGGTCACGAGAGTTCGCTGGATACGAGTAGCGCAAGACCGGTCGTCGTGGAGGTCTTTGTGGTAGATCTATGTCCAGTAGTGGACGTTTTTTGGTTAAATAGAGGGTGCGGGGGGTCATCAGTTGGGTTCAAAATTATTAAAGTTTATCTAGTAATACTTGTAATGTCCCTTTGATTTACTCCACTATCTACAATAATTTAGGTTGTAGTAACCACTTAATACGTTTATGACTCTGTTCTGATATAAATCTTCAAAGTGTATTTCTTAGATATTTTTACTGTCACTCGTCCGCCTCGATAGATTAAACAAAGGTTGCTATAAATCGACTGGTTTATTTAGATTTATAAAAAGTATTATTGTGTTATAAAGTTCATTCCCTTAACAAAATGTATAGCATTATATCTAGCATAGAGCTATATTGAAAAGTGGTGAAAGGGATGTGCATCGTGAAAAAATATCGTCATTTTTTCCATATGATATATCGTAGCGTTGTATCGATACTATGCGATATATCCTATGCTCAGCTAAAGTACTTTTAATTTTGTTCGATATTTTATATCGGATGAAATATATCGATATTAGTTGATTTGATAATATTAGATTAATTTGATACATCGAGAGTATTATATTATCGATATTGTATGGAATATCTATCGTAAATTCCTGAGTGGTGGGTGGCTCGTCCTTAGAATCGCGTTCGGGCAAATAGCGTTCCGGGATTTGTATAGTGTAATCTAAATAATAGTGTAATCTAGACTTAGACGTAGTAAATGTAGGTATGGTGAAAGTAACTGTCAATAGATTCTTATAAATTTGCGGGTTGCCTTTATTTAAAACATTTTATTACTTTTAATTTTTCTACGTGGATCCCTAGTAATTTTCGAAGATTAAAAGTAACCTAAATTACGCGGAGTAACTTCGGCTATCTACCAAAAAAAGTCCCGTCAAAATATGTCCATTCGTTCCCAAGATTAACCATTAATAAACTTTTTGACTTTTGTCCGTTATCCTGGAGAACCCCTTGCGTTTTACAGGATGAAAAGTATCCTAGATGTTACTCTTATTTATTATAATATATTGTATACTAGCTGTCTGCCCCCGCGGCTGCATCCGCGTTTCATATATTTTTCATTGTGTTTTAATATTTTATACGGTACTCTCTAATATTTTCATTATTTTTTTTAGTACTAAGATAAAGTAACAATATTTCTCATAAATTCAAACACTTGCCCGTAAAAACTGTGCATTTAATCGGATTTTATTCAATTTTTGTATGAGTTTTTATTTTTTTTTACTCGGTTCCCTAATTATTTTTCAAAATCTAAAATACCCTAAGTATTTACCAAAATAAGTTGCGTCAAAATCTGGCCCGCTGTTCCGGAGATTACCCGGTACAATTAGACAGACAGACACTAGTAAAAAAAATGTTCTTTGTATCGTGAATACATTGAAATCTATTTAGTGAAAAATATATTTTGACATTACAAACAGACACTTCAATTTTATTTATTAGTATAGTTATTGTTTGTTGTCTTTACCCTTTCTTACATTCAAACTATTACCACATTACTAAAATTTTCATTCTTATAGTATTTTAATGTGTCCGAGTACCCATAAAAATAAGACAATAGAAAGACAATAGGAAAACAATAGAAAGCTGGCGTAAACGCCAGGTAAGTGCTCAAGGGGTTAAAATAATCCGCAAATCACTATAGCAACATAATGTTCCACTTCATAACAAGAAAATCAAACCTTATTCAGGTAACTCTTCCTTAAAATCTTCTTAAACTTTATAATAATACCACGGAGTTACGGTGTAAATTCATAACAGCGTGCGGCCCTCTTACAAAGTTCCCGGTAAACCGCACCGAGCTCAACTGAAGACTAAATATTTTACCTGCTTACTCCTTTATAACGTTAGACCCCTTTAGCATTTGCATTAATTACGCATTAGAATGTGGAATGACATAATTAAGCGGTAGAGCAGACTGGTGTGCAGAACGCGCGTTATTTCGACCGCAACTACTTACCTACATGAATAATAATTATTATAATTGTTGTTTGCCGTATCATTATTTGATTATTAAGTAATTAATTGTATTCACTGGCTGATATACAAACAGATAGGTAGTTAATTGTCAATGATTGTAGGGTAATTAGCGCTTAAAACGATTTAGATAAATTGTAGTTATATGTAACACATAATTGATTGTTGGTTTTTATTGTTTATTCTGACATTTCTGCACGTAATAAATATTTACTCTATATGTAACTTAAATGGAGTTATTATTATTATATTTGGCAGTTTTTATTCAAATTGTTGTAGCCTACTAACTAAAAAATCCTAAGTATATATAAATAAACAAAGGTTTAATACATATTTCAAATCTGTTTATCAACTGTTTTGGAGAGTCATTGAAGAGTTTTAGTGTTATCAATAGAAATATTTTGAAAATAGTTTAATCGTCTTCAAATTTAGTACACCAATTATAATTATGACACATGACAGACATAGGTAAGTGTGTTCTATTAATCTATTAGATAAAATAGCAACATTTGGGCTTTATTTAATTTTCTTTTAAATTTATACAGACTCTAATTTTTTACGTAACTAGTAAGGCAACAAACGTGGCGTTTTTAGCATGTAGTGTGGCAGCCGCTTTAAGTTTGTATATGTATGGTCCCTAATTTGCTAAAGCCGAATATAGAGGACTAACGCTTTTTGAAACTTTAATTCTTATTTATTCTAAGTACATTCACGATATATTATTGAAATAAATGGATTACAGAATTGTATTAATCTTTTTAATTAAATCTTATGAAGATTGGACAATTATAAATGTTATTATAAATTATTAGGAACATGACAGTATGTTTTGAATTTATGACTTTCAAGTTGACTTGTTTTTTGTTTATAAATAAACAAGTTTAAAAAAAAAAATTACTTTTCAAAGTAGAAGGATTTAAGTTAGAAATACTAATACAACTTTTATGCCTTTAAAATGATATGTATATTTTTTATAAGTGTTGCGTATATTTGTGATATACGTTCACTTTCTTAATATTTCCCATACAATTTTGTGTGTAAACGTGAAGGCGGGCCTTCTTAATAAGGAAGTTATTGGACTAAACTCTAAGATTTAATTATATAAACAGAATTAAGGATATAAATTTACAACACAGATGCATTGTTTAGCTTAATATTCGTCCAGTGCTCGAAATTCGACCACAATTATTATTGAGAGAGATGTTTTATATTGAAATCTGTTTGATAACAACATTACGTAAATTACTATTTTTTGAACGAATGTAATTCTATAGGCTGTGCGTCTTTCTTTTGTTGTATCCATCTTAAGAAATAGCCTGAAAGATATTTATTACAACTTACTTTATATTATTTCTTATGGGATGATGTTTCCGCTACAAGGAGGGAATAGATTACCAAATATTCCCAGCGATAAAACCCATACAAAAAAGTAGACAAATATCACATTGCGGTGTGTGTAGATCGGTCGCATTTATCCTTAAAAGGTTCATTTGTCATGAGGGGCAAAAACCCTTAATACATACTATATACGGGGGTTGATCGATAGGCAAGAATAAGATATATTCTCTAGATATTTCCTTACATAGCCTTTATATTAATATGGATAAACTAATATTTTTTATTAATATTCGAGTTTAGACCGACTGGGTTGTAACTACTACACACTGGTTCTGTTTGTTTACCTTTGCTTTTTTCTAAGTTGTTACCGATTTTACCTTCAAGATCAAACCAAAGTCAAATAAGTAAACGTTAATAAATTCTATTAACACTGCCAGTATAATAATCAGTCTTGGATAGCGTTTTTGTTCAACAAAAAAATGATTAGTTACTTTAAAAAAATAAAGCTAAGTGTTTTTACTACCGAAATATTTATTTGGTAAGAGGCGGTGCTCGTAGAACCAATCTCTCCGATGGAGCCAATGCGTTCTCGAATGGCGTCCATGTACCGGTAGACGCAGCAATGGCCCAAAAAGGTGGACCAACAAAAAATGGTGACGCTTGCAGGAAACCACTGGATGCTGGTGATGCAAGACTAGTCGTTGTGGAGTTTCTCGGAGGAGGCCTATGTCTAGCAGTAGGCGTCTTTCGCCTGAAGTTATGATGAAATATGTATTCCTAGGCCTCTTTCTCTACACTATTTTGTTATATTTTCAGAAGCTCCACTCTTGTGCAATAATTTTGAGGTAGCGCTATGTTTCAATGTATTATAATTAGGATTAACAGCTGTTAACGACAGTTTAAACATAGAGCGGGTCGTGTGACCACGAATTTTACTACAATATATTTCATAATATTTAATGGCTAAGATAATCGGTTGTTAGTTAACCAGCTGATGGTAATTTTAATCGACCTTAATGTGTATTTTCCACATAAATCATTCCATATATGCATATTTGTACTACTCTACCTACCTTACCTATGCAAAATAAATTTATTGGAAAACGTATATAAATAGTAAGAAAGTTTTATAAAAAAAGTCCAATAACGTGAGGATTATCGGCTTATTTTTTAAATTGAAACTTTAAAGCTATGCCTTAGAAACTTTTATTAACAACTAAGTTCTATATTCTTAAATTGTTAATTTTTTAATATTACCTAAAAATATTGACTTCATAAAGTGTAATAGAGTCTAGTATAAAAGAAAGTTTTTTTTTAAATTAGGCTTTATTAATAAAAAAGTTGCGCTTTTACAGCATTCTAAAAAGTCGCAATGATAATATTTTCGTATCATTTAAACAGGTGGTATATAATATAATAAAAAAAGGTAAATTTCTCTTGACAATTATGATTTACTAGCTCTGAGACCACGGCTGTGCCCGCGTTTCATATTTTCTTCACTGCGTTTTATTTTTTTAACCCTAATTATTTTCCTAAAAAAAATTTAATACTAAGATAAAGTAAACATATTTTTGAAAATCATAAGTCCCGTCAACATCGATCCAGCCGTACCCGGAACAAATAGACAGACAGGCAGACAAAAATTCTAAAGATTCAGTAAAAAAAAAAACATTTTGACATTACAAACGGACACTTCAATTTTATTTATTAGTATAGATAAACTATTAACTGTTCCAGCGGATCCGCTCGCGTTAATTTTTAAATTATGGCCATCGTTTTTATTAAAATAATTTTTATATAACTTAAGAATAAGTGTGTTAAGAAATAATAAATTATGGTTTTGTAATAGAGTTTTTTTAAGATTATTCATATGCGTTTTCTTATATACTCTTAGATACTATTTAATGTAAAAAAAATTATGCACTAAAATGTGATCTGATAACATACATATGTATGAACTTACAAAGGAATCAAGTACACTGGATTAGTTATTTTCGAGTTATAAGTCGACTAACGAATAGACAGACAAATATAACATAACATAACATAAGCTCATGCCTGTTATCCCCGAAGGGTTAGGTAGAGGTGAAATAGCGAACTAAACTACCCACATTTCGCCGAGCTTAGTTCCGTCCCAGATGTGTCAGGGTGCGAGCCTGTCACCATATCGGGCACAAATTCCATACTCCGGAATGATACTGAGTAGAAAAACCCAATGTCACTTGACCCGACCCGGGGATCGAACCCGAGACAGACAAATATACATTGACTTTTATATAATGTAAGGATAAAACATGAATATCCACAACCAAAAAGAAGTTATTACATTTGAATCATAGTATTTATTTATATTATACAACATGAAGATCCTTGAATATAATCTGTGATTTATTTCAAAGGAGCTGTCCTACAAGGCGTTGCTCAAACTGCACGCATTAAAAGAAATTATGAAATAAGATTCAATATTTATTAGATGCATACAAAAATATTTAATATTGAATTGTCTACGTTATAGATTAACCTTTTTTTTTTTTTTGACGGGGGTAATGCATTTACGCACTACCCTTACCTATTGTATTAGTGTGACCGAAGTCCCCCAATACAATAGGGACGAGCTCCGTGCCAGTGTGGGACTCACCCGGGCGTGAAGCGCCCGGAAATACCCACTAAAACCCCCCGGGGCCGTTCACTGCATTTGGGATGGGGGCGACACGGGGTGGGCGTTATAGATTAACCTCCAGTACAATCAACGTTGTGGGCGTCGATTTTTTTTTTTCACGGCAAAATTGTAAATATGACCTTTGCAATATTGTAAAAAACATTTTAAAAAATCCGATCATAATGGATCCAGTAGGTTTAAAGATATGCCAGAACCAAAAACAAACAGTTATGTTTGTATATAGTATAGAAATAGACTAACTGTTAATATGTTAAAGTATCGTAGGAAGTTTTGTATGCTCGTTTTTTATTCACTATTATCCTTAACTTTGTACATTTATTATTTATTTAATGGGATCGCTAAGTCCAAATATACCATTTGTTGATCGCAATGAAAATTGGCACGTATATGAATTTTTTATGTTTTTTTTTCCCTTTGTTGTAACTCGCAACTAGATGGTACTGTAGCTTAATATAACTTTTATTCAATTCAATATATTTTTATCCGCTATTTATTAACCGATAATCTCCGGTTTTTTTTTTATAAATTAGCTATAGATGAGCTTTGGTGTTAGTAATAAAAATATTTTGGACACGGTTTTTACCATCAATTTTTCTATGCTCGTTATGGCTGTGTTTAGTGAGCAAATACTAGTTTTCAAAATAAAAAATAATGTATACATACACGGACGAAATCGTACGGATTCAGCTAACTAAATAATACTAAAATGTAACCAAAGATTTCACTTATGATTTTAAACAAGCACTATAAAATTCGGTTCTAAGATTCTCAATTTACAAGTCAATTAACTAACGTATAGACGGAAAAAAAAACAGAAATGTTGCCTTTTATTATAATATAATAAAGAAATGAATATAAATCACCTAAAATCAATTAATAATTAAAGCGAGGGCAATAGATAAATAATTAAAACTTCTTACCAGAATTTTCTATGGGTCCGTTACAAATCTGTAGTAATATAAAATATTTAAATTTAAAAAACTTTAAGTTATATATTGATCCATTGCGCTATTTTACTGCAGTAAATATGTAGGTATATTATTTTAAGGTTATATTGCCATCGCGGAACTTGGTTCTGGCAATTCATTGTCGAAAATAAAAAATGGACGCTTATTCGTCGATTGACAATTTAATGTTTTTTTATAGCAGTTAAACTTTTTGGATTTTTATGCTTAAAGTTCTATCTTTTATTTTATTTTATTCAAATAAAGCGTTAGTTACTCTTATAAAAGTGAACCCTCAAAAAGACAATAAATCGAGATTTTTGTGTCAAATGCTAGATCAAATAATACATCTAAAATAATACCATTGTGTGACGTAATGTAATATTTATATCAAAAAATAAAAAAATTGTTAAAAAACGAAATCAGTTTCCAATCTAAAATATTTCGTTAGACATCTTAAAATTTTTATTTTCTATTCTAGCTATGAATGTTTAAAATAAATAATTTATCAAATTAAAACAAATTAAATATATTATTAACAAAAATATGTTTAACTGGCATTTTCTTAAAATATTGATACCTCTGGTTGACACTACATTAATGTCGAAATAAAAATACATACGATAAAAAGGAAACTATGGGTTTTCACGCGTTACCTTTGCTTTTTTCTATCCCGACGTTTCGGCTGGGTTTCACCAACCGTGGTCACGGGCTGACTGGCGGTGCGCGGCTTCGCCTGCAGCGTTTGGGGAGTATTTTGATGAACTACCCCCGTTTGGTTAAGGTTCGTGATTTATCGTCACAGGCATCGTCGATGGACACTGTTAGTGTTGTGTGTTGTGACTATAATAAATATAAAGACTAAACGGGGGTAGTTCATCAAAATACCCCCCAAACGCTGCAGGCGAAGCCGCGCACCGCCAGTCAGCCCGTGACCACGGTTGGTGAAACCCAGCCGAAACGTCGGGATAGAAAAAAGCAAAGGTAACGCGTGAAAACCCGTTAAAATTAACTGAATTTAAGGAAAACTATAGGTTGGTTTCAATACGTAATCTCAATCTATTTTATCTATCCTAAATTTATTTTTTTCCCCTAAAATGTTAGTATGGGTAGTGCGTAAGTAAGGGTAGTGTGTAAGGTAAGGGGTAGTGCGTAAATGCATTCCCCTCGTCAAAAAAAAAAAAAATATTATTTGACCTTATGTTTGCGTAGCGTTTATAGCCTCCCCACGAGGTGGACCTGGTGAATGTCGCGGTAATCCGCTGGACGCGGGTGGCGCAAGATAAGTCGTCGTGGAGATCTTTAGGGCGTCCTATGTCCAGCTGTGGACGTCGTTCGATTGAATAGATGGATTATGTTTTAAGATTCGATATGGAAACCCACCGTATTAAGAATAGGGATTCAAAATCTCAGCAAGTCGAAAAAGAATTCATGTCACGTCAAATAAAGTGTTCTGCAGTCTGCTAGTGCAACGATATAATCCCCGGCAGATGCAACATAGAACCAGTACAGAGAATGGAAATTAAGCCGCAGTGAAAGAATGAACGGATACGTTCGGACCGGTTGATTCGAATTTCAAAAAGTTACCGATTTCATACTACCTATGTCGTAGTATTCGATATAGTAAAAAGTACTTATAAACGAGGTTTTAATATTTTATTTATACGTACCATATATCAGTTGTCATTTTTAATTGTAAAGAAGTTATCGTATGTTATCATCAAGGTGTATTTATTTTGTGTTATACATAGTTATTAAATTGTAAAATATAAATATACTAAACTATAATTATTTACACTAAAAGTGTATTAAAATAAACTGGTTTAAGATATTCCTATAGAGAATTATACAGATGAACCGATTTCCTGGTTTGTTTTATCTTAATTGTAATTTGTATAATGTTTTACTATAATATAATATTATATCTCAAATAAAATTTTCTACTGGGTAATTCAGCATAAATATTCAAGTACCCTTGTATCATTTTTTTACAATTTCTTGGGTTTTAATTTTTTTTTCGCGAAACTCGAATATATTCAAAAAATTAAGGTAGCGTAAGTTACCCAGAGTAACTTCAGCTATTTACCAAAAAACGTCCCGTCGAAATTGGTCAAACAGACAGACAGATAAGAATTTAAAAAAATGTATTGTTGGCGTAGGTATCATATATACATATTCATATCTATTTAGTAATAAAATGTTATTTATTAGTATAGATTTAGTAAATAAAAAGTTGAGCGTCGATAATCTAATAACAGGTTTTCGACTTAGCCGGGTTATTTTAAAACACAAATGCGATTAAACGTTCGAAACTGGAACGGAATAGAAAACAAACGTAGAAACGTGGTGACTGAACAGTTTTTTTGTTCTGCATTTTCCTTTGTACGGACTTCGTCATCTGTTACGTTGGATTTAGGTATAAATTGAATTGTGACTGTTCGAATACCGTGAAATGTTTCCGATGATAAGTTATTGGGATAAGTTTCGAGTTACTCGAACTTATAAGCTCTTTTTTTCCTTTGACTGTTTACCACTTTAATAATAAGTATAGTTACCTAAACTAGTTCGTTAAGCTAGGTATTTAAAATATTAGTCATCCGAATACGACATCCAGTCCAACTCATCTGAATTAGACGGATATATTTATGAATTAGATTTATATGTACAATAAAAGGAAGTTATAGTAAAGTTGACCTGTAGGGCCTTGACAGACATACCTGGTTTTTTTTGGTGAGCCCTACTAAACCTAGACGAATTGGCTCAAGAATACGCCTATAAATGCTCGGTAGCAAATGCCTAGCAATGTATGATTATCAATTATTATCTTAAACTTGGCTACTCACTGTAGACCTATTTTTTACAAAAATAGGTTTGACTTTGTTCAAAAATAGACATTAAAATTGTATAAGTATCTACTAAAGATTACGGTAATTGCACGATAGGTAAATCTCGCTTTTCTGAATAAGATATACATTCGTGAGTGTTGATTAAATTTAACATGGTGCTTAAATTCTGGGATAAGAGAACACCTACGCAATATTTCATGAAACTATGATAACAATTATGAAGAAATAAAGATCCGACAAAACAAAAATGTAAAAGAACAAGAGATAACAAATAAAGTAAGGATTGTAAATTAGAAATAGGATTTAAGTAAATATAAAGATTCGACATAACTACAATGCAATAGAAACACATAGATAAGAAATATGTTAAGATTGTAAAATAGACATCAGATGAAAGCAATAAAGGTATAAAAAATAGGGGAAAGCCACAAAAAAAGTAAACAAAGCTCGGATTATGTCTGAGATGTAAACGTAATGTATGGGACTAAATAAAAAAAAAAGAAGAAAATATTTCATGTTAAGTAGTAGCTAAATAAATAACAGATAGACAAAAGTATTTTCATTTCAAAAAACATTGAGATAATAAAGATTTAACGTTATCATAACATGTATTATTCGAAGTTATTACATTCCTCATAAAAGCCCAATTCCATTATTCGTAAAGAAAATTGTTTCTTAATACCAAACTTCGATTAATTTTCCAGTAGCTTATGTTATTTTTTCTCTGTGAGAAAACTTAATATCTGAATATTTCATATTTAGAACTGAAATTGATAATAATGGGTTCCAAATATTAATTCGTAAGAAGTTTTAAATTACATAGGATTTCGTTTTTTGGAGATTATTATATTATAATGTTAGTTTTATGAAAAATTTGTTTTTTTTATTATTATTTAATACTAGCTGTATGCCCGCGGCTGCGCCCGCGTTTCATGTATTCTTCACTACATTTTTTTTATACGAAACCTTAATTATTTAAAAAAAAATTGTTATTACTAAGATGAAGTAAAATATTTCTCATAAATTCTAACATTTACCCGTAAAAAACTGTGCATTGAATCGGATTTTATTCAATTTTTTAGATGTTTTAATTTTTTAATGCGGAACCCTTCTTATTTTTGAAAATTACAAGTAGTCTAACTTACGCGGAGTAACTTCAGCTATCTACTAAAAAAACTTCCATCAAAATCAGTCTAGTCGTTCCCCACATTACTCGGAACAAATAAACAGATAGACAGACAAAAAATTTAAAAATTCGATTTTAGTTATAGGTGTACATCCTTATGTATTTGGTAAAAAATATATTTTTACATAACAAACAGACACTTCAATTTTATTTATTCATATAGGTTGATTATACAAAACTATTAGCTTTTGAGAAGCTGATATAACAAAAATCAAACTATTATTGTGTGAATTGAGTATTATCATTTTTTATGGAATTACAAACATCTTGTTCTGATTTTGAAATTCTTGGAATGAACGTTAGTTGTTGTTAATATTTTTATGTGGAATTGGGGTGCTTGTTAATATTTTTCATTCTTGCATATATCGTATTTGATGATTCTATTAAATGTGAGATTGTATTTACTATGTATTAATAATTGCTATTAAATTATGTTACCTTTTTTTTTATTAAACCTTAAACTGAATTTTTCGATTTACCGGACAACAAGTTCAAGCACCATGCCAAGCAGGTTTTGATTTGTAAGGGTTATAGGGTGGATAATTATGTGAAAGATGGTGATATCTAGAAGTGACAGCTTTTTCTGTGCATCTGCTAATAAACTTTGTAACTGTTTGTTGTAAAATTAAAAAAAAAACAGAAAAAAAACCAGATCGAGTTTCTTGTCGATTCTTCTCGATGTTTGGTTTCCGAACCGGTGGCAGTATTTTGACGTTCATAAGCGCCTTATCAGGGCCTAAATTGAATAAAGTATCTTTGAATTTAAATATAGCAAGTATTAACAGTGTCTTTAGAACAAAAAAAAATACTCCTTTAATATGTCGATTACCCATAAAAATGAGACAATAGTAAAACAACGGAAAGCTGACGTAAACGCCAGGTTGGTGCTCAACGGGTTAATATAAAAATAATAGGTACACTGTCTTGTTTTTCGTAATACATTTACAATATAATTCAAATAAGGTAATATTGCAGTAAATATATCGTAAATATAGTAACTAAAGAATTCAAAGTACAATATCATTGAAGTAAAATAGAAGAGACGATTCACATAAATCTTACTAATGACACTCGGGAGGTCCATAGATTAAATAATCAAGTATGAAATCGTCTTTCTTTGGCATTTCCCCTGTGGTCCATAAAGCGAAAGAAGGAATAAATATTGTCATCTCTAGTATTTATACTAATAAATAAAATTGAAGTGTTCGTTTGTAACATGAAAATTATTTTTTTTTTACTAAATTTATATGAATGTATACTATACCTAAACGAAAAATACAATTTTTGTCTGTCTGTCTGTCTGTCTGTTTGTTCCGGGTAATCTCCGAAAGGGTCGGATCGATTTGAAAGGTCTTTTTTTGACAGATAGCTGAAATTACTCCGGGTAACTTAGGGTACTTTTAAATTTCTAAAATAATTAGGGTTCCGCGTAAAGAAAATAAAACTCATAAAAATTTAAATAAAATCCGATTCAATGCACAGTTTTACGAGCAAGTGCTATAATTTATGAGAAATGTTTTTATCTTAGCGCTAAAAAAATTTTAGGAAAATAATATTAGGGTTACGTATAAAAAAGTTAAAACGCAGTGAAGAATACATGAAACGCGGGCGCAGTACTGATACTTTGTATATATAAATTCAACGGACAAACAGAAATATAAATGGTATTATAATTGAAGTTTTAAATACACGTGTTTCAAGTACTTTATTTTTTTGCGCAGCAATGAATGTGTGTTATCTACACTACTAAATAAAATTGATGTGTCTGTCTGTATGTTTGCTATGAGCAATCTCCGGAACGGCTGGACCGATAGTGACAGGACTTTTTCTGGTAGATACTTGAACTTATCCACGTAACTTTTGATTTTTGAATTTAATTAGTGTTTCGCGTAAAATAATTAATAAAATCGGGTTCAATGCACAGTTTTACGGGTAAGCGTTTGAATACATGAGAAATATTTTTACTTTATCTTAGTACTAAAAAAATTAGGAAAATAATAATTAGGGTAGATACACATTAAGGAGACTAAAAACATAAACTAAAACTTTCAATATAAATCAAAAATGAAATTAACTAACCTTTATTATAAATAAAATACTAGAGCTAAACCAAATTAGTATTACCTTAGCCCTAAATCCTAACTTTTCCAGTAAGCGTTAATTGAACGATTCGTTTGGCCTACTTATTAAGTAGTCACGAAGCTAAGTAAACAATTACAAAACTTCTAAGCGACCTCCATATAAATTTCTATTTTACTATGCTACGAACTATACTCTTGAATTTAATAAAATGAACAGCGAATATTAACTTATGGAATTAATTACTTTCAAACGCGTGTTTACAAATAATTATTATAAATGCCTAAATGGATTTTACTGTCATTTTTTATCTCTGCTATATTATCATATGATAAAACTGAAGTTTTCTTTGTAGATTTTTTTTTTAAATTGATGATCGATATATAATATTTAGCCGTCACTAATGTTGAATATGGCATTTAAAAAGAATTGTCTGTCTGTCTATCTTCGTGTATGTTCGTTTTCAACTCAAAAATGGCTTTACAGATTTTATGAAGCTCTGTATACGGGAAGTGTATACCAAGGAGCTGTTGATAAGTATGAAACATATGCTAAGCAGCAATTCCTAGGATAAAATTATAAGTATTAAATTTAGAACTAGCTGTGCACATGACTTCGCTCGCGAGAAATTCAGAATTTTATAACCTGGCTAACGCTGTTGATCAGGGGGGCCTTTACAGCTTCACTGAACTTCGGGGGCGAGTACTGAAAGCACCCAGCCACAAAAGGTTACCAAGCACAAGGGTTACCAAAATGGTACGAACCTCGGTTTGGCCGTTACCTTAGTGTGAAAACTCCAGCGGAATTTTGATCGTACCTAAGCCCTACATTTTTTATTTAATATAAAAAAAAGGTTCCTTACAGGACCTATGTACCTGCGTGTTGCGTGCAGGAGTATGTGTGCGGAGTTGTGCGTGTAATGCTCAATGTATGGTCAGTATCACTGTATCGCGGTGGCGGCGACGTTAAGAGCCTCCCCAGTTGGGGAACAAGACAGTCTTGGGTCGCCGCCTGAGAGTGACCTGGAGAGTGTGCGAGAGCAAAGTTAGCCGCCAATAATTATATTCTAATAGTCTTATATTCTCTCTCTAGATGCAATTTATCTATGTTGTCGATTCTGAATATATATTGGCTTTTATTATAAGTATAGATTTGTAAATAAAAGAAAATATTTCACTGAAATTTGGTGTACGGAAACCATGTCGGTAATAAATAAGGCTATGAAAAAGAAAATAAAACAAAAAATCAGGACGTTTCATTAAGATAAAACACGTAGACAAAGTCGTCGGCACCCGTTAGTAATAAATAAGTTTTTAAGTATTTAAAATTTATGGATTTATATTTAACCGATTTATGGACAACACCAACAAAACATTAAACTTTCAATGATTATTTAAAAAGTATATTACGCAATGAGGAATATACGACACGCGGTCGGAGCCGCGGTCACACAGCTAGTCAGTTACGGTTATATTAATCTTTTCAGTTGTTGCTTATTTTAATAATGAGTTAATTGGAGTAAAGCTGATGTTATAATTGGCGACCTTCACCCGCGTCAGACTAATACGGAATCACAAATAATTGCTTACAGTAGATAAGTTTCGATACTACGATTCCCAGGGGAAATTATTGAGAGTGGGCAAAGTCCTAGCAATCAGATATTATATAAATACCAAACAAAACTAACACGTTAGTATCGTTCGATTGTTTCGTAAGTTATTTGTTACTACAATTCGGCAACCAAACCCTTTTTCGTGCCATTTGTTCGGAGGTGCCTATTCCGATCGCAACGATACATTAAGCTGGAGATTAACTGTCCCATTTGTTTAGGCTGTTACGGCTTGTTCACACTTCAGCCGATATCATTTAGTACGTATAATAATCTAAGAAAGAGAAGGGGTTTGAATGAATTAGTATGTCGAGTTGTAAGGCATAGCACATTATGAGGATTTACGTTTATTCCATTCAAAAGTATTCCCGTGTTTATTCCCTGTGGATTATGGCGTTATAGAAAATATATTATACCATATATTATCCATCCAATATCATATAATTCATTACCGCCATGCTCGTAGGCTTTGTTTTTTTTCCATAAAGTAATTATTATAGAAACTCTGCTAGTTCCTCCTGATTCGAAAATGAGAAAAAATTCCAGACTTGTATTTCATTTTCAGAGGTCCTTCAAACGAAATTTGACGTATTGAAATACAAATTACAATAGCAGTTTTCAAGGAGAAACAGGGAAATATGTAGTGATGATTTCGTCTATTTTGCCTCATATATTTTCGTATAATCAGCCCGAGGTGCAGTTGTCCCTTTTTCACGTTTTAAAGTCTTTCTTTGGGATGCGACGCGATAGCAATAGTTTTCTTAATACCAATTCTTCAAATTTGTTACCGGTTGCATATAAAATCAAAGTCACTATTGTTCATTTTTCACTAATTATCTTAATTATCAATTACTTGAAGAATTTATTTTTCTTACCCTCCAAATTTTGTCGTCCCTGGCACCAACCTTTAGTATTCCTAGTGTAAATCGAGCGTTCGATAACGATTGTTATATCTTTTTAAAATCTTCAATATGTCGTAGTTTTTAAGCAATGTTATAGAAATCTTATATATAAAAAAATCACAAAAACCGTAATTTGAGTGTGGTAGCCACCGAGTCGGGCATGATTAAAAAATGTTTTACCACTAAGCTATGATTTCCTCACGATATTTTGCTTCGCCGAAAGCTCAAGCTGATTTTTATAGTTGGGGTGGGTTTGAACCCGCGTCCATTGACGCGAAATCCAACCGACTAAGCCATCATCGCTTCAAGTATAATATTGTATTGGCAGATAAAAAGAAAAATGTAAAATATAGTAAGTTTTATTTATTCAAACTAGTAGACAGGTCCCCGATAATATTAGGGACAGGGAAGACATAGTGACTTACTGCTAAATTGCTAATGTGGTTGGTTACCCTGACGGACGTAGAATCGTATTTACTTATCCTATTGCATAATAAATCTGTGTTTTCGATGAAGGAAAACACCATCATGAAACCTTAACATATTATAACTCTGTATAATCTTCACCGGGCTAACTACCACCTTAAAGTTTTAAAATCCTAAATACGTATAAGGAAGTTCTAGTAACATAATTTGAAAGCCTAGACTAGCGTATTTACCATATTGAACCACCATAGTCAGTTATCATCAGATGAGATTTATCAAATCACTATGTTTATTAACCCCTTGAGCACTTACCTGGCGTATACGCTAGCCTTTTCATTATTTTCCTGTTGTCTCATTTTTATAGGTAATCGACATATTAAGTAAAAAAAAACATAAATCAAAAGCCACAACGGAAACATTAACACAAAAAAATTAGTGTAATGAGAAAATAATTATTAAATGAATAAATTAAAAAAAATAAACCGAAGAAATAAAACATATAATAGTTTACGTCGGTTTTTAAAAATGTTTTGTTTTCATTACTAATTTTTTTGTCAGTGTGTTTGAGAGAATTGATTGACTAAGTATTATGATAAAGTATTATGGTTAATTAATACCGCAAAACGTTAAATATGAAAATCTACAAACAAAAATCTTCATAGTAGCTATACGTAAGTAACAGTTTTAAATGATAATAAAAAAGGTCCGTGAAAATAATTTGAAATATTTCCAAGATGAAATTTTCTTTCGCTGTGTCGCCAAGAAAACCAATTTTCCTTTTAACAGCTTTCCGCAGCGGCAAGTAAAACGTCTGTCTGTGTTTTCCCCAAAATAAAACCATTAAAGATTAAGTGGAATAACTAATTACGAATGTAATTGCATTGAGATATAGTGCGATGGTATATTTAATTTTAACTTTTGGTAATTAAAGTGTGTATTATTAATTATTAGGCTGCCTCGGTGGCGGATTTGTATTACGGTACGACTGTCGTTCTGGGGTCTCAGGTTCGATCCCAGGATCGGGTCAAGTAATATTGGGTTTTTCTACTCAGTATTATCACGGAGTCTGAAATTAGTGTCCGATATGGTGACAGGCTCGCACCCTGTCACATCTGGGACGGAACTAAGCTCTGGGAAATGTGGGTGGTGTAGTTCGTTACTTCACCTCTGTCTAACCCTTCGGGAATTACAGGCGTGAGCTTATGTTATATAATGTAATTAAGGCAATGAATATTTATTGCAAATTGCGTTAAACATGAAGATTATAAATTTGTAGATATAAATTAGGCTATATTTGTGTACTAGTTTCACTCAGAATGGAGTACGGTTACTGCTCAGGGAAGCTTTAAACTAGTAATTAGTTGGACAACTTTTTTAGGTGTTATATATATAATATTATTTATGTTTTTAGGTTCACGAAGTAAGTAATTTAACTTGATTTATAGTTTAGTTCAAATATTATAAATTGATATTTTATTCATCTTTTTTATATGATAAAGGACGTGGCCAACAATATTTTAAGTTCAAATTATATTTGACCGAGTATCATGTTGTTATTGTCCTATCGTAAAACACCTGAACAACTTTATAAACAAAGTATAGATTAAGATTTCCAAAAGTATTTAAGTTGTAATTTACTAAGAATCTATATGTATACTAATAAACAAAATTGGAGTGTTTGTTTGTAATGTCAAATTTTTTGTTTTAATAAATAGGTAATTAATATTTATACGATATATATACCAAAAGTACAATTTTTAAAAATTTTGCCTGCCTGTCTTCTTGTTCCGTGTAATCTCCGGAACGGCTGAGAGGATTTTGACGAGAATTTTTTTGGTAGATAGCTGAAGTTACTACGGGTAACTTAGCGTGCTTTTGATTTTCGAAAAAGATGAGGAACCAGCGTAAAAAAAAATTACAACTCATAAAAATTGAACATAATCCGATTCGATGCAGAGATTTACGGGCAAGTATTTGAATTTATGAGAAATATTTTTACTTTACCTTAGTACTCACAACATTTTTGAAAAGTAATTAGGGTTCCGTACACAAAAAAATTAAAATTCAGTGAAGAATATATGAAAGACGGATGCAGGTGCGGGCACACAGCTATTATATAACTCGATACTGCAGTGATTTATCAAAGATTAATAGGTAATTTTATTTACCGAAGAATTCATATGTAATTTTAAAATTAAGCCCTCATAGAGAAATTTAAATAATTAATTATTATTATAAAGGCATTATTAAACTATGTTAATGAGGCAATGTATGATTTTTATGAACAAAAAAAATAATAATTTCTATGGAGTTATTGAAGAAGCTTATTTCATTAAACTAATTCAATTAGCTCGCTACGAAAATATTACTTTAAGCGTAACCAACCACCTAGCGTCTAAATCTGTAATTTACCTAAATGTCCTGACATAAAGAAAATGGTAAGAGTTAAGATAAACGCCCAATAAATTTACATAAACACCCCCTCGCTCTTTGATTAAAGTCGGGGGTTTGTTTGTGTGACTACAAAAAATTGGGTGAAAAACACAGGTGTGAAATATTCTTTTTTTACGATGTACCTATAAAAATTTTTTAGCAAATCTCTCTATCAAATTTTTCGTCAAATTCTCAAATTAGACGATGATGCAAGAATTTAATATTTCCAGCTGACATTTTTATGCAAATTGTCCATTATACAGAGTCTACTTATGAGTTTAGCGATTCGAATATATTAAAAACTACAAAAAAAGAATTCCATCTTAGTTCGCGAACTTAATACTTTTGGCACGGGTAGTATGGCGCAACTTGCTGACGTTCCAATTTTGGCTACATTAGGAATAGTTTTAAAAGAATATAAAATTAAAACTTGTATTGTTTGTTATCAATTCAGACTTCTATTGAACTACTAGTTTTAATGGAGTTCTTTCGTTTTCGGTATTGTTTTGAACTTATTTAATGTGTCGAGTATCCATAAAAATGAGACAATAGGAAAACAATGGAAAGCTGGCGTAAACGCCAGGTTAGTTCTCAAGGGGTTCTCAAGCTACATGTCAGATAAATCTATCTAATGTAATACTGATGTAATAATAGACTGAACAAAAAATTCGACTAAAATGTAACATTAGAAATAAGTTTATAAAAATTATAATAAGAATTATAAATAAACAACGATCCGACAAAGCAAAATGTAATAGAACAAGATATAAGAAATAAAATAAGGATTGTAAATTAGAAATAGCATTTAAGTAAATATAAAGATTCAACATAACCACAATGCAATAGAAACACATATAGATTAAGATTGTAAAATAGAAATAAGATGAAAAAAATAAAGGGACAAAAAAAGAGGGGAAAGCCACAAAAACAGTAAACAAAACTCGGATTACGTCTGAGATGTAGGGGACTAAATAAAAAAAATACTAGATGGTGCCCGCGGTTCCGGCCGCGTTTCACATGATTCATGCATATAACATCTCATTTATTCCTAACCTAAAAAAAAAAAACAAATTTTGTTTTTATTAGTCTTCAAAAAGTCTTTTGTTTTTTTTTAGCGGTAAAAATATACATAAAAGTTAATCGAAAGAAAATTGAAAATAAAATGAGAAAGGGTCGATGGTAAAATAAATATCTACGAAAACTTCCACGTCGAATGGTAATAGTCCCATCATGACATATTCCGTAGTTTTGAAGTGATAGTGCATCAAAGGAACCCCATTTACTTTTTATACATATAGAAGATAGATAAATAGATATTTATAGATCATAATATTAATACGTGAAGTAAAAACTTTGTACCCCTTTTTACGAAAATTGCGCAAACGGAGGAGTATGAAATTTCGCACATTTATAGTTTATATAGAGAAGGAGTGCAGAATGCATTATCAAGGCAATGTCAATGTCAGACTTGACATTTATTTACCGTGTAGACAGAATTTTGACTTTTAAGAAGGTTTTTTTTAAGCAATTAACAATAAAAAGGAAACAAAATTATTAGCGTTTTTATGAATTGTGGTCGAATTTCGGTCACAGACGAGCACTAGTAACAATAAATGTATGTATATATTTTGTCATCAAAAATTTAAAAAAATTAAAGTGGAACGTCGTGATATATGGACATGTTATGAGAAGAGAGTCAAGGTGAATTAATTAGTAATGAATATGAAAGTGGAAGAATGGAAAATTAGAGGTTGCGCATAAAAGTGTTTGTTTGCGTGAAAGAAAAAGGAGTAATTGAAGAGATGAAGGCTGATAGGGATGTATAGAAGAGGATAACATACTACGCAGACTCCAAGTGAATTGGGAACAGGGCATGAGAATGATGATTTACGCCTAATGCTGTTAATACACGTACGGACCGGACCGCGGACATGGTTCGTCGAGCAGTCAAGGTCATCAGTCATCTAAGTAGGGATGGGGAATAAGATTGTTCAAAAAGATCGAATTTTGAAATCGATTCAAAAACATCGAGGTCAAAGAGAGCAATCTTTTTTCTATTTGTTTTATTTAACTTTTTATTCATAAATAGTATTCTCCTAGTGGTCGAAATTGGATAATCATCGTTTATTGCAGAAGCTGTTTCCAATTATTCTTTATTAACAGGACTAAAGGTCATCAATAGCAACTAAACATAAAAAGAAGAATACCTAACCTACTAAGGAAAAATGACACTAAACTATTTTATTTTTGACCTATTTACAGATGATCATCATATTACAGAAAACAAAAAGGACAGTAATAATCGTCACGTTATTAGTTTGAAATATTGATCTTTTGGGCCTCGATGTTTTGTGAATTTTTCCAACTTAGATTCGAATCGATTCAAAAAACAATCTTTTTCGGAAAGGATTCCATCCCTACTTTGGGTACTGATAACATCGGCCGCACACCGTACTATGACGGCTGTCCGGTCCGTATGTCTGTTAACACCATAAACTGTTCATTCGATAATAATCAAACTCAAACTTTGGTGAGTTATAATACACCGGCGAAAAAAATCCTGACGCAAAATAAATCTATCCATTGGATCAGATCGAAATTCTGACCGAGCACAGCTTGTATTATATAGTTTGATTTGAAAAACTTTGATTGGTCAGGCGGCGACCCTCGTGTCGCAACGTGTCTCGTTCCCTAACTGGGGAGGCTCTTGACGTCACCGCCAGCGCGATACAGTGACACTGCCCATGCATTGAGCATTACACGCACAACACTACATACACACTCCTGCACATAACACGCAGGTACATAGGTCCTGTAAGGAACCTTTTTTTATGTTAAATAAAAAATGTTGGGAATAGCTAGGTTCAAACTCGCGAGAGAGTTTTACACTCAGGTGACGGCCAAACCGAGGTTCGTACCATTTTGGTAGCCCTTGTACTAGTCACCTTTTGCGGCTGAGTGCCTTCAGCACTCGCCCCCAAAGTCACGGTGAAGCTGTAAAGGCCCCTCCGGTCAACAGCGTTAGCTAGGTTCGAAATAAAAAAATCTTTGATTGGTCATATTTGATTGGTATAATTTATTTAAATCGTTTGGTAAAACTACAGCGTTCATTTACCTTGAAACTGATTCCCTGTTGTTATTTTTCTCGTAATCTCTAGGAAAAAAAGTATTAAAAAAAAGTAATAAATTAATACATTATTGCATTATTATGACTACTGTTACAAAATATGTTATTAGAATGTAAGATTGACATTACGAATGATCACTATAGTATAATTCATCCTATTACAAAACTGCAGTTATTTGCAATTTCCAGCTAAACAATCAAACAACTCAGGTTGAGATGCGATCCGCCGTCTACAGTAAATGAAATCCTATTTCATGCCGGATCTATTTACAAAAGGAAAATACTGTTACCAGGACGATTCAGTTTTTACGATGCGCTAGCGTGTGTATGAACAGATTAATAACAAAAGGGAATAAAAAGTATATCCTCCTGAAAAAGGCATTTTGTTAAAAATAAACCAGGGCATCGTATTGTGTTCAAGACAAAGGTTCATCTTCGGTTGAGTTCCTCATTCTTCTGTTTGTTTTGTTATTTTAGTTCGGTATGTTTTAGAAGAACACGGCAACAAGTTCATTAGTAGCGTAGTTAAATATACTTGTTTTTTAACTTTTTTTATTTGTACATATGGATGACATTTTGTCGAATGTATACATAAGATCAGTTCGAAAAATTAAAAACCAAATAAATAGTAAAACTATCATCATGCAATTTACATGTATTATACAAATGGAAAACGTATTGGGAGACGTTGTCTTTACAATATAAAGGGATTAATCGTTCGATTAATGTAATATAATGTAATTACATTATTATTGATGACCTTTTAAACAATAAACAAAAAACAAAACTCGCATAATTAAGCTTAATGTATTATAGGACACTCTGTTTCCTAAATATGACTATGTTTGTTAAGATTTATAATTTCATAATTGGATGTATGTATTTGAAATAAAAGGTTTGTCTGTCGATCGTTAATTGTGTTTTAAATGCCGCTAAATTTACACACTCCTTGTCCATCTCTAGTTACGGGCCCTTGACGTGCCTCGATTCCCAACTGTGGATGCTCTATAAGTGTGCGATATATATACTCTCGGTATATCGAATCAACCTTATATTATCAATTCATCTGATATCGATATAGTTCATCCGATATAAACATATAAAACAAAATTAAAAGTACACTATTTTTTTTACTTTATTTTATGTATAAATACCACTTCTAATAATGTTATATTTCAATAATAGATAATTATAACATTTTTGAGATGTGGGGGGAGGTACTGGTGGACTTGAGTAGAGTATACGATATTTCTAAAATATCGATATATTTGTTCGATATATCGCATAGTATCGATACAACGTTACGATATATCATATCGAAAAAAATATCGATATTTTTTCTAATTGGACACTCCTAGGAAAGTCTTGACTTCTCCTTCAGCTCGATACAGTGACACTGCATCTATGTTAATGTAACACGCACAACTACTGCACATTACAAATTGGTACTTTTATTTTCTTTCTTAATAACAAGTTTAGGAACTTAGCTAGGTTCAATTCCGCCACTTTGGTGTCCTTGTGCTAGTTACGTTTTTCGGCTGAGCGCTTTAAGGGCTCGCCCCAAAGATCGGTAAAGCTGTCAAAGACCTTCCAGTTAATAGCTTTAGTCAATTCGAAAAAAAAGAATATGTGCCAATCGTATTATCAGTAGATCCTTTAATAAAGTCCCGTTATGGTCTCTTCGGGAATTTCCATTTTGTGACGTTTAAATATGAAATCATTATTTGGCATTAATAATTTATATTAACAGAAATAACAATTAATAATATATTATTTATTTTCAAGAGATAAAGTTTTCGTACACATTTATACACAAAATGACTTATGTAAATATGGTTTTGACACAGGAGACGTGATATCGACTTCTCACAGAGACCATATTTACCGAAGTTAATGTGAAATGTGTGTATGTAAATATCGCCTTACAGTAAACATTTCCAGTAAACGAAAAGTGGAATACACGTGGCTTAAGAATATTTGTTCCTAAATGCTTTTTAAATTGACAGAAGTTAGCATTATTATTTCATTTAATTCTAATCCCTTGCGTTATGTTTGATTTATTCCCGGTATTTATTCCTGGGTAAACTAAGTTGTATTTTTAATGCTAGATAAATACCATTTTATCTCAACAGCATGAAACTAACTCATTTCAAGGTAATTAAATATTTCCAGTCCTAATTATTTTTCAGACCTTTTAATTATAATTTTGTTATGACATGTTTATATTTATTTATTCATATATAGACAATTTGATACGACAAAGGAAATGTTGAAATTGTTTTTATATGACTAAATGTATATAAGGCTCTATTAACAGCAAAAATAACAAATTGCAATAACTACTGCATAGTATCTTAGGTATTCATTTGTTACCAAATGTATTTGAAACTAACTGTGTGCCCGCGGCTGAACTGGCGTTTTATATGTTCTTCACTAGGTTTTTATATGGGACCCCACTTATTTTTCTTAACTTTGTTCGGTACTAAGATAAAGTAAAACTATTTTGTGCGTTGAATCGGTTTTATTCGAAATTTCATAAGTTTTAATTTTTTTTGGCGGAACCCTAATTGTTATCGTAAAACTATAGTAGCCTAAGTTACGTGGACTAACTTCAGCTATCTAACAAAAAAATCCCGTGAAAATGAGTTCAACCGTTCCGGAAATTTCCGGAACAAAACGACAGACAGACAAAAATTAAAAAAAATGTATTTTTGGTTTAGGCATCGTTTTAGGCTTTGACATTCATATGTATTTATTAAAAAAATATTAGTATTACATTACAAACAGAAACTTTAATTTTATTTATTATTCGATATAGATAAAGATATATTAAAATGTAAAAACCGAATAGCACATTAACTAAATGGAATTAAAAAAGTAAAGCGTAAAAATATGAATTAAAAGAGCCGAAGCGGGAAGTTGGCAGTATTATTGAGTCTGACAATATTTACAATATTTTGGGGTGCACTTGCGAAAATTTTAAAGTTAACGAAATATATAGCCGTGGCACTAATGTGTTTTGGAGATGTGCCAAATCGTCTCGCGTGAGATCCCAATGACCGGGCTTGTGTTTTGTTTGTGTGTGTTTTTTTGTTTATTTTTATATATATTTACGTACACTGTAGCGTCAATATTGTTTCGTTAGTTTTCAGGATTGTACTTCGTTTGCTATAAATTAAAATGTATTTCTTATGTTATGAATTTATGATTTTTAAGAGAAGTTAAGGGTCAGTCGTCTGCCCTTGTATGGCCATATGATGCCTAGGGATGAAGATTTTGTGAGACAGGAAATAGATATGAATGTGGACGGTTATATGGGAAGAGACCGACCAAAGAAACGATGGATGCATTGTGTGAAAGATGATATGTTTAAGCTGTTAATACACATACGGACCGGACCGCTGACATCCTAGCGGCCGAAGTCATTAATCGCCTAAGTAGGGGTGGGATATCTGATTTTTCAAAAATATCGTTTTTTTAATCGATTTACAAAACATCGACGTCAAAGCGATCATTCTTTTTCGACTACTTTTATTTGACTTTTAATTCACAAATAGTATTCTTCCAGTGGTCGAAATTAGACTATAATCATCATTCATTGCAAAAGCCGTTTCAATTTTTTTTTAATTAACATCATTAAAGGTCTTTAATAGCGCCAATCAAGAACGCCTAAACTAATAAGGAAAAATGATACTGAAGTGTTTTATTTTTGCCTATTTACCAATAATCATTATATTTCTATATCATAGAAAACAAAAAGAATACTCTTATAATCGATACTTTATTAGTTTGACAGATCGATATTTTGTGCCTCAATGTTTTCTGAATCGATTCATCAATTTTAGATTCGAATCAATTCAAAGATCGATCTTTTTCAGAAGGGGTTTTGGTCCCTACTTAGACGATTGATAACTTCGGTAGCCCAGCGTACGATGTCCCCGGACCGGTCCGTACGTGTGTTAACCGCTTTAGAAAGGGAGTGAATGGGAAGATGAGAGGAATGGAAGACATGTTACGCCGACCATAAATGAAAATTGGCAAGAAGATAATGATGAATTTATAAATTCAAATAATATTTCAAGCGCAAGGTTTTTTCTTTTGTGTAATAAAATATTTTTATTATCGAAATACATTTACGATGTGATTGATTTCATTTTTGTTTACTTCAATTACTAGTTGCTTAGAGTTATTAGTTGCTATTAATTATCACACGAAATGAATGAAGTGACTGCAATAGAATAAAAATCAGAATCATGTGGCAATAACGTCTCATCCTGTATCATTCCCGTTTATAACAAGACGGATAGCATTATTCTTGACTTCAAAATTTGTGAGTACGTATAGTCGTTTTTCATATCTAACATAATTCTTGAGTAACGTAATGAATTATTTTAATTAAAATTACTCCCATTGAATATGTAGTTTTTGTGTGTCAATTTAATGAAGTAGAGTGATTTCTTCTATTACAGTAATATAGTTTCAGATATCTGATTACATTGACACTACGTCTATTAATTTTGTTATATTTTACATAACATAACATACCGTTATCTCCGAAGGGTTAGGCAGAGGTGAATAGCGAACTACACCACTCACATTTCGCATTATATTTTAGTCATTGTAAAATAAGCTACTTTACAACGCGTGGAAAATAATCTTTAGTTTAGGTTGTTTTTAAAGTTTTTGTAAGCATCATCTAATTAAAAAAAATTGTGTTATGATGTACCACAGTGCTTGTCGTTGTATAAAGTGTCTGTTTATTACCAATTAACTTGGTTTGCTGTTTTGTACTGTGTGCGGTTATATTTATGGCATCATATTTTGTTCCTGGCAGGGTTATCAGTGCATCTACTTCAAGGTTGTGTTAAAGTCTTTATGATATACATACATTATTCGAAGCGGAAGATGTAAAGAATTTACGAAAGGGTTTTTTTCGATGTGATAGGAGAACGCTGTGATGTAAAATGTAGTGACCAAAACAGAGAAAGGTATGCTTAGCTGGTTCGAGCACGTCGAGAGTATCAATGACAGATTTTTTTTTTCTAACCTACCTAATGCTGTTGACTGGAAGGGCTTTTATAGTTTCACCGAAATTTGTGGGCGAGTGCTGAAGGCAAATAGAAGTGGCAATTAACCAAAAGACAACCAGAACGGTATAAATATTTGTTTATTTTTAACTAAAATTGTATGTTTTCAAATTATTCCTTAAACATCCGCTTTCGTTTTCGAATGCAATGTGAACCAAAAAGAAGGAGTTTTAGTTTACGGTTGTAAACGAAAAACTTAATTTTTTAACTATTCTATAAGGACAGCAGATAGATTTTATAAAATTTAAACGTGTTCTACACATTTTTAAACATAAATGTTTTGAATCCATGATGATTTAAAAGTTATTTTAATTTTGACGTTTAGGCTCAATCCTGTTACAAATTAAAAATTAAATTAATGTGAAATTTCAAATAAAGGAATGATAATATAATACACATAAAATGTATCCAAGTTTATATTAGCCACTAACATTTGTAATCAAGAATCCACGTTTATTATAACAGTATATATTACATTATAGACCTCAAAATAATATACGGATCCACTTAATCAGGTATTCTATCGTTCGCAGGTGATTAGCAATTAAATCCTGAGGGACGAGGGTTGTAACGTTACGATACGATTTCGTGTTCGGATTACTAAATTGGGTACTTAAATGGATTTTACAAGGTGACCTATAATTTTCAACGTTTTGATAAGTTCACTGGATTTGATTACAATAAAAAAAAACATTTAATTAATTTCATATAAGGCAATTAAACTAAGAATATAACTTTCTGAATATTGCCAAATGGATCTTTTGACAACGTGTAAGTTACGAAACTTTTTAAAATTAAAAACATAACCGGCTGTAAAAGAGTATACTATAAAATGCACTAAAAAGTAAATAAATAATTTCCTGCTTTATTAATCTACTTCTGCTAACTTCGATATATCATTTGTTTTAATACCATTTGTTCTTTTTTCGTCTTTGCCATTCACTGTTAGTGCATATGAATAAAGTATAATAATAAAAAAAAATATTCTACTCCCACTCGTTAAAATGTTGCACCTTCCATAATCAGATCAGCAAAATAAGATGGTGACTGCAATACGCAATCACTTGAACAGCTGTGGAAACAAATATATATATACAAATGAATAAGTATTCCATAGGATTTGAGGGTTTCTATTAATTTCCTGTACATCCACACCAAATTATAAATCAGTCCTCAATAGACCGAGAAATCGCGTAACAAACATACAAAAAACTTAATGTGTGCAATTCACACGTGGTAAAAGTGAAATCTTAAATAAAATGTGTCATCCACCCTGGGTTCGAACCTCCGACTTTTCAGTTGTACCGTCTATGAGACACTCGGATTAGTCACCCGGGCTAACCACGCTCTCAAAAATTTGATGAAGAAATCCGACCTCCATCAGATACATACTGTCGCTCTTTCGTTTCATGGACTTTTAAGTCACAACGATGCTAAAGAAGATTTCACTTCAAAACAATACAGACGAATTGATAAACCCCTTAATTTTTGAAGTCGGTTAGAGAGAATTCGTTTACAAAAAAAAAAACCGTGCATCGTATTAGGTACGATTTTCGTGTAAATAATTAAAGGCTATATATTTGTTTGCTCCGTTAATTAAATATCATTATTAGATTTTAGCATATTCTAAATGTATTACTCTACAAATCAAGATGCTGGAAGAATTTTAAATAAATAAAAAGTATTTAT
Organism: Samia ricini; assembly: GCA_014132275.2. Lineage (NCBI taxonomy): Eukaryota > Metazoa > Arthropoda > Insecta > Lepidoptera > Saturniidae > Samia > Samia ricini. The sequence continues at coordinate 23,990,964 of AP028168.1, forward strand.
TAAATAATACTTATTCAAATTTTGATTATAAATTATCAGGTTATTTTAAATTTAACGAACAAACAAGCAAGCACTATAATTGAAACATATGTTTTGTGTTTATACTATTTAAACAGATGATCTATCAAGAGATCAATATCTTTTCTGAGTTATTTTCTATTTTAAATCCATTTATTAACAACAATGTCTAACATTTCATATCATCCCCTTTTTCTGAGCTTTAACAATATTTCGTACAATATGCCCCTTTGAATCTTTACTCAAATAAAAAAGCTTATACACGTAATACCAACATGAAAATAAATATGACAGAAATTTTATAAGAAGGAATTTTATATGTGGCTTTAAATTTTCATTTGTGTGTCTTGTAAATATAAGAACTCATTGTTAAAATTTTCGAATTACGCGTATGATTCCAACGAACACACTCTCGGAAACTTTTCTACAGCCTTTTCAGTGGAGTAAAGTACACATGGAGAGTCGTGCCCCTTGCGCCGTAGTCGCTGCCTTTTGTAACAATGATAAGAGATTGTTTGTTCTGTATTAACATGAGTCGCTGTTTGTACAGATTCGGGTCGTGCTTCAGTACAGTAATTTTTGCGAAATCACCTCACAGAGTTTAAACGTTTGACTTGTAATGCGAGTTTGTATTTACTTTCATAATGACGGTCCGTGATTACTTTTTCAGGAATATTAATATTCCAGGGATTGTTTAAAACTTTTTTGTTTATTTGTTTGTTTTTACATCCATTGCTTTATTAGTCAGTGGAATAAAAGAGAAATATGAAAATGAACTTGCACAAATAATATGTAGGAACCTTTATCGAAAATTTGTTTGTGCAATAAAATCATAGATTTTTGGTGTTGAAATTAGCAGTGCTAGAAAAACTAAAGAAGTGATTTTAAGGTTACATAACGTTGAGTTTTTTGATGTGGGCTAAGCAGTGATAATAAAATATTTCACACGAACGAAGTTGCAGACGGTAGTTTTGTAATTTATGCTAGAATAATTAATAATATAAATAATAATGATGGTGCAACGAGAAGTGTGGCCGGATTCCGCGTCAATCCTCTCAGATTCGATCCTCACCTATCCGACTTAAAATCGGCCTGAGCTTACGGTGAAGGAAAACATCGTGCGGAAACCATAGCATGGCGGCAGTGCATTTTCTAATGATGTCCGCCTGGGTAGCTACCACCATCAAGTTTGAAAACCCGTCGCCAAATACCAATATGTGTATTCCGGCAGCATCACTTGAGAACCAGTACCTCTAGGCTTAGTGTGTTTACTTCCTGGATCACATCGTCACTCAACATTAGTTGAGATTGTGGTCAAAACACTAAGCCTATTCCGTGTAAAAAAAATTAAATAAATACTTTACAGAAAGGTTTTTACATATATTTTAGTAAATCTAGCATTTTTCTGGCCCTAAGCGTGTTTAATTTCGGATTATCTTATAATAAGTATTAAAAAAAACCCAACTTTTTTATTACCTTCAACCCTAGACAGAATATTTTTGCATGACTAAATTTTGTTTAGGCTAGAGCCAATCTACTAACCAGTTTGTAGTGACCTCTTTGGCGTCGCCATCTAAAGCGAGTAGGTCGACACGGCTACCCGCGTAATCCCGTGGATTTGCGAATATGCGGCTGACTTGAAGTGAAATATTGAAAGGTATATCTATACCTACATATCTCTCAGTTGTTTTATAGAAGTAATGATAGAGAAAAGGATATTTCTACTTTCATGTACCTATATTATTGTAATGATTTTGGTAAATTTATAATATTCTCTTCGGTTACGTTGACCTCTACATCCATATCGGTTGATGATGTTTACAATGCAAGTATTTAATTTATAATATCCACTATCAGGCCAAACAAAATACCACAAGTATGAAGATATTTAGTTTAATTTTATATCGATTTACTCTCATGCTACAGATGGTTAGACTTTATCATTAAAATCAGCCATTTTATAAATTATATCCACTACTTTTCAATTAATTTCTAGAAATATACACTTTAGTAATTCAGTATGAGTTTCGCAACAGTTTCAGTAGCCCTCAGCAAGTTAGCTATAAAAAAAGTTTCCTGTTTTTTTACAGTGATTTGATCAGAATGCATAGTATTTATCAATAAATATATTATTCACATATTTCCATTCATCCCTTCATTCAACCGAAAGACGGCCACTGCTGAACCCCCCAAAGATCTCTATAACGACCGGTCTTGCGCCACTCGCATCCAGCGGATTCCCGCGACCTTCACCAGGTCGTCCGTCCACCTTATGGGGTGCCTACCCACGCTACGTCTTCCGGTGCGAGGTACTCATTCGAGAACCCGTTGGCCCATCGGACATCGGTTCTGCGAGTAATGTGCCCAGCTCACTGCCACTTGAGCTTAACAAATCTTTGGGCATATATAGGTATAAATAATAATAATAATAATAAACTAATTTTAATTCAAGTTTGAAACCTATTGAAATTGTAACCAATAGCACCTTGTGAGTACTTAAACTTTTTACCAGGTATAAGAAACAATTGCCGCATACAATAATTAAAATTTGGCAGAATTAATTAAGTAACAACGATGATCAAAATAAAAATGCAATTCGTAATTTTTACAACATTTATCTTATCTTCTTTAACTCTTCGGATTAAAAATACTTTACTTTTGCTCTTCGGGATAATTCTGATAAAAAAAAGTTTCCTTCATTCATTTTACCTATTCAACAGAAAACAAATCTGTAAAAGTTTTCTGTTAACCAAGCAGACATTATTTATTTTTAGGTTTTCTCTTTTAGATACAATAATACCTTGTGTTTATTCATTATTATTAAACATTCATACAGATGAAGTAATTTTTTATTCATATTGTAATATTGTTCAGTGTAATATTGTGAGAGGGTTATTTACGAGTATATTTGATTTTTTTCAATGAAAATACGTCATTCAATGTACTGATTTTTATTTTGTGTTTTTTTACACTTGATTCTTAGTGCAAATAATACATAGTAATTAGAACGGGCTCGACCCCAACTATTCGGCTCTAAAATTAGCCTGAGGTTTCAGTGAAGGAAAACATCGTGAGGAAACCTTAACATGCTGGTAAGGTATTTTCTAATAATGCCCGCCTGGATAGCTAACACCCTCAAGTTTGAAAACCTGTCGCCAAATACCAATAGGTATGTTCCGTAGCTCTATATTTAGTGTGTTTACTATCCTGGACCACATCGTCACTTATCATTAGGTGAGATTTTGGTCAAAGCACTGAGCCTATAATGTGTAAAAAAAAGAACACATGCAGTTGAGAAATAATCATAATAAAAGATTAGTATCATGAAGCAACTTATGGTTTAATTAGAACCGAATTAGACCGGAAATATTATATATAAAATAAAGTTTATCGTAAAAAAATATATGTTCTTTAGTTTAAGTTTAAAAAAAAAATAGGTAATATGAAGTTACTCCCAAGAAATATAACGCAAATGATGTATAAATAATCAGTTTGTGAGAGTGAATTAAAACGAATAAGGATCCTACAAAATATGTCGCTTTAAAATGTTGTGTCTCAAGTTATTGGTCGAAGCGTTTTGACTTCGTAAGAAGTGTTCTATTTTTGTTAACGCGCACTTGCCTTATTAATTTTGTATCTACATATATCTCATTTATACTTATATTTATCTACTACCGTTTTATTTATTATATTGACCACCTTCGTTTTTCTTATTAGTAGTTTATTTTTTGCAATCATACAGTATTATACTAACCTGGACTTCAGATTGTATAACAGTAATAAAGAATTTCATTATCTTTCATATGTGAATGGTGCCGACTTTAAAATTACAAAATAATTTCTGATTAACTAAATCAAAATACCTATTACTTTGTGGTAAGCAAATTTATTTTTTACTTTTTAGTTTCCTGTTTGAAGTCGGTTTCTTTTGCGTAACGAAAACCTGGGAGAGAAGATCAGATGATAAGTTTTTCGTCTACTGTTTAGATTAGAAGTAGACAATAATTATTTAGAAATTAAAGATGAGAAGTCTAAGATAAGTTTCTACATCTGTGTACTTACTAAATTAAAAGTACTCTATTGTAACAATCGTTTCAACAGTAAAATATATAAAACTACCAATGCTTAGACTATCGAAACCTTTATAAAATAGATTAAAATTCTCATTAAATATATCATATTAACTGAATGAATTGACAACGAGTTGTGTCATTCAAAAGGGGAAGATTGCTATAATGACTACGGTTGGCAGGCGGGTTTGCAAACCCGCCAGGGGTTGGCGATCGAAATCAGGTGTTTGTAGTACTCAGAGGGTGCTGCTGCCCATTCCCTGGTTTATATCTCTTGGTCACTTTTTACGACACCCACGGGATTTATTGTTAACTGGAACCACACGGTTAGATGATAATGTTATGCATGTATGAATTATTATAAGATACACCAAAAAACTTCATGCTGATTTGAAAATCGAAAACTTATGAAGATAAATTTTAACATTTTTAGTTACACAAATTTATAAAAAACTCGGAAATCGTTTTTAACTCATACGGTTAACCTCACGAGAGATTTTCCAGAATACAAAATGCGGGGCCAGACAAGACGGCTCGTCAACACGCTCCCTCGGTCCGGTCGAGGTATTTTTAAATTAAGCCAAAATAAATGTTACATTTTTATGAAATTGTTTATTTCCGGTTAAACCTTACATAAAAGTTTTATGTTTGTTTTCATTAATCGATCCATTATGGAATGTAAATATTTAAACAATGGTTTGATGTAAATAGGTAGGTATATAGTAACAAAATAAACTACTTTTATACAGTACAAGATCAGTGCATTGACCACAAGTTTGTTTAATTTTAGGAGATCACATGATCCAGGATGGTGTACATATCAGTCTGGCTCCCGAGTGTTGCCGCCGAAAGACACATATAGGTGCTTGACGATAGATTTTGAAACTTGAAGGAGATACATAGTCATACGGACATTATTAAAAATACTCCACCACCGTGCTTTAGTTTCAACACAATGTTTTCCTTTACCGAAAACTAAGTTTCATTCATGGTATTATTGTTCTGAATGGGGCTATGCTAGCTAGAACAGATCTGAATCACTACCTAAATATATTTATTCTGATCGCTCCACACTACTAAAGCTGTCTGATGTTTGGATATACTGTAGAATCTTTTCTGCAGAAAGCGTTTCTACATCCTTCGGGAGCAACACATGCTTACTCAGAAATCGGTTGCGTATATGTTAGGTTTCTTTTTAAAATTTCACAGTACCTGCACTCTCTTGTATTCTGGACACAAATGTTATGCGTGTGTTTGCTCAAATAGAGTCCAGTTAGTGTTCTCACTAATACTCAGGTATGATGACAATCATTCTAAAATATTATCATATCATATAGGTGGATTCGAATTTATATCCATCACGCTGAACTTGATCATACAATCGCTAAACCCTCATCGCTTCATAAGTCATCGTCTCATAAAGAAATGTTATCAAAGCAAATTGGTTTTATTGTGAATTTTCAATATAAAAAATGTAGGCATTTGTAATGGCTACATGTTTTTATATTTAAAAATAAATCTAAATTTATATCAATTTAGAATGTGTTGAAATATGTAATTTTACTATAACATGAAAACAATAATAAAACAGAAGACTCGCGTTTACTCTTAACAAAAACTCTTTACAAATAATAAATGTAAATTAAAAAATTGCAAATATTTAACAAAACATTTTAAATTTATATGTATCTAATCGAATTAAGCGAGATTCTGAAGCAAAAAAAAAAAAAAAACACTCCATGACAATTTCGTTTGCGTCAAACCAATTTACAGGGATGGTGTAAATATAAACAAAGACACGGAGATGAGAATTTATTTATTGCTAGGAAACCCAACAGCATACATAAATATATAGAATAACACAGATTGTTGAGTAATTAAAGCCAAGACAGGGTTCCACATAATACTTCATAGTGGTATATAATTATAATATTAATACGAGTTACAGAAAAAAAAAAAAAAAAAAAAAAAGCGCAATATTGTCTGACGCTGACGCTGTGATGCTTGTATGTGTTGTGTGTGTGTGAGTGTCGTGTCTTTTAATGTGTAAGCAAGTGATTGAGTTTGACGACTTGTCTATGTTATATGACATATATTAATAATTGATTTAGATATTTCCGCGATTTAATTTTATGATTTCGCTTTGAAATTATTTTTTTGTGTGTCGAAATATATGAGCGAGTAATACGACATAGTACCGAATTCTGAGCACATTTGGTTTTAGCGTGTGAGACGACTAGCAACGGTGTCTTGCGTGTACGATATGTTGGTATTTCTGTCAAAATAATATTATTCAATATTTTAAGATATTTTAAATTTTACTTTTTGTTTCGCAAGAAATACACGTGTAGTCATATACACAAGTCAATATATTAATTTCTTGAATTAAGAAGATAATTTGTATTTTCTATTTTAAAAATCAACTAATTGTCTAATGACGTCCTATACATGACTTTTTTAAATTAATTTATTATACTATTATATTTATAAATAATTTGAGATATATTTCTTTGTTTATTCCGCTTGATTTAAATTTTCAAACGGAATTGGTAAAGAAATACAAATATAAAATATTTACATTGGATTTCCTTAAACTAACGCATTTATCAATCAATTACCAACTCTGTACATATGTATGTCATATTACTGTTTATTTTAGTACCATAAAATTATAAAACGTAAATGTACTCTTAGTAAATAATCTTTAACACATTTCTTTCCTAATTCCGTTTGAAAATTGCTATCAGACGGAATTGATAAAGTAATAGAGAATAGATAGATAGATATTCAAATAGAATTACTTACACTGAATTTTCACAAAATAACGCTCTCATTTTTCACCGATTGTACTACTGTTTACAATTGTGTTTTATTTTAGTGCCATACAATCATAAAAGTAGGTACGTGACAAACAAGAGATATTGAAATATACTGAATAAAAAGTTTTGAATTTCCGAGTGCAAAAGTCGGGATCTTGTGCCCACTTTCGGCGAGAGTTTGTCACTCATTTGAATAACAAGGGAAACCTTTTTTCTCTCCAGCCTCGTCTTTCACGGCCTCTACTACTATATAAAATATGGCATAATTTCTCGGCACACGTCGACCTATTTATAAATGAGTTTGATTCGATTGCCTCGATTCTTTGAGGTATTTATCTTTGTATGTATGTATAATTTATACATATAACTGTAAACGAATAAAAACTGTACCTATGTTAAATAATTTACCCGCATAGTTCCCGTTCCCGTGGTATTTTCGGAATAAAAACTATCCTATGTCACTCCCTGGATTCCAAAGTATCTCGATATCAAATTTCATCTAAGTCGGTCCAATAGTATTTAAGTTTATTCGTTACATACAAAAATACAAATCTTTCCTCTTTATAATATTAGTATACATGAACAAACTCTGGACATAGAGTAATAACGCTAAGAGTGATAGTTTCATACAAAAACTAGCTTCATATTGAAAGCAAAAATTTATATGTGTGTAGATGACAGGGAATCACGTAATGAAAGGGATACGTGGCATTTTAGGACCAACGTAAAAGTATTTCAAATCACTCCGCGTGTGACTACTGCCGTTCTGAGTGTTTTACTTCTATGGTCATATGCATGATCAGTATAATATCGACGCTGCGAATATGTATCTATATTTTATTGTAATTGTTGTTATATAAACACGACATTAATAAAAATGTGCGAATTCATTCATTCAACATTTGTAACCTATAAATTTCTAATTAACTTGTATTTTACAAACACAAAGTCTCATCAAAATCAGTCAAGCCGTTTTCACGTTATATTCAAAAATACAGGCAGACAAAAATGTTTAAACTTCTCGCTTCAAAAAAGCTTCAGTTTTATTATTAGTATTGATAATATAAAACTTTTATTATTCAAATTTCTCAAACATTAATTCATTTTTTTTATTTTTGCAACGACTCTTATTACACAATTTTATTAGAACAATAAATTATATAAATTACAAAGAATCATGTAGTAGATAAACTAAAATTAGATGAATGACGAAATACGATTAAATAATTTAAAAAAAATCAAACGTAAACAATATACACAAACCCTTTTCTAACTTTACTACGGAAACTATGCAGCAATTGAAATAGAAATTACTTACGCTTCCCTATTTGAACCGGACTGTTATTTTTGACCCGCGTCACGTATGAAAGACGCCGGCTAAGTGGCGACCGTGGCGAATATATTATCAAACAAATCTAATCTCCGTTTAATCTGCGAGTCCGAGCCTCGGGAGGTCGCAATTTAGTTGTCAAAGGGCGTCCGCCGCGGCCGGCGCTTGCAAATTGCTGCCTCGATAACAGACCACAGATGTGATGAACATACAGAATTACGTTTTTAATGAAAAACTTTCATACTACCAACTGTGATGTTACCCATTGAAATGGAATATCAACGTTTACACTGTTTTGTTATGTCAATGTAACGTACGTTACATATTTATTTGTTTTGTCTAAAATATTTTCTTTATTTATACAAAATTACAGTTCATTAATTCAATTCAATTCAGTTCAATTAAAATTAGCATACCTTAATCTTCTATCCCTTTTACGTTGTGAATGAAAGAATGTTGTAGAATCAAGTACGTTTAAATTGGTACTAAATTGGTACTCAGAAAACAATACATAAATAAAATCTAAATTTAAGCTCAAGTGAATTAGAAAGCTAAATAGTAAATTAATAACTAAAAACATCAACATTAGAAAAATGTTATTGTTTATAATGGATGTTATAAAGAAGGAGTTAAAGGACCCACCATTCACATAATTCCCGCCTCAGCACATATTTTGATTGTAAGACCTTTGTGAGTGGAAATAGGAAGAAGATGAAGGATATAAGAAACCAGAAACTAGTCCATAAATTAATTAAAGCTATGAATCTATTGATTCAATCTGATGAATAGAAATAGGAGACGTAGTACAAGACAACCGTAACCTTCAGTGAGTTATCGAAAGCTCCAAAAAGACAAAGTCAGCCGTAGAGATAAATTGAACTTGCTTTGATCCAGACCTCCCCGCAATAAGAGCTAAGCTATAGAGATTTCGGGACAGTTGGAGAAGGGACTCAGCCCAAAACTCAATCCCTTTGTTAGAGCCGCTACCTCAGTACGGATCGACGGAAATAGATATTGTGAAGACTAGTCGCGCCTTAACCAGTATAATGAGATGGTCGATAGCCAAGGCAGCCTGTACTTAGTCCGCGCTAAAACACCCATCAGATAAAATATTTTGTAGCCTTTAATTGGTAGGCAACAATCAAGAATTTATGAATAGGAGATTAACCAAGGCAGCCTGAACTCAGTCTGCGCTAAAACATCTACCAGATAAAATATTTAGAGGCCTTTTAAGTGGTAGGCAACAACCAAGAATTTATGAATAGGAGATTAACCAAGGCAGCCTGAACTCAATCTGCGCTAAAACACCCATCAACACATTTCATACTACCCTTGAAGACATTCAACTAATTTTGAAAATGATGTGTATGGGTTTTTATTGTGGGACCGGTGATTACATGAATTAATAATTAGTATTTTAACGTGTTTCGTTTGTATCAGGGCCGTGATAATTTGAGAGCTTCCTTTGCATGTTAGCAGAAATTTGCAAAAAGTAATCTAGAATCTTTACCTTCCACTTGGAATTTGCAACAGTTAGTTTTTTTATACAACAAATTATAATACAGAATTCGTTCAGGACCAGCTGCGCCACTGGTATGAAAGAATGAGATAGATAACACTGTAATCAACATTTTATCTCTTTTCTACCTTTAGAGAATGTTATAACACTATATTACAAATACTAAAACAATAAGCGCTTATCTATAAATAAATTGTGGTATAAAGAGACCCCAAATCAGTACAAAAGCGGTGTACGAATAATGCTTGTAATATCAACGTATTGTGCGATAATGTTCATAATAAAATATAGTTATAGGAATCCGTGTAATGCTTGTTGCGTACATTCGCGGTACGGCAAACAATTGTATCACACCTTTTCAAGTTTTCCAATTAAGAGTTACAAGCGTACTTGGTAGGATTTAACTTGTAAGGTTTCCCGAGATAACGCCAACATCTGTGACCCGACGTACCGAAGTTTCTTATAAGACAACAATATTAAAGTGAATTGAATCCACGAGTGTGGAGATAAGATAGGCGGTAACACGCCTGAATGTTCTTACAATGTTATTTATATTATCTGATCCTTTTAAAATTATTTTACAAATAGGTATAATATATTAATATATACTTGTATGTCCAAATTTGCGAAATATGTATTTGTTGATCAATCCATCCATTCAACAGAAAGACGTTCACTGCTGGACATAGGTCTCCCCCAAAGATCTCCGCGACGACCGGTCATGCACCACAAGCATCCAGCGAATTCCTGCGACTTTAACCAGGTCGTCGGCCCACTTTGTGGAGGGCCTATCCACGCTACGTCTTGCGGTGAGTGGTAGCCATTCGAGAACTCGTTGGCCCCATCGGGAATCGGTTCTGCGAGCAATGTGCCCAGCCCACTGTCACTTAAGTTTAGCAATTCTTCGGGCAATATCGGTTACTTTGGTTTTTTCTGCGGGTCTCTTCATTCATGATTCTGTCACGCAGTGAAACTCCAAGCATAGCCCTTTCCATTTCCCTTTGAGCGTATTTGAGCTTTTTTATTTGACCCATTGTGAGCGACCACGTCTCAGTGCCGTATGTCATCACTGGCAACACACATTGGTCGAAGACTTTCGTCTTGAGACACTGCGGTATTTCAGACGAGAAGATTCTGCGTAGCTTCCCGAATGCGGTCCAGCCGAATTGGATTCAACCATTAACCTCTTTCTCAAAGTTAGATCTACCTAACTAGACTTTGTTGACTAAAATGATACAATTATTAAACGTTAGAGAGTCTTTCAAATTAATACACAATATGCATTTTTTTCTACCTTAATTTTAAGTAAGTCCAGTAGTGGATATAGGTCTTCCCCAAAGAACTTCGCAACGACCGGTTTTACGCCAATCGCACTCCCGCACACCCGCATTCCCGCGATATTCTCCAGGTCTTCGGTTTATCGTGTTAGGGGCCTTTAAATGCTGCGTTTTCTGGTATCAAGTCGCATGGGTACATACAAATATATATTTTTATTGTTTATAATTTGTTACTTCATTAGTTTTTTTTTAATCTAGTGAAGTTTTGATACAACATTGTATAACTTAATAAGAAATTAGATATTTAAGTAAACAAAAAAAACCTTCAATAACTTGAAAGAAAATTTTTCGTTTGTTTGGCCTCAAAGTTAGTGAATCGATGATCTGAAAAGGCGTTTGTTTTCATTCGAGGTACTGATATTATTTGCCTTATTTTCCTTAAGAAATGGATTTTTACCGACTCACTCAACGGAGTAAAATCTTTTGTTTAACTTCCTTTGCTCGCTTTATCTAAATTACCGGCGTTAGTTTTCATTAAAGAGTTTAGCTCACAAAATCTTGTTTACTTATTTATTCTAGAATAAATTTTAGCTTAATCATATTTAGCATAATTGGAACCTATTTTGCAATATTTTCAGATAGTTATTTAAGTATAGGAATTGTGTAACAAAAAAAAACCTTGTTAGTCTTTAAAAGCATAAGACATCTCAGAAAATTAGAATTAGAATTTAAAATAGTTTGTAACACTAAGAATTGTTTATCATCATCCTCCTTGACGTATCATTAGCAAATATTAGCTAGATTCAGTTATGAGTTCGTCGTAGATACCTGGAAAAGGCAAATTTGGTTTTAAAAGTTCTATTGCAGGGCGCACAGTATAATAACACGTAACTGTCATATTTGTACGTAAAGGCTTCGGACAGATTCAACGATAAGGCGTTTCGAAAAGATATCCTACTATTGCATTTTGTCGAAGTTATTATAGCCTTCTCAATAGAGCTGGCTAATACTTGTCTCTGTTTTGGAACCCTCGCATGAGATGGAGCATGCGGAAAGATAATGTTATAAGACGTCCCTGTTAAACAGAAACTGGCTCCTAAATGTGTGTTTTCTCGTCTTTAGTTCTAAGTAGGAAACGGCTTCAAATAGTCTAGAATTCTGGAAACTAAATAACGCTTAAGAAGAGTGGCATCGAATGAATGAATCTTCAATTTTTATTTCATATCCTATTTTTTATCGTTATATATTATAAAAATAACATATCTCTGTCTCGTGTCGGATAGCTTATACTTATAAACTCTTTACCATTAATTTTTGAGTACTATTTTGTGATAAAAACACGGAACGAATATTGAGTTACGTATTATATTCTAATAATACCTACATCGATTATAATTACTCTTTTTATTTTTAATTACTTATCGGAATTAATAGATGCAGTTAAACAAAATTATATCTTCATGATTACGCCCCGCGTCATATTTTACATCGCTAATAAATCTTTATGTGATAGGACTGCCGGCTTCCTTCTAGATGCTTCAGTGGAATCATGTTAAGTCAACATAAAAACAGTTGCGGCTTACTAACTGAATCTTGAAATAGCGTTTTGGGCCGGGGTCAAGGTTTCCAAGGTTTCAGACTCTTCCTAACATTGACTCTGAAGTCTATCTAGCCTTTCGAATTTCTAGTAGTGTTTGTTTCATATGACAGCATGATGATGAATACATAAAAATCATTGGTCTCAAAAGGTTTTTGCAAAAAAATATCCTAAATTGCAAATGAAACAAATTACACGTGACTCTTTTGTTTCAACATAAAACAATTGAAATTCAAATTTCGAAGCACGGTGAGATGATTGCAACTCTGGGGGAGGTTATAAAAATTGTTATGTTTTTGTTATTTTCTCATTTTATATTTTCAACATTTGTAACAAATGTGCAATCGATTGTGTTCACGTGTGAATAAGCAATAAGCTGCTTTATTGAATCGGCTGATGAAAACAAGATTTAAAATGGTCGGCTACGAATAATCCGTAAATCGGGTTCTGTTTCCAAGCGTCTTGTTTTTAATACATGTATAGTATTAATTTCAAATTTATGGTTGTTAAAAGTAAAATTATTTAGAAAAATAAAGTAAGTATTTTTTATTTATTTATATCAAATTAGTGAATATATTATATAAATCACTGATAACGTAGCTTTCTACAAGTGAAAGAATTAAAATTAAAATTGGTTAATTCTTTTTTTAAGTTTATTCACAATCTATACTAATAATAAATGACGTGTCTGTACATTTTCGATTTTCGTAAAAAAAAAAAATTGTAAATGGCTAAAAATAGGTGATTAAATACATTTATATAATTTTTTGAAATGTCTGCCTCTCTGTCTGTCTGTGCAAGTATCAATTAGAAAGTTCTAAGCATATATTAAAAAGTCATATAATTTTAAAGCATATTCCGGGGTTACATCAAAAGTTTATTTCGTTAAAATTGGTATACTCTATCAAAAATTATAGTAATTTTAATGACACGCGGCGTCTTTAGTATGAAAGAAGAGTTTGTAAATAAATGCGTTTTAGTCTTATTCGAGAACATAAAAACGATGAATTGATTAAAATTGAAAAACAAAAATGATATAATATAAAATATATTTATAGTATAAACAGTATATAAATAAAAAATATCTAACACATAGTAAACGAAAAAACAATATTTTCATATTTTCATACAATATCTAAGCAACTTAGCCGTTGTATTGAGGAGCCATTTTATGGAAGTAGTGAACTGAATTTCATTATTAATATCAATAGGTAAATATGTTCGGGAACATTATTTGATTTAATTCTAGTATAATTAGACGGTACATGTTTTTTTTATTTTTGATGACATGGGATATATAAAGAGATAAACTTGATTTTATTGCTTACTAGCTGTGCCCGCGACTTCGCTCGCATGGAATTCAGGCGTCTCGTCTCGTCTCATGAAAAGTACCCTATATATAATATAGCTATCTGACAGTGAAAGAATTCCCAAAATAGAATCAGTGGTACCGGAGATTACATACAAACTCACAAACTTTACCTCTTTATAATAATGTTATAGATGTTCTTACGCATACACTTCATTATTATGGTAATTATTATATCACTGTATTATATATGTAATTATATAATTATATGTATTATATAATTATATAAGGTTATTAATTTTAATTACTAATTACTAATTTTATATTGATAATAAACCCTACTTATCTTTTTTAATTATGCTTGGATAGTAAAAATATTAGTATATAAAAAAATGTAACATTAGAAATAAAGCCATAATTCATTAATACTTCAGCGATGGTATAGGATATAGCCCCGGGGAGGTTGTTAGGTGTTCAAATAAATTCCGACGGAGGCTCGCCCGGCTCCATGCACTGATTTATTGCCTATGCTTGAACCCAATGCCCTCATTATACTTTCACGCAATATTTCAGTAAGCAAAAGTGATTTTATTATCGTATTGTATAATTTATAGTTACAATATTTCAAGAATATACCTACTGTATGAACACCTCTCTGTGCTTCCGCTATTTGTAAATAAAAAATGATAAATATTCTATTTATAACAAAGGAACCAGATCGAGTTTCTTCCCGGCTCTTTTCGACTGGGTTGTTTTCCGAACCGGTGGTAGTGTTATAACGTTCACGCCTTCTTAGAGCCTAAATTGAAAAAAGATTTATTTATCTTTGATTTTGAATACTTTACTCGTAAACATATTTTATATAAATATATTTTTAATATACATGTACTTAAGTATGGAATTCGTTCGTATTCTCTAGGAGAGTTGTAAATTTTCATGATTTATTTGTAGGAACGGATTTGTCTGTAAGCGTTAGTTGTATCGGTAAATATCATTTCGGTAAAAGTTAGGTGAAAATGTATATTTTTAATGAAATATAATTGTAATTTTGCTTAGGAATATGACATGACACTTTTTTCAACAGTCGTAAAAGCAATTGTTTTGCCATAGTAATTTTAAATTATATTGCGGATCAAATTCATTAGTCAAATCAGTTGGTTAAATCCTCTTCTGTATATCAAACTCGACTATTTCCTAACTTTAATTCCTTTTTTTCAATAAATGTATGTATATTTAATTATGTTACACTGCATAAAATTACCTTTTAATCTTGATGAAATAAAAAAATAAGCAAAACTAGTTACAATAATCTGTTTTTGATAAACAATTCGCCACGATAAAAACTTTATTCAGCATATAATTTTTGACATTGACCGACACAGTTACTGACATTAAAATAGATATTGACGTATAGATAATTTAAAAGAGGTTGAAACCTCAAGCTTCTGGACTACGAAGGAAAGAAATCGCTCCGGACACTGCATTTTTCCGTAAATGAGAATTCTTATCTCTGAGATTGGAGTTAAGGAATCTAACAGTATTATCGACCCAAACATACATTCAAAAGTTGTAAGAACATTTATTCGCTAGTTTTTTTCTCCTTAATAGGTTCATAATTACATACTGTTATCCGTCCGCTTCTCTAAGCGTAAATAAACGTTGATAGAACCCAGCGAAGCTATTAAGAATTTTAAAAGATATTATATATTCATTTTCTTTATAAATCTGTTCTAAATAAGTCTTCATAATGATAATAATGTATGTATAAGTCTTAAATAAGGTGGACCGACGGCCTGGTTAAGGTCGCGGTAATACGTTGGATGCGGGTGTCGCGAGATCGGTCATTATGGAGTACTTTGAGGGAGTCCAGCAGTGGACGTTTTTTGGTTGATGATGATGACGTATTTTCAATGAAGATTAAAATCTATACAGTTTTATTTCTTCTGAAACTCAGAAATAGAAACTTATCTGTATCTGACATTGACTAACACTGCAATTCAGTGTGAAGATTAATTAAAATTGCGATTGGAGTGATAATTGATGTTTTTTTTTTTGTATTACTGCAAATTACACTTTGAATTGAGACATATACTATTATTTGTCGACAAATTAAAATAATAAAAATGTAAACGAATTCATAATTATCTATACTAATGAATAAAATTGAAGTGCCTGTTTGTAATGTAAAAAATTTTTTTTTTAATTTTTGTCTGTCTGTTTGTTCCGGGAAATCTCCGGAACGGCTGGACGGATTTGGACGGGATTTTTTTTGGTAGATAGCTGAAGTTACTCTGGGTAACTTAGGGTAATTTTAATTATAGAATATAATTAGGGTTCCGCGTAAAAAAATAAAACTCATAAAAATTTGAATGAAATCCCATTCAATGCATAATTTTACGGGCAAGTGCTGGAATTTGTGAGAAATATTTTTGACTTTATTCCAAAAAAAAAAATTCGGGATACCGTATAAAAAAAAATAAAAACGCAGTGAAGAATATATGATACGCGGGCGCAACCAAGGGAACACAGCTAGTCTTCAGTATAATCAGATATATTAATTCTGCCTTGTTCGTGTTATTTGTGTAGTCCTTAATTATTCCACGATGTTAGTTTTTTAATTCATATAAAACTGAAAACAATGATAATATTATTTTTCATATAAAATATATATTATATACGGCAAAAGCTTACGGGTAAGGAACAGTATGAGAAAGTATTATCATCCATCATTTTTAAATTCAATGATACTTCCTAGACTTGGTATGAGAATAAATAATAAAATCCAATGCGAAGGGAATGATTAATAACTTAAGAACTCCTAGGGATTCTTAGCAAGATACTGGTGAACGGGAAAAACGTGCTTTATATAGTGACATATTAAAATAGGAGTTACATTATTATAATGGAATATTATAGTATTTTGATGTAAACAAAAAGATATCAGTTCAATTTACAATAGTTGTTTGAATTTTACACACATTTCATGGAAGAAAATTCTAACCCGAATCTTTAGTTTAAGTGTGGATTTTTGTATAATCAGTAGTGAAGTGAAATAATTAAAAAAAATCTTATTAGAAGCTCAATCTATGTAAGACTTTTCTTCTAGATATTTCTATATATATTTGCCTGCGTTTTATATATTGTATGTTATAAATATCGTAACGCCTCGAAAATTTATCTTTTATGCAATATTAGGTTATTTTTTTTTATATACCGTTTTATATATTAGATCTATAACAATGTGCATATGTGTTAATGATATATATAGACTAAGTATATATGAGTTAAATTTTACAATTTAGTTTTTTTTATTGTAATTTGTCATTTTTGCAAAGTTTTTTTTTTTTTACACACTGATAATCCGTGACTCGCTCTGGGCTTCAGCTGAAAATCAGCGCTGAGTATCTCTTGGTACTTCAGCATATGCTGAGCTGGAGACCCTTTCATCTAATGAGATTTTGGTTGGTGGGTGACTCATAGTTACCCTTTTATGTGATTTTTTTGGTATAATTTTTTCATTATTATTTTATTTTTTCTATTTTTTCAGTATGTGCTTTGTATCTCATTTGTGAATAAAGATTTTCTTTCTTTCTTTCTTTGAAGTGCCGGGCGTTTGAAGCGATGATCGCGCATAGAATAGTGCGGCTAGATTCCGCGTCAATCGATGCAGGTGCGATCCTATCCGACTCTAAAATCGACCTGAGTTTTCGGTGAAGGAAAACATCGTGAGGAAACCATAGCATGGTAGTAGGGCATTTTCTAATGATGCCCGCCTGGGTAGCTACCACCCTCAGTTTTGAAAACCTCTCACCAAATACCAATAGGTGTGTTCTGGCAGCATCACTTGAGATCTAGTACCTCTAGGCTTAGTGTGTTTACCATCCTGGACCACATCGTCCCTTAACATCAGGTGAGATTGAGGTCAAAGCAATGAGTCCATTTCGTGTAGAAAAAAGAGTTGCATAAGACGTGCTCCGATCTCCATCTGGGGAAGCTTTTGCAGCCGCTGTCAGCGCGATACATTGATATTGCATGCACAAGCATCACACGCATCATACTGCACACACATACTTACACACTACATGCAGGGTACATAGGTTCTGGAAGGGACCTTTTTTACTTTACAGGTTTACTAACCGTTCGCTTAGCTAGGGCAAATTCCGCGGAATTTTATCACGGGTAGCAGCTCAAGCCGAGGTTCGTACCATTTTGGTGCCCATGCGCTGAGTACCATTTTAAGGCTGAGCGCCTTAAGCGCTAGCCTCAAAGTCTGTGAAGCTGTCAAGGCCTTTCTGGTCAATAGCATTTAATTAGTTAAAAAACAAGTAGTGAAGGAAGAAATTAAGAAACCTACAAATCGATACTAATAAATAAAATTAATTGTCTGTCTGTATGCCTGTTTGTAATGGCTCATCGCCAGAAAGGCGGGACCGATTTGACGGAACTTTTTTTGGTAGATAGTTGAAGTTACTCCTGGTAACTTTGGGTAGTTTTAATTTTCGAAAATAATTAGGGTTCCGCGTAAAAAAAATAAAACTCAGAACATTTGAATAAAATCCGATACAATGCACAGTTTCACGGGCAAGTACTATAATTTATGAGAAATATTTTTACTTTATCCTAGTACTAATTTCTTTTTGGAAAATAAGTTTACGGTTTCGTATTAAAAAATTAAAAAACACAGTGAAGAATATATGAAACGCGGGAACAGCCGAGGGCGGGACAGCTAGTTATAAAGTATAAGCGACCCGCTCCGGCTTCGCACAGGTACTTAAAGATGTTTAATTAAAAGTAAATATAAGTAAGCCTATGATTATGATTTATCTCTTTGTGTACCTAATAGTATAATGTACAAAAAAAAAACAGTACAGAAAAAAACCTAACATACAAAATGAGAGAAATGAGAATCATCATCATCATCAGTTGAGCATCGGCCATTGCGGAGCATAAGCCTCTCTCCTTGTACGCCACTAGTTACGGTCCTGAGCTAGCCTTATCCAGGTTTGACCCGTGGTTGTTACGATATAGTCCACCCAACGGGCTGGTGGCTGCCCGATTTCCTTTTTATAGCCACGTGGCTACCATTCTGTCAACGTTTTAGTCCACCTGCCATCACTCTGTTTAACAATATGTCCTCCCCAACCCCGTTTTAGTTTCGTAAATATCTTACTAATGTCTCAGAGCTTAGTGCGACTTCGGTTCGCGACAATTCTCATTCGATCTTGTAATCTAATACCGAGCATGACACGCTCAATGGCTCTCTGTGCACAGCATGAAATGTGAGCGTCCATGTCTCGATTCCCAACATCATGGTGTGGCAAGACACATTGATTGTAGAGACGTGTCTTCATGGAGTGGAACATTAATGAAACATTCATTTTAAGCATCTGACAGTGTTCTGGTAGCAGGTTTGCCTCTGTTAAAATTTGTCTATGTTTGTCGTTTAAATATTTAACTTGATCTGTGATGCCCAGTGCTAGCTTTTATATAGATTGTATATGGGGTTTTTATTTTTCTATGATTGTTCTATGTCGATCATAGGTATCTCAGAAGGTGCGCGACTGTATTAAATTTCCAACTTCCCACATCCAATCACTTCGTGTGTCATCACTCCATTTAGTTTGAGATTGTTCTACAATACTTTTGTCGAGACGCAATCTCATTCCAAGAACTTTTCTACTTTAAGGGTTATTGGTTCCACGATGACTGGTCTGCTTGCTTACTCGACTCATAATGGTTCTTTTAGTTCTTTATTTAGACTAATATGTTGAAATTGAAGCGCAGACTGTTTCGAAACATATATCTATAATGGAAGATAACAGAACCCTTTTTTTTTCGTAAGAAATGCATTTATGCATACTCCCTGCCATCTTTAATCCGGAAGGTAAAATCTTCCATATTAGGGATGCCAGGAAGGTATGTGGAACTGGCCCGGCGTGAAGCGCCAGGAATGCCCACTAAACCCACGATATCAACGGCTGCTTTCTAGGGAGCGACACGAAGACAACAGAACAATAGCGCGATGTAGAATCGTTCAGAGAAAATAAATTGTCGTTAATATATAGAACTGATGTGTCTGTTTGTAACATCAAAATAACATTTTTTTACATATGAATGCATATACGATACCTATACCAAAAAAATCGTTTTACATTTTTTTGTCTGTCTGTTTGTTCCGGCTAATCTCCGGAACGGATGGACTGATTTAAACGAGATTTTTTTGTTAGATAACTGAAGTTACTCCGCGAAGTCTTTTTGAAAATAATTAGGGTTCAGCGTAAAAAATTAAAACTCATAAAAATTGTTATAAATTTCGATACAATACAAATACAAATACAATACAAATTTGAGAGAAATATCTTTACTTAATGTTAGTAGCAAACAAAATTTAAAAAATAATTGGGATTCCGTATGAAAAAAAGAATAAAAAGTAAATATTACGCAGTGAAAAATATATGAAATGCGGGCGCAGCCGTGAACACATAGCTAGTAATTTAATAAAATTACAATATTCAAGGTGATAACCCTCTTTAACTGACTCAATTAGTGATTATTAATTTAAATGCGTCTAATCGTCAGTGTGTCTACTTTGCGACACCAAACACCATACATAAAATTGGTATTAGTCGCTCTTTGGTAATGGTAGCTTTTTATTCGAAAAGGACGGCTCTCTTTCGCAAAGGAACATTCTTCCACCAGCTACGATCCTGGCACACGTCTTTCGCTTCTTCTACTTCCATGAGTGTTTTCATACACGTTCTTCGGCTACGGGTACTTGACCTGGCTTTCCTTTAAAACGCCTTCGATCTGGTCGAAACATGTTCGAAACCTTACCGGTTTGCTCGATTATCCTCGCCTTGCAAATTTGTTTCACAAATCTTTTTTTCATCCATCCTCTAAACGTGTCCAAAGTAATTAAGCATTGCTTTCTCTGTCTTTGTCACTACATACTCTACCATATTCCCTTAATACATTATTTTTTAGTAAAACTAAAAAGTTTTTATTTTATATTAGTATTATTCTCTACGTGTCTACGATTTTAAACGGCTAGAATATATTATAAGTCGTTGGATATTCAAATTTTAGCTATCTACGTGTATTGCATTTTGTTTGGAAAATTTACTATATATTACAACTGTTTCGCACACGATTTGTCAAAGTTACTTACTGCAAAGGACAGAATAAAAAAGGGATTTTCTTTCAAAACAACAAAGTTGTGTCGTTTATTATCGGGTTACTTGTGCTAAACGCGTTACAGCGCACAAGAGTAATGTTAGTTTCTTACCGTAGAGAGTTATAGCAGATGTTTTGTCGATCTCTGTATTGCTGTTGGGTAGAAAATTCTAATTTAAACAACTCCTTGGTTAGTGATTCTTAAAGTTACGGAGGATGATTATTTTTTTCTATTTTTTTTGGCTACAGTGTAGTAGGTAGCGTATTAGGTTAATAATTTTAGCGATTATATTATTAAAACATCTACAAAACCTCCTATATTTTATTGATCTTTAATTATACTGGTGGTGCCATTATTATTCTTGACATAAACTATTCTTGCCCTTAACCCCTTGAGCACTAACCTGGCTTTTACCCCAGCTTTCCATTATTTTCCTACTGTCTTATTTTATGGGTAATTGACATATTAATACAGTTGTTATTTTTCATCAATGAATTCAGATTTTTTACGTATTGACTATAATCCATTTATTCATTTCTTAGCACTTATTCTGAATATTTATTATTATTATATATTAATAAAAAGAAGCAATTTTATATACTTTTAGAACTGAAAATACCTTTATTCAAATATCATAAAATTTGATTATCCTTACTGAATAAAATAAGTTTCCTTAAAATTTTAATTTCAAAACCGTTAAACAATCTACTACTGTTGACTTTAAAAAGACCACAAACAAATTTGTATTTGCAAACAAGTACAAACTTTATTTCTTGTCATCGAATTGGAACAACGTCATTACCATAATTAACAATTTGTCGAAGACAAATTCGTCGGGAACAATCTATCAATTGCTTCAGGGAATTTCGAAAACCAATTATGCGGTAAATGTTGAAAGTAGGACATCGGATGGGGTGAATTTTGGATACGAAATGTTCGCCGTCACTATTGGACAGTAGTTACGAAACCGCTTTAAATGTTTATTTCGGGTTATTTTTAATAATGTGGCAAAAGAGATTTTCTTTTACCACATGCTTGTTTTTGACTTTGAAAATACAATAATACTTATTTATTTTCTTTATTGTATATTACTTAACAGTACATTTACTATAATACAGTTTATTATTTTAACATTTAAGTAGTACCAATTACAAAGTAATTATAATTAAATTTTTTTATGCAGTATAATGTCTTGAAATTCAAATTTGATTGTGTGTATGTGTGAGTGTGTATAAAAAAGACTTAAAAATATTGCTATTTATATTAGCTAGATTATAACTATATTGAAAGATATTGTATAAAAGTAAATGAATGAAGAATACTATCCACATCCATCCATTCAACCGAAAGACGTCCATTGCTGGACATAGGTCTCCCACAGAGATTTCCATGACTAATATAACCAACCAAGAATACTTTCAGCTTAAATGTAAAATAATAAACTGTTTTATCGTAAATGTACTGTTAAGTAATATACAATAAAGAAATAAAACAAATAAATTGAGTCGAAGCTAGTCGCCAATTGTTGAACAGACTGGTTAAGAATAACAAACTGATTCTGAGATGGGTTCAAGGGCATGCAGGAGTTCCCGGTAATGAAGCTGCAGATGAGCTTGCAAGAACAGGAGCTATGGGAACACAAATTGGGCCAGAACCTTTTTGTGGCATTCCAAAAAGCCTAGTTCGATTGACCTTAATGGACAAATACACCGGTCTATAAAACTATGAGTTTTGAAAGAAATTGCCAGGACAAAATCATTCCAAACAGCTTACTTATCTGGACATTTACTCAGGGCAAAGCTGAAGAAGGCTTGAGGCACAGTAGGAATCAACTAAGAGTATTAGTGAGAGCACTGACTGGACACTGTTGTTTTAGCAAACATATGCACAACATTGGTGTCCAGAGCACAAGAGAGTGCAACTCCTGTAAAATTACGGACGAAATCCCAAAGCACATTTTGTGTAAATGTGATCCACTAATACCTATACGCAGTTGAATTCCGGGTAAGCATGTGTTACTGCCGGAGGAGGTACAGACGGTCTCTGCCAAAAAGATCCTATAGTATATATCCAGACTGTAAGTCTAGGCAGTGCGCTTTAATAATGTATGGCGATCACAATAGATATTTTTAGGTCTCAGTGATACAGGTCTGCTCTAGCCTGCACAGCCCCTCCCAGAATAATAATAATATGCTTAGTTAGTCTCAAAACTCTATGAAATTTACCACAAAACATCTATAACACAAAATATTCGAACGCATACATATAAGCGCAATATTGGTGGGCATATAAATCTAAATATACCAGATGTCATACCGAACATAAAAAAAATGTAAGTAAAATATTCATAGAAACGAGAACCCTTCGCACGTATTTGTTATAGTAGTAGCGTTAGAACCGCTGTAGGTTTTATTTGGCTACGGCGTGGCGCAATATGTTACTGTCGTTTCACTATGTAACTATAAAACGTGCATAAACTACACTAAAGCGGTAAATGTTTGCATATATATCACGAATATAGTGTAATTCGAAAGTCGCGGTAATTTACAGCGACGATGACTCAGGACAACATTAATTCTAATCGAATTTTACTCACATTTAATTTCATTTGATCGGTTTGAAAATGTATTTCTTACGCTATCGATTACTTAACTAGTTAAGGTTGTCTTTTTATGTAGACAATAGAGATATCATTGTGTTTTTGAAATTAAGTAAATATCCATTATGTGGTAAATGGTAAAAAAATACCATTATAAATCTTATGTTAATAAGTTATCATTTTAAATGAATTGTGGACAGCGGATTTCTTAATGGTTTCCTTTTAAAATTTCATTATTGAGTTCTATTTCTATCCATGGTTATCTGCAAACAAATGTATAATACTGGCTGTGCCCGCGACTCCGTCTGCATGGATATCCGTGTTTGTAAAACGACATTCCAATAAAATATTTACAGAAATTTGGGTGCCTTTTATAACCCACCTTAGAGTGACAATTACTCTGAGATACTTTTTTCATAACTAAGACCCTAAATAAATAGTTTCATGACTTTGAAACTATTTTAATTCTCATACAAACATTCATACCCGTTTTAGGGTGTTTTTTCAACACGGTTTATATTTTAGATGTTACTCTAAGATATTGGCTAATTCTATATATAATTTCATCAAAAAACAGTTTAATTATTATATAGATGAAGTGGCAATCAGTTAATATATGTACTAGTACATTTAGATGTAAAATATTTTTGAAATATATTTCACACCGACCTACAAATAGATCTATTACTTTAGCCGCTCGAACAAAGGCCCGACCTTTCATAATTTATCAAACAAAAGAAATCCCAATGGCGAACCTGCGGACAAAATGTACCGATGAAAAATGGCAACGTAGAACGGTTATGCAAGTATATTTATTGTTTGAAAACTAAATGTGTAAACACAACATCCATTCATAAGTTACACAGCAATATTTTTACGTGTAACCCGTCTTCTGCAAAACATAGTAAATTGTCAAAGCTAGGAGTTTATTTAAAACGTTTCTTCTCATGAAACGCATGCAAATTTCAATTTAATACATACAACGTAGAGTCTAAATATGAATGTTTCGCTAGTAACTCCTGTTTACTTGTGGCCATAATTCTTTTTGGTGTATATTACAAGTTTCAGATAGTAAAAATAAACTACAAAATGTTGTGGGTGACAAGAGAACCTTGAAAAATATCTTCGAATTTACCAAAACTTCACAGAAATGTTTATAATTTACTACTTGATTTGGATTTGATATCTTGAAGACATTTTTAATGCATGGCTGTATTATTTTTACAGCGCATTTGTCAAGTAATAATGTAGGTACTTTCGAAATAATTGTCTTTATTTTTTGATCTCGTTTATTTATCTTTCGTGTCCAATTAGATTGCAACTACCATACACGAATTTGAACGGGTAAAAAAAACCCGCGGAAGTACCAAGTTTTGGCATCTTTCCGTGGTCAGCCATTTTCGATCCAGCAGTAAGTGGAGTGACAGCGCAATTGATTTCGAAATCGCTATCACTGCACTCTTGACAAAAGTACATTCGGGCACGTAAAAATAAGCTGTGGTCCGTAGTTATCAAGTGTATATTCAGACATATCTAGAGGCTTAAGCATTCTAATAAGATGTAGGCCGGTATGATGATGCTGACTGGCGATAGATTGTCACTATTCATAGACTGTACTTTTATAACGTCAGATGAATTGCAATAATTTCACCGAGGTCGAATAAAAAAAAAATGACGAAATTAAAAAAAAATAGTGTTGCCAGTGATGATATATGACTAAGACGTGGTCGCTCACAATGGGCGTTATAAGAAAGTTTAAAGTTGCTCAAACGGTAATGCTTGGAATTTTAATGCGTAATTGAATCAGGAATGAGGAGGTCCACAGAAGAACCATAGTAACCGACATTACCCGAAGAATTACTAAACTTAAGTAGCAGTGCGCTGGCCACATTGCTTGTAGAACTGATACCCGATGGGGTCAATGGGTTCTCGAATAGCCACCACGTACCAGAAGACACAAACGTGGGTTAGGCTCCTCACTAGGTGGACCGACGACTTGGTGAAGGTTAAGATCGCGGTAATCCGCTGGATGCGGGTAGCGCAAGACTGGTCTTTGTGGGAGATCCTTAGGGGAGACCTACGTCTAGTAGTGGATATTATTTCGTTATTTACCCGATGTAAAATTACCAAATTATTCTTTTTTAACTATAGACTAAATACCTTTGTATATAAAATATATTCAAAATAAATGTAATACCGGCGTTAAATGTATCTAATATGGTTGCGGGAGGAGCTACATAACAAAGCTTTTATTCGGACTAGTAAGCGTAGAAGTTTCTCACACAGGCACCAATCAGAAACTGCGCACTTCGTATTTGAAGCTGTTCTGAACGAAAAACGTTTATTACTCATGTAACACACAACTGCTTGAGTCGGCGAACTTGTTGTCGAGCGAAACTTTTTAGTATTTTGATAAGTTATACTAGTCATCTAAAATCAAACGCCGTCACATCCAAGGCATACGTGGCAGATAATTATTGTTGAACAGTTTAAAATGTAGCGCATTTTGAAATAATGTTCCGTTTTTAAGCTCAAACTACTCAGATTAGTTACTCAGGCAGCTGTTAATAAAATGAGAGTTTTGTGAGCTTCTTATAGGTTGGAAAACGAAGTCAAAGGTCTCAAAAGCGAATATGACGGCATTTTAATATTTAGACGACTCATATGTTCGCGCAGTTTTCAACAGAGTTTTACAGTACACAAAGTACATAGTAGTTTGATTTATTAGCTATTTTTTATTTGTAATAATAAATTATTAGCTAATTTAATAAAAACAATTCAATTTTCTTTTTGTGTTATTTTATTGCAAACAATAAATGTTCTGTAAATTATATGATTGTATGTAAATCATATAAACACATACATAGAAATACCAAATCGTGGGAATCAAGGCAAAGTTTGTACCTTCGAGTTTTAAAAGTTTTATTTTGTATTTTCTCAATGCAAGTCACAAGAAACAATTTAGATTTCGACGCGATGTTTTCGAATCGAAATATCAAATTAGTATCATAGTGTAGAGATCTAGAAATCGAAATTACTCTGTCAAATTAGATTTGACAAAATTCTTCTTTCGTATGTTACAATTTTAAAAACTATAACCATCTAGTAAAGTATTGACGATTATCCTTTAATATGTCGAGTATCCATAAAAATAAGACAATAGGAAAACAATGGAAAGCTGGTGTAAACGCCAGGTAAGTGCTCATGGGGTTAATAATAACTTAATAAAGGATTTAAGTATAAGATTTTATATCTGTCGTATCAGAATTTATATCAATAGTAAAATTATGTAATGTTAAATTTTAATTATGTTTACTATTTTTGAGGGAAGATTTCATCGCAGTTCTTAGAGTTGTCTTATTGTTCTTATATTATTTGTTTGTATTTTTATTTAAATTTTAATACGGAGAACTTTGAGTTAGACACAAATTCGCATACACATACTAGATGATATTATTTATAACAAACATAATCTAAATATACATTAACGTAATGCTATGTTACATATCTACTTTTATATTTAAAAAAATAATATATATTTTAACTAAATTTATTGAATTAAATTTGAAATATATTTGAATTAATATTGAAACTACATATATTTATTGATTTAAAACACTATCTTTCTTTATCTATCGTATTTCTGAGCAAAGAAGTCAGTAATATGGGACAAAAATAAAACTTTTTTTAATTAAAAACAAAACAGTTCAAATGTATATACCATAAAAATGCATTAAAAAGTAAATAATTACTTTATGAGTATACTTCTGCTAACTTCGATATATTACTTATTTGATATTTTTTTTAATAAAGTTTTATTTTCTACTTTTTAGTTTTTGAATTTTCTCTAAAACCAATTTTATTTCCGTATTAATTTGTTCTTTTCCCTCTTTCCAAATCACCGTTAGAGGCCATAAATCCATCCATAAAAAAAAATCTACTCCCACTCATTATAACGTTGAATCTTCCATCATCAGATCAGCAAAATAAGATGGTGACTGCAATACACAAACATATATATATATATATATATATATATATATAAATGTATAAATATTCTATAGAATTCGAGAGTTTCTTTTCATTTCCGTGCGATCCACTGATGTGATTCAGATTTGGTGACAATGGAACAATATCGAGAGTGTACTCTTTCGATTAAAAAAAAATTCAAATCGGTTCGTAATTAACAGAGAAATCGAGTAACAAATATACATAAAACAATACAGATGAATTACCTCCTTCTTTTTGAAGTCGGTTAATACAAGAATAACTATAAAATAATAAAGAATAAATATTAACCTTTATCAACATAAAGATTATATGAAGATAACTTATAAAGTCCAATTTGCGATGTTTAAACTTAGGCTAACGTCAAAGATAATGTTAAGTTTTTATTGATAAGAAATTTTATTGACTGGTATCGATTGCATGATATATTTGAATTCTCCTGAAGTACATCAGATGTCTGGCGTAAATCGTTTTGGTATGGAACGGCGGATGTCGTCAAATCAAATCACTGACTGACGTATTGGATTTAGCAAAGTGAATTTCCACCACAGACATTTTGAGATGCAGTAGACCGCGGGTAATTGTAAATATCTTTATGAATGTAATTGAATATTGACGATGAAACGTCCATTACATTATAAGAAATATGTATGCTGATTATTTGAAAATATTTGCAATAAGTTATGGTTTATTTACTTTGTTAAAATAAAAATGACAGTTCAAGCTTAGTTGTTATTAAATTATTTGATACGTAATTGAAACATAATTCGTAGTACCAGAAAATATTAGATATCTGTTTATATTGTTAACATATTAAAAATTATGTTCTTAAACACTATTAACTATGAATGATAAAGTAAAAATATTGTTTTTATTATTGTAACGGCGGTATAACAGTTATATTGATTATGGTGACATAAATAAGAAAAAAGAAATTGTGTTGACTGCAAAAAAACATCATGGCGGTGCGGGTTGTCGGTTTCGTAGGCCTGTAGTGGCTTGTAATATTTATACATATAGATACGTTGTTTACATTGATATTTGTGTTAAAAAACTCTTTAAATGCATTCAAAAAATTACAGGAATTGGGTATTAAATAAAACAATTTTAAATATCTTGTAAGTTAATTGATTAATTAGGTAATTTCAGTTCCAACAAAAGTATTAACAAGAAACAATTTGTAGACAGGATAAATCTAAACGATAACTTAAATATACACAGCATATGAAATGCGTAAAAAGGATCTTGTTAGTTTGGAAAAAACTGATAGTTTAAAAGAATATCTTAAAAATGTGGTCTGCTTATTACAAGACTATTAGGGGCATGATGATGATAGGTGTATAGAATGTTAGTGTTACAATATTAGTGTACGCAAATAACTCTCAATTGGATTATATGTCAAAAATTTAATATATTGTTTTTAATATAGTTAGAAACAGTTAACAATGCTAGATATTACTTTACAATATTTGCAATATATTAGTCAGCTACTGCGGACATTGGAAGAACTTTGAAAACATAAAAGGATTGAGTCGGAAAATACCGGCGAGCTTAAAGGCTCAGCAACGCTCCGTCGTCGGTTAAACCCGTTTAGAAGTAGTACGCTTTTTATTTGTAAGATATGGTAAAGTTGGCTATATTTTCTTATTCTATTGATCTATCACGAAGCTACTTTATGTAGAAGTAAATAAATATGTTATAAATGTTTGTCTTTACTTTAAAGTTTAAGATAATAAATTAATAAATGTTGAAAATTCTTTAAGTACATTTATTTTCGTGTTCTAAAAAAAAACATGTTTAGAATTGGTATTATAACTGAAGTAACTAATATTATTCGATATTGTCAATCCTAATAATAATTGAAGGAAGGTTGATCTGATGAACGTCGCTGGAATTCACTGGATGCGGGTGGCGTAAGACCGGTCGTTGTAGAGATATTTGGAGGAGACCTATGTCCAGCCAGTGGACGTCTTTCGGTTGAATGGATGGATGGAATAATAACTGAGATAATATTGATTTGAATGGTTTTTAAACTGTTATATTATTTATTATAATAATCATGAGTTATATTATATCGCTTGTATTTTATATTGTGCAATTAATTAGATGTTTCCTAATTTGAATAATAGCAGTTTGTTATTCTTAATACCTTTTAAAGATAGATTTTTTTTACCACCTTTTAAACTGTTCATAATAAATTGATTGTTTTTTCTTTTGTTTACTTTTTGTGATTGCGGGAAGCGCTCGTCCAATCCAATATGGCAACGTGTTATAAATTAATTTACAATACCTTTATGAATTAATTAATTTATGAAAATCGAAATAAATGTCTTGTAATATGTTACACATATTCGGCCTTATTATAAAAACAAAAGAAACTAGCGTTAAACACGCTTTTTTGCTAAACAATGCCTACAATTTAAAATTGTTTCAAATATAATGTCTACACATCCCTAAAACACTCTTTTGTAATTGAACTTTTTTAAACATGTGTTCAATGGAAGTTTAACCTTTTTGTAGAAACACCGATGATATTTAACCAATCGTTAATAATATTATTCTCGATCAATGCTACTTTTTTTTATTTTCGTATTATGTAAGTTAAAAATAAAACATTAGCATTTGTTCCGTGACTTATCCTATGCTCGTTTTTATAACATTAAAATTTGAAACAAAATTCAATTAACATTCTTAAAATTCAACATACATTAGTTCAGTAATTCCTATTTTGTTTTGTAAAAAAAACAATCATATAAGAAACTATATTATAAAAGAGATAATACATTTTACTGAAATAAAAAATAGCACAAAATTATTTGTAAGAAAATAAATATGACGTGATAAATTCGAAGTAACAGTTACCATATTTTGCCTTTTCACAAGTTTCGTTTCTGTGTGCAAAACAACATCTGAAATTAGTATCTGTCGTGACTCACAATGGGCCTCTATTGTGTGTGGATAAAGGGAGAAATCTCAGCAGCCCCCCCCCCCTCCCTCTGCCCTCCAACTATAATGCAATATCACACCATTTTCTTTCGCGACAGTACCGTTTACTCATCTCTACACACAATTTCTATTGTACTGTGTTTCTTTTACAAATGAGCTTGAAATATTTTTATGTGCATAATTTTTTATTTAAAAATGTTTTTTTTTTGTTTAATTTATTTTAGTTTTAGCTAGTTATTAAACAAATGATTCATTTCGTATAATCGTTTTAGCTTGGCAATAATTTATTCTTCTCAGATAGTTCATAGTGCTAATTTTATTTGAAACGTAATGAGTATTTTAATTAGCTATTATTTCTTTCTTTATTGATCTATTGAATGATCGTCATAATTTTAATATTAGAAATAAAGACAAGTTGGCTGTCCCACGCATTAGGCTAAGTAAGTCGAAAGAAGCTTTACAGGTAATAGCATTCGGTTTTACAATAAGACCCCCAAGTAACATTACCGATTTACCTGACAATAAATTCAAGTATTATGTCAAGCAAGTTTTAATCTCAAAAAGTTATTACAGGCTGGATCATTACGTGAACGATAGTGATGTCTGGAATTAACCCACATCTCTGTGCTTCCGCTAACATTAGCTAAGACTATGATTTGCAAAGTCTTTTATATGAAAAATAAATGATATATATTATATTTATTAAAAAAAAAAAATCAGATCAAGTTTCTTGCCGGCTCTTCTCGACTGGGTTGTTTTCCGAATCGGTGATAGTGTTTTTAGACGTTCATAAGCGCCTTCTTAGGGCCTAAATTGAATAAAGATTTTTTTTATTTTGATTGTAGTTTTAATACTGTATTGATTCCGCGCTGTGTACATATTTAATTGAAATTACGATGAATGCTATGATTTTATCTCAATGTCTTCCTTTACCAAAATTGAGATACCACCTGAAGGTGGTTTAAACCTATATCCCTCGATAAGATATCCGACCATATTACCACTGGGCAGCCATATAGAACTTACAGTCTTATACAACGAAGTGTGTCATAAATAACGTTTTCATAGACAGTAGCGGATTTTATTAGATACTAGCTGTGTGCCCGCGGCTGCGCCCACGTTTCATATATTCTTTACTGCGTTTTATTTTTGTTTCTACGGAACCCTAATTATTTTCCTTAAAAAAATTGGTAATAAGATAAAGTAAAAATATTTCTCATAAATTATAACACTTGCTCGTAAAACTGTACGTTGGATCGGATTTATTAGTTTTTTTTTTTAAGCGGAACCTTTATTATTTTCGAAAATCAATAGTACCCGGAGTAACTTCAGCTATCTACCACAAAAGTCCCGTCAAAATCTGTCCATCCGTTCCGGAGATAACCCATTACAAACAGACAGAGAAAAATGTTAAAAATTGTAATTTTGGTATAGGTATCGTGTATGCATTCATATATTTTTAGTAAAAAAAATAATTTTGACATTACAAACAGACACTTCAATTTTATTTATTGGTATAGATTTGTAATGTAAACTAAAATTACTGTTACCATAACTTTTTAAAAGTAATAATTAAGATTTTTTCTTAATTAGCACTACCTACATTAATTGCATTGTCTTTGTTTTCAATTCATTGTTTTAATTGTTTTTTTTTTAATAATAATCGTTTTTTAACTCTTGCAAATATTCTTAACAAAAGATTGACCATGATAATGCGTATATTATTCTGTATTCTGCCTCGGTGGCGCAGTTGTATTACGGTGCGAGTGCCGTTCTGAGGTCTCGGGTTCGATCACCGGGTCTGGTAAAGTGGTATTGGGTTGTTCTACTCAGTATTATGGCGGAGTTTGGAATTTGTGCCCGAGATGGCGACAGGCTTGCCCTCTGTCACATCTGGGACCGAACGACCGGCGAAATGTGGGTGGTGTAGTTCGCTATTTCACCTCTGCCTAACCCTTCGGGGATAACAGGCGTGAGCTTATGTTATGTTTTTTGATATTTGTTAATAAAGGTTAAATTCTTATCGATCTAGTTAAAAATTAAAACCACACTGATAAATTCAAAGTCTCGAAAATGAGGCCTCACGGGCCTAGGGCTAAAACAAACACTGTTACACAAGAAAGCTTCATTACACGAAGCTATACTGTTTTAACGTGACTTGAAGCGCTATATGCT
Source organism: Samia ricini (assembly GCA_014132275.2). Taxonomy (NCBI): domain Eukaryota; kingdom Metazoa; phylum Arthropoda; class Insecta; order Lepidoptera; family Saturniidae; genus Samia; species Samia ricini. The sequence continues at coordinate 24,023,805 of AP028168.1, forward strand.
CCTGGATAGAATAATAAGCAACACTTTATATTTTTTTATTGTCTGATTCCCGGAGTCGTAATGGTCTTTGCAATGTATAAAAACCACAGAGTTCAGGCGGATTTCAAAGTGCTATAAAAATGATATAAAAGTTATGGATTTTTATTCTGTTATATTGACAGATATATATAGACATAGTCGTTGACTCGGAGGAATATATAGATAATAAAAAATACCATATGTCACTTAGTGATAGTGCTGTTTTTTTGAGGTGAAAGAATTTTTATAATGAAGTTTAACCCCTTGAGCACTAACTTTGCGTTTACGTCAGCTTTCCATTGTTTTCCTATTGTCTCATTTTTATGGGAATCGACACATTAAGCAGTTTTTAAGTTTATTCATTACAAAAAAAAAACATCTTATAAAGTCATATGCAGAAGTCATGTCATGTATGTTTGAAAATGATCAAACAAATTGTTTTGTGTACCTACAACAAATTAAAAAAAATGTTATATTATTAAAGTTTTCAATAAAGCAAATACTTTTCAAATAAATATTGTATACACCGACGGTAGTCCCGAGGATGTGACTACGTTTTGGACAAAAATAAGGAATGAGGAGAGGAAAAAAGTACAATCCAAAAATAAACAATAATAGAAATTAACCTATAAAGTTAAAGGAAAAAAAATTGTAATAGATATATAGTTATTAAGCACACGTAGATGTAAGTTTTGTTTTAAATATCTCTATATTTTAAAATAATTAATTAACTAATAAAAATATATGTAATAAAGGGAGCGGACCAAGAGTCTGGAGTGTGTGAATAAAAAATTATTAACTAAACCTAGTAGAATGATAAAAATGTTCATTGTATTACAAACAAACATTTTAGAACAACAAATAGAACATATATTTGAAAGAGAGGAGTTTGTTTTAAATGTTTATCCTTCGTCAACAAAATATTATTTGATAAAATAACAAAGTCGTTCTTGTGAAACCAGTCCGGAAAGAAACGAGACTTAGGAAATAACGTTGAATGCAATATTTTATAATATGGTGAAGAGAAAATAATAGAATGAAATCTGTGAAAGAGATAACTAACTTAGAGATAGAGGTATAACTTAGAATTTTGGATATGGTAAAAACTTGAAGATATTATAAATTTGATAGTATTTCTATCAGTTATAATTAAATACATGCTTGTGACTTAATAATACGTTTAAATATGAAAGTCATATACATTCATTTCGTTGAAAATTTTCGCTTTCATTTTATTCTGGTTGAAATCCTCTCATTATACTAATTATAATTTGGCGGATAGAAAATAAAAATTGTAGGTATTCCTATTGTTGGGTTTTGGAAATATGAAAATTGGAAAAAATTATTTCGGCACGGCACTATGTCCGATGGTATATATAATGCAGTCCAAAAACAGTGGCGACCGTCGAGAGATCGGCTATCCATCGGCAGCCTTATCTGTCATGCCGGCCTGCAATGTTTGGTGTATCACGGACCATAACGAAAAAACTCTTGTAGGTACAAAAAAAAAATGCATTCATAAAATGGCGATCCTAGGTCTGCTAAACATTATTGATTCTATAGTGTATTTACCTAAAAAAGATGGTAGCCCTGAAAGTGCCAGGAATCACTACCTCTGAAAGATAAAAAAAATAAAGATTTTAAAATTTCTAAGCATAAAAAGTAAGAACGAACCTGTTGACTACGATAATAATTTAAAGCGTTATAACATATTATCTCTAAAACAGCGTTCAATCATAAACGACATGAATTTCTTTTATGATATCGTTGATTTGGCGATAGACAGCTTAGAAATAGTACGTCAGTTAAATTTTAAAGTACCTACTGTATGCAATCGTACTCCCCCCTCCTCTTCCCTCACCTGTTTTGAGATTTCTTTTGTTAAGGATATTCAAGCTCAGATTTTCAATATTTACAGATCTACTAAACAATATAATAATCATTTCAAAGTCATATGTTTCACCTTAAGTCGTTATCAATTTTTAAAGTCGCTCCGGGTGAAGTTAGTTGCAGAAGTAATGAAATAAAGATTTAAATCTAAAAAATAAAATAAAAGATAATAAATAATGAAGTTCTTATAGATAAATAATTAAATCAAAAATACAGACTGAGTTTGAATGCGCAAGCGATACCTCCGTCTTTCTTCAATGAGCGCTAAGAAGGCATGTTATGATTCGTAGTGGATACTGTATGAGAAAATCTATCCGTTTCATCCGTTGCGGGAAGGTACATATGATCGATTTGCCCAACTCGAAAAGAAGGAGTTACTGCTTATTAGTATAGCAATAAACAACATTTATGATAAACATGATTTATATAACGTAACTAATACAATAAACATTTGTCCCTCAAGTTGTTATATGAAGTCGTTAAGTTACATCCAAATGGCAAACTCTTATAACATTTCGTAAAGGTTTCTAGGTATCGTAAAACTCGAATGTTTTACTCCCTTAAACAGTTTATCTACTATGGAATACTCACAACGTTATGACTGAATAAATTCGTTTTCTTCCTCTCTCGCCGGGGGTATATAAAAATAAACGAATGATATTTTTTTATCAAGACACTCTACGCCTCATTTAAGGAACTTGTACTTGCGGTAGTTTATAATATACAGTGAAAAGTGGATTTTTTTTACACGATATAGACTTAGTGCTTTGATTGCAATCTCACCTGATGTTAAGTGATGATGTAAATTCCGCGGAATTTGCCCTAGCTAAGCAAACGATTAGTAAACTTGTAAAGTAAAAAGGTCCCTTATAGAACCTATGTACCCTGCGTGTAGTATGTAAGTATGTGTGTGTGCAGTATGATGCGTGTGATGCTTGTGCATGCAATGTCACTGTATCGCGTAGACAGCGGCTACAAGAGCTTCCCAAGATGTAGATCGAAGCACGTCTTGTGCAACTTTCTCTTACGAAATAGTCTTGCTTTGACCACAATCTCACCTGATGTTAAGGGACGATGTGGTCGAGGATGGTAAACACATTAAGCCTAGGTACTGGTTCTCAAAAGATGCTGGCGGAACACACCTATTGTTATTTGGCGACAGGTTTTCAACCTTAAGTGTGGTAGCCCAGGCGGGCATCAATAGAAAATGTCCTACCACCATGGTATGGTTTTCTTATGATATTTTTCTTCACCGAAAGCTCAGGCGGACTTTAGAGTCGGATTGGTGGAGATCGAACCCGCGTCGATTGACGCGGAATCCGACTGCACTGCTCACTGCGCCATCACCGTTTCATATACAGTGAAAAATGATTTATCTACAAAATTATTTTGGTTTAACGAGTTTTTCACTATAGTATAGAACATTTTTGTATCATTTGAACGAAATAAAGTCTACGACGAATTAAATAAGTTTCAATACTTTTCTGTACTATATTAATGAAATTGTTTATTATCGTCTATTTTACTTTTAGAAAATATAAGGAGTTTAAAATGCATACAGAGTGACTTCAATGTGATTATTGAATTTTATCAGATCTTATCAAACATTATATAAGTACAAATGTATATTTAAAAAAATTGCACAGTTTGTGTCCTCTGACTATTTGGTCTCCGCGGGTGCAACCGTGTTTCATATATATTTCACTGCGTACCTAAAAAAACAAATGAATGAAAAAAATAAGAGTCTTTTGTTTTCATTAGCGCGGAAAAAAAATGTACATAAGAGTATATCAGGGTTTTTGGCGGGATCTCAGTCTGACATGTAGCAATTGTTTTCTTTAATTCATTAAACTTGTGTACTTGACTCTATATCATGTAATCTTGGTGGCGTTTTGTGTGAAATAGTTTACTTATTGTGTTCAAGTTAAGTTTATTATAGAGAACAACGCGTAGCATACATTCTGAGGTGCCGACAAAGCTCCATGGAAAGTTTGAGCAGGATAGGCCACCGTTCTGTTGGAGCTTGGTAACGCTGATACAAGATTGAAAATCTTACCTACATGACATTGGCACAAATTGTGTGTACACACAGATTGCCATTAACTAAGAAGAAGAAGAAGAGTATATCGAAAAAAAAGAAAGGGTCGATGAAATCCAAAAAATAAATTATCTATGAAAAATTCCGCGTCGTATGGTAATAGTCCCATATTGATACGTTCAGTTGTTTTGAGGTGATGGTGCCTCAAAGGACCCTTATATATATATAGCTCTACAGTATATATATGATTTGAAAAATAATGATGTAAATTTGGTGTTCAGCGGTTTACAAGTCAATTAATGGGACAGTTGCCTGTTACGTTCGACAAATAATGTGTTAGGGATAATATTTTGCGCAAACGTTTTGATTGGTTATCGTAAGTGTGTTTGAGTGCTTATGCAAAGTTCAAACACCTGTGAAATCGTACCTGTAAGTGACATTTGGAGATTATTCAGGCGCTGTACTCAGAGATAAGAAATAATCCATATAGATAGGTTCTATATATGGGACTTTGGTTGAATATGCTATCGTATGCAAGCCGATATGATAAATTATTAAATTATTCTATATTTGAGGTAGAATTTATTAATGCTATAGATTATGTGCTTATTACAGTTATAATGAAATAAAACGAATACAAAATTGAACTACGAATTGAGAAGTAAATAATCAAATACATTTTGTAGTTTTCTATAAATCGATTTAAAAGTTTACTGACTTATGTTATTTCCTTGCATTTTGGAACATTACGGTATTTAGTACTTCAATAAAACTATTGTTTTAAATTGACAGTAATTTTAGAGTACTCCAGCAAACGGTCTTGCATAGAAAATTTGTTTAAGAACTTTTAGGACCTTCTAAGAACTTATCAAATGTAAGTAATCTTACATAAAGTATTTTTATTTTTTATATTTACTCAATATGAATTAAAGTAAATTAACGAGTTATTATAAGAGAGCTACTAGTTATTTGTAATGCTATTTTCGGACTATAGGGTTATAAAAAAAGTTTCATGCTAAGAAATATATTAATTAGGTATAAATTTAAATACAATCGAGTCGACTAATATCGATTATTTTGTAATTTTGCTAATATTTTTTATGAACCATGCAAGGCATGGTTAGTTAGTTAGTTGGTTGGTTAGTTAGTTTTATTAGGCAAACTATAATAAAACTTTATTCTCTTCTACTCTATGGTTTCGTCACTATGTTTTCCTTTATCGAAAGCCAATGGGTAATAATTCTGCAAGTTTCATCAATTTTTTGCATTCATCAATCATTTTTCTGCTTCTGTTTCCGCAAATAGGCTTATAAACAGCCCGTTGTGCGTGCAGGATCTCGTTTCCTTGAAGGTTAGCCTGTTAGTTGACTAAGCTCGTGCATTCCAGGACCACATTGGTTGCTGTCCGTTCTTCTACAAGACAGGTGGATATCTGTCAGACATATAGTGAATAAGTGCCTATTAAGTTAACAATACCATATCATTACATCCACTATTAGGTGAAGATCAGTGTAAGTTAAGCTGAGCAATCGTGCCAACTTCCTAAACATTTTCGGGACAGTTTGTTTAGATTGTCTGCAGCCGGAGGTGTTAGCCCATCTTTCACTGTGATTCCAGCAAAAATGCGCTAAAAGTGCTAAAAGTAGGAGAGAAGAAGTGGAAGAAGAAGCCGTTACGCTTCTTGCCAGTTCGTCTACTAGGTCATTACCCATTGGCCATCGGCTATGACCATTGATCCATAGTAGGATAACCCTCTTAGCTGTCGCTATTCGTTCCACAGCAAGGTGACAAGGTGCAAAGCCTGAGGTGCTCTCAAGCGTTTGAAGAAGCAATCACAGTGTCGTACATATTGTTATATCCTACATTACAAGACATATCACAAGGTGTAACAAACATAATACACTGGATCAAAGTCAAAGCGAGTTTATACATACGTAAATCCTGTAAATATCGTACGTGTAAAGTCAACGTAATTAGTCTCATATCGCATGGAATGAGGCTCTTACAAAAGGGTTACCAGCTTAATTTATATTAAAAACAGGAAATTGTTTAAATTAAGATTGATCATAAATTCCAAGTAAATACAAATATATGCTATAACTAATTTTACGACTACATACAAATTATATTATTTTAAGAAAAATAGCTATAGAATGTTGATTATGACTTCAAAAACTAAAATATAGGTTGACATCTTGATAGATTTAAAATACTCTTGACGATATAATAAAATTCATTTGCAAATTTTGAAACAACGCAAATATTATTTTAATTGTTTTACTTATTGACTAGTCAGTAAGGTACTTTTTTAATTTATACCTACCCTATTCCCATACATAATTGCATCTACATTTAAATCCACTTTGAGGTGAACTTTCAAAATTTAGGTTCATAGGCAGGTAGAAAATCAGGACCAGAATCAGTAACAGAGAAGTTAAGGAGCAGTCGTCTGTCCTGGTATGAACATGTGATACGGAGGGAGGAAGGGGATGTTGTGTGAAAGGTATTGAATGTGAATGTGGATTGGTATATAGAAAGGGGAAGGCCAAAAAAAATTATGGATAGATTGTATTAAAGATGAAATATTAGGAAGAAAGTGAATGCGGAGATGACTGCAAATAGAGAGGAATGGAAGAGAAAGACCCCAAATCAAAATAGGATAAATGTAGGGATATGATGACACACAGATAAATAGCTCAAATAATTGCAGAAATGTTTTTCATCACTGATTCTAAAGCTTCCATCCAGGGGTTTCTCTTCATATATTTAATTACGTATTATTCGGAACGAAGTTCCTTATCGGGCGTTGCGGAGGGATACCCTTTTTTTACGGGGGGAAATGCATTTACGCACTACCCTTACCCATTGCATTAGTGAGACCGGAGTTCCCCAATGCAATAGGTAAGGGGGCACGGAGGGACAACTCCGTGCCAGTGTGGGACTCGCTCGGACGTGAAGCGTCCGGAAATACCCACTGAAACCCCCCGGGGCCGTCCGCCGCATTTGGGATGGGGGCGACACGGGGTGGCTTTCGCAAGCACTGCGTCGGCGGAGGGATACCCTAGCCGGTAAAAAAAAAACGTCCGTAACATTAAAAAAAAGCGTAACCTTTTTGTAACTGTAATTAAATTTCAGCAAAATAGATATCGCCCCCGTGGCGCAACTGTTTAGCACGTTCGGCTGTTAACCGAAAAGTTGGTGGTTCGAGCCCACTCGGTAGCGTAATTTTTATTTTTTTATTTTATCATACACATAATTTTTCATGTCTCAATACAAAAAATCTCACAATACAAAAATGTATCTATATATAAATAGTCAATCATAAAACATTTCTATATATTTATCTTCTATGTATGTTTTTTGTTTAATATTGACGTACTTTAAAGATTTTTAAATACCATATTTAGAAATAGATAATTTTTATAAACCAAAGTTTTTTGAATAAATATTTTGATCGAATTTCACCCACTATGCAAATACTAGTTATAAGTGACACATATTTTTTTGTTTTTCTTTCCTTTTATGTATAATATATGTATGATGGCTATACAGTGTCTAATGTATAGTCTACGTGATGACTGTTATTATTATTGCAGTTTGCTATTATTATTATATCATATTATTATTATTATTATTCGTGTAAATAGCTGTTTCTTTGTATATTATTATTGTACTAGAAATAAGAGATGATACTTTATTTTGTAATATTAAATCGGATTTTTACTGAAGTAATTTGTTAAACGTTCAAAGTTTGAACACTAGATGGCGTCGCACGGTGTTTAATTTTTAGTTAAGGAGATATAATAATAATTTAAGATATTTTCTTCACAACGAGTCATTTTCTAATTATTAAATGGAGGCCTTATATAGTTTTGTTTTTCTTTTTATATTTCTGTTTTAACTAAGAAATTCGTTCCTGACGGAGGTCCCCCGACCGCACAAGTGTTTTTTTTATAATAAACCAGAACGTAAAATTTATGTTTCTTTACAGATTTATATTATAAATATATCTAACCAATGAAAATATTGAGAACTCCTTAAGCATAAATAAAATTACGGTAATGACAAAAATGTATGTAATAAAATTTGGCATAGAGGTTCGTTTCCTCAATAAATTAAAATATTCAATAACTAAACTCAGGATTCGAATTACAAATTAGACTGTAAGAAGAATCTATACAACGTTATTCGTAGTATATATAAGTAAAAGGATTAGGAGCGAATCATCGAAAAACTTATTTTATTATGAATATAAAATCTTTTAACAAGCACCGCAATAAATTGTTTTTCTATTTAATTTATAATAAAAAAACCAGAATCTCGCGATTCAATGTAGGCTAGCAACACACAAAAACAAATTTACTCATCTGTATGCTTTTACGGATACTTGAGTTTTTGGTACGGCGGGTTGATAACTCCTTTAACGAACGGTGTAAATATTACGGAAATGTGTATTTATTTACATCCGCGATATGTTGTTTGGATTATAATTTTCAAAGGTTGCCATGACAACGTTTTGACTCTTCGAATGTATATAGAGGTGACGACATAAAGAATTTGAAAACAAATACGTGTGCCATTTACACGATAACTTTAACGCAAAATCTTGAGAGAAAATATAGTTTATATATAATAAATATTATAAATCTAAATAAATTATATTTATTTATTTAATTATTTTTAAACTAAATTTAATAACTCTATTATTTAATATGTTGCTAATATACGTCAAGCGTGAAAATAACAGATACGCTATAAATATTGTAGCTATGATTTGTACATTTTTTATAGTTAAATAATACAATATAAATAAATTGTCGCGTTTACTGCAGGTTCATCCAGACAATTGTGTTGTTTTCCAATTTGGTGGTATTATTTTGATGTTCATAAGCGCCTTTTCAAAACCTAATTTGAACAAATAATTTTTTATTATGATTTAGATTTAAAAAATCGTTACATTTTAAAACGATGTATTTTATTTGTACAAATGTTCAAACAATATTTAACTTTATAATGGTAATAATGTTTATTTTTTTGAAAAAAGACGTTCGTACATAGGTTTTCGTTGATATTATATTAATTTCAAAAATAGAGAAAAAATTCTAACCCAATGTTTTACCAAGACGTTTAGAGTTCAAAACTATAAACTTATTTTCCCAGTGGAATTTGCACTTTTCAAAACTAATTTAGCAACGTTTTCAAATTATTTTACTATTACAAAATATCAGCAGATGACGACTTCGTTCTAACTTAAACTGATTTTTACAATGGTTAGACATTTATTGTAAGTAAGAAATATAAAAATTTCAAGAAATCAAAATTGACACTTGTTAAATTTATCGTTGCAATTTCTTTCATCGCAGCGCGATATCAAGACTTTACTGCTCATAAAAGCGAGATGTATGCGCTTCGAACTAACTCGTATAGATTCACTGTGCAGACATAATTTACGTGTTATTGCGCCTGATAAAATTCGTTACACTATCCACTTTATGTTATGGAACTATAGTATTGCAGCAGGAGTTAGGTTTATTTCATTCCATAAATGTTTCGTTAGAGGTTTAAAGAGCTCGTTACATGCAAATTTAGTTTGTAGGGTTGTTATGTCTATACAATTTATTTGTTTCGAAATCACCAGTTTCTGTGTTAGAATGTTCTATTACTACACAATACATTCTGATAGATGTTTTATAGTCTTTTTTTTTAGTTAATTAATATTCAGACAGTAATTTATTTATGAATTATGATTATTCTTTTAGTCAATACAACTCCTGATTCTTCGTTACTATAGTAGAAAACATTTCATTACTACTTAAGTAAATTACAGATATAGCTATTACAATTTAATTTATAGATAACACATTAGATTAAAATTTATAGGAGTAGACTTTGTAACACTCTGTTGTAATAGTTGACACTGCTTGACATAGGTCTTCCCCAAAGCCCCGGGGGTTTAGTGAGTATACCCGGCGCTTCTCGCCGGGCGAGTCCCGCACTGGTTTGTGAGACGTCCCTCACACACCCCCCTACCAACTTCATTGGGGAGACCTTTTTTCCTAATGAACTTGGCAGGGGAAGTCCGTAAATGCATTCCACTCGTCAAAAAAGAAAAAGAAAAAAAGGTCTTCACCAAACATTTCCACCAGAAGTAGCATTGGATGGTCAGTAATGTTTATAACAGCTATATTAAATATATTTTCTTGAGTGATAAACATGTCTCAAGACGAAAGTCTTCGACCAGTGTGTGATGCCCGGCACTGAGACGTGGTCACTCACGATGGGCCTAATAAGAAAGCTCAAAGTTTCTGCAACGTCAAAGGATAGAGCTATGGTTGGAGTTTCACTTTGTGATTGAATCAGGAATGAGGGGATCCGTAGAAGAACCAAAGTTGCTAACGTTGCCTGAAAAATTGCCAAACGTAAGTGGCAATGGGCTGGACACATTTCTCGCTGAACCAATTCCCGATGGAGCCAACGAGTTCTTAAATAGTTACCACGTACCGAAAGACACAGTGTAGGCCTCCTACAGTGTGAATCAAAGACCTGGTGAAGGTCAGGATGCGAATGGCGCAAGAACCGGTCGTTATTGAGATCTTTAGGGAAGACAGTGTGAAGACAGCAATGGACATCAATCAATTGAATGAATGGATGGATGGAAAAATATAGATAAAAATTACTGATGCTACAGATGTATATGTAATTTGAATATGTGAATCAATTCTTGTAACTAAAATCTATTTTACTAGAATGTCAACTTTGTATACAGTAAGATCCAAAAATTAAAACATGACCACTGTATTTTTAATTTATTAATCAAAATCGAGTAAAGACGAATATATCTGAAACACTGAATTAATATAGTGAATAAAAAAGGAAACTACCATAATTCGAGTAAAATTATTCAAAGAATCTTGTGAAACGGTAAGAATGTTTCATAAAGTTACATTGTCAAAGGTGTGAATTCATTTTTCTAAGGAGAAATAGGCCATAGTTTCCAGTTTAGTGGTAATAAAACTCGCTGGAATGCAGTCATACGATGTGTTATATGTAATTTATTGCGCTGTGTCGCGACTTTGTATAACACTTTATATAGATAAATATAAATCATGTAAATTTGACGAGACGTTCTGAAACGTATTTTATGATATTGAAAACGTAGTAGAAGAGAATGTAATGATAAAAAGCCGTTTGAAATAATAAATATTGAGAAGACGTATTTTATTATTTGATAAACGGTTATGGTTCCGTTGGTAGTGTGGTTGGATTCCTATGGACGTAGATTCAAACCCGCCTATCCAACTTTGTTCTCATTGCTTCAACTTTCGGTTAAGGGGAGCCCATATCATGGGTGTAGAGCGTTTTCTAGTAGTTTTGGTCTGGGTAGCGACCACTTTCAGGTTTCTAGGTTCAAACCTATCGCCAAACACCATAAGGTATGTTCCCACAGCAACAATTGAGAGAGTACCTCTAGATTTAGTGTGTTTCGTGGACTAAATCATTACTTAATAATCTACACTACATAATCAAAAAAATAATGCGGGTATAATCAATGGATTTGTGTATAATTTTATGTACGTTTTTGAAATTAACCCAATAACTCCTTGAGCACTAATCTGGCGTTTGCGCCAGCTTTCCATTGTTTTCCTATTGTCTCATTTTTATGGGTAATCGACATATTAATAAGTCTTTATTTAAAAAATAATATATATATTTATATGTTGAATTTATATTAAAAAAAGAACCAGATCGAGTTTCTTGCCGGATCTTCTCGGCCGTGTTATTTACCGAACCGGTGGAAGTGTTGTGACGTTCATAAGCGCCTTATTAGGGCCTAAATTTAATTAAGATTTTTTTTTTTGTTATTTTTGATTTTGATTTATTGTTTTTCAAAAAGAAAACTAGGTATCAACGGGGACTTTTGACAGAAGTGAATACTCGAAACCTTGAAAAAAAAATTGGTTTTTAATATATACATTTCATAATTTTTATTATTAACTTAAATAATAACTGGCCTATAACATTTGTCTGGTTTTTACATCTATGGGCGCTCCGAGCAATAACTTTGTACATTTTCATATAGCTTATTCATAATCTAAACATACTATATGCTGAGTAATTGTAAATTGTATTATTTATCTCCGAGCGCTACCACTTGAACGCCATCTTATACTTGACTTACTGTAGCCTGGTGACGTCATAGCATTGGTACCGCGAATCTATAAGATTTTCCCCAACTGAGAATCGCTCAAGGCTGTCGAAGAAATTATCACTTCAAAAAATCACACACTTGATATTTTTTCTATTACTTATAGGCTCTTAAAAGTTAAAGTCAGTTTATAGTAAGAGTTCTCTGGGATGATAGTTCACATATGCGCACGATAAAAGCTTAAATTGTGTGCACTTTTACAATCTTGGCAAAAGTTTTATATGCCAGATGGGACTCTTCGTAGAATCGTTACAAACTTATCTATCTTTTAGTGTACATTTTCTATATCAGCAATTTCATATACCTACGTTATTTGCTAAGCTGGTGCATTACTTTTGACGAATTTTAAATCTACTAAGAAACTATAATCAAAATCTCATAGTCTTTATCATATTAAAACTCGTTGTTTTTTTTTCAATTTATTTTACTCTGGTATTTGTATAAATATAGTTTATACAGGAGCTATGCTAATTTTCCCCAGATACGAAAAATAACTTGTTTTTTTTTTGGTAATTTGAATGTTATTGGATTATACTGGACCTTCTTCTTATGCTGGAATTTATTGCTCTCACTCTTATAGTAATGGGGTTGTTTAAGACTAGTGTAAGATAATTTTACAAATTCTTTTTTTTCTAATCTGATGGGCCACGGAAGTTACCTCATTCCGTTCTATAGTAACAATCATTACAATATTCCTCATTCAATAATCGTTTTGGAATTATTGTAAGTATGTCTACGAATTATTATACTTTCCATCCATGTTCCATGTTAAATGTTTTTACTTGTTTATCTTCATAATATAGTAATCTATTGCAATTTTTCACAATTAATCGTTTTAAGAAACCTGGGTAATGAACTTGAGTTATGCGGTAACTGATATATTATTATTTTTAGTTTTATCACTTGACAAATTATAATACATATTAAGAATACTGTAACTTTGCTATTGAGGAATTATTTCTTAATATTTTTCATTAACGTTCTGAGAAATTATACCAACCAGTATTTACTAACAAGATAAAAATGCAATTGCAAATTTTATGTCTATTTCATTAATAAAAAAAAAAAACAATGTGTTTAGGGTATAATTATTTCAATAGATATATACTAGGACTTTTAATTTAAAATATTACATACTGATGTTAATATTTACCAGACAAGTTAATGCAAAATTATTTTATACAGGTGATTGAGCAATTTGGTGGTAAAGCAACATTATTCTCATTCTATAAAACGTTGACATAACTGTGCTGACTATCCAGCTTACGTTTACGACATTGTAAGAGGCCCAACAGCCTAACACTGGAGTTTACGAGGACCCGCCTTTATTACATGATGCATTCGGTGCCGACCTCTTCATTTAGGCTTAAGATACACACATAAATAACGGTGATGGCAGCCGTGTAATAAAATGTGGTTAGTTTCGTAGAGGGAATTTTGAGTTGTAGATTCCCTTGTATAATTATTTAACATTATGAATACATGAAACTCTACACTAAAATTATTATCGTAGATAAATTCTAAATAACACTGAGGATATTTGTGCAGACGTATTTACAAATAAATCTTCATATATGATAGACTAAATGATAGATAAAGTAAGGAATAGTGTGATGATAAGGGTGCGTTGTGGTGTGGTAGAGGATATAGTGATAAAAGAAAGAGATGCTAAATTGGTTTGATCACGTGGAGATGATGCTCGGGCTGCTATTTGAGATGCAGACGATCCAACTAATGGTATATTGGTTACCATCGTTTTTGGATAACTACAATTCCAGAGGTATTACTATTGCGTGCCTTCTTAAATAGTTCATATCATAGCTCAAAAATACGGGAGTCAATTAGTATATGCTAAACGTAAACGAAAATAAATTAAATCTAAATTTATTTTGTTGCAAAAAAATCAATCCATATCAATTTTTTCGACGGTGAGAGAATTTTTGTTTATGATAAATTTATTTTCTAAACACGTATCGCCGGTTTGATTCCTCTTTGAGATAGGGAGTGCTATGACGTGTGATGAATAATATTACTTTAAAGACGTCACGTTTTTGCACCTTTCATAAGGTTTCATAAGAAACGTTTTATATAATTTAATTATAATCTATGTATGATAAAAAAAAATTAGACATTATACGAGTATGTATCCATCTATCCATTCAACCGAAAGTCGTCCACTGCTGGACATAGATCTCCCCCACGAGGATCGGTCTTGCGCCACCCGCATCCTGCGGATTCCTGCTACCTTCTACAGGTCGTCGATCCACCTTGTGGGGGGCCTACCCGCACTACATTTTCCGGTACATTTTAGCCATTCGAGAACGCGTTTGCCCCATCGGGCATTGGTTCTACGAGCAATTTGCCCAGCCAACTGCCTCTTAAGTTTAGCAATTCTTGGAGCAATATCGGTTACTTTGGTTCTTCTGCGGATCTCCTTATTCATGATTAGATCACTTTGAGCAACTTTAAGCTTTTTTATTAGACCCATTGCGAGCGAACACGTCTCAGTACCGTACGTCATCACTGGCAACACATACTGGTCGAGTATTTTCTTCTTGAGACGCTGAGATATTTCATATAAAATATTTTTCGGTTAAAGTTATAAAATAATTATCATATTTAAAACGGGGATTCCCAAAGTGGACTAGACCGCGAGCTATATTTAACAGATGCCTTCCAGATTCTTGACTCATCACTCAAGTTTTCTTAATGGATAAAGGTTTAATTAATACACGAGTCAAGGACTATTCTAATAAGGTAAATGAACTGAATTTTTGAAGCGATTATGGCGCAGCGGGTAAAGCGTCCGGATTCCGCATCAATCGACGCAGATTCGATCCCCACCTATCCGAATCTAAAATCGGCCTGAGCTTTCGGTGAAGGAAAACATCGTGAGGAAATTGTAACATGGTGGTAGTGCATTTTCTAATGATGCCCGCCTGGGTAGCTACCACCCTCAAGTATTCGAAAACCTGTCGCCAAATACCAATAGGTGTGTTCCGGCAGCATCACTTTTTTTTTTTTTTTTTGACGGGGTGAAATGCATTTACGCACTACCCTTATCTATTGTATCTACCCTTATCTATTGTATCTACCCTTATCTATTGGAGAACCAGTACTTAGGCTTAGTGGGTTTACCATCCTGGACCACATCGTCACTTAACATCAGGTGAGATTGTAGTCAAAGAACTGAGCTTATTCCGTGTTAAAAAAAAAAAAATCAAATCAAAAATTTACATTACGCACATAAAGTGTATCCCACAATTTTTGAAAACACATCCATTTAATGGCGACTCACCATTCTTGTTTTATATTTTTTTTATTACGAAAAGACTCAACGTTTTGATCACAGTCTTTATTAATATTAAGAGATGATTTTGTCAAAGGTGGTAAACACTTGAAACTTAGAGATTCTGGTTGATGCTGACGGAAGGTGTGCTTTATCTTGGTACGCTTGATGGTTTTCCTAATCATATTCGTCTGGGTAGCTAATATCCATATGTTATAAAATCTGTCGCCCAATACCAACAAATGTGTTTGAGCAGCATCGGTTAAGAACCAAGATATGTAGGCTAAGTTTGCTACCATCCTGGACTAGATTGTCATTTAACATTAGATGAGATTTTGATCAAGGCACTGAGTCTATATTGTGTGAAAAGCTACTTAACGAAAGATTTTTACACTTGGGGTAGCAGCTAGTTAAGATGTTATTACAAAATTCCTTGTCACCATGCTATGATTTTGTTCAGGTGTTCTTACATCACAAGCTTAGTGTCATTATAGGATAGTCATACGAGAATGTGATTTGAAGCGATGTTATGCCTGTTTAATTTTCAAAACTATTTCACCATTATTTGTATATTACGTAAACATACATACATATAAACATAAGCACACGCCTGTTATCCCCGAAGGGTTAGGCAGAGGTGAAATAGCGAACTACACCACCCACATTTCGCCGAGCTTAGTTTCCGTCCCAGATGTGACAGGGGGCGATCCTGTCGCCATATCGGGCACAAATTCCAAAACTCCGGGAGTAGAAAAAACCCAATACCCTTGACCCGATCCAGTGATCGAACCCGATACCTCAGAACGGCAGTCAATTAAATGTATGTATATTAAACTATAATATAATCATTGAGTAATTACTTTGTAAATTATAATCAGACTCACATTGCTGTATATGTAGACTCACTAATATGTATTTAGAGTTTTAGTTAAAAAAGATTACTTTCTCAGTATAAAAAAGATGAAGTCACACGTAAGAGACGTCTAAAAACAAATAAAGCGTTCATTTTTTTATTATGAAATAGGTAAAAAGTATCTGATTACATAACGCGTTAGTCCCGTTCACTAGGTCACTTGTCACGCCTTCAGTAAACGTAATAAGATTTGACCCTACTCAAGAGTTCGACAAGGAAAGCAAAAGGATAACATAATGTATATTATAAATATTTTTTATTTTTTCTAAAAACTTTATTACGCTAAATGAAGTAAAAGTTGGCTTACAAAAGAATGGCTTAATATATAAAACTTATATCTGGGAATTCATTTAGAAATGGAAACTGTAAAGAATTGCATATATAGTTTATACATGTTATAAGCCTCAAATATTTGTATCTACTAAATATGTAATTAATCGAAAATTGTAATATTTTAAATCTATAATATAAATATTGTTAAAAATGAATTATTTATTTAAATGCAGAAAAAAAACTAATTCTCTGGATAGTTTGAGGTGTTACAGATCTCAATAATTCAGTCCAGTGTTTTTTGTATTACAGGGTTATACGTCAACAAAAAAAACGTTTCAAAAACATTTTAAAATTTGTTTGTAATGTAGAATTTATATAGGAAATTTGTAAGACATAAACTATTGCTACGCTTGTTGCGCAAATCGTCGATAGATGGCGTGAAAATGTCACCGTTAGGTCTAGTGCAGTAATGCGACAGCCCACAAATGAGTAAAGCATATAAGCCATGAAAACCGAAATTGGCTCTTCGTAGTTCATTCGTTGTGTTCACACGTTGTGACACCGTTCACGATTCAATCTCGTTCCGATTTCGGTTCGATTAAATCTCGTTCTTTCTATAATACTACTCAAACAATCATTGACCTTATGATCGACGTATGAAATTCTTCGAGATAATCACATAAATTTGACTCATTGACCAACGGCACTTCATTTTTCAGTTGAAGGATTAACGATAATAGTTATTATTTGGGATGAACAGGTTACAAATAAAAAAAAATACAACAAAACTGAAAAGAAGAAGAATGAAGTCTAAACAAAACCGTATTATCATTGTCGGTACAAGCCATGACAGCTACTGACCCGATATCGGATCGGAACTAGAGTGATACGATACAAACCGGAAACGGAGCGTGATTGAACCGTGAATGGCATCACAGTGTGAATCGAGACTTATCAGTAAATGTGTGATTAAATTCGTTCACCTTTTCCATTATTCTGCTCGTTACAGGTATGATCTAATCGGATACAATAATTAAAGTTTTATCACATTTTTTTAATGTTTCGTGATGTTTAATTTTATCAATATATTTGGATGGTGGTAGGGGAATCAAGACCGTCTGAATCGTGACTACAGAAACCAGTGTGCAAAATTCTGTCAGTTACACATTCAGACACTGCGTGTTCCGGGGTCAGTACAATACACATCCAGACATACTTAAAGCCTTTAGCCGTGTAGACCGGTATGGTGTTGGTGACTGTTGATATACTGTTGATACTCTTTGATCTTTCCCAGATCTGACGAAATACGCTTAGTTTGCCGAGTTCGAGTAAAAATTATAATCTTAGTTATTAAATGATTTAAATAAAAATTAGAGATGCGTAGTTTTTAAGAAAGAGTAAGGATTTAACTTAATTTTAAGTGTAACAGGTTTTTACGCTACTTTACCATACAATATTCAATGCGTTTATAGGTGTATGGGATAAAGTATGCTGTTCTAACAAAATCTATTTGAAATTTATGTAATTTGTTATAAATAATTTAACTCATTTAAGAAGTATTATATTTAAATGCGACAAATTCATGTGCAATAATTCAAATAGAAGATTAGAAAAATACTAATTACGTTTAATGACACTTGAAACTTGAATTGATAACAAAATGGCGAGTATTCGTTTGACGAAAAGTATCGTTTTAATAAACTCGCTCATTAGATAAAAGACGGAGAAAATGACTGCCGGCGTAAATATCATTACAAGGATCTCCCACGTTGTTTTGCAAAAAAAAGAAGAATTATTTTTAACAAAGTGTTGACTTTTCATTTTTATTTTGAATACTACTATTTTATTTCTTGTTATTGAAAATAAATGAAGTAGTATAAACTACCATTATAATCATTAAGTGAACTTTTTAAAAGTGGCGCTAAGCTGTTATAGAATGTAGAAATACCAAAAGCCCATATAATTCTTTAACAAAATCAGTGCTGGCTTTTTTTTTAATAAACTGCATAGGCTGAGTGCTTTGACAATAATCTCACCAGAAGTCAAGTGACGATGTAGTCCAGAATAGTAAACACATAAGCTTAGAGATACTGGTTCTCAAGTGATACTGTCGGAACACACATATTGGTATTTCACCACAGGTTTTAAAACTTGAAGGTGGTAACTACCCAGGCGGCCATTATTGAAAATGCCTTACAATGTTTTCCTTCACCGAAAGCTAAGGTTGATTTTTAGAGTTGGATAGGTGGGCTCGAACCTGCGTTCATTGATGCAGAATTCATCCGCACTACCAACTACGCCATCATTGCTTGAAATAGTAACTTACTTTATGGTGCAGTTTGCGATACTGGGTTTAGGGGGGTACCAAGGACCGGCCTTTTGCGACATCAACAAAGAGCTTGCACCACTTGCATACTCAGAGACTATGCGTAGGCCCGTCATTACTTAGTGTCTAATGAGTTGAAACCTCCCGAAGGCTAGGTCCTAAAAGTCTCCCGCCGGGCCATTGTCCCGCCGGGCCATTGCACTGACGGGCCTGGTGGGTTTGCCGCAAGGGGCGACGCGGCGACATGCCTGGCAACCCCGTATCGCCCCCACTTCAAATGCGGCGGACGGCCCCGGGGGGTTTTAGTGGGTATTCCCGGGCGCTTCTCGCCCGGGTTTGAGTCCCACACTGGCACGGAACTCGTCACTCCGTGCCCCCTTACCTATTGTATTGGAGGGACTCAGGTCCCACTAATACAATAGGTAAGGTGAGCGCGTAAATGCATTTCCCCCCGTCAAAAAAAAAAAAAAAAGGTCCTAAAAGTCTACCACAACATAAGTGACGAGCGGTTCTACCTATAATTGGAGACTACCAAGGTAGTGCTTGCCTATCTGGGGTTTAAGGTAACAGTGGTGACCTACTTACAACGCTTTTTATATAGTTTTAAATTGTGAAAAAAAAAAATTATAAAAGTTATTTTTATTAATTTCTATTGCTATCCCTTTTAAAAACAACGTTTTATTTAGCGCATTTTTGGTGCTGCTGGGCGTACGTACCCTCTTAAGTAAAAAATGGTTACTGGCAGTAGAAACCACATAACTGTACTAACGTCTCTTGGTACTTTATACCACAAATAACATGAATATATATCAGCGGATTCAAAAACGAAGAGTGTATTCTAAGCTGAATAGTAAGAACGATATTCAAATATTCACGAGGAAATCACTTTAAAAAAAAGAAAAATACTTCAAAATTTGCAACAAAAAAATTAAGATTTCACGGTACAATAGATGGACATATTAATAACTTACCTTTGAAAAAGAAAATAGATGTATTAAAATATTTATATTATCTATACCATTCAATCATCGATAAGTTATATTGAGGTTTTATCCTTCAGTATAAGAATTTGTCAATCATTAATCATACTTTGCTCATATTTCTCCATTTGTCACTTGTTCCCCCTCAAGCTAAAAGACTTTGAAAAATGACTAACCACATACGTACTTGGAAAAATGTTTACATGTTATTAACGATACAATATTTCATTGTTCCAGATAAATGTAACACAGAAAATACAATGACGTCACAAACTAAAGGAAGGTAATTAGTCCATCCAAAATGGATATAGATCATGTAGTATTGGATAAAGAAGCAATTAACCGTTTCGAACAATATACTTTGGCAAAACCCTCTTTAAATGGAGGAATCCCTTTGGACAGATGCCAAGATGGCGACTCCATGGTATCAAATAGCAGGAAGAGAACGCAAATATCACGCCAAAAAGTTGTTTGCTGCTTTTGTTTCAAAACTACGAAATATAGGAGAAAACAATTCATTATTGGCTCACTTACGAATGTCGTGATATTCACCATTTTGTTGGCGTATACATTTCTAGGATCATTTATATTTTTAGCTATTGAAGGCGGATCTGAAATGCCAGTTAGGCCTCGTCTACTACCGGACAGACAGAAACTTTCAAGTAATCAGACTTTTAAAAAGAATACGGAGGAAGATGAATATGGTAATTTAACCGTATCTGGGAATTATTTTTGGGATGCACGAAGCAGAGCGGTAGAAAATATTTGGGAGATTACCGTATCTTTAAATATCTTGTACAGAGAGAATTGGACGCGGTTAGCTGCACAGGAGATACTGAAATTTCAAAATGAGCTTGTACAAAGGGTCACAACTGAGATGGCTTTGCAGTACGGTGTTAGTTACAGGGAGATGGCTTTAGGCGAGTTCGGGGGGAGTGAAACTGTAAACCATTATGAGGAATATGAGTGGAATTTAGCGCTCGCATTTTTTTACTCCCTAACTGTTCTTACTACTATCGGTGAGTGCTACACTGTTTTTTTATTATAATTTAAATTTAAAGAACGCTCGTTATAGAATACGATAAAAGTGACTATTAATTGGATTTTTAAAATTTGTAACACTAAATCTCGAAATATCTTTAGGCCTTCAGGTATTAAGATTTAAATTTAGCTTGGGTATATCTCTGCAGTTCTTATACATCTATCAATTTAAATATAATTATAGTAGGCGGACCTGAATTTTAGTAACTTTTACAAAATGCTTTTAAGTGAATTTGTCAGGAATATTTATACTTAGTAACTAGTGTTACTAAGTTAATATTATGCTTTCTATTATAGAACAAATACCTTTTAATTCATGCAGATGAGTTATTTTTAGACATGTTTATTACTTTTCTTTTACGAAATGTAAGCCAGGTTGAAATAAGTTTGGTTACCTAATCGTGACGATTTAGCATGTTTGTAACTGTTCAATAATATAGAGTGCAGACTAAACAAATTATTTTAAAATTAAAAATTATTGTTCAAATGATATAAATATTTTTTTTTTTCTTTTTTACAGGTTACGGAAACATCGCACCGAGAACTACGCTTGGTAAAGGCATCACCATTATATATGCTTTAATTGGCATACCGCTCACCTTAGTCTACCTATCTAGTGTAGGGTCTTTGTTATCCAAAATGGCTCGAAGTATATTCAGCAGAGCTCTATGCTGCTGTCTCTGTTCAAACTGTGGTTACTGTTGCTACGACGAGCGAAGAATGGCGGAAAAAGAACGAAGAATGAAGCTTAGAAGGCAACAAGAAGAAATGCTAAACAGCCAAAATACGAGTAAAACTCCGACCGAAGAATGCTACGTTTTAAAACCAGATAGTCAGAAGGATTTATCTCTATCGGAAAGGCCCACAACAAGTACCGCAAAGGATGACGTTATAAGTTGGCCTGATACAGACTCGAAACTATCAATGCACGGTTTGAGCATTCTAGCGCCAGTTTTACTTTGTCTTGCAGCAATTTTCATATACATTACAACTGGAGCAATAGTTCTTTTTAAGTTAGATAATTTGAGTATTATCGATGGATTTTACTTTTGCTTTATGGCTTTAAGTACTATTGGATTCGGTAACATAGTTCCTGGAATGAGTTATACCACTATCAATGGTGTTAGGTACTATACCAT
Organism: Samia ricini; assembly: GCA_014132275.2. Lineage (NCBI taxonomy): Eukaryota > Metazoa > Arthropoda > Insecta > Lepidoptera > Saturniidae > Samia > Samia ricini. The sequence goes on from AP028168.1 coordinate 24,045,918, forward strand.
AAATTCTACCACACTATGGTTCTGCTCTGCCTACACTTTGGCAGGTTTAGCTCTGACAGCAATGTGCTTTGGTGTTATCCACGATGAGATAATTTATAGAATAAAACACCAGCAAAAGCAGTGGTCTCAAAAAGGCAACACTGTAAATGACGAGGTTAATATCAATGACCCGTTTTATATGAATTCCTGACAAATGTTTAATAAAAATAAATCTGAAAACTTATACAGTATAATGGAGGATAGCTCTATAGAACGTAGTAGGATTGAAATTGACAATAGAGAAGTAGTTCTTAGTGTAGATGATATTTCTGAAGTTATGGAAACAAGTACTGATTTCCCTCCACCTCCCGAAGAAGAGATCATTACAATTGTAACTAAAAAAGAACCCAAAGGTTTCGGAAATATGGTCGCATATAATGTATTACCAGAGATGTTAGATCATGTTAACACATAAACAAAAAGACTTAATATGTTTTTTTTTTCATATATAAGATGGTAAATTTTGAATACTTTATTTTGATTAATTTTACTGGCTGTGAATTGAATTATTTATGTCTATTTCTACATAATCATTTGAATAAAATATATCATTAAATGTCTTCGAATTTACTTTTTACAAATGATATTAATAAATGTTGTATAAATAATGTAAGTGATTGTAAATAATTGTATATAGTAGTATTAATTAGCAATAGGTTAACGATGTAAGACATCTTTTATCTCAAATTATTTGTCAACAAGATTAATGAATGCGTAATATATAAAAATTCTCATGTAATTAGTATCTTTATATAAATTATAAGTTTAATAAAAATGGAAATTAATAGTGAACGTGAGTTATTATTTTTTAGACAAAAGTTCATTTATACAGTGACATATAGATCTGCATGTATGTGTTCTTAAACAGGTGATACCTTCAACTTTGCTTACACTAGTGTTTTCGGCAGTGTGCCACGTGATCTACGTGTCTTGTGTGAAATGCAAATGGATTGTAATTTGTTCATTTTAATTGTAATTTTAGATTACTACTTAACCTATATAGATAAGCATAATCATATGACAGCTTAAATCTTTCGTCGGTTTTCAATTATATATAATAATTACAAATATATGAAATGCCACTAAAGTAAATTAAATTTACTAAAAGTGTTGAGACGATTACAACACAATGTACATATTACATCTAAAACTAACAAAAGCACTATCAACAACTGTACTACTGAATTGAATGAATGTAATAATAATGTTAATAAAACCATTATTTATATAGAATTGTAATCATATATTGATAGCCAGATTAGTTGAAGTTGGTTGATACGGCAATTAATTGATAACACAAAAGAGCTTAAATAACGTGCAATTTTTACTTATAATGATGATAACAAAATAACAAAAAGCGATCGAATATTTGCGATTACTTTTCTGTTACAGTAAATAGTTCATAACTTATATTTCAAAAAGCATTTGTGGGAAATAAAATTAAAACGTATAACGTATGTAAAAAAATATACTTTAAGAGGATACGCGTGTGGCGTTTATTCCACAGAAATGTATCTCTCTGTTTTGTAAAATTAAAATCAGCCCAATTTTGAAAGAGGAAACAGGAGAATACGAAGTGATGATTTCCTGTACTTTAGATAGGTATAATCAGCCTGAGCTGCAGTTGTCCCTTTCGCGATTTATAAAACTATCTTTGGTACGAAATATTCTTGATATTTATTGCCGACCACATATACTCTTAACGAGTTGACATCCACCCCATAACCATACATTGTACCACCGCCCGCCACCACGATAAATCAGTGACTGTGTCCATCTGTTTGTAAAAATCTAGCCAATCATCCAACACATAATCTTTTGTTACTTCCTACAAAACATGAAAACCGGTGGAGATGTTGCCCTTCAATTGACAATTCCAATTCTAAACGAAATATTGACTTTACCGACGTTTTTTTGCAAGTGTGGGAGTTCTGTTTCTACCAACGTTGCAACACCTTATGTCACTCCCAACTTTATCTTTCCGAACATCGCATCGCCAAACGTGATCTCTCTTAGAATGATCTCTCCAAGCGTTGCTTAACCTAGCTTTATTTCTGCACCTCCCAATGCACATATCTCTAATGTAGTACAAACAAGGAATATATACTGTTAATTTTTGCTTAATATAACTAATCGATTATGTTTAGTTGGTATACGTAAATAATATTATAGAATTCGTAGAAAGATAATGTTAATATTAAAAGAATATAAAAGAACCTATTCATATGATATAAAGTGATCGTATACAGGAGGTAATAAAAATAAGAAGGCATTACACATAGGAAAGTAATCTTGACTGGAAAAGGGTTGAAGGCTTCTGAGGAAGACAAATAGTGATTTATATTGAAATTGAACTCTCCTTTTGATTTTCTACGCATTCATCCGTTTTATTGTTTTCTTATGATAATGTCCTACGTAAAAATAGCATTTATATGTGAATAAATGACACGTTTTATACGTAGCTAAAAGACAAAAAAGGCTAATAAATAGGGTAAAATAAACTTTTTTCATGTTTGCTTTGTCTCTAGTCATCAATCAGGATTCAACATTCGTGAGCTAAAGAATGTAAAGCGACAATGACTTTCTTTTTTGCGATTATAACTCATTCTGATTCGATTTGTAGAAACAACTAAATTTGTAGGTGACCTGTGTAGATTAAATTTTGGCATTAGATTGTGTATCTCCGGTGATAAGATAATAGAGCACTTTGGTTCAAATGGCTGTTTTTGGGAATATGAAGTTATTTTAAAAAATATGGCCAAATAATAAATAGTTGCATCACAAAATTGTTGGTAAAATTTGAATATCTGTAAAAATAAATTGATAAATATACAAATTATATAATCTACATAAATAAATAAACTTGAAGTGTCTGTTTGTAATATATGAATGACAACTTTTTATTAAACACTCTATACTAAAACACATTTTTTTTACATTTTTCTCTGTTTGTTTCGACTAACTTCCGAAACAGTTTTTAACAGGAAGTTAGCTAAAGTTGGAGGCCGTAACTCAGGGAATGCTGCTGCCCATCCCCAGGTTTATCCTTTAGTTGCCTTTTACAATACCCACGGGAAGATATGGGGTGGTACAATTCTTAGCCAGCACCATACTTTTTGATAGAATTATAAAACTATGCCTGTTAGTAGACCTGGTCTTATTATCGCAGTAGAGTTAAAGACAGAAAATGCCGTCATTTGTAGAAAATATTACATAAATTTCGGCAGATCAACTATCATTTACTAATCGTCGGATTACTTAACAATTGGCATAGTTTTTGAACAAAAAAAAACGAAGATTAATAGATAAGTAAATATTGGTTACGTAATTACTATCCAGACCCAAAAACATAAACCCCCACGACGCTTGTAGCATCGAAATGAAAGCAAACAAAAACATTTTCTTTTTAAATTTCCATATTTCAAACTATCTTACAGCGATTAAAATCCGTTGATTGCGAATAGACAATTAATATTGAAATTATAAACTAAAATATTATAAGTATTGTTTTGGTTAAATTTAAAACGATTTACCTTCATGTACTACATTTTTTTCCGCTAATAAAAACAAAAGACTCATTTCTTCACTCATTTGTTTTTTTTAAGGTTACAGCGCTTTTTCACTCACACCTAAAGAACATATGAAACGCGGACGAAGCCACGGTCACACTGCTAGTAATAATATAAATGTGAAGAATGTTTGGCAAAAAGGTGGCAGTGACCTCGGTAACTTTTTGAAATGCAATAAGTAATATATCATGTAATATTGAAACCCTATTCGTGTATTCTGTGCTACCCAATAAATATTCAGTACACCAATAAAGTTCCGTGGAAGGAATTTCATAAAATCGCTCCATCGGAAACATTCCTCTATGTAATATTATTATATCTATGAAACACATTGGTTTTATGGTGTTCATAGTAAATGAGAGGATACGCAAAAAAGAGATCATGTATATTTATTATTAATAGTGGTTGGAATTTGGTTAGTCGGTTTGTTTGAGATGTTAGTAACTATTTATTTATCTGCAAGTAAATACGTTATGTAATAAAATATGTTATATTCTAAGATATTATTCTATTGCAAAATAAATGCTTTATTTTTAAAGAAATTCGTCTTCTACCACAAAGAAGTCTGTATCCGTGTAATGATATTAATAACTATGATAAAATAATTCGACTCGTAGAATAAAGGCGACATCTTTACAAAAAGTTGAGGTTTATTATCTGATTTGAATCTACATTGTTTTTGGTAGTAAGCAACAAGGTTCGTTGTCTTTTTGCCATGTTAATTCTTATATATTATAGCGTACAAATAATGGATTTATCGTCCATAATAGATTGCGGTCCGGACATATGGCCTTCAATAAGTCTTGCTATCTTATGAAATAATGTAACTCACTCATATGTCATAAATACCGTAGAACCCGGAAGAAATTTCTCAGAAGGAGGAATACGATATCTTGGCCTCAATATGTGGGTGATTTTTAAGGGATACAACTTGGAAATGGTAACTAGTCATTTTATTAAAGCTCGATTGTAAAATGAGGCCGGCGTAACCCATAAATAAAAGACCAAAAGTTTTTAGAGAATAATATAAAGAATCAATTAACAAATAATTAAATTTAATCGTTAAAACGTTTCCAGTTTTCACTTCTGGTGGCAGATCTCCTGGCTGCCTAGTTTTTTGAGCCTACACTTGCGATATGGCCGAAATATCGCAATAATCGGGACAGATTATTGAAAGTCTAGGTGCTGCCTTATGACGTTATTGCTAAATGTTGCCCACGGAATCCAAATCATTGGGCATTCTTATAATTCATATAAACCAGGGGATGGGCATGTAGCACCCTTTGAGTATCACAAACATCTATTGCGATCGCCAACCCGCATGCCACGCGTGGCGATTATGACAATCCGTCCCTTATTCAAGGAGACCTATGTCCAGCAGTGGACGTCTTATGTTGGAGTGGATGGACGGGTGGATGGATAGACATTCCTAATCATTATAAAAATAATATTACCATATATTATGCATTCTAGCAAATGGGTATGATGGCGAAAATTGAAAACGAAATAAGACACTGTGTTCGTTATTTATATCTATCTAAATAAGCCTTTTACTTACTATAAAGTTTTGTGTAAATATACTACATTCTACTTTACTAAACTGAGATAAAAAAAAAAACAAAATAATGATATATAATAATAAGAAAAGAAGAAAATTAATTTATCATCCGAATTATATTCGAAAGTAAGTAGATATTTTAGTAAGCCGGTGACACTACCCTTGAAAAGTTAGGGCCTTGTTACGAAAAATGACTGCAGAGGGCGTTCTGACGGGATGATGAATTGCATTTTAATTTATCTGACTTTGCAGGCTTGGATTTTTTTTATTAAATAAAATGGAATAAAATGAGTTAACGTCATAACAATATATGACATCCGTAAAAACTAATTCAAGTGTTGCCGGATGATACTCAGATTACTTTAGTAATCTAGTATAGTATAGTAATTAAAAAAGACAAAGATAAAATAGTTCAAGTAATTTTTTCATACTCTCAGACTCTTAGATGCTTCAGCCAGAATACTTCGATAGGAGCTTGATCACATACGTGCAACTTGAAAGTGAATTTTAGGAAATATTTGCCACCAAGATAATTATGATAATAAGTAATGATAAATCCAGCAAAAAGCTAAAACGTTTCTGAGATTTAATAGAGGTCTCTAAATTATGTTACTAGAAAAATTACAATAGCTAACAATACGATTATGACGAAATTTTTTAACCATATGTTTTATGTCGGAGTAGTGTGTAGGGATGTGCAGCTAGAAAAATATCGATATTTTTTCGATATGATAGATTGTAATGTCATATCGGTACTATGCGATATGTCAAACAAATCTATTGATATTTTCGATATGTTGTATGCTTAACTCAAGTCCACCAGCAAACCCCGTCTCAAAATTTTATAACTATCTATCATTGAAATATAACATTATTAGAAGTAGCAGAATGTCTTTAAAAGACACGTTTGGTTGTACATCGGGGTGTGCTAGTCCATACACTTATGTATGGTAGTGAGTCCTGGGTCTGAAAAAAGAAACATGAAAGCAAGATGAGATAAGAAGTCTAAGAAGCATAGCTGGTATAATAATGATATATAAATTAAGGAATAGTGTGATAAGGGAATGTTATGGTGTAGTCGAGGATGTAGTGACAAAGACAGAGAAAAAGTTGCTTAATTGGTATGGGCATGTAGAAAGAATGGATGAAAGAAGATTGACGAAACAAATTTACAAGGTGAGTCTGAATGGGCAAGCTGGTAAGGGTCGTCCTAGGCGAACGTATCTCGACCAAATTAAGGATGTTCTGGAGAAAGACCAGGTTAAAAGAACGCGTAACCGAATAGCATGTACGAAGGTGTTTATGAAAGCAGAAGAAGTGAATGACGTGTGTCAGGATTGTAGCAAGTGGAAGGATATGGTCTCTGAATACGCTTATGAGAGAGATGCATGACGTTATGTATGTATGTAGAAGTAGCATTTGTACATCAAAATAAAGTAGACATAGTGTACTTTTAATTCTGGTTGATATATTATTATATTATAGCGGAAGAAATATATCGACATCAGATGATTCGATAATATAGGGTTGATTCGATATATCGAGTGTACGTATCGATATTATATTGAATATCGATACATATCGCACAATTCTAATAGCGTGATCGTATTGCGTCCGTCTTTACCTATAAAGACTTGGCTTCCTTTCAAGTGATTCTGAATCGCTTCGTGAGGAAAGCCGTAGGTGCCCGAGGGTATCAGAGAAATGTGGACTTACACAAAGATCTGAACCTACCCTACGGTAGTTCTGTAATCAAGTCCCAGTGTCGCACCTTCTTCGATCGCGTAGACAGACACTCGAACTCGCTCATAGTTAAGACCGTTAGCTCCGAAACCGCTTTGGAGGCCGCGTAACATCCTCACCGACCCCTATGATGAAATCACGCCGCAAATAGAATCTTTCTCTATCAAGCGAGGAAATATGCCTGCTAGTGCCCACGCCCACGAAACCGCCGTTGCCGTCGCCGAGGACAGGCGGCTAATTTTGCTCCCGCATACACTCCGGGTCCCTCTCCAGCGGCAACCCAAGACGTCTTGGCATCTTGACGTCTCCGCCAGCGCGATACAGTAATACTGCCCATGCAATGAGCATTACACGCACAACACTGCACACACATCCCTGCACACAACACACAGGTACATACATAGGTCTCGTAAAGAACCTTTTTTTAAATTTTTATATTATTATTAAATAAATAAAAAAATGTAGGGATTAGCTAGGATTAAAATTCTGCAGCAATTTTTACTTTTAGGTAGCGGCCAAACCGAGATTGGGACCCTTGAGCTGTTACCTTTTGCGGCTGAGTGCCTTCAGCACTCGCCCACAAAGTTCGGTGAAGCTGTAAAGGGTCTTCCGGTTAACAGTATTAGCTAGGTTAGAATAAAAAAAAAATAGAGTTATCAAAAGTTGTGTAAAGAAAGTTAAAAGGCGATGCGCTCCTTTTGTCTTTTTCACGTTTATTATATCGTACAATATATTGGGTCGAGACGAAAACAGAATCAAGTATATTACCTTAAAATTTCGAATACGAGAAACATTCTATTATTTGAAAAACGTCAAGCATAAATCATCTAGTTAGTAAATTTGAATAAACAGCTATAAGTAATCAAGTAATCTCTTGTAGTTACGACAATGCTTCATAGGTTTGTATTCATTTCGAAGCAACGCCTTGTTGTAAAAAAAAACTTTATGTGGTTCAACATTGTTATGTTGTTGTTATTGTTAATAGGTACATCTATACTAATAAATCAAATTCAAGTATTTGTTTTTAACGTCAAATATTTTTTTTACTAAATATATATTAATGTATATCGGATACCTATACCAAAAATACAATTTTTTAAATTTTTGTCCGACTTTTTGTCTCCGGAACGGCTGGATCAATCTTGACGGGACTTTTTTTGGTAAGTTTGATAGAAGTTACTCCGCGTAACTTAGGGTACTTTTGATCTTCGAAAATAATTAGGGTTCCGTGTAAAAAAAAATAAACATATTATAAGTAATTGAATAAAATCCGATTCAATGCACAGTTTTACGGGAAAGTGTTTGAAATTATGAGAAACAATTTTACTTTATCTCAGTACTAGAATTTTATTTAGGCAAATAAGTAGGGTTTCCGTATAAAAAAATTTAAACGCAGTGAAGAACATATGAAACACGGGCGTAGCAGCAGTTATAAAGCTAGTTCTGAATAAAATCATAATAAACAAGCCGCTCCCTCTGCAAATTAATACAATACTGTATTGACGTAATAATAAACAAACAGCCTCCTGTTGTCAACACATGCAAATGACAAGGTGCTGAAAATAAAAATTGATGTCTAGATGATATTTATGGGCCTCGCGTCAGGTAGCATCACTGCCTTTATAATATTATGGTTCTCTATTTATTTTGAATGATTTTATTTATCTTTACACTATATTAGATTACCGAAGTTTGTTCAACTAATTTGAAGTGTTAAAATGTTAGGTTAGGGCGTGGTTAATTTAAACCTTAAAGTTAATTTGTGAGTTTGCAAAAATATTAAACAAGGCAATATTGATGGTAATGATTAAAAAATAATGGATAAAACTTTATTGCACATAAAATTTGTACATAGGCGAGCTTAATGATATTTGGCATTTTCTTCCAGCTAACCTGCATTAGTGCTGTCAATACAAAGAAGTGAGTAGGTAGTTCCTTTATCTATTTTGTAGGTATTAAAAAAAACTTAATAATATTATATAATAATAAATATGAACATGAATAAAATACACACATATATAGGAATACATATACATTTTTAATACTGTATAGAGGCTCTTTAGAGGAGAAAGCGCCATGAGGATGCTAAATATATTGAGCCAATAATAATTGGCTAATAAGTGATGTTTTCAAACTTGAAAGTGGCATTATAAGATAACGCCTTTGACACCACATTATGATTTCCTCATTAATGATTATACAAAGTCCTTGTTTCATAATTACGAATTTATTACTGATCTGGCTCATTATGGCTTCGAAAATGAAATGTGGCGATAGGCACTCGTCATGTGCACTGAAAGTTTTCGCAGGTGCGAATATTTTCAAACGAAATATTATACAATTATTTGACTGGGGTCAAGGCTCTCTCAAATTAGGTCCTCACAGAGCCTACGAATAGAACAATGTAGCTACTTAGTACACTCAAATATTCTAAACTACAATAGTTTCGTATTTATTACAACGAAGACAATAAACAATGCGCTCAACAAACCGGACACAACCGAAAACCGTAGAATAATGAAAATCAAATAGCCTTTGTTAGTCGAAGTTATCGCATAAATCGTCTTGGATGCTGGAGAACGACGCCTATTATTCCTACAGACAAACAGTTTATGGGATCAAAACGTCCGCGCTGCGACCGATATAAACGAATATTTTTTTCACATAAATTGCCCGTTTTATCTTAATAAAAAAGTGTACGTGGCGTTGATTTTTATGACAATCTGGGTTTCCTTATTTAGAACGTTAAAGTTAAATTAATTGCCTCCATCGTAATTCTGGTATATAAAAACTAGGCAGCCTTGGGCACTGCCGACAAAAGTAAAATTTTATAATTTTTTAATTTGTCCGGTTTTTACATTTATTAGCATTTCGAGCAATAATCATGTACTTACAATTTTATTAAGTTATAATCAAAATATATGATAGTCTGCCTGAGTATCCATCTTATTATTTACCTTTAAGCGCTGCTGGCGCTGATAGCGCTGACGGCTGACGTCATAGCATTGGTAACGCGTATCTATAAGCTTTTAAGGTTAAAAGCTTATAGATACGCGTTGGTAGGTACCAAGAATCGTCTTTTTTTACACGGTTTAGGCTCAGTGCTTTGACCAAAATCTCACCGGATGTTAAGTGACGATGTGGTCCAGGAAGCTAAACACACTAAGACTAAGACTATTGGTACTAGTTCTCAAGTTATGCTGCCGCAACAAACCTATTGGTGTTTGACGACAGGTTTTCAAACTTGAAGGTGGTGGCTACCCAGACGGACATCATTAGAAAATGCCCTACCACCATGCTATGGTTTCCTCACGATATTTTCTTTCACCGAAAATTCAGGCTAATTTTAAGTCGGATAGATGGGGATCAAACCCACGTCGATTGACGCGGAATCCGGCTACACTACCCGCTGCGTCATCATTGTTCAACACCGCTAAAGAAATTTTTACTTCAGTAAAGATTTTTTTTCAAGTGATAAAGAGTGTAAGTATAATTTATTTTTTTCGATTTGACTAAATGCTGTTGACCAGAAAAGCGGGTGCATGGGCGCTTAGCTGGAAGAGTCGTATCTAGCGCAAGGACTCAAGAGAAGTACTTAGGCCGCTGCCACCCGAGACGTAAATTCTTAGATAAACCCACGCTTCTCAAGGGAAAGTGGTCTGAAGGTCTCTATTAGAGCCCATATACCTGTTATACTAGTGCATGAAAGTGTCGCTGTATGACACTTGTGGTGGGTACAGAGACCTCACCAGATGTGGATCGGAACACGTCGTGGGCCGCTATCTCAGAAGCCCACGTAAATGTATGGTAGTGTCATCTGATATAGCGTCTATAGACGTAAGTGTAAATCTAAGTATCTTATTCTACAACTAGCTGTGTGCCCGTGGCTGCGCCCACGTTTCAGACGTAACATAGGTTTTATTTTTTTTATACGGAATTATTTTCCAATTTTTATTTTGCAACTAAATCTGTTCATTGACTCGGATTTTTCACAACTTCATTAGTTTTAATTTTTTACACGGAACCCTAATTATTTACGAAGACCAAAAGTACCCTATGTTACGAGGAGTAACTTCAGCTATCTACCAAAAAAAGTCCCATCCAATTAACTACCCGGAACAAACAGACAGATAAAAACTTTAAGAATTGTATTTTTGGTATAGGTGTCGGATATATATTCATTTCTATTTAGTAAAAAAAATATTGTGACAGTACAAACATACACTTCAATTTTATTTATTAGTATAGATTTTATATTTTTTAGTGTTGGAACATAATAATAGATTATTTCCTCTCAATACTACCTATTTTATTGGAACCTCGAATGACCATACTAAAAAGTCCAAATAACATATACATAAAAATACAATTTTTAAAGGTTTCGTCTGTCTGCCTGTTTGTAATGGGTAATCTCCGGAGCGGCTGTAACTATTTTGACGGGACTTTTTTTGTCAGATAGTTGAATTTACTCCGAGTAACTTAGAGTACTTTTAGTTTTCGAAAATAATTAGGGATCCACGTAAAAAAAAATCTCATAAAATTTTGAATAAATCTGATTTAATGCACAGTTTTACGGGCAAATGTTATAAATTATGAGAAATATTTTTACTTTATCTTAGTACTAAAAAAAATTACAACTTTGTGAAGGATATATGAAATGCGGGCGCAGCCGCGGGCAGACAGCTAGTAGGTAATAAAAATAAAATGATTCCTTAATAAACTATAGAGGAGGTTTATGTCTGAAACATTTCCAATATTGTAAACAAAGCACCTCATTTTCTATATAAAGACCGTAAAATAAAACCTTCTCAGGGAAAACCTTAGACACCATTTCTATTCATGAAGGTAGATATAACACATTTAGGATGTCGATTGAAAATTATGACGGTCCATCTATTGGAGATATAAGTGAAGGAAGATTTTTTTAGGAAAAATCAAAATAATAATACGGAAATCTGGGAAACATATGTCTTATATTAAAATTTAGTATACTTAATTAATCTCTTATACTTTTCCGAGATTCTTCTTTTTTACACTGTATATACTCAGTGCTCTTAGACCACAATCTCGCCTGATGTTAAGTGGGGAAGTGGTCCAGGATAATAAACACACTAAGCCTAGAGGTGCTGGTTCTCAAGTGATGTTACCGGATGATAGCTATCCAGGTAGGTGTTATAAGAACATGCCCTACCACGATGCTACGGTTTCCTTACGATATTATCTTTTACGGAAACTCAGGCTGATTTTAGAGATGGATAGGAGGGGCTCGAACCCGCGTCCATTGACGAGAAATCCGTCCTATAAATCTATACAGTCCTATTTAACATGAAAGGACTTTTTTCACACTCATATTTGTTGTTAATATACCATTATTCAAAGATATATTTAATATGTTGATTACCCATAAAAATAAGACAATAGGAAAACAATGCAAAGCTGGCGTAAACGCCAGGTAAGTGCTCAAGGGGTTAGCTAATATTTACAATGTTACAGATTTATTTTTAATATTTTTTTGACAATAAGTAAGTTATTGTAGCTGCGAAAATATTTAAGAAATTTATTACAACGAAATCGAACTAATTGTTAAAATAAATTTAAAGATTATGAATATTTGGTTGTAGTAAATAAAAGTCATTTGAGGGTTTCAACACTATCAAACAACCAATTTTAGCTACCTTTATTATTATTATATATAAGGAAAAGCTCAGGCCGATTTGTGTCGGTTTTTCACCGTGAAAGTAAGTAAGTAAGTTTACAATAGGTGATTTGTTCACGGTCGAAAAGGCACGGGGTAGATCAGCTGTGAAAAAGATCTGACGTTTTCTGTGCTATATTTATTGTGAAAAAAAAAAAGAATTTATTATAAATGTAAATTGCATTTTGATAAATATATCTCAAATACTTTTTATTTTTTGGTATTATCAAATACTTACTATTTTGGCCTGGTGGTTGAAATTGCAAATACTGAAAATTTTAAAGAAAAAAAAAAAACGGCTTATAAAATTTTTGTACTGAAGAAACTAAAGGTCATCCATAGCATCTAAACAAAAATGTCTTCAACTCATTTTGCCTAATCTATTTATCTATATAAATAAAAACCAATGTAAGTATGTTTGTCCTCTCTATATTAATAAACTACTCATTTGAATATTATGAAAATTCGGTGAGTTGATATACATACGCTTGCGAACGTTCCTGGCCTAAAATATACTTTCATGTTATTGCAATGTATGCCGGACATAGCTAATTATTTATTGCTATGTTATGTACGGTGTATATTTTGAATGTAGTGTTGTCTTTCTATGTGTTTCTACATGGAAAATATTTACTAAAAAATATTTAAAATTTTGTTTAAATAAATGTATATTATAGAGAGGAGTTTACGAATGTTACCAGGAAATCGTTTATTGTGGTATGGGTATGCAATATGCACACAGAAAGCACATGTAGATAAAATAGTATTAAATATATGACTTTGGAAGGAAAGAAAACTACAGGAAGACCAAAGAGTGTGTGGATAGAGTGTGTACGGAAAAATATGAAAAAGAAATGTGTACATGCGCCGGCCAATACGGACGTATGTATGGGAGAAGAAAACATACTGCGTCGACCCCTAGTGAGTTGGGAACGTGGCAATTATAATAGGCATACAAAAATCCTATATATTATCTACATACAAACAGATAGCAGGAACAAGGTTTATATGCAACAACTTAGAATTAAATTATTGTAAAACCTCTTTAAATATATTAAAAAAAGTATTCTGCAAAAGTTTTTACTTTATTCTAAATAAACCAAAAAACATGTTTTACATCAAATAAAGATAGAGAGAGAATAGAGAGAATTATAGAGATATGCATTGAAAAATAGACTAATTCTTTTACTATTCAGTTTATAAATAGTTTTTATACCTATTTTTGTAGTTATTAATGAGCTTTAGTGTTATAAAAATCTAATTTGGAAACAGTTTTTTTTAAGTTTTTAATAATTATTGTGATCAAATTTCAACTACCGGGCCAACATTCGTTAATATAAAACTGTTAAAAGCTATCTAAAATATAAATACAATATCAGATTAGATCGCGTGTGTATATATAAAAAATTATAGTACCTATATAAACATTTATATAAAAAAAATCAATAATATATCAATGTCATTTATATCAATTTATATTGTAATTGTATTTTTAATGAACATTTGTGATGTATAAACACTTAAAAAATAGGTATAACGTAATTTATATCAATAATTTGAACCAACATTTGATCCAAACAGTCAATTTATTAGACAATTTCTCACTGTCTATGAATTTATGCCACCGTCAGGAGTAGGTACTTAATTAAACTGAACCATACCGTTCTCATAACAGGATGTACGTTCAAAGATTACGAATTTAATTTAAAGGATCAAAGCATTAACTCCGTTCAAAACAAATTAAAATCGGTTCCAGTTATTTTAACATTCATGAATATTTGCCAGAGGAACGAGAAAGCCATTTTTGCGGTGCGATCACATAGTGCTTATCGCTATCTACCGATTTGATTGTAAATATATTATATTTTTCTCTCGATGGTGTGGTTTCAATGGAATGTGGGTAACCTTCGATGCTGAGCGAAATCATCTGAGCAGTAAAGTAGATTTGAAATATTAATGAAACACGTTTTTTTCTTCGAATATTACAACACAGAAACCTTCCCGATTAATATGTACTTTTAGGAGTTAGCTGTTGTATTATTACCAAAATCTGAGTTAGTTTGATATTATATTTTTATGTTGGTTATTTACACTAAAAAACCACATAAAATAGCTTTAATACTAATAAAACTAATCAGTCTCGGTGACTGTCGACAGAAATGAAAACTCGAAAAAACAATTTTTGAATGTTTACATATCACAGTTTGTTAATAGAAATAATTAGCAACAACCTGACATTTGTTTGGTTTTTACATCTATTGGCACTCTGAGTAATAATCATATACGTTTTTATGTAGCTTATTCATCAAACAGCATAATCAAAACATACGATAGGCTGCGTAAGTATGCATTTCATTATCTCTGAGCGCCAGCACTTAAACTCACTTAAACCTTACGCTTGGCATACTGTAGTATGTTGACGACTGACGTCATAGTATTGGTAACACGAATTCCCTACCTAATGCGAATCGCTAAACGTGGCTAAAGAAGTAAACATATAAGCTCACGCCTGTTATCCTCGAAGGGATAGACAGAAGTGAAATAGCGAACTACACCACTCACATTTCGCCGAGCTTAGTTCCGTCCCAGATGTGACAGGTAGCGCGAGCCTGTCGCCATATCGGAGATAAATTCCAGACTCCGGGATAATACTGAGTACAAAAACCCAACATCACTTGACCCGACCCGAGGATCGTACCCGAGCTTTCAGAACGAAGTCGTACCATAATACAACCGCGCCACCGAGGCGCTTCACTTCACTAATTCGATTACTACATTTATAATTGTTTAATTTTTATTTTCGAGAATACAGAATATTTAAACTTCCGCCCAACATAATATATTGAGTCATTGAGTTGGAAATTTACAAAGGGCTACTTGTGGGTTAAACCTTGCAAATCTATGAAAGGTTCGAGAACAAAAACCAATGATCACTGAGTGTAACGAAACGAGACAAAAGCCAGATTGAATGTATTGTTTGAAAATTGTAAGAAATAATATTGGTGTGGGATTCGTTGTAATTAAAAGCCACATATACTTGTATAACGCGAATATAATTATACGTATTACGATACAATGATATATATATATGTTATCGACGAGCGTGCGCGCGGCCTTCCGGTATCGTGGGCGGTTCGCGACTGGCCACGCGGCAAAGGTCGTCTCGCCCGACACCTCGGATGAGATGCGCGGGCGCGGACGACGATGATCGTGTTGCTACACCAGCCCCCCCGGAGACCGTTACGGTCGATAAAAGTCCTGGAACCTGACTCTTCTACCGGATCGCGTGACGTAGGTGGAGTCGGGTGCGCTGTGTGGAGGCTTCGTGGCTCCTTGCAGCGTCGGGGACTCGCTGAGTAAATAAGCAGGCTTAAGTCTGTCGATGGAAACAGTAACAATTTTACCAGCTATATCTATTTGAAAAGTTTTATCGCTCCGGCTGATAACCTTATATGGTCCAGTATACGGAGGTTGTAAAGCTCTTTTAAGAGCGTCAGTTCTAAGAAAGACCTGAGATGATTTTTGTAGATCCTTATGAACAAAAATATTAGATTTTCCGTGTCGTGTTACGGTTGTAGGTTTCAAATTGCACATGTAGCGGCGCAGACGTGATAAGAAGTCACTGTAATCAGTAACTTCTGCAACCGATGACGCAAGGAAAAAATCGCTAGGGAGCTTTAAAGTTTCTCCATATACAAGCTCTGCTGAGGAACTTCCTATATCTTCTTTCCAGGCGTTTCTTATCCCAAGAAGTATTAATGGAATAACTTCATACCAGTTTTGATCGGAGTGACACATAATTGCTGCTTTCAGTTGCCGATGGAAACGTTCCACAAGTCCGTTAGCTGCTGGATGGTAAGCCGTGGTAGAAATATGACGGGAACCTGTTAATTTAGACAATTCTTTAAATAAATAAGATTCAAATTGCCTTCCCCTGTCAGTGGTGATTTTTTGCGGACAACCGAAGCGTGATATCCAGTCTCTGATGAAAGCTTTTGCTACAGTTTCAGCTTTGATATCTTCTAAAGCTATGACTTCAGGCCAGCGTGTGAACCGGTCTACTGCTGTCAAGCAATACTTGAAACCATTCGAAATCGGTAGTGGTCCAATAATATCGACATGTACATGAGAAAATCTGCTCGTTGGTGGTGTAAATGCATGCACTGGCGACTTCGTGTGGCGTGTAACTTTTGAACGCTGACAGTCAACACAAGTACGAGTCCAAAGTCTGCAGTCTTTACGTATATTGGGCCATACATACCGTGCTGTTATCAACTTGATTGTAGTTTTAGCTCCAGGATGATTGAGTCCATGGATTGTATCAAAGGCTTGTCGTCGAAACTCTGAAGGTAAGTATAAACGAGGAGACGTACCAGATGTGTCACAATATAATTTCTTCCTGAAGTCAGAAAAATTTAATAACTGTAATTTCAGTGAAGAAGAATTGTTTTCAACAAGTTGTTGTAGCTCACTGTCGTTTTCTTGTGCAGTGTGTATTTTGTTAAGATCCATAGTCTTGTTGATAGATTCTACTCGTGATAAGGCGTCAGCCACATGATTATGATCGCCTGCGATGTATCTTATGTCTGTAGTGAATTGTGATATAAAATCTAGATAACGGAATTGTCTGGGTGAACATTTATCAGAGTTCTTTTTGAAGGCTGATGTGATAGGTTTGTGATCAGTGAACACTGTAAATGGCTTAAGTTCGACCATGAATCTGAAGTATTTGATACTCTCATAAATGGCTAACAATTCTCTGTCATAAGGGCTATATTTACGTTGAGCGTTGTTCAGTTTCTTCGAGAAAAATCCTAGAGGAACCCAGCCTGAATCTGATTTTTGCTGCAACACTGCGCCTATAGCACTGTCTGAGGCATCTGTCATGATGGCTAGATGTGCTCGTGGATTTGGGTGTGCAAGCAAAGTCGCGTTAGCTAAGCCTGATTTACTGTCCTCAAAAGACTTCTCTAACTCTGGCGTCCAACTAATTAGTGTAGTAGCCTTAAGACATTGTCCTGATAAGATATTATGCAGAGGAGCTTGTACATGGGCTGCATTCGGAATGAATTTCCGGTAAAAATTCAACATCCCGAGATATCTGCGTAACTCTCGTATATTTTTAGGACGTGTATAATTTAATACTGCACTGACCTTTTGTGTCGTTGGCTTAATACCTGCAGCAGTCACCGTAAAACCCAGAAATTCCACTTCAGGAACGCCAAGTTGAGATTTCGCGCAATTGATGAGTACACCATGTTCATGGAGGCGCTCGAACACAGCACGTAGGTGATGCTCGTGCTCATCCTTTGTTCTGGAAGCTATTAAAATGTCATCACTATAAGGAAAAACAAATTCTTGACCTCTGAGTACCTCATCTATAAAGCGTTGAAATGTTTGACCTGCATTACATAATCCAAAGGTCATGAAGGGGAATTCGTAAAGTCCAAATGGAGTAGCAATTGCTGTTTTGTGGATGTCTTCGGGTGCAACAGGTATCTGATTGTACGCGCGTACTAAGTCAATCTTACTGAAGATGGTGCAACCAAATAAGTTGTGAGAAAAATCTCCGATATGGCGGATGGGGTAGCGATCAGGTATAGTGCGTGCGTTCAACGCACGGTAGTCTCCGCATGGACGCCACGTGTTGTCCTTTTTGGGGACAAGGTGTAGAGGTGACGACCATGAGCTATCTGAAGGTCTAGCTATACCTAGTCTCACCATATCGTCGAACTCTTGCTTGGCGATGCGAAGTCGATCCGGCGCTAAGCGACGTGGTTGGCTGACGACGGGCGGCCCCGGAGTTGTGCGAATGTAATGCACGGTAGAATGCTTGACCATGCGCTTTGTTGGGTCTCCAGCAGGGCGCGTGATGTCCGGATATTTTGCCAATACGTCGTGAAAGCGGGAAATACCTGTAATGGTCTTAATTTGGTACACGTTAGGTGATGTAGTAGAAATTGCTTTGGCAACTAACGAAGTAGTATTATCTATTAGTCTATTATGTCGAGCGTCCACAAGCAAATTATAAAAAGAAAGAAAGTCTATGCCGATAATCGGCTTAACAACGTCAGCTATCACAAAACGCCAATTAAAAGCACGACGCAGTCCAAAGTCCAATGACAAATTAATCCAACCGTAAGTACTTATAACTGAGCCATTGGCTGCAAAAAGTTCATAATAATTGTTCGCTGAAGGCGTTTATTAATCACAAATTTTAGTGGGTATACACATAAGTCCGAACCAGTGTCTATTAAAAATCGAATTTTAGTTTTAAAGTCTGTAATAAACAAGCGGCCACTAGAGAGGCAGTCGTTTTTGGCCGACATTACCGACTGCCCGGCGCGTTTCCCTTGTAGCTACAAGGTGAACGGCACTTGATAGCTTGATCACGAAACTTCCAGTGGTACCAACAAAATTGACGCCTTTCTTTCGATGATGTTCGAGAACTATGCAAACTGGGCTTACGTCCACGTGACCTCCGCCGCGAGCGTGTAGATAATGCAGCTACTTGCCGAGTCAACTCCGCTATAGACTGGCGTAATTCACTAATTTCAGCGTTAGGCGTTGTATTTGACATCTCCTGTACCTGAGGTTGACCGATGACGTCGTTCACCGTATCAGCGAGCGTTGCTAGCTCATCCAGAGTGCTCCGTGGTTGCGACGCTACAATTACCTGTATGTGAGTCGGTAATCGGCTTGACCATAATGATCGCACGAAGTCATCTGGTACACTGGGACCAGCAAGGCTCTGCAAGTGTCGTAAAAACTGAGACGGTTTGCGATCGCCGATATCTTCATGTGTCAGTAACTGACGTACCCTCTGCTCTTGCGACGACGAGAGTCTTGTTACGAGTTCGTTCTTCAACTTTTCATATTTTCCCGAGTTCGGCGGGTTTTTTTTTTTTTTATAATGTCTTTAACTTCGGTGACGTATTTATAGTCTAGGTTAGCCAGCACGTAGTTGTATTTCGTCATATCTGATGTAATGTTAGCGAGCGCGAACTGTCCCTCTAATTGTGCAAACCATAATGTTGGTTCGTCAGGCCAGAATGGCGGCACTTTAACACTAACACTATTAACAGTCATATTGTCTAGCGGTAGCGACATTTTAGCGGAACGAAACACTTATTAAAAATGGCGGACGATGGTCGTACGAAGCACGCGGTTTTTACTTTTTTTATTTTTAATGTTCGACGCGTCGTGGTCACCAATTATATGTGGGATTCGTTGTAATTAAAAGCCACATATACTTGTATAACGCGAATATAATTATACGTATTACGATACAATGATATATATATATGTTATCGACGAGCGTGCGCGCGGCCTTCCGGTATCGTGGGCGGTTCGCGACTGGCCACGCGGCAAAGGTCGTCTCGCCCGACACCTCGGATGAGATGCGCGGGCGCGGACGACGATGATCGTGTTGCTACATTGGCTACTATCGAAGCTCTGCAGAATTGTATCTATTGTTTCATTAATTATTATCCATTGAATAAAGAAAAAAAGTTCCAATTAGTGTACTATGATTTAGTGAAATTTGAATAATTGAAAGTAAATTTTTGAATGTTAAAGTGCCAATATTATTTTCTAGTATTATTGAATAGTATCCAGCATGAGAATATTATATAGGAGACGTTTTGATTTGATGAGTTATTAATAACATTTATTTCATGTCTATTTACAAAAAAAAATGAACCGCAATCCATTTAAATATTTATTGTATATGTGTTTGTTAGCATCTGTTTTGATGAATTAAAATTAAGGTTATAACGCAAAGTTCATTTAGTCACGTGCCATTCATTGTCGCGCTTCTAGGACTCTATAAAATGTTATAATTCATGCAAATAATTGATACACTATCGTCCTGTAATTGTCGACGATGTTAACTATGTCGAAATAACCACTGCTGCTGTTTCCAAAATCCATTTCTGTTTATGAGTAAGTACGTAATTTATTTATTTATTACACCAGCCTTGTGCCGGCGGCTGCGCCTGAGATTTAGACGTTTTTCACTGCGTTTTATTTCTAAAAAAATTTATGCGGTACCCTAATTATTTTCCAAAAACAAAAATTAATTTTAGTAAAACCTTAAGTTACGCGGAGTATCTTCAGCTATCCAACAAAAAAAGTCCCGTCAAAATCGGATCACCCGTTCCGGAGATTACCCGGAAAAACCAGATAAAAATTTTCGATATAGGTGTCGTATGTATTATAATATAATTAATTTATTATTATATTATATTAATTACATTATAATATATACGATTAAAC
Organism: Samia ricini; assembly: GCA_014132275.2. Classification (NCBI taxonomy): domain Eukaryota; kingdom Metazoa; phylum Arthropoda; class Insecta; order Lepidoptera; family Saturniidae; genus Samia; species Samia ricini. The sequence continues at coordinate 24,066,799 of AP028168.1, forward strand.
ATTTTATTTAGTATAAAAAATATTTTGATATTACAAACAACTTATTACCATGAAATGCACGAGCGAGATGCGTAATTTCACTTCCGTTTGAGAGTGAAAGAGAGAACAATAACACGGCGCGACAAGAAATGAGCGGTTGATGAGATGTTTATAATTTGCAAGCATAGTTTACGTTTATGCGTGTCAACATGTTTATTTATACAATTTGATAGGTTATTCATTCAATGAGAAAATGTATGAAACATGTCTTCATCCATTATTCATTTTGTTTATGTAAAAGGACAGCGAACATGCAAACGGCCCATCTGATGGTAAATGGTTACCGTCGCCTATGGACAACACCAACACTAGAGACATTACTGTTACAACAAATCCAAATACCATGTCAAAGAAGTTTTAAATGACGATGACGATGTCTTTAAATGACAGATTTCTTTGTGCATCTACTAATACTCTTTATAACTATTAGTTGTAAAGTAACAAAATAATATGTAGAAAAAAAACGAGACAGAGTTTCTTGCCAGTTCTTCTCGATGATTGGATTGTTTTCTGAACCGGTGGTAGTGTTTTGACGTTCATAAGCGCCTTATCACAGCTTAACTTGAATAAAGTATGTTTGAACTTTGAATTTTTTTGGCGTTACTGACCTTGGAGAGCGCTTTTCAGTCCCTTCTTGAAGACCGCCATGTCATAGACCTCAGGGAAAACCGAGCTGGGTGACCCATTCCACAACGCTAGAGTACGCGACAAAAAGGTCCTAAAGTACCTTTGTGTTTTCGTGTTGCGATTGGGTTTAAAGGTGTGGAGATGAGCAGTCAACCAACGCCGTAATGTGCGAGTTTGGTTCGGCGACGAGGGCACCATATCAAAAGTATCCTCAGAGTATTCCACATTGTTCATGCGGTCGAATACAAAAAGAGAGCCAACGTACAGGTTTCCTTAATATTATTTCTAATCGCATTTGAATGAAATAAAGAAACTTGAATGAAATATTGAAGTTATTGTTACTGTTTTCTGTTAGATATAAAAGCCTCATGTTGATCGAGAATCCTTGAAGGGAGCAGCCGACCTTAGTTTTTCACTCATCTCTTGGGAAATTACATTGGCTCTTCAATACAAGCAGTCGATGGTACACGTAATGTAGATTCTTTTTTTGTTTCAACGTATTACAATAAAAATATCGCAATGATAATTTCATTCTCATAATTTTGCTAGATTTGATTCTAGTTTGAGTTGTGCTGTGACTTTTTACATCTGGCTTCTTGCACATCGCATAATAAACCTTACAGGGAAGCGTATAACACAATATTGAATGGCTATGTATAAACTAGCGTTGCCCGATCTACTTAATCGAATTACTTACTTCATTAATTAACAATAAATATTGAGGTTATTAATCTGGATAAAACTTAACCTAAATATCGATTTTTATTAAAATTATACAAAGCGTACACATATAAAAACCCAGTTAAAAATATTTTTTTGAGGATGAAAGGAAACCAAATGAATTGAGGATAAATACCGCATCAATATATTGAGTGTGTTTTTTAAACACATAAATTATAGTTCTTTATTATTTATTATATATTTTATTAGGAGACACAACATCATCTTTCATAGTGGTTACACATGACAGCCGTCACTTCTTCTTATTAACTTGTTTACAGGCCCGTTGCAGGCTGAGTTCCAGCCTTTTGAGCCTATTCGTATTATTTTATTAATCTTCATGTTTAATGGCCAACAAAGTGATGGCCATTTGTTAAACGTTTCAAGGGAGTTGTTCGGAGATTTCAGAATTCATGCTCTGGTTTATTTTCGATACAGTGCTCCTATTCATACAACCAAACTATATCTCGTAAAACGCAACTAAAACTACATAATATAGAGTTATATACAACAAGTTAATGAATTAAAAAAAAACATGACAGTCCATAATCGTACCAAGGGCTCCTGACAGCTATCATCTTGTAAAATGTTGCCAGAATTCATAATCATAAAATATATTCATACAACAAAGACTTAAGACTCTGATCACAATTTCACCTGATGTTAAATGACGATGTGGCCGATGATGGTAAATATATTAAATCAATAGTAGTACCTATGTAGCCAGACTCGCTTTGAATGTGGATATTTAAAAAAAAAAAACATTTATCATGTACAAAAAGTTATTTCACACAACTATAGTTATAAGCACCTGTTTTCGCGGTTTCACCTGTTTGGAATTCAAACAATTTGTCCTATGTTCTCTCCCTGGATGCAATACATGTCATTACTCAATTTTATCGAATTATGCTCAGTAGTTTTTATGGATTGCCAAAGAACATAATAAACAGAGAGCTATTATTTTTATTAAACTATCGATATGTGTTCTGTAGTCGATTCTGAAGCCACGCATAGTATTTCTTCTTAAACATCTTCAATCTACAGATTTCGTCTCGTTAGATTTTTAATATAAGTATAGATTATTATTAGTTTGTTTAAATTACTGCTCCGTAAAAAAGAAAATAGCTTCACTTTTGACACATGTAATCTGTATACACGACCTTTTTATTTTTATTAAGGTAGGTATATTTACAAATGATAAATTTATATCAAGAAGGAGACTATTCAAGCCACAAAAACTTCATAAAATAATATTTAGATACGTCAAAATCGATGGAAATTACTTGAGAACAAAATTTGTTTGAAAAACTTCGATGTCTAGTTAAAGATAAATTATGAAATAATTTTATCCCAAGCGTCTAAGCAAAGTCACCTTGATAAAGTTTAATTATTAAAAATATTAATAAGATGGTTTTTAACTACTACTACTAATATTTAATTTATAATAAAGTTTCGTACCTAATTATTAACTTGGAAGAGGGATAGATATCTGTTTACATTTTAAGGCCAACAAAAAACGAATTTCCAGCCTTCAATTTGAAAATTTTAAACATAGTATTAAATACAAGGTTTCTTGTATTTTAAATGTTACGCCTATAAACCATGAATTTAGGTTACTTCATAATATAGCTAATAAGAAGTGGTGTCCCGAAGATTTGCACCACTTGTTGATGGAATGTGGCCAAAACAAATCTGAAGGAAACAATTTCATCTTAATCTAATAAATCCAGGAACCATTTATGAAATTTTGGCTTAGCCTATAAGCGTAGAAGACACAATTTTGTGGAAGTTTATAACATTAAGAAGTAACATTAAGTTATAGTTTGTTAACTTTAAGTTAGGTTACGTTGGGACTAACATGTTTTTGATGAATATAAGTCTCTAAATTAAACTAAAAAAACTAGGCAGCCATGGGAACTGCCGATAGAAGAAAAACTTGAAACTTTGGAAAGACTATTTTCAAAAGTTTAGATGTAATTAAAATTTTATAATTTGTTTATTGAAATTCTTAACATAACGTAACATTTAACATGTAATATCTGTCTGGTTTTTATATCTTAATTTGACATAATGTAGCATGTTGACATCTAATGTCATAGTATTGGTAATCCGAATCGATAAGATTTCCCTACCGAGAATCGCTTAACGACGCTAAAGAAGTTTTCACTCCACAAAAACTATTTAAATTGTAAACAAAACTGAGTTCAAAAGAATATACTATAAAAATGCACTAAAAAGTAAATAAATAATTACTTTATTAATCAATTTATTTTTATTACAATGTATCTTTTGTTTTAATACCATTCATAGTTTTGAAAGAATGTATTGTTCTAAAACTAGGGACCGCAGAAAACAAGACAGCCACGGTAGCACTGTTCCGAACCACGGTTCTCCATTTTTCAACCCCTGCTCTAGATAGATAAAGACGAACCACAAAAACATACAATACTATTTTTGATTTAGCTACGAGATTGTTGACATGTCAAAATAATCATTGTTTATATTTTATCTGGGGGCACGGTAGTGCCCCCACCAGTCGAACAAAATTAAAAATCAAAGCGGCACGGCCGTACTATCCTTTTCTCAAAGCACTTCAGACCATTTTCGACCACCTATAACTTCGTCGTGAACAAAACTAGAAACCTAACCAAGTAGAAGTAACCAAGCAGGCATTGGATAAACACGGTATATTTCAAATTTCAATCAATTTGAACCTGTAGTTTAATAATTATAACTAGTCAAAATTTCTTAATTTTGTCATTCACTGACCGACTAAACATCAAAACTCTACGGCGCTTCTAGCAGACATAGAAGCTTCAAATTTAGAATACAATTAGTGTTTAGTATAAAATCAAGGAAAAACTAAAATGTTTTGTAATTTCGGTCTAGTTTTATAAATATACAAACTGCATAAATAATCCCACATAAATGTATAGAATTACAAAGTTACATTTACAGTTAATGAATCAATGTACCTGTAATGTTTTAATAAGTTTTTGTTTACTTGTTACTGAATACGTAAGCGTATAAGATTAAACTAAAGTTTGTGTGTACGTCTTTCGTTTCGTGTTACATTTTAAATTAGCTATGTGTAATATTTCAGAGTTAGATGACAAATTTAGGCATATTATGAAAGGGGCAAAATTATTTTCGACGAACACCTCGCTTGCGGTATACTTCCGAGCCACCATAAAGTTTGCATCGAAGTATATCTATTCATAAAAATTGATTTTTTTCTTCAAATTTTTAAGATATTCGACCACAGTTAGAAGACTAGTAGTATATATAAAAATATATCTAAAACCTCTCCAAAGCTAAACCAAATATCTAATATTTCATGCATTTTTAGCAATAATCTTACGCTCAGTTAAGTAGAAACTAAAGTTTTTTATCGAAAATATTATGAGGGGCTGAAATATCCTATCGGGCACTGTAGATCTGATAGTACGTTATTTATTGATGCCTTTTAAGAACCCTTGCCGTAATTCAAATCTTAAAGAAAACTTGATATTATATTTAATATTAAAGCGGTGTTTAGAAGTTAAATTATTTTCGCCTTGGTAAAAGATTTATGGTATTTTAAACTTTTATGATGGATGATATTTTAAATAAAACATTCACCTAAGTAGAGTTTAATGTAAATATTATGATATTTTTTTAAAGATACTATTTTTTAACTAGACCCTTTGCCCATTACTGTGGTTTATAGGTAAAGGTGATGATGATTATGTTGATGATGTTCTTGCTAACATGCCCTGCCATCTTCAACCAAAATTTGTACAAATTCGCACAAGCCAAAATTAATGTATGTGTATACATAGGATTTCTTAGGGCGGCTATTTATCAAAAAGGTGTTTTGAATCAAGGTCTTTCATTAGACGTTCTTTAAATATTAAAGGGCTTTAAATGTATATATCAATGGCTACCAGCTATACGTTTTTTTAAAACACTTTATAGGCTTATTGCTTTGAACATAATCTAGCAAAATCAGTTACCCAGGCGAGCATTATTAGAAAATACCATAATATGGTTTCCTGACGATGTTTTCATTTATAGAACGTTCAGGCTTATTTTTGACTTGGATAGGTAGGCTCGAACCCGCGTTCATTGACGCGGAATCCGGCCGCACTACCAACTGCGCTATTACCGCTTCAAAGTTCAACTGAACTGCTTCAACTGAGATCATTCAATGACCTGAAAACAAAGTTTCTTCAGTGTGTTTGTGTTCGACAATCATAAATTTCAAACCGGAACAATGTTACAAGTAGTAAGTCAGTTGGAACCATATTCTGGTAAATGTCTTGGTTGCTCGATGGTGTTTGTTCAGTTTTTGGTCAAAAATTTGTTGACAATGAAGGCGTATTATCTTAGTGTGACTAGCCGAGCGGCAACATGTTTCATACCCAACTGATTATTTAAAATGATACAGGTCGCGTGAGAGACAGAAAGTTCGCCTGTCTCTCTCAAACTTGAATGAGTATTATTAGTCACTAATTCCTTCACTTTCGCTATGTTAACTTTAGTTGAAGACGTCGATGTCCTACTAAGGCGAGGCAAATCTTCCTGCAATTCTCGACCGCTTTTGAACGCTTTATACCACTTATGAGTCCGTATTTTGATAAAGTCGATTCACGATTAGTCTTCTGTAACATTTTCAGTGTCTCCGAATACGAAATTTCATTGGCGATGCTAAATTTAAGACAAACTCTTTGTTCGATGTTTTTGTCGATTATGCAATTCTCAATCCACATTAGATAATATAATCTATCTATGTGCGTTTATCATCCCTAGACCTCACCCTCACTTAATGTCAAGTGAAATTATTGTCAAAGCGCCGTGCATTCACTATAAAAGACATGGTTACTTCCTAGTTATTAAATAGTCAATCGGAAAGGATTAATTAAATTATAAAGTAAACGTTAAACTTACCACAGATCTAACAAAGTCCTGATTTTGAAATAACCATATACTTAATTATAATGATAAGCCAATTCAGCTCAATTTAGTTTTACTACATATTAAACCTTATTCTAACAATCTTGCTTGTTTCCTAGAGATCTGTTTCATTCAAGTCTTTCTTTAGTCACTTTGTTCCACATTACTTCTGCTACTTGTCTGATGTCGTCAACCCTCTATGTTTATGGTTTACATCTTTTCCTTTCTCCTTCTCTTGGATACCATCGTGTCACAATTTTACTATATCTGTCTTGTCCTCTTATCATGTGCCCTGTCCATCTAACTTAAGTACTATCTCGAATAATCTGATTTTTCAAATTGTTCGATTTATTCACGTTTAGCATAGATACTTTTTTTCGGAATGGAATAGAAATTATGCACTTAATTTAGTAGTAAATACATAAAACGTAGGTTTGCTCCTGATCTATGAAAACTCTATCTTCGTGCCACTGCAACGTATATCAGCCACAGCTAGACTATATATAATAAACGACATATTTATAAAATGGTAACTTTAATACATCAAACGATCTACTGAACCAAAAATTGGAACATTTAAATTTTGAAAATTTAAAATATCTTATTGGAACAGTAAATGATCTTGAATCAAGTTAATTCACCATAAAACAGACTTATTATTTCAATCGAGTTATTATTAACCCCCAGAGAAGTCTACCACAATAAATCTCAACAAAGAATTAATGGCATCATCAATTTCATAGCTCGGTTTTAATAAAAGTCGTCGACTCGTAGCATTGAAGCGATGATAAAGATCGAACGGTTCGAGTACAGAAATGTTATTTCATGATTTCTCATAGTATAGATGCAATGTTTCAAATGCAAATGATTTTTTCCAAGTAATTTTTAGTTCATCAATTTACATTTACAATACACAAAGATAAAACAGAACCTTTTCCGCTATGTTTGTAAACCATTTTTTGTTTAGTAACTTATTATGATCCACAGATGTACATTCAGTCAAAAAAGTATTGGGAATAGATGGATGGTTTGTTTATTTTTGTTGTTTGATTGTCACAACAGTTTTTCATTTTGGCGCAGAGTTTGAGTTGCGTCTGTCATTTAGTTTGAATGCAGTGCTGTTTTTAGTTAGACCATGTAAACGTACTAAGCCTAAAGGTTTTTTTTTATTTAGAGCTCTGGCATCACCCCCGGCGTGACCAGGAACCTTATTATTGCTAAATAAGTTTTTCAGTTGTTTGTGCTCTTTTATGTTATTTATTTATGGGCTTGTTCTTTTGCCTTTTTTATTGCCTAAAAAGTTGTTTTTAAAAGATGCTGCCAGAACATACATACATATGCTAGGTGACAGTTTTTCAAACATAAAAATGGTAGCTAGGCTAGGTGAACATTATTAGAAAATATCCTACTAGCATATTATGGATTAATTATAACGTTCTCTTTACCGAAGGTTCAGGCTTATTATAAAATAGGATAGATGAAATCAAACTTATGACCATCATCTGTCTCTGTCATCAAACACTATTACTTCAAAGAATTATTCTTAGAATTTTTTAAACATATTTTTTCTCTGTTTAAGTTAGAAGAAGTTTTAGGATGTAAGTTAGAACTAATTTGTTTTTCATCACCTTTTCATTGGTATGTTTACGGCTAATATTACCTAGTCCAGTGGTTTTTGTCGATCCACAGTTTACGAAATTAATTAGATTGTATTATTTTCAACATTAAGCCTCTGATTTCAAATTCTACTGCCACGTCCATAGTTGTAGATGAAAACCTTTTACGATATAAAGCACTTCAGCAAAATAAGGTCTACAAAATAATATAACAATATTCTTTAACTAAAACCTCTCTATGAATTTATTATTTGGACATTTTTTTCTTATTTACTTATTTTTATATTTTTAGTCATATTTTCTGTTTTAATTTGCAGGTAAATTTTTTCGACATTCAGTTTGCTTTCGTTTTATTTTGATTAACTGCGTGAACAGATCTAATTCCTTAATTAAAAGAAACCAACATAGTATTTTTATTCCCCATTTAATTTCAATGTAAATTGAAACAAAGTCTCCGCCTACTGAAGTCACAAATATCTGGTAAAGTATCACAAGTGTTTCGAATATACGTCGAAGGTATCGCAATATAGTTTTATCGCAGCTATCACTGGAATCGTCACAATAAGAGTCGAATGCTAAATTTTCAATAAACGTAAGGGATACATACATATAAAAAGCGACTCCCCAAATCCGCCCATAGACGGGATCATTGCGTAGAGAACTGTTGATAACGCATACAACATTGAAAACATGTAATAATAAACAGTCGAATGTGTCAGCACTATCAAATATCATGTAACACGTGTATTGAACTTTAATGCCGAAGAACTAGAGTTCGTTTTCAATCAAAACACGAACATTTCATTTGTGAAAGCATAGTGACCTTAGCTCCATGACAATACAGGAATTCGGATCAGGCGACAGACGGTAAAAGAAGCCCGTCAGATTTTCTTTATTAAATTGGATTCAAAGGGCAACTTGAAATGCGGAGTCAGAATACTAAAATATTAATCAGATATTCTGATAAAGATTAAAAAACGTACAAAAAAACGTTCCAAGTTCATTGTTTTAGGTGATAATATTAGTTTTATTTAGAAAGTTTTAGACACACTAATAATTACTGTATAATTATGACAGGAGAGTTTAGTTTCGTTTCATTTATTTCTCATAAATAAATACCTTCCAGTAGAACAGTGTCTTCAATCGGATTTTATTCACAATTTAATGGATATAACTTTTGTACGCGGAATAATTTCAGCTATCTAACAAAAAAAAAGCCTCGCCAAAATCAATCTATCCGTTTCGTAATTAGCCGGAGTAAACAGACAGGCAGATAAACAAAAAAAAATTAAATTGTATTTTTGTTATAGTTATCGTATATACATGCATATCTATTTAATAACAAAATTATTTGTTATTACAAACAGACTGTTCAATTTTATTTATTAGTACAGAGCTCCTTAACAGTATGCACTTAACAATATCATTACAATCCTTTCTACTGCGCAGTTTTAATAAATGTACATTACGACTCAACGGAAAAAAAGCGTACATCACCTAAAAATTTCATAACCTAAGTATCAAATCGATATGAAAATTTATTTTTCTGTTCTCCAAATATTTTGTGGGTGTGGTTATCGCCAGAAGTTTTTTCGTTTCAGACCTACTTAGAGACGTTTGCACAAACTTCGAAAGCAAAAGCCGGTAAAAGCAGGGAGATTAAAATTTTTCCAAGGCCTTCTTGTGAATCGTCGGCTTAACCGTCGATTGTTAATATTACAACCGGTTTTGTTTCATGAAGTTTTTTTTAATTTATTTTATGACAATTAGTTGTTTTTACTTGAACCCCATTTCAATTTTGACGAATATCACGAAGTAAGTAATATATTTGTAATTCTTATATCGATACTCGTTACTTATGTAATAAATGAAGCATTTAGAGAAAGAAATATTTAAGAAAAAAAATGGAAGAATTGATTTTATTTATTTATTTAAAAGCCCCGTTTATCCTCAGATAGAGATTCGAGGCCTTTTAAACTGTTACTCGAATCTAGCTTTATTTTGATTATGTATGAGTATGCCCAAAATAGAATCCATTTAAAATCTAGCTTAACCGCGGATTATTTGTCATCGGCATATTCAACTAATAAAAATAATATTGTCCTGGAATGTATTATATGTAGTGTAAAAAAAGGTCCATAATAGCTTAAACAGATTGACGTATTTGTCAGTTCTCACTACTTGTGATAATTAAAGTTACCGTGTGTTGTAATTAATGATTTGTTATCAAGAAATAATGGGATGTTCTCTTCATTTTAAATGAATAAATGCCGTGGACATAATGTAAATAAACATAATCAAGTTATTAAACTAAATAAAGCGTCAAAGTGTTGTATTGAAAATTATAAAAGTCTAACGGATATGAAGCATATAGTTGGTATTACTTCTACAAGTTGAGTGATATAATACTAAATTTGATATATAATTAACAATCACTTCAAATGTTTTATGACAACATTTCAAGCTAAAAGTATTTTAAAAACGACTTAACGACAAACATCACACCCGCTATTGTAACGAGTTTGCGTATAATACCAGGACTACTTAACTGTCAACTTTTTGCCTTCATCTTCCGCAACTGACGAAGTTATCTCGTTAAATGCACCAAGAGTTTGCGGGAACAAGAGCCCAAGTTTGAAACTGACGACCAATATATAAAGATCCGAGGCTTCGACTAAGCGATGTTATATATATGTAAGATCTTACAGATCAGTTGTTATTGGTCAATTATTATTCTTTTTAAGAACACAAGTAGGATGATAATTATTATAATTAATAGTGTATTGAGAATGTCTTGTCAGTGTTCTATATTTTTTTGATAATAAAGTGTATCAGGATAACTGTGTATTTAATTCATAATAATAATAATATTAAAAAATGAATTGTTTGAAATATTTGTTTTTTACCATCTAGCTGGAACCCGTAATTTGGTTCGTATGAATTTATTAACTATTCCATTGTTTTCCTATTGTCTTATTTTTATGGGTACTCGACACATTAATTACTACTGAACACTTGACCTTTATATGAATAGTAAAATTGTATTTAAAAAGATATGCGAGCGCCATTTATTCTATACAAACGTAGAAATGAAAAAATGCTCCATTTTTACAGTTATCTTTAGACGTTCGTCGAACAAATTTGATCAATAAAATTTAAAAGACCAAAACGTAGAGGCATACACAAAGTCTTTCTTGCTTTATGACTGAAAGAAAATTAAAATTCGATTCAGTTTTGGTGGAGGAAACAGGGTACTACGGTAAAATCAGCCCGAGTGGCAGTTGTCCCTTTCGTGTTTTATTTTTTTTTGGGCGCAACGCGATATCAATAGATTTCTGAAATACCTACTTTTCAAATCTATAGCTGACCGCGTGTCCTCTTAAGTTCATTCAGTAAATTTCTGGAGATGTGTCTTAATTTTTACGTTTATTCTTACACTAACAAGTATTCAACCGATTATGGATATAAAATAATGGTTGGTTTAACTCTCGGCGGAGATAATTCGAGTTACTGAATGACCATTTCCTTGTCAGACTACATTTATAACAAATTATATTATATTAAAATCGGTATACGAAAGTTTGAGTGTTATTTAAGTAAGGAATACACATTCAAATTTCAGTGAAATTTGTTAATTAAATAAATTAGTTTTTTAATTTTTTATATTTCACATTAAACGTGTTTAAATGAAGTCTGTCATTTTCTGCGTGTATTTTTAAATTTATAACAAATTATTTATGTGTTATTTTTTTTATAGTATCTACTAAAAAATTAATTCACTTCTGTATGAACTATCAATTTACGCTTCAGAAGTGATTATTTAGGGAAATATATGTGGTTATGATTTGGAATATAGTAAATGTAAATATATCCGTCTCTTTCTAATAGTTAAATAGCAAAAGAAATATACACATCAAAAGCTTTGAAAAGTTATTGGGGAGTTACAAATATTTCGAGCGTCGAAATATTAAGCATCCTAACTTCGTTCTAACCTCCGTCAAAGTGTCTGCCAAGAAAAAGGGCGTTTTATTAAATCAGAAAGTTTTACACTCTCTTCGATAGTCTATCGCAGAATAAATTATTTATTTTGACTGGAAATCCATAACGACATATAATGGATTTTTCTCGTGATGCATACAAATTATCAGTTCATAGATTTCAACTTTAAAATAATTTACCTTAAAAACACTTAAACTAATATTAAATTGAATTAAGTTGTAAAATACAAATTAATATGTCGATTACCCATAAAAATGAGACAACAGGAAAACAATAGAAAGCTGGCGTAAACGCCAGGTTAGTGCTCAAGGGGTTAAAAGGATTGTGTAAATATAACTGAAAAAATATGTAACTGTTGTTAGGGCAATTTTAGAAATTCACCGATTAGAAGATTCTATGTCAACCGATTTTGATGAATCGATGAAGTTATAAAGGACAAAGAACATTTTTTCATTGTTATTTTTCAATTAATCTAATTATAATAAAGGAAATACTAACTAAGTGCTTCGTAATAGGGTTTCAACATATAACTAAAAAAAAAATGTAAAACAATTTTTTTTTTAATAAATGTAACTAGAACAATACTGGGCAACCTAGTAAAATTATAAAACTCAATTGTTTTTAAGTATTAATTTTTTCACTTTATTTAACAAATGCGCACTTTACTCTCTCACGTATCTTATTTAATATAATTCGTTTTTGGATTTACATTTTCATGTATTGGTTAGCATGATCAATATGTTTATATGAACTATACAACACGGACACAACAATTAGCTCATATGACACAAATCCCCAATTAAATAATAAAGGACTAATTAGACGTACATTTATAACTTTTCTTTAGACTTGTTCTAACGTTCCGGATACGTAATAGGGTCTTAAATTACTTCCGTTCCTTATTTAACGAAGCATCTCTCACGTACATCCTGCAAGGAATGCGATAATGAGCACATGAAACACGAGACTTGAGGGAACGATACCTATAATTATATAAAGAAGTAGTAGGTTATGTGTGTATGTGATAGAGGATAAGAACGTATTAAAGCTTAGATTTAATGCTGATATTTTTCGATTATGTATATCTTGGACAATTCCGTAACTATTTTTTTACGCGTCATATGCTAGACTTTTATATCAGCGCCCTTGAAAAATATTCTAAGCTTACTCGGTTGCCAGAATAAAATAGTTAATATAAACATTAATAAATAAAATTATTCAAAAAGCAAATTTTTGTTAACGTGTTAGAATTTTATATAAGTGTAAGCACAAACACTTGCATTGAGAGTAGGGCACGTCTACATTCATATTATGGGGCAAATAATAGATATTGGATGTATTGTACTAACTACCATGCATGACCTGAAACTTTGTCCTGGTCTAGTCATATATGTACCCCTCCAGGATCTGTGCCCTGTGACTAAAGATATCTAGAATTGCCCTAGTTAAGGCAAAGATCGTGAACGTCATTGATGCTATTTCTAACCTGATAGTCAAAAACATTTAATTTTTTAAATGTCCCAATGTGAAAAGATGTGTTTTTTTTCATTATATACAAACTAGCTATATGCCCGTGGGTCCCCCCGCGTTACAAATATTCTTCACTGCGTTCAATATAGTTCTTTGAGTCGGCACGGAATTCTTCAGAAAAAAAAAAACATATTAAAGTTTATCATATTCGCAGTCAAGTATTAATTATTTGGTGGTAGTGAGTGGGAATTTATTTTTTTCAATGAAAATGATAATAATATTTAATTTTTTAATTTTTTAATGTATCAACGTAAAAAAAAAGTACATAATAATAAGAAAACAAATGCATGTGATTGTAAAAATAATGTATCTTTATACATCAAGTAAACCATGTCTATCAAATATGTTTGTAAGAAGCAATTATACAAATAAAAAAATCAGTTGAAACAGGTCAATAAGGGCCTATTTCGAAATTATAAAATTATCACAGTATTATATAAGGAAGTCTGAGAAATTATAAGATTTTTAAAAGCGATATTAAAATTATTCTGCATTAGCTACTCCTATGAATATATAATATCTATATCGAACATTCAGTTTTAAATATTAAAGATTAGATTACATATAGATTACAAAAACTTACAACATAACATAACATAAGCTCACGCCTGTTATCCCCGAAGGGTTAGGCAGAGGTGAAATAGCGAACTACACCACCCATATTTCGCCGAGCTTAGTTCCGTCCCACATGTGACAGGGGGCGAACCTGTCATATCGGGCACAAACTCCAGACTCTGAGATGATGCTGAGTAGAAAACCCCAATATCACTTGACCGGACCCGGGGATTGAACCCAAGACCTAAGAACGACAGTCGTACAGTAATACAACTGCGCCAATGAGGCAGGCTTATTTAAATATTCAAAATAGACTTTACCACTTAAACAGCTGGAAAATAACCAATTATATAACTGAATTATATCTATGAATTGGTCATAATAAAAGTTCCTTGGAGCTAAACGTATATAACCTAAAGTAGTAAACTAGAGTATAAGCTATTACTAGTGTTGTCAGATCAGTCTCAATGGACTGCGTAATTTTAAAATAAAAACAGCACTATTCAAGAATGTGCTAATCACCATGTCCATGCTTTTTATAGTCTAAATTTAAATATATAATAATATTTCTTTGATTTGTCACTAATCGAAATCTAATTTTCTGAATGATCCCACTAAATAATCTTCATTTACATTAATACCCGGTCTTCGGCTTTCATTTGACACCATCTTGCTGGCTTCTATCAAAATCTGCTTAGTTTTGGTGCTACGCATTTCTTTTTCGTATTTATCTGAAACATAACGAATCATTATTATTTTTCCTAATTTTGATTCCCCTCTTTAAGACTTTTATGTACTTTAGTTAATTGATTCGTGAGGCATTTCAACGTAAATATGAGAGAATAATAATTAATTTTCTCACATAAATATTGAGAAATAAATCAATTTTATATTGTCTTGTAACTTCATTGGAGCAATTATGAATTTTTTGTTTAAAATTCATTTTTTTATTTTATGCTTTGTTAATTGATTAATAAAATTAAAATAGTTGCATTACATAAAACTTTATTAAAAACGTAAATTATCAAAGATAAATAAGTAAACAACCTTAATTAATTATAGTCTAAAACATCATTATTTCTAATAGATAACTAGAGAAACATTGCAGAAGAGCAATTTAAAAAAAAAATAGATAAATTCAAATATTAAAAAACGTAAGTGAATCTTAGCAATAGTTTGTAAGTCAGACGTTTAATCGTTAGAATGCAAGGAAGTTAGTATTAATTTTTGTCATTCGAACAATTTTGTTAACAAAGGTACGGATGCATCTTAATACTCCACCGAACAAATTATAGGTTAAGGTCTGCAGACGGTCAGTGTTTCATCTGGTCAAGCAGTTTGAGAATATTGAGAAGCTGAGCTAGTCCTGCAACTGGTTCTCTCACGTTCACTAGAAGTAAATTCAATTTAAAATAATTCAAACCTTTAAACTCAGCCATCGACGGTTCCTCACCGCCATAATCTTGGGGAAGATATTTCTTTGGTATATACTTGTGTAGATCGCTTAAGGTTTCATGAATCAGGACACGCTCGATTATTTTCGGACTAAAGAATTGTTTCATGAAATTAATCACATGCTGAACAATGGCGTTTGAATTAACAACGTGAATGGAGTGCACTCTTAATCCTAAACCCTCCTGCAAGAAAATTAATAATCTATATATAAATAGGCAAAGACAAAACACTTTAAGACAATTATTTCTTCTGTTTATCAACTTTTTTCTATATTTAGTAGCTGTTAACGAGTGATGATGGCGTAGAGGACAGGTGACACGACGGGGATTTGAGCACACCTATCCAACTCTAAAATCAGCCTGAGCTTTTAGCGAAGAAAAACATCGTGAGGAAACCATAGCATGGTGACAGAGCATTTTCTAATAATGCCAGCCTGGTTCTCTACCACCCACAAATTGATAACCTGTATATATGTGATAGATGTGTTCCGGCAGCATCACTTGAGAACCAGTTCCTCTAGGCTTAGTGTGTTTACCATCTTGGACAAAGCACTAAGCCTATGTCGTGTAAAAAATCCACGAATCAAAAAAAATGATAGCAGTTTTTTTTTTCTTCATATTTTAAAATGATTAACTTCGAATTTGGATGGACGGACGGACGAACACTAGAATTATTTAACATATTATTAAATTCAAATAGAATATTCTAAATATAATAACTTAGCATAATATAGACAGTAAAAAGTTGCTAGTATTAAATTTTATTCTCGTCGAAAATTTATACCGCTATGCAAACCCAAGGATAACTAAAAGAAAACCTCTTTTATCATGATCAGGCTTGCTGCAAAAGCGCAGTGTAATTAAGGTCCGCTTAAGAGTTTATCTAAGAATGAAGTTGGTTGAACTAACTAATTAAAGATGACTAATATTAAATTTATAAGTATTCATATGAAGTTTAGATTTCTTTGCATTAATCGCAGATACTCTAATACTAGTCTTTATTTCTGAGTATTTACTGACAGGCGACTCAAAGTATTTAATAATAACAGACTAAAATAATCTACTTATAATATTCACAATAACAACATTTTAGTTCATTTTTAATTAATTTTGTTACATTTGTAAATGTGTACATCAAAGATAAGTTTTAAAAAAACATAAATAGATAATAAAAATTTGATGTTTAAGTTAAATCAATTTTTTCTCTGTATTTTAATTCTAGACATTTCATTTTCCTTTTAAAGGCTGAGCGCATAATACTTACATGAAATATCTGTGCAGTTTTCTGGAGTGTGACCGGATTAAGTCTTAATAAATGACTGAAGCTTGTATTCTTCATATCCAGTACCCACATATCAGATAGGAAGTAATCATACTTGAGCCTTATATCCCCTAGCTGTAAATAATTGTAAAATTATTTATTTACCTCCTTTCGAATATGATACCTATAGTAATTTTGCAACATTATTGTGAAATCTATGATATGATTTACACATTGATTCAATGTGTTAATTGTAAACTAGCCGTGTGCCCGCGCTGCTGCGCCCGCGTTTCATACATTTTTACTGCGTAATATAGTTTTTCATTTCTTTATACGGAACCGAATTTTATTTTTGCTACAAACATTAAGCAAAAATATTTCTCACAAATTGAAATACCTGCTAGCAAAACTGACCATTGAATAGGATTTTATTCCTAATGTTATGAGTTTTATTTTTTATCCTCAGGACCCTCAGTTACGCGGAGTAACTTTATTTATCTATAAAAATAGTCCTATCAAAATCGGTCCAGCCGTTTCGGAGATTAACCGGAACAAACACACACACAGACAAAAATTTTAAAAATTGTGTTTTTTGTGTATGTATCGTATAAACATTCATACGTATTTAGTAAAAAAATATTATTATGACATTACAAACATATACTTCAATTTTATTTAATATATATATATATATATATATATATATATATATATATATATATATATATATATATATATATATATATATATATATATATATTAATATTAATATATATATTTATGATCGCTGTAAATTTAAACGGGATCGAAAATATATATCGTAGTAAACAACTAACTGAATCAAAAATATTTAAATAATATAAATGAATTGAAGTTAAAAAAAAAATGTTTCTACAAGTATCCGTAATTGAGTCGTATAGAATCGTAGGCAGGGCTATCTACAATCGCCATCAAAAAAACTTTAATATTGGTATACTTAAATAAACATTTTTTTCCACTTTGCCAAAAATGAGTTGAAGTATAGATAGCCACTTTTGATTCTATACTATTCAATTTATATAAAACCATACGTGTAAGTTCCAGTTGAAACACAGTATTTAATACCGCTATTAAAAATACAAATATTTAATTGTCTATAGAATCTCGTTTTGAAACTTGAATTAAATAATTATCAATTTGAAATAATTATCAATGTAATGTGTTCTAACAGAAAATGGTCTTTATCTTGCAGTGAGATATCTAATATACGGAAAACATAACATAAGCTCACGCCTGTTATCCCCGAAGGGTTAGGCAGAGGTGAAATAGCGAACTAAACCACCTACATTTCGCCGAGCTTAGTTCCGTCCCAGATGTGACAGGGGGCGAGCCTGTCGTCATATCGGGCACAAATTCCAAACTCCGGGATGATAATGAGTAGAAAAACCCAATACCACTTGACCCGACCCGGGGATCGAACCCGAGACCTCATAAAACAATAAAATGTGAGACAAATTAAATGTAGTAAATTACGTACCATGAAAGTATTCCTAAACATAACTTCCGTCGAAAAACTACTAAGATCACAATCGAAGAATTTGATCACAGTAAGTCTATTGCCATTGTACATTTTTGGAATGCTGACTTGCATGCTGTAACATTATATAAAAATTAAATCCTAAATATTGTTCACTGTGTTAAAAATTTAACACTTACACTGTTATAAAATCGAATATGAACATTTTAAATGTGCAATTTGTTTTCTTTTTTTTTTAATGCAATGTAACGGACATTACATTACTTACTAAAATGTCCACAAGTCATTTGGATCGGAGAGAATCTTTTCCCTGTTCTGTATCAACTCCGGGGCCATTGATCTGTATTTGTAAAAGTTGTCAATTTTGCGTTTCGTCTTCTCCATAGATCCTTTTGATAAGATCAACATGCTTTCTATAGTAGTACGATCTGTGAATGGAATTATTGCTTTCTTAGAACATATAATACTTTATAGATATCATTAAAAGATAATGATTAAGAAATTGTTAACACTGTATGTCCGCCTTTTTACACAAATTGTAAATAAAGTATAAATAATGAAATAAAAAAATTACTTAGGATTTTGGTATTCTGTACTATTAATTTTTTTGTTCAATAAATGATAATGATAAATATAATACACTACATCAATGAATTTATGTTTAAAGTAAGCTCAATAAGAGCTCACATTTCGCATAAAAGTGCAATTTAGATTAAATAAATCGAATAATCTAGCTAGAGAAAAGTATTAAACAAAAATTGGAATAAAAACTAATAGCGATCTCTACAATAAGACGATAATTCACCTACGATGAACTGGCCAATTGGAGTCATCGTGGAACTATATCCGGGTAAAGATGATATCAGTAGGGTGGCCAAAATTAAAACGAAAACTGGATGTTATGTATGTTCGAAGTGTTCATAAACTCTGCCCGCTTCCGCTTCAGTAGACGTTTCGCGACATACGAGTATAATATCATAATTCAAATCATAGTTTTTTTATTCATAATATTTCAATTTATTAAATTTTTAAAATTGTTTTTTTATATGTACTTTTAATTGTATTCTGAAGGCATCCCTTCAGCCCGGGGATAATGTTAACGCCATCTATTATCATATATTTTTTCTTCTTATTCTAAGTTATTTCTTATCTATATTGTCTATACGCCTCAGCTCTATTTATTCTATGTATGCATAATCCCTTCCTCTTCCTATTAAAAAAAACGGAACGTCAACACGCAACCGCCGCCGCTGTCTCTCGTAATTATATTTAAAAGTGCACATTAATTATATTACTAAATTACGAAAATATAGAACAATCCTAAAGTGAAGTGAGGTGGAAAGTTAACTCTGAACCAACTAGATCGAAGGTAGCTAATAAAGGTAAGTTCCGTTTGCTCCTTTCAACATCATTCTTCTATATATTTCCACACCAACTAATATAAAAAAAATACAAATCGTACTCGTAACGTAATTGATGTAAGTAATGAACGATATGATTCATTTACAATTATCTGGAGCAGTGGTGGGCAAACATTTTTTAATGGCGAGCCACAAAGTTTAAGAAATTCTAGAGGAGAGCCAGAATTATAGAAAAAAAATGCATTTTGTGTTAAAGCTTTTAATCATCATAATCGATCAGATGAGTAGTACGCATCACATTAACTACGCGGCTAGTTTAGCTTCACCGATTATAGGTTATGCATCTATTATTTTATTAAGTAGAATCTATTTTTTCTTCTCGACCGCCAAAACGTAATTAAATGGACCCTCGGCGGGCCGGATTAAATACTTTTGCGGGCCGGAGTTGGCCCGCAGGCCGTACTTTGCCCATCACTGATCTAGAGCATAGTTGAACGATTAAATAATCACTTTCATACCGTTTTACTACAATAACCATCATACACATAACTGTTAGATAATTGCTTAACTAATTAATAATTTTAATAAGACAATTAAACGGTTAGATAAAAAAAAAACATCTTTATTTTATATAATTTGAAAAGTCTCATTGTTGACGTGGTTAGTGTCATTATTGCATTAGCATTAATTAATTATTACATTGTAGATTTTACTCTTATTTTCGCAAGATTCTCTGAAAATAATAGTGTTACTACTCAGGAAATATAAAACAGAATTGACTGGAAAATAACATTATGCATACAAAGAAACTTAACAATTGTAATTACACCGTTGAAGTATGTAAAATACTTCTTTTTTTTAGGTGGGGAATTACATTTGCGCATCCCCTATCCCGGAGTCCGGGAGATGTTACTCCCGGATTAGACCTGGTAGGGGCTATGTGCGACTCGCCCGGCGTGAAGCGTTGGGAATACCTTCTAGAAACCCATAATGCCGTCAGCCGCCTTCACGGGGGCTGTTATGGAATTAAATGATGTTCTGCGTCGGTCCGGCAGCCGACCCGGCCCAACAGCCTAACAACGCCCCTTATCTCAGACGCAAAAAGGGGGCAGCCTGGCCATTACGTACCTTCTGTTTTCGTACGATTGTATTACAATAGGAGCCGAAGGGAGGAAGGGAATTACTGACTTATGGAGGTGGGAGAAAACGGGCGAAACGCGCTCTTCTACCTTCTCGCCTTTGGGGCTTTATGATCGCCACTGCGGGATCTATCTTCCACTCTCTCTCCCCGGTCTCTTTCTGCAGCATAACATGAGCGCAAAAGAAGGTCACCACCTGACAGGTCCCCTCGTTGTCAAGCATGGTCTTAACCTTGCTCGACAACGAGAGGTTCCAGCCTACCGCTGCCGTCATCATGGAACGCGGCTCATGCCACGTAGCATTATTCGAAGCATCCATGCCCGGATAACACCTGCACAAGTCTAAATGTGAAAGAGCCAAACTCTCTTGCACACCATCTTTAGACGACCGGGTGGACGGCGTTTACGATATAGATACCGTTCCATCGCTGGAACACCACCGGCCTCGTTCTCTAACCTCAGAAAGGTTGAAGGGGAGCCCGTCTCCAAACATCCTCGCCCCAATGAATCTTTACAAGGCGGCGAGTACCTCAGCTTCCAGCTCCCACGGCAAAGAGAGAGAGAACACTGGTCGTCACTTTAGACACCGTGAGGTAACCGCGGATCACCCTCAACGCCATTGTACGCAACTTAAAATATTTCTTATTCCGAATAAACAAAAAACTGCATTTTAATATTAAATTGAATAAACAACCAAAATAATAAAATTCCCACAAATGTCTAGATAAAATCAAATCTGGGATTTGTTTTTATATAATTATTGTGTTTAGTATTTTTTGAACCTTTGCATATTTGTTTTATTCCTTTTGTACTTTTATTTAATTGTTGAGATTAATAGATAAGTCTTGTTATTTATATATTTAATACTATAATTATAATATTTATATTTGAAACGTAATATTCATTCTCACGTGTACATATTTAATAAAGTTATTCACTTAGAATTATAGTTATTTCAAATCGGAGTTGTAAACAAAGGCACAAAAAATATTGAATAATAGATTTATGTGGCATATAGACGACATCCCATCTATTAGTTTCATTTATGCTATTAATGTAACCGCATTATTTCTGTTGATTCGCAAATTTGATCATTTGTAACTTGTAACTTCTCTATGTAATTTAACTTCTTTCATGAGAAAATAAGTTTTAGTCCTCACTTAACATCACTCAGATTACTCGAATCAAGAGTGACCTAACAAAAATGTGCTTGAATCAAATAAACAAAATGGTTAAACTCTGTGATCGATAATAGCTTCAACTTCTGCTAAGCTTTGTAAGTTTTAGTCGACTAATTTCACAATGATAAAAAGACGTTAAAATGAAGAGGATATGAGGTCGGCGACACGTTTGAAAAGTATGTATTTCAGAAATCTATTGCTATCGGGTTGCGCCCCGGCGAAAAAATTATAAAACACGAAAGGGACAACTGCAGCTCGGGCTGATTTTACCTATGCAAATTAGATGAAAACATCACTTCATAGTACCCTGTTTCCTGCTCGAAAACTGAACCAATTTCTAATTTTCTTTCAGTTATAGAATAAGAAAGACTGGGTATGCCTCTACGTTTGATTTTTAAAATTTTATCCATCAAATTTGTTTGACGAGCGTCTGAAAACAACGGTAAAAATCGAGAATTTTTTAATTATCAAAGGCTCCTAGTTTCTGCAATAACTAATGTACGGAATAAATGAAAACATACGGGGATGTCGGTGGTAAATATATATTATTTGGGATACATTTCTATACCAGAATGCTATTATCCAGGTAGGAAACAAGGGACTACGCTTGTATGGAATAAATGCCGCTCGCATATCCTCTTAATGCACTAGGATAGGCTTGGCAAGTAATTTAGTAGTAAAATGCAAGCAAAATTTTACAGAGTAATAATCAGAAAGGCCTGTTAAACTAAATTATAATTATGCGACCCGCCTTTTGCGTAACTTCCGTTCACCGTATACCTCGCTGGCATAAATATACCGTGTGATGAAATGCTCTCGAATCGCGCACATAATAAATTCATTTACGCTTACTATAGAGTCTTGCTTCATGATTTCGCAGATGTATATGTACGATTATCTAATATATTATGTTACTGTTACAAATGTAAATTATTTTCTACTAGTAATAGGACTATTTCATTTATTTATAATAAAGGATTATTGTTAATTCATCATGACTATT
Organism: Samia ricini; assembly: GCA_014132275.2. Classification (NCBI taxonomy): domain Eukaryota; kingdom Metazoa; phylum Arthropoda; class Insecta; order Lepidoptera; family Saturniidae; genus Samia; species Samia ricini. The sequence goes on from AP028168.1 coordinate 24,089,735, forward strand.
ATTATTTATAGCTAGCTCAACTTATTTCAGTACATGTCACTTCTCCATTTCCAAACACACCTATTGGTGTTTGTAAACAGATTTTTACACTTGAGCATCGTAGCTACCAGGCGAGCGTTATTAAAAAATGCCTTATCTCTCTGCCTCAAGACATTTTAAATTTACCAAAAGCTTAGGCTCATTGAATTGGTCGGTTCAAACCTACGTTTATCGACGTATAATCCGACCAGATTATCAACTAAGCCATCATCGACTCACCATAGTCTTCCTACCCACCGTTTACCTTTTATAGGCTTCCTCACAGTACAAGTGTTACTCGCACTCGCCAGGGATAAGTGGCTAACTTAGCTCCCACACACACCCCGGATTCCCCTCTGGCTGTTGCACAAAACATACATCAATCCAAATCTGGGAAAGATCTTGTAGCTGTCGTCAGCGCGATACAGTGACACCGCATGCACTAGTATCACAAGCATCATATTGCACACATATAATACACACACTACATGCAAGATGCATTGGTTTTCTAAAGGCCCTTTGTCAATTTTCACGTTTACTATCCGTTAGGTTAGGCCAAATTTCGCGAAACTTTTAACATGGGTAGCAGGTCAAACTAGGTTCGTAACGTTATGGTGTCGTTGCGCTGGGTGCCCAAGCCCGCTGAAGGACCTTATGGTCAACAGCGTGTGGTAAGTTAGTTTTGAGAATTATTATAACAATATAAATGTTCTCCTTACCAATTCCAGCTTCAACTAGATGCGGTTGCTTTTGGAACCAGTCCATTATAGCGTCAATGTCTTGTTGTAACGTACTGTCTTTAAGACCTAATTCTTTTCTAATCTCTTGTTTATCATCTTCTGTGCAAATGTAAAAAGGATGTTGACCCCCGTGGAATGACATCTGTAAATTTAAAAAAAAAAAATTTATCTACATATATTCGGTCCTTAAGTTCCAAATGTTAACTTACTGGGAAGAATTTGCCTCAGAAGTTACTAAACTAAAGAAAAATGATGTAAATATCAACTTTAATGACATTGCAATAACAAAAGGCAAGATTGTAATATAATATAATATATTCCGTTATCCTACAAACATTTTTACTAAAAGAAATAAAATTAATATGCTATTTAAATGTCTCTCCATTAAATATAACATGTCACCTTAACGGGTAGATTTAATGTATTTAATGCTATTATTGAATTGCAATTAGAAAGTAAAATTGTTCCCAAACTGTTCCCAGTTTGTCGTATCATTCCTAACAAATGTAATAAATGTTAACGTTTGTTTATTAGCTTATTACACTTTCATTCCGTAACTGCTTATCCTGTAATTTTGCATAAACATTGTCAAAGGTAGTTTAAAAGGACGTAGGGTACTTTCCACCGAATTGATTGACACAAACTTTATTAGTTCAAACAAATCCACTGACAGCAGCTAGTATGTAGATAAATAAGATTTTACTGATTATTGTAAAATAAACAATAACCAGATCTCAAAATAGATAGTCTGTTTACTGTTTACCAAAACGAGAACTGGTTTCGTCCGGGGGATTTTATTGCAGACCTTCAACATGAAAAGTAAACATTAAACAAAGTGACTGACAAAACCAGTTACCCGCTAGTACAGATTTCTTTCTGGAAAAAAATCAATAACTGACGAATTCAATACAACTAATATTATAATAAATCCCATGATCTAAAAGGAGATAAATAGAAAAGAATTCTAACAATATAAGTTCACGTTAAAGCTAAGATTAGACTAAAAATTATAGTGTTGAAAATCCTAAGCAAGTTTTTGTAAAAAAATATTGTAAACATAAGGAATAATAAAGCTATAAATGTATATATGTATGTACAATTATTTACGAAAATATTGTATACACAAGTGTGTGTAAATAATATATAATATCACGCCTCTCTTCATAAGGGTAGGCAGAGACTACATCTTTCCACATGCTACGATGCTGATGCTTTCGCTTGTTCTACTTTCATGAGCGCTCTTCGGTTACGAATAATTTGGCCGCGGCCTTTCTTTAGACCATCCTCGATCTGGTCGACATACGTTTACTTTAGTCACTGTCGCCTTGTAAATTTATTACGTCAATCTTCTTTCATCCATCTTCTTCACGTGCCCTAATCATTTAAGTATTCTTTTCCCTCTATCTTTGTTACTCATCCTTTACTGTGGCTGTGGTGTGGCAAAACGTTCCCTTGTCACACTATTCCATCTTTTATCCATCATATTCTTATCTCTACACCATTAACCTTGCTTTCATGCTTTTTCTGCCAAACCCAGTACTCACTACCGTACATAAGAGTCTAGGATACCTTGTTATACAATATTATTTATGTGGTAAAAATAAAAATAATCAAAACGACAAATCAAATTTCGTCAAACCAATCTCTAAGGTAATACATAAATTGTGTAATGTGTTGATTGATATCATGATAATATTGTTTACATGTACCATAAAATTTTGATAAGACAAAGGAGAAATTACGTTTTATAAATACATAACATTCAATTGTTTTGTTTCTTTTTAATTCCAATTTTAAACCTTACATTATTCATTATCCTTCTTACGAATGATTTTATTAATTCATTGAAATATCAAAGCGATTTGTTAATACATATAAAAAAAATTACCTTGGGCTGTTTTTTTTTTTTTAAATATTTTGTTAGGTTTTTTTCTTCACTACAATCAGTATATCATTACAATGTTAATATTAACGTGTTTATTGAAAATATCGCGAAATCATTCTTTAATAATGTTATAGACAAAGTGATCAAGAGATTTTCTAATGACTGTCTAACCAAGTATTAGATGTAAAATATAAGAATTATTTAACCACAGATATAATATCATAATCGGATAAAAATAATTAACTAATTGCTGAAGACGAGAGATCAAACCATAGAAGAAACAGTTAGGTTACAAAAAAGTGTGTGTGTGTACTTATGTACGCACGTAAGAAGTTATACTTCTTTGACGTAATAATAGAAAAAAACTAAAAAGTTAACAGCTAAGTTCAGGGTGTTGGTTTTTCGTGACGGTGTGCGTCCTTATCGTATGCTGACAAGCTAACTTCGGGGTGTCGTTTTTTACGTGACGTTTGCGCGCGCATTTATTCTCATCGTTTTCCCTAACACGGCAAAAGAAGTGTAACTTTAATAAGAAAATAAAGAGATAGTTTCATTTAACCCCTTGAGCACTAACCAGGCGTTTACGCCAGCTTTCCATTGTTTTCCTATTGTCTTCCTGTTGTGTCATTTTTATGGGTAATCAACATATTAATAACGTAGTTTTCTACTAAAACAAGAATATATTTCAAATCAAACGAATGTTGTGGAAAGGAGGATAATTTTTTTTCTACAAATCATTATAGTTAACATCAAGCAGTTGTTGGAATTCCCGGAGAAAGAGAGGATTGTTACGTAAATAAACGCAAATGAATCGCGACTCATTATACAAATGGTATGTGGACTCTCAACTACAGATAAATAAATTGTGGCGTGCTGAGCTCAAATAAAAAACATTAATCGAAAAAATATGTGACAAAGATAAAAGATATACGAATGAAATTCTTCCGTTTGTGGCCATTGATAGGACAGGAAATTAATAACGTTGTATCATTTACATTGTCATGTAGATATTTGGGATCCTAGTATTTGAATTAATCATGAACAATAACATTGCATGTAGGTATTCTAAAGGCGTCGCAATTATTATAAAAAATAATAGTAGATTGACCTTAATTCGTGTGCGTATATGTGTTGAGGTTTAGACTTACTTTTCAAATTTATTAAAATTGTCAAGATTTAACTGCAAAGACCAAGCAATGTCTTGAGTTGGTTAGTCGTTCGATAGGTAATATTAGTATTTATTATAAGTCATATTTACCACTGAATACATTTTTTTACACGGTACAGGCTCAGTGCTTTGACCACATACACACCTGATGTTAAGAGACGATGTTTTCCAGGATGGGAAACACACTAACCCTAGATGTACTGATTCTCAAGTGATGCTACCGGAACGTATCTATTGGTATTTAGCGACACGTTTTCAAACTTGAGGGTGCTAGCTACCCAGGTGGAGATTATTAGAAAATGCTCTACCATCATGCTATGGTTTCCTCGCGATGTTTTCCTTGACCGAAAGCTCCGGCTAATTTTAGAGTTAGATACGTGGGTTTGAACCCGGGTCCATTGACGCCGAATCCAGCCTCACTATATACAGCGCCCATCAACGCTTCAAATTCTTTTTACTTATTTGAAAATTTAATGTGACAATAACATTGATTTTTATATGTAGGAAAATAGGATTTGAAATTGATAATCTGAACATCGACTCTGTACGTAATTGATTTTAGAAAATTTTGTAGGAATTTAATGTTTAAGGTGTAGATAAATTTTATTTATTTATTTGTTTGTTTACTAATGTACAATTCGTAAATTGTAATAATTATTGTCAATTTCTAACATAACACTAAATGCACAATGTTAAAAATCAATTTGTAAATTACATACGCATTGTCTATACTAATAAATACAATTGAAGTGTCTCAAATCAATCAAAATCAATTATTTCTTCACTTAATTTGGGCCCTGACCAGGCGCTTATGAACGTCAAAAAACTATCACCGGTTCGGAACACAACCCAGTCGAGAAGAGCCGGCAAGAAACTCGATGTGGTTTATTTTTTACATGTGTTTTTTTTTATTTATTAAAATTATACAATATCTAATAACAATAAATGGTTTTACCGGAAGCACAAAGAGGGCTGTAACTTCCAGACATCACTATAGTTCATGTAATGATCCACCCTGTAATAACCTTTGTATAGTAAAACCTGTTTCATACAGTGCTTAAACCTAGCTGTCTGTTTGTAATGTTAAATGAACATATATTTTGTTCTAAACACATATCAATGGACCATACGATACCTATATCAAAAATGCAATTTTTACATTTTTACCAGTTTGTCAATCTGTTTGATCCAGATAATCTCCGGAACGGCCGGGCCAATTTCATAACTTTTCATAACATTTCATAACTTAGGGTACCGCGTAAAAAATAGAAGTTAAATTTTTTTAATAAAATCCGATTCAAAGGACACTTTATCATAGTATAAAAAAGTAGGAAAATTAATTAGGGTTCATAAAAAAAAACCCCGTGAAGAACATATGAATCGCGGCTGCAGTCGCGGGCACACAGCTAGTTTAAAAATAAGAAAGAAAGAACTTAAGAATTGTATTATATAAAGTCTTCTTATTGGCAAATTATTTTCTTAGTTCTTGCAGGAAGTTTTAATTATCACAAATGTCAATATATTTCAAAAATAAAAATAGATAAATTATAATCAAATGCAATAGATTTACTATTAATTTAATTCCTTTTAAGATAAAATAAAAGTAAAATATGTTATAAAAAATAAAAAATATGATTACCTTTAGTTATGTGAATTGATGTATGATGTGATTTATGTGATTATATTTAAACTTGCGTGTATAATATCAAAAGTTTCCTATTGTTATTTAATATTTATTATGATACAAAAAAGTTTCGATTATTTTAAACTATTTTTAATTCTATTCTAAATATTTGTATATTTATTATCTATATGATTTGTTTTGGTTTCATGATTAAAATAAAAAAAAAACATCTATTTGCGAAGAACAAAACCATACAGTACATTTTACACTTTTAATATTATTGGTATTTTTTTAGTCATTTGTGTTCATTGTAAATAAATAAATAAAAATAAAAATAATAATCAGGAACGTTGCTTACCCTTCAGCACAATATATATTTTATTTTCAAAATTTGCAATTGTGCCAAAAATAAAATAATTAACACTGATTTCGAATATCCTTGCAAATTTTAATAACAACTTAAAATGACACTTGAACAAGAAACACGACCGTCTTGAAAGACACTCGATGATATTTTAGAAAATATATATCCTTTTAACCCATTAATATGTGCCGCCGGAACTATTCGATTTGACCTCTAAATTATGTTTTTACGTTTTTATAATATTTAACATCGATTTACGAACCGAGTGCAGATGAGTCTACCTTTGATGTTTGCTATGTTTATTAAATGATTTATTATGTTTTTTTATATATCTTTAAAATAATTTGTGTTGTGAATACATTAATTCCATACATAAAAAGAATCACCATACAGATTTCTTAGCAATAAGTAATCATAAATCAACAGTAATCATACAAATATATATAAATAACGGTGGCGATGAAACTTAGAGTTACGAACAATGTAATAGGTATCAATGATTGAGTTGCGAAAGGTTTAATTATAAACGAGATACTATAAAACATGTTGTCGGAGGTTGACGTACAATGATAAGGCATCCACAATGTAGGCATTTGTACTATCATTACAAATAGTCATACATAAATATGTACAAATTAAAAAGTACATTAATTACATAAATTACATTATAATTAAATTAAAGTACCTAATTTTATATAATCTGGTTTTATATATAATATGATTCTCGTCTCGCTCCCCGCCACCGAAGAGAGTAATAGGGTTTTTAGCCTTTAAACCCTATGCGGTCTTTCCGTGGTCTCGGTAGAGCCCCCTCACAAGAAGACCTACCCGTCGCAGTGTCACCACTGCCAAGGGTACGGGCATAGTTCTCGGAGCTGCTTTATTGCTCCGAGATGTGTTAAGTGTCCGGGTGAGCATCACAGCTCAGACTGCCCCCCATCCAAAGGACTCCTTTGATCCTCTGAGCTGCGTTCTGTGCTGGCAGAAGGGTCATCTGGCCAATTACCGTGGGTACCCGTGCGCACCCAAGGTTAGGTTACCCAACCTTACGTGTGTAAACCCAACGTGTTAGGAGTTTCACTGCGTGATTGAAACAGAAATGAGATAGAACCAAAGTAACCAACATTGCCCGAAGAATTGCCAACCTTAAGTGGCAATGGAGTAATGTGCCCAACATTGCTCGTAGAATCGGTGTCCGATGCCCCCCCCCCCAACCCATCCCGCAAAGTAGGCTAACGACTTAGTGAATGTCGCGGGAGTCAACTGTCCGTCTTTCGATTGCATGGATAGATTGCTGCTGCTCATTTGAGTGAACGAGGCAGAGTATTCAAGAGTTTGATTGTGACAATATTAAAATAAAAAACTATTTTTTTAACTTTCCTAAAATGTCTGAACTACAATTATTATTGGATAATTAGAAAAATCTTAAAGCTAAACAAACTTCATTTGTATTGATCATAATTTAATAGGTCGGAGAAAAAGTCCTTTCGCATTTATTATGTATAAACTTGTAATAAAATCTCTTTGGATTAAGAAATATTCAATAAAGAAATAAATTGGAATTTTTGTTTCCAGATATGTTTCATTTGTTTTTCTTTCTCTCAAAATGAGTGAATCAAATGAAGAAATTAGATATATTAAAAATTTTATTACAAAAAAGGAAAAAATGCAACGCAAGACGCCGAAAAAACTTGTGACGTTTATGGACCTAATCGAGTGTTAGTAAGAGTAGCACAAGGTTAGTTTAAGCATTATCAATCAGGTAATTTTCATGTCAAAGATGCACTTTGTTCTGGTCATCCTATTACGGATAAAGTAGACACCATATTTGAAAAAGTAGAGTTACGATATAGCTGAAGAACTGGGAATTGAACTCAAAACAGTTTTGACCCATTTTAAAAAAGGGGAAAGGGTGTTGTCATCAGATCAATAGCCTTACGAATCTGCATTTCAGTATTCAGGATGTGCGTGTTCAACTAAAGCAGTTAGATATATAAAGAAGCGGGAGCAGATGAAATGCACCCTTATTTACTAAAAATTACGCCCCTCAAATAGTGTACCCTCTATGTCGCATTTTGAACAAGTCACTTGAAACAGGAATATTTCCTCTACAGTGGAAGCTCGTGAAAGTAGTGCCTATTCACAAGGGGAATTCCATAAACTTTGTTATTAATTACATAGCTATATCGATTCTCTCAACACTAGCTAAGGTTTTTTTTGAAGCATTAATTTGCCCGGTAATACAAAATTACTTTAAGAAATAAGTATCTGTTTATCAAGACGGTTTTATAGTGCGACGGTCAACCAGTAACAATTTAGTATTATATTGTTATTTTTGTAAGTTATATTGGGTCAACTCCGATAGGGTTGGCATACACTAATGTGTAAAAGCCCTGTTCAAATAAATGATTAAAAAAAAAACTTAATTTTTATCCACCACCGCCATGCCCGTACGTTTTGATTTTTCCAATAAATTAGTTGCTGTAGAAACTAGGAGTCTTTAAAACTGAAAAAAATGCTCGATTTTTACCGCCATTTTCAGACGATCGTCAAACAAATTCGATGAATAAAATAAAAAAAAAGCAAAACGTATAGGCATAGTGAAAGTTTTTATTATTCTAAACCTTAAAGAAAAATAAAAATAGGTTTTCGTTTTCGAGGAGGAAACAGAGTACTACGAAGTGATGTTTTCGTCTGTTTTGCATACGGTAAATCAACCCGAGCTGCACTTGTCCCTTTCGTGTTTTATAACTCATTTCTTCGGAGCGCAACGCGATAGCAATAGATTTCTGTAATACCTACTTTGCAAATCTGTTACCGACCGCATGTCCTCTTAATAAAAGTATTTAATTGTTTGGTTTTAATAGTAAATGTTTGCATATATTATGTTTGGCAGTTTTTGATTTCCAAATAATAATTTTAACGCTATTAACTTACTCTTAATAGATATTAAAATACCGCAATGTTTTGTTGAAAAAGAAAGTTACTTGATAAAACTACGCGAAATTATATTATATATACTTTTATATTGTATAAGGTCAGCGTTTTAACTAAAATTTAACCTGATGTTAAATGACGATGTGTTGTGGGTTGTCATATTCGTTTCGTCTCTTTTTTAAGACATACCCATACCAAAACAAAGGATTCCATTTCAACTATTTTTTATAAAACAGGCAGACGCTTAGTATCCATTTCACCAGATGGTAAGTGCAGGTGAGGCCGAAGTTGGATCACGCCTATCCAACCGATGTCTTTTCACTCTTTTTTGAAGACTGCCTATAAAGGTTGATTGGGAAAACAGCCGCTGGGAGATAATTGCACTCTTTAGCTGCTCGCATATTAAAAGACGATGCAAATCGTTTTGTGCGAATCGGGGTAATGTTCGCCACATAAGAATGGTAACCCTACCGATGTCTAGTTGCCCTATGATGGAATAGGTCGGGCTGGATTAAAATTGTACAGTTCCAATGCACACTCTTTCTAGTGCAACCTGTAAAAGACTGGCCACTCTATGTCAATGCTCTAGACCGTGCATTCATGCCGTCATCAGTATTTCATCCCCAATAAGCCCAGCCTAAACTTAAGTGGCAATGGGCTGGGCACATTGGTCGCAGAACCAATGCCCGATGGGGCCAACGTGTTTTCGAATGACTACCACGCACCGGAAAAAGTAGCATGGATAGGCACCACACAAGGTGGACCGACGACCTGGTGAAGGTTGCGGGAATCCGCTGGATGCGCGTGGCGCAAGACCTGTCGTCGTGGAGATCTTTGGGGGAGACCTACGTCCAGCAGTGGACGTCTTTAGCCTCGGCGTTCGATTGCGTCAAGAGCGGCCAACTAATACTTGGCAGAATCGTCCCAAAGGTGACAGGAATATTCGATACCGAGCCGTACTTGTGGAACATATAAGTTGAGAAGCTAATCCGGTGTGAAAAATCGCCTGACTCTGAAGAGGATGCCTATATTTTTAGCAGTTGTCATCGCTATTGCCTTAATCGATGAGGCAAAATTGAAGTCTGATGTAACCTGGACCCTAAGAAGACCGAGGCTATCTGCTACTTTTCTATAGCTGGCACCACTTTGAATCTCCCTTTAACATACTCATTCCTGACCCTGTTCATTCTTGTTAGGCCACACATCCATCTAAACATTCAAATTCGCAAGGTTATTAAAACGCATAATGTTTGATACCTTATGTTACGTAATCTGCTTGATGCGGAAATGAGTTAAAACCTTGATGTTCTTGAATGTCATTTAAATACCTCAGACTTCATCGACACTTTCCACGAGATGACTGTTGATCTAAAGAAAGAAAACGAATCGAGTTATTCAATTATTTTATACTGAGTTCCCGCGGTTCCGATCGCTTATACTAACGGTTAGAGATAAAGTACTAAGATAAAGTCAAAATATTTTTGATAATTATAGCACTTGCCCGAAAAAATTGTGCATTGAAACGCATTTTATTCAAATTCTTATGAGTTTTAATTTTTTCTACACGGATCCCTAATTATTTTCGAAAATTAAAAGTACTCTAATTTACGCAGAGTAACTTCAGCTATCTACTAAAAAAGTCCCGTCAAAATCCGTCCATCCGTTCCGGAGATTAGCTGGAACAGACAGACAAAAATTAAAAAAAATGTATATTTGGTATAAGTATGGTATAAACATTCATATCTATTTAATAAAAACAAAATTTTGACATTACAAACAGACACTTTAATTTTATTTATTAGTATAGTTATGATAAGGTTGTCAGAAGGAGCGTAATAGGGTAGTTGAAGACTATCCTAAAATAAAATAAAATGTTTATACAAATAATATTATGTGGGACACGCGTGAAGTCACATCATCAAATAATCACCGACATTCAGTGTTTTTCAAAGGACTGTCGTTCATGTCAATAAGTGTTTTCATGATCGAGTTTTTATATGTATCGTCATTTTACATATACGTTATCCCAAACGAACAGAATCGCGGGCACAGTAGCTTAATTTTCTTGATTGATTTATTAAGTAAAATCACCCACTTACTTCAAACAGTTATAACGTCCGGTATTTAGCTTCGCGATTAACAGTCTATTACGCAATAATTAATAATAAAAAAAATATAAGAAATAATTTTAATTGCGACAACGAGTTCTGCAATGAGTCGATTATATATTCGCTTTGGAAAGGACACCAGCTCTATACTACCGCATAAGTTTGTAGTAGTACGTACTGAATTGTGATAACAAATAGCAAAACTTTAAAACCTTGGCAAGATAACACGATTGTTTGTATGTTTGTAACGTCAAAGTAATATTTTGTTTTGTTAAATATTATACGTATGAATGTTAATACGACATCTATACAAAAAATATAATTTTGTAGAAATTATTTTCAGCTATCTACCAAAAAAAGTTCCGTCAAAATCGGTCCTGCTGTTTAAGAGATTACCCGGAAACAAACAAACAGTCCGCGTAACTTACGGTACTTTTTATTTTCGAAAATAATTAGGATTCCACGTAAAAAAATTAAAACTCATAAAATTTCGAATAGAGTTCGATTCAATGCACAGTATTACGGGAAAGTGTTTTAATTAATGTGAAATATTTTTACTTTGTCTTATAAGATAATAATAAATGTAGATTGTTTTATTTAAACGTTGATTAATAAAAATAAAATTTATTGATCGAACTAGCTGTCCCTACAGACTTTGTCTTGTCTTAACTATGAATATTGTATTCGAATTGAATTCATTAAAAAAATATTATACCAAAATATGTGCACCAAGAAATGATAAATTAATTTATTTATATAATTCCAACCGAAGCATCTGTTTTAAAAAAACGATATTTGCAGCGCGCATTTTGTCAATCACGCAAACTGTCAAACAACTGACAGTTATGTCGAACGCCATAAGGTTTACTTTAGAAAAGTTAATATGGTCGTTAAGTTTCTGCGCAATTTTCTTAACATTTTTTAATGTAAGAACCTTCTACGAAATATTAGAAAGATGAATTAAATCGTTAAAAAAACCGTTTTCGAGTTATAGCGTGACTAGGAGAAATATGGGTTCATTTATAAATACGAACGTTACTCATAATCCATCCATTCAACCGAAAGATGTCCACTGCTGGACATAGGTCTCCCCCAAATATCTCCACGATGACTGGTCTTGCGCCATCCGCATCCAGCGGATTCCCGCGACTTTCACCAGGTCCCAGCCCACTGCCACTTAAGTTTAGCAACTCTTATTAATAATACAATAGTTTTATTATCTGTAATAAATATTAAATAATAAAAGGAAACTTTTGATAATTATATATGTAACTGTATTTCTTATTTTTACACGTTAAAAACGCAACGTCCGTATATCTGTTTGTTATTGAGTTATACTCGGACACCATTGAGCTGATTTATATAGCTTTTAAAATCGTAGATAGTTTCTCTTGTCATGGCTTTAAGGTTCTCAAGATCAATTATTAAACATACCCGTAGATAGGAATTTTGAATGCAGATTTAACTTCTAATTGCTGATTTAAACAATGTAAAGAAATGAGTATCGTATAATGTAATATCGTCTATATATATAAATACAGTTGAAGCATTTGTTTGTAATATCAAAATAATACTTTTTTTTATTAAATATATAAAGTCACGCCTCTCTCTCATAAGAGAAGCAGATACCACATCCTTCCACTAGCTACAATACTGACACACTTCTTTCGCTTCTACTAATTTCATAAGCACCTTCATACACGCTCTTTGGTTACGGATACTTTTGACTTGGCCTTTCTCCAGAACGTTGTCGACCTGTGCGAGATACTTTCGTCAAGGATGACCCTCACCAGCTAGCCACTCTCGCCTTGCAAATTTGTTTCGTCAATATTCTTTCATCCATCCTCTCAACATGTCCAACCCAATTAAGCATCCCTTTCTCTATCTTTGTCACTACATCCTCCACTAAACCACAACGTTCTCTTATCACACTATTTCTTACTTTATCTATCATTCTCATGCCAGCTTTACTTTTTACACTTAAAAAATTTAGCTGAGATGCGAATGTTGAGAATGTTGTGTGGTGTCAGAAGAATGGATAAAATAAGAAATGCATATATTAGAGGAAGTTTGAAAGTTGCGCCAGTGGTAGAAAAATTGAAAGGTTCCCGTTTGTTGTGGTATGGACATGTTATGAGAAGAGAGGAAGCGCATGCCGGTAAAATAGTAAGGAATATGAATGTGGAAGGATGGAAAAATAGAGGAAGGCCAAAGAAAGTGTGGATGAAATGTGTAAGAAATGATATGAAAGAAAAAAACGAGTGAATGAAGAGATGACGGCTGATAAGGACGTATGGAAGAAAAAAACATACTGCACCGAGCCCAAGTGAGTTGGGAAAAGGCAGGAGGATGATGATGAATTTTTAATATTAAAGAATAAATTTCGGAAAAACAGTTGAAATCGCACCAAGAAACCGACCGCTATCTAGATTTTTAATGTTATGATTTTTATATTATTTTCCTTGTTTATTATGTACTTTAAACATTGATTTTATTTTGACTCGTGCGTTCAGTTTATAATTCGCATGTTCTTGTTAACTTTTTTTTTATGATCTTTACGGCATGTGTATGCAGTTTTATTACAAATGTAGTTATGGATTAATTCCAATTTGAACAAAGAAATACAAGTTTTATATTATTATAGATGTGAATAAGATAGCTATATACATCGAGTTCAAACATCTTGGCAAGAATATTGTAAAATAGATTTTAATTTAGGAAAAGAAAAAAAAAAACAAATGCTGTACAAATTAATCCATTCATTATTTTAAATCAACTACATATTTAATAACTTATAATTAGTTTTCCTCAGACTTATAATTAGACTGCCTCCGTGGCTCAGTTGTATTACGGTACGACTGTCGTTCTGAGGTCTCGGGTTCGATCCCCGGGCCGGGTCAAGTGATATTGGGGTTTTCTGCTTAGTATCTTCCCGGAATCTGGAGTTTGTGCCCGATATGGCGACAGGCTAAGCTCGGCGAAATGTGGGTGGAGTAGTTCGCTATCTCACCTCTGCCTAACCCTTCGGGGATAACAGGCGTGAGCTTATGTTATGTTAGTTTTCATTACAAGTGTTCATTAGATTATATCATATTCATATATAACTAACATAATCACAACACAATAGGACAGTTATTATCCGGATAGTCTGTAATTATAGTTTTAAAATATTATAATTATAAATTTTTAGAAGTTAAAATATACATGCGAATTGAATGTTGTCTTTTTTTTTTACCATGATTTATGTTATATAATTGTACAGAAAAATCAGCAATTTCGGTCGCAAAAAATGTAATGTAAAAATTGTAGTTACACGATTTTGCATAATACAAATTTATTGTTGATTACGTAATTGTAAATAAATTGTGTAATTGCCTTATAACTAAGCCCGTAAAAATGTAATTTATAATGACATATCCCATGTGAAAATGCAAAAATATACTTTTTATAAATTTCGACTTATAATTAATTATATTTTAATTAAGTTGCAAGGACGTAAATAATGATTTTTAATTCTTTTTTAGACCTTTTTTTAGTTTTGCCTTTTTTGATGCTTTACATGTTGTCAACCTACTTAAAAATGGAGGAGGTTAACAGTTCGTCTGTATGTTTAGTCTGTATGTTTGTTACGCGATATTTCCGTCAATTGTAGACCGATTTCAAAATTAACGAAGCAGAATAATTCAAAAAAATTATTTATTGTTTTTATAGTTTATTCTTTTGAAGTCGGTTTTGTTTTTAATTTAAAAAAGTTTTTTATATATGCCAAACGGTGTTTTAAACAAATGCGTGTTTAATATATTTCGTATAGTTGTTTAAATAAGTATACAATAAAGTAATAACTCATTGTCATCACCTTGCTCCCAATTTATTAGTTTAGGATCGGCGCAACATGGCTTCTTCTTATATCAATCACTGTGTCTTCATTCACCATTTTTCCTTTCATATCCTCACACTCTATATATTTTTTTCTTTAGTTGTCCTCTTGAATATCACCACTTTTTCCGTCACACGTGTTTCGTCTATTCTCAAAACAAAAAAAGTAAGCCATATAAGATACAATATTGCGTATTATCCTAATATTCTTCGATAAGTATTTATTCAAATGTGACTCAGAACAACCAACAAAAAAAAGAGTTTTAAAAATTAATATATTATTAGTGTATGCTACTTTAATTTGATTTATGATTTTTTTTATAACGGATCTTCATTTGATTTTAAATAAGGTACGGTTTAGTCAACCGCTAATAGATGAGAATCCGAGAATCTACAGTCGCCGTCATCATGCCGATCTAGATCTAACGATTAAAGTTTCTAAGTAGGTACAACTCATACTCATAGGTAGTTACAACATACACTTGCTCTAACAAAATTGTATGGTTCTCGGCAATCTATTGGCCTCAATTCCCTTCTGGACCTATAATTAATCATTTATCAGCTCGAATTTGTAACCACAATTTTATTTTTAATTTATTATTTTAGTTATAATTTTATTTCGTTTTTTTATAAGTATATAATTTAATATTGTAATCACGATGAATATTTACGTATTGATTTCCTATAATTAAGGAAACACAAGATTCGACTATGACTTTGTTTTCACATTATCTGTTTTTCAGTATATTTCTTGTTGTCCTATAAATGAATAAATGTACCTAGTACAAGGTTTCCTCGGAACCATATCATCATCATCGCAAACAAACACGTTGTAAACTAATTTTTAATTATATAGAATTTTATATATGAATTACCTGTTTCAAGTTCCAACCTCCGCAACCAGTGACGTAAGAAGGTCCATAGAGGTCAGTTGCAGTTAACATAGACCGAATGTATAATGCGCTGACAACACAAACACTTATGTAATATTATTCATAGCACGAATGCGACAAGTTTAGTAACGTTTATTAATTGAAAACACGCGCGTACGTTTATTATTACTCATCGAATGCGATTCAACGTGTATTGAGTGAGTGAAAAGTTATTGCGATAACAGACTCTGTACGTAGCCCCATTTTTTTTTTAGGTCAAGGCAATCAGAGGTATATTTTAAAGTTATTATAGTTCGACGTTGTACTAATTTTTCAAATAACAAAATATCATTTCGAATATACGAGTATTTGTTTTTAAAGTATTCTCTAGTCGTAATTTGATTACATTTATGTTAAAATATATCGCTGTGTTCCTGCAGTTTGTGTAAATTTAGTCTTCATTTATTTATGTATTTTTAAATAGACCAGGCCTGTACTTACACCCCACTAAAATACACACATCAGATTAAATATTTTGCAGCCTTTAAATTAGTAGAAAACAACCTATAATTTGAAATTTAATCACGCTGATTCCAGAGGTATAGTGGATAGGTATTAGCTTATTTTGTTATGTTAAGAGGTTGTGTCACTGCTATCTCCATCTGAGAACAGCTTATTTTTTTAACACTGCTCACTTGAGGTAATGAAAACAACTTTTTTTGTTGTTACTATGACGCTGTTCATTTGTGATCGTGAAAACAGCTTTTATTTTATTCCACGTTATTTAGAATGATTATTATTTCCGATTGTATCATTAGTATGTTTACACGATTTAGGCTGATGTTAAGTGACGATGTGATCCAGGATGGTAAACACACTAAGCCTAGAGGTAGTGATTCTCAAGTGATGCTGCCGGAGCACACCTATTGGTATTTGGCGACAGGTCTTCAAACTTGAGGGTGGTAGCTACCCAGGCGGGTATTATTAGAAAATGTTATGGTTTCACAATGTTTTTCCTTCACCGAAAGCGTGGACTGATTTTAGAGTTGAATAGGTCTGTTCGAACAGGCGTCCATTGAACCGAAATCCGGCAGAGCTATCCGTTGCACCATCATCGCTTTAAAATTATATTAAATATAATTGTAATCAAATACTAGTAATATGGTCAAAAAATAATATCGTTTAGATTCCCAACGCCTAGTTTTTTAGTTAGCTATAGCATAACATTTCACTTCTCAATTTAAAAGAATACGATGTCTTAAGCTCAACCAGGTATTTAATAACCAAATCGTGACAACTTAATTAATATGGCGATTGCCCATAAAAATGAGACAATAGGAAAACAATGGAAGGCTGGCGTAAATGCCAGGTTAGTAGTGTCAACCCTGTCACCCCCCAAAAAGACGGCAGATGGTACCGTGGTTTTTTATGGGTATTCCTGGCACCACACGCCGGGCGAGCCCCAAATACCTGGCATCTCTAATCCGGGAGATTTTGCTTCCGGTTTAGAGATGTGAGGGAGGATGCGTAAATGCATTTCCTAAGTAAAAAAAAGGTTAAGTAGTGCTCAAGGGTTATGGATTTTTGTTTTGTTTTGCACATTTTCAAATTACGAAGAAACGATGCCCGATGGGACCAACGATTTTTTAATTCACTACCACGTACTGGAAGATACAGTGTTGGTAGATCCCCGAGAAGGTGGATCGACGACCTTGTGAAGATTGTATGAATCCGCTAGATCTGGGTGGTTCATAACCAGTCGTTGTGAAGATCTGTGGTGGCATCTATGTTCAGCAGTGGACGTCTTTCGGTTGACATGATATTGGCAATCATCACGATAATGATTGAATTGAATTGAATGTCTGTTTGCTTTTACTAATAAAAACACGTCGTTAGTATTAAAGTTCATATAAACTGGTTCCTCTATTGATTATTCCAAAGGAATGTTTCAAGTTCAATTGATAATAAATGAGATAATATTTTCAATAACACACGTACATTTTAATATACAAAAAAATCCACACTTATTTTTCCTATTCCGAAATCCTTGATATTTATTATACATAGTATTTTTCTAGATTACGGAAATCGTTAAACAACAATACATCTTTGGGATATGAATTTAGGAAAAAAAAACTTGTAAATGCATAATTCCATTTTCGATTGCGAAAAACATCTCGGATAGAGCCCGAGTACGGAAGTTTAAAAACAAGGTCATATCCGGAATGATATGACAGAATTCGTAGTATCATTTCAATAACATATACATAGCTAATAACGGTATAAATTAATTCGGAATATTAAACGATAATAAAAATACACCTTGAACCTTGAATGATTTCAAATCTAATTTTAGTTGGATATGCGTCTTTTATTTCTCCACTTAAAGCGTTGGTAGAGATTTTTGGCAATTCCATAAAATGAGCCCACCTTGGACGTTTTTAAGTATTACATTGTCAGAGTTTTGGATATTTTTGACTCTGCTTCTCCCCTTTGTTAGTAACAGTAAACAAAACTCTTATTCTTAACGTTAGCATGGTGATAGGGTATTGCGTTTTCTAATAATGCCCGACTATGTAGAGTACCACCATCGAGTTGAAAACCTGTCGCCAAACAACAATAAGTGTGTTATGGCAGCATTATTTGTGACCCAGTACTTCTAAGCTTACTGTATTTCCGTGTGTACCGTTCTGGACCACATCGTCACTAATGATTAGGTCACAGGATTGAGCCTTTGCTATTTTTGAGTGCAAATAAAAACGTATATATTGACATAATTATTACAGAATTTGTGTAAGCGATTTAAAGAAAATGGGTGTAAATACGTTTTCAGTATTCAAAATATCCCGAGTAATAAAAAATAAGCTAAGCATAGACCCTCTGCCTCTATTGGTGTTTAGATATTTTTGAACTACTCCTAATTATGAATGACCAATAGCTCAGAACTAACTTAGAAATTCCTAGTTGATCTTCCCGTATATTTGCAAACTGTTTATGTATTTTTGATAGACGACATAGAATGGTTTTTATTTCTCAGAGATGTTACGTTTTTTTTTTTTATTTATATATAATCAGTGATTGACTACAATCTCATCTGTTCTTAAGGGGCAACCTAATGGAAAATGGCACCTCGCTTAGCGTAAAAAATTCAGAAATAAAAAATATATTATCTTTCTCCAACAAAAAATACATACTACTGTTTGTTTCGGTTTTATTCACACGGAAATAAAAAAGAAACAAATTGCAAAAAGATATAATTTACATAATTTTAAAAAACGATAAAAATAAGATTGAGTACCACACCATTTATTTTAATTTAAAAAGAAAAATAGATTTTAATCCGCTTTGTTCAACGCTAAACACGCTAAACCTTAGAGCAATGGACCATCAAAAATATAGTTGGTTTTCAATACGGTCGTCAAGACACCTCGTGCTTATTTTAGAACTCCAAACCCAGTTAACCAACTACAGGCCGTTTTTTTTAACTAGCTAACGCTGTTTAATGGATGGGCTTTTACAGCTTCACCGTGACTTTAGGGGCGAGTGCTGAAGGCACTCAGCCGCAAAAAGGTAACTAGCACATAGCAACTAGATACAGGACGCGCATCATCGCTTTATTCGTAATCAATACAAATACATAAAATTGAAGTGTCTGTTTCTAGCAAAATAACATTTTTTTTATTAATTAATACGGTAATACATACATATGTAATTACATATGAATACCTATACCCAAAAAAACAATTCTTTACATTTTTGTCCGTTTGCCTGTTTCTTCCGGTTAATCTCCAGAACGGCTGTACCGATTTTGACGGGACTTTTTTGATCGATAACTGAAGTTACGCCGGGTAACTTAGGGAACTTATGATTTTCGAAAATAATTAGGGTTTCTCGTAAAAAAAAAAAAACTACTGTTTCTGTTAGGACACAAAAATAGTTTCAAGAAAATTTTTAGGGAACCCAAAAAAAAAACGAAAAACAAAAAATTTGGAATAAAGACGATTCAACGCAGTTTCACTGCCAAGTGTTTGAATTCCATAGAAATAGATTTATTTTATCTTTGTACCGAAAAAAACATTGTTTTTCGAAAATAATTAGGGTTCCCTAAAACAAAAATTAAAACAGTGAAGAACATGTAAAATGCGGGCGCAGCCGTGGGAGGACGGCTAGTTTTTATATAAATGTTTATGCACGTGTTTTAACTTTGGTTTATATAAATACATTTATTATTTAGTAAATGTATGGTGTAAAGTACAGTTTACTAATTAAAGAATATTACGTCATACATCAGATATAATTAATGTTGAGTTTACATATTTTATTCACGCACATACAGCGCGGCCATTTTGTTATGCAATTTAGAAATTATCATCGCAATTAGTTGCATAATATAAATCTTGCTACCAGTTTTATTAGAATTGTACTATACATATCAAGGTATTATCATGTTATCTTATTTTAAACTAGCTGTGTGCCTGCGGCTGCACCAGCATCTTGTATAATTTCGGAACGGAGACTTCATTAAAACCTCTGCTAAATACATGTTATGGAGACTGAGTTAGCTATTGAACCATTAGTGATAAGAAGACAATTCTTGGCAAGTAAATATTGTTTGAAGGCGGCATCTTGGTCAAATAATGCAACTATAAACTTAATTAGTGAACTTGAAACTCTTTGTCATTTAACACATTGGGAAAGAAAGAAAAAAACCACTATTGCGTTTAGCCTACAACATAACTAAATTATACAAAACTAATTCCTGTCCCCTTCTAAACATGTTGAGTCTAGATATATGGATATCACACATAAATGTGAGGAGTATGGTTAAAATAGACTTAGATTGTGTTCAAACACATAAGGAACAATTAAATTTAGTAACTGCTAGATATGAGATTGAAAAAGAAATTATGATAAAATATGAAGGTTAGCATATAATTTATACTTATGGGTCTAGAGCTCGGATGGTTTAGGAATGACTTTTTGTGATATGTATAGTAATCATACAGCTTTCTTTAAAATGACTATAGATGTATCAGTTATGTCTATGGAACTTTATGCAATATCAGAGGCAGTTAAATTTAGCATTAGGAAGCATTTGCTAAAGTCTTGATTTCAACGGATAGCAGGAGTGCAATTCAGCATCTGTTTGTTCGATGTGGCTCTGGCTATAAATGTATGTCAATAGCTTATGTTATTTTAAATGACATATATAGACATCAGATTAATGATCATTCTCTTATATTACAATGGATTCTCTCTCACCGTGGCATCAAAGGAAATGAAAAAGCTGACTATAGTGCTAAAATAGGGGCAATAAATGGTATATCAAATGATGTTAAAATCAATTACTGGGAAATTTTACCAAAATTTAGAAAGAAATGTTATAATAACTGGAAAGAATATTTTGATATAAAGAAGTAAAGTAAAAGGGATTTGGTATAAAACAATCCAATGGCAACCTCTTGGTTCAATGAATGTAAATTAAGGAGAAACTATATTAAGATTAAGATAGGTTTAAGACTTCGCACAGGGCACTATACATCAGGAAGGTTCGCTCATCTCATGAATAAAAAAGACTCCCCAAATTATATAATATATGTGGAAAGTTAATGATGTACATCACTTACTGAGTATGCCAAGAACATAACTGAATGAGAATTGTCGCGGGGGCAAGCTGAATTTAAGAAACCAAAACTTAGAAATTTATCAAAGTATGCTGGCAGAACCTTCTCCAAATGAGGCCAAAAAATTATTTAACCTAGTAACACTAACCCACCAGCAATCCCTTTGATCAGTATTTATATAGAACGGGGTACAATGGAGCTAATATGTTCTTTGGAATAAAAGCTCCCGAACAAAAAAAAAAGTAATTGCCCGTGAAACTGTGCATTTAATCGTATTTTATTCTTCTTACGCGGTGCCCTAATTTTTTTGAAAATTAAAACTACTCTAAGTTACGCGGAGTACGCGGAGTAACTTCAGCTAACTACCAAAAATAATCCAGTCAAAATCCGTCTAGCCTTCCGGAGATTACCCGGAACAAACAGACAATAATTTTTAAAAATTGTATTTTTGGTATAGGTATCTTGTACACATTTATATCTATTTAGTAAAAAAAATGTAATTTTGACATTACGAACAGACACTTCAATTTTGTTTATTAATATATGATAGACTAGAGCTTAGATAATAAATCTGGTTTTGAATAAAAATGTATGATCTTTAATGTTTATTACAACAAATTAGCGTTGTACTAACTAAAGTTTACGTTATTTATAACTAGCTGCGCCCGCGGCTCCGTCCACTTATATTTTTTTTTCTATTCCGCACAATTAATCACTTCGTGGTTATGGTTGTTAAATAATCATCGGAAATGAATGGACCCTATTTTATTGTTATCTTAATTTAAATTGACTTGGTACCTACTAACAGAAAGCAAACATATTTCCGGCAAATTCAAACACTCGCCAATAAAACTGATCACTAGATAGAATTTATTCGCGATTTCAGGTGTTTTAATTTTCTTACGCAAAACAGACGCGGATTAAGCATCAATATTAAATAATCGATAATTTATCTTTACTTGTAATTTGTTAATAGCTAAAATAAATACTTATACTATAAAAAGCAAATGTGTATGTCACAAAAAAATACTTACCGTTTTTCAAACTTTCAAGTTTTTACGCACAATTTTTTTCACTGAACGACGACTATTTATTATTTTTTAATTATATAACAGTTTACAAAAAACTAATACAAAATAAACAATACACGTTTCGTAGTGGGTACGTCTGAGTGATGCTTTAGTTAGAAACTCGTTTCTATAACTGGGGTGGGGTTCAGAGAAAGGCGTTTCCTTTTACGAATTTCATTTACGAGATACGCAATTCTAAAAATGGGGGGGGGGGTGCTAACTATTCTTAGATGAGATTAGTGTAAATAAAGGAAAATTGCTTATTTTGGACTTCATATATATATATAAGATTTCTTTTGTTATTTTACTATATGTGCTATTCGAATTCAACTCCGGTTGGATGAAATGGCGACAGGTCTTTGGTGTGATTTGTGACGCCAGGATGCCCCTTAAATTGAAGAGGAGGATATATAAGTCCATCATAAGACCTGTCATATTGTATGGATCAGAATGCTGGGCTAGTAAGAAGATGTATGAGAAGCGACTGCATGTAGCTAAGATGCGAATGTTGAGATGGATGTGTGGTGTTACAAGAATGGATAAAATAAAAAACGAATATATTAGAGGGAGTTTGAAAGTTGCGTCAATGTTAAAAAAGTTGAAAGGTCTTCGTTTGGCATGGTATGGACATGTTATGAGAAGAGAGGAAGCGCATGTGAGTAAAATAGTAATGAATATGAATGTGGAAGGATGGAAAAATAGAGAAAGGCCAAAGAAAGTGTGGATGGAGTGTGTAAGAAATGGTATGAAAGAAAAAGGAGTAAATGAAGAGATCACGACTGATAGGGACGTATGGAAGAAGAAAACATACTGCGCCGACCACAAGTGAATTGGTAAAAGGCAGGAGAATGATAAGCGCGTAGGATCAAATTCACTTATTCTATATTCGGTCACTTTTTACACGTATAACCTAATACATTTGTGGTTAAAAAAAAACTTGGCATACATGAGGTGTGCCCACAGAAATAAAATGTCCAAAGTTTAGAGAAACAGTTTTTATATGTTTCAATTCCTTAATTTGTTAACCTAATTTAATAACATAACTTAACATTTGCATGTTAGGTTATGTTATTACATTTGTTATTATCTGATTTTTACATCTATTTACATATAGTTAATTAAAACAAAACATACGATGGCTGCGAAATTATACATTTTATTATTTATCTCTAAGCGCCATCTTGTACTTAACATACTGTAGCAAGTGGACGGCTGACGTCATACTATAGATAAAACGAATCTATAAGTTTATCCCCTAAAGAGACTCACTCATCACCGCAAAAGAACCACGTAAATTGGTACAGTGATTCTTGAATTACAGGGCAAATAACGGACAGACAGACACAGATTGTGTTACGTATCTTCCTATAAAATGTAAGAAAAAGAGATTAAGATTAAATGTAAACCTAATTAAATATTTCTAGCTAAATGTAGAGGACATTCACTAGAGGTTATGTAGTTAAGTAATTAATTCATTTATTTACGACTAGCTGTGTGCCTGTGGCTGCGCCTGAGTTTCATATATTTTTTACTACGTAATATAGTTTTTAATTTTTTTTTTATACGGGACCCCTAATAATTAGCTAAATTTCTTTTGGTACTAACATTAATTTATTCCAATATTTATGAGTTTTAATTTTGTTTACGCGGAAGCGATGATGGCACAGCGGCTAGTGTGCCCGGATTCCTCATCAATCGACGCGTGTTCGATCCCTACCTATCCGACTCTAAAATCAGCCTGAGCTTCCGGTGATGGAAAACATCGTGAGGGAACCATAGCATGGTGTTAGGGCAATTTTTAATGATGCCCGCCTGGGTAGCTACCACCCTCAAGTTTGAAAACCTACCGCCAAATACCAATAGTTGTCTTTCGGCCGCATCACTTAAGAACCAGTACCTCTAAGCTTATTGTGCTTACCATTATGGACCACATCATCATTTAACAACAGGTGAGATTGTGGTCAAAGCACTACGCCTATTTCGTGTAAAAAACCTAATTATTCTCGTAAAATTAAGTAGCTTAAGTTACGCAGAGTAACTTCAGTCCCGTTGAAATCGGTCCCACCATTCTGGAGATTACCCGGAACAAACAGACAGACAGACTGACAAGAATTTGAACAATTGTATTTTTAGAATAGGTGTCTATTTAGTAAAAAAAATGTTGACATTACAACTAGACATTTCAATTTTACTTAACACATAAACTCACGCCTGTTATCCCCGAAGGGTTAGGCAGAAGTGAAATAGCGAACTACACCACCCACATTTCACCCCGAGCTTAGTTCCGCCCCAGATGTGATAGGGAGCGAGCCTGTCGTCATATCGAGCACAAATTCCAGACCCGGGATGATACTGAGTAGAAAAAACCCAATATCACTTAACCCCAACCGGGGATCGAACCCGAGACCTCAGAACGATAGTCGTACCGTAATACAACTGCGCCACAGAGGCAGTCCTTCAGCAGCTCTTCTAGTTTATTTATGAGAATAGATTTGTATGATCGACAAAAACGTAAAGACGAATGAATGTCCCATGACCCTGTATGATCAATAATTGTTCTTAAAAACCAAATATATATAACTAAATAAATACAATATTCATGGTGCCTTGGATATTTTTACAGTTTATTTGTTTAGGTATGTAGTCTCGTGATGTATTAATGATGAATCGTGTAAAATCTTGCCAATTTTTTCGGACTTTTTGCCAATTCGTACTATTGGTTATTACTCGCAATTAAATTGTAAATTGTGAAAAAACTGGATACATCGTACATATTTGAGAATATTAAAAAATTGTTAGCGATTAATACTAATATTATATCCAACAATTATTTTACAATATCCACATTGATTCTTTTAGAGTTCAATAAGTTTCTAAAATATTAAAGGCTATAGTCGACGCATCATGAACTGAGGCTTCGGGTCGTAAATCATATTTATCTGTCTGTCTCGCTCGCACTTACAGGTCACATGGAGAGGTGTAGTGATGTGCGTAAGAATTGAAGAGGTGCATATCGATAACGGGATAGGTACGATCGATATGCTAAATTATGTTAATAGGAATAATTTTTCGCTATCTGAAAATAATCTTAAGTAATGTAATGAATGTCATAACAAAAAATCTTGTATTTATAGAAAAAAAACAACAACCCTTACTCGTAACGACCAATCAGGAGTTAGAGTGATAATGAAGGTCACGATGACGCATCGACCCCTCGTGCGCCGGTAGCTAAGTATCGATAACGGGTTGCATTGCGTGCGTATTCCTACTGTCAGTGACATTTATTGCTAGACGACTCGGTTTAAAATGCGTCGACTATAGATGAAAAGCCAGCTTCGCTCGGGTGAAATGTGACTCATATGTAACTTTACTGATACGTGTGAATCGACCCTTCCCTGATACGTGTGAATCGGCCTTAACGAACTCAAGATGTCAATATATTTCTTGCCAAACAAAGAAGAAGAAAAAAATGTCAATATATCAAGTCAATATGGCGACTGCCATTTGCACAATTAGACAAATACATTAAATACTTGATAATCCGAATTTTGAGGATATATTTTTGTCGACTCGAAATCATTATTTTTTATGTTTTATTATTCAGATAAGGTTTCAATCGAGTTTACCGTACCCCTTGACGGAATTATTAATGTGTCGAGTACCCATACAAATGAGACAATAAGAAAATTATGGAAAGCTGGCGTAAACGCCAGGTTAGTGCTCAAGGGGTTGTTAATCCTTGAGGTTAATAGGTAAGGAAATTTACTTAATATGTTGCATTATAATATCGAATTATCTTGGCATTGTGTGTGTGTGTGAGTTTTTAATGAAATAAAAAAAAACAAATCTGAACGTCGTAATAAAAAAACGCAAAAAAGTGATTATATCATACATTTTTGTAAGTTAACAAGCTTTTCACTCGGATCCGTGTGGAATTCCTTGTTGACCATACATACTTTTATCACTTTTTATTAAAATTTAATTTCGAAAAAACACAAAATATTTTGTTACCCATATAGTAAATATGAATAATATACCATAAATTAATATTCAGTATAACAATAAAAAAAATGAAAAAGTTTGCGCCATAGAAGTATAAAAAAAAATATTTCCAATATGATTAAATAATAAATTATAGAACAATTAAAACGTTTTTATTTCATCTTATTTTGTCTCTTATTTAATGCCATAATGTAAACATTAATAAAAATAGTATTAATTTTCTAACAAAAAAAAAACACTTTTATAAAATTCTTGTAATAATATTTTATTAGAAAATAATCAACAAATAATCAATTAATCACGAAAACTAGCTGTTGCTGCGGCTACGCCCGCATATAATTTCTTAACAATATTTTAAAAAATGTTTAACAACCGTTTTACAGGATACACAAGTGGTATACTTGTAATAAGGCAAATTTGGATACAACTACGTGTAAAATTTGACACAATAATACAGGATTCCATTAAAATTATATATAACAATAGTACATATGTTAACAAAAATAATATCTTTATCTGACTAACTCTTAATCCACTGATAATGTTTTAAAAGAGCCCGGCATTCCTGAGTACACTTCGGCGAATTTGCATGGTAATCGACGTGATTCATCTGTCGCCACTTTCTCCATAAATTTAATCCTCTCGATGTGCTTATCCGTACACATTTCTTCGAAGTTTATATCTGATAGCAATATTATTAATATTCAATTTTGAAATTTACATGCTAGGCTTGTTCAAACTAACTTACAATGCAAGTGGTAACGAGTTACATTTAAAATCACAGTTACTGATAGCCACATAAAAGATAGAGTAAAAAATGGAATTGCGGAATGGTTTTCTAGTCTTACTGGGTTGCAACCACAATTGATACGGTAAAAACCTCGTCATCGAAATAACGGTAAGGCGCGTCGCGATTCTGAATCAGTATGTCCATACCTGTTGCCACCCTCGTGTACGTATATAGGTCATCGTCTTACTATCACACCCGGTCAAGTGTAAGCACACGACTGTCCTGACATTTTTTTTTCTAACCTAGCTATCAATAATCGTTTTTAAGGGCAAGTGCTTGAATTTATGAGATTTTTTTTACTTTATCTCATAACGTATCAAATTTTTTTTTTACAAAAACAATTAGGGTCCCGTGTAAAAGAAATTAAACTCCTTATATTGTGAACAAAATAAGATTCAATGGACAGAACCATTAAACATTAATTTCCAATAAATACTTAAAAACTATATTACTCAATGAAGAATATCTGAAAAGCGGGCGTAGCCGCGGACACACTGCTAGTATAAAATAAGAATCACTACTTTCTCATATAAGCGTATTTACTTTGTTTTATAATTATTCATAGTTCTTATAAACATTATATAAATGTTTATGATGTAATATTATTCAGTACACTTTCTATGTCTAGATTCCTTCTAGATCTAATTATGATTCGCTTGTAAGATACATAACAAAAAAACTTGACTAATAAACTGTAATATCAAAAAGGTTAAAAAAGGCCTTTAACCTCATAATTTATTGTTATATAATTATGTTTGATCAAATTAGTATTGCTAGTGTATTTTTTTTTGTCCCGCAACTCACCTGGCGTGACCAGGGACCTTATTATTTCTTTAATTATAAATAAATTTTTCGGTGTGTGTGTGCTCTTTTTAATATTTTTTTTATTATTAGCGCGTTCTTTTGCTTGTTTTCTCTGTGCTCGTTATTTAAATTTTTGGCACGTTCTTTTGTTGTCTGATATTACTTATGACCCAATTCATATATTATATATAACTAACATTTAATAATTAATAATGACAAGACAAAACAAGACAGGACAATACACTTAATGTCCAACATTGTAGTAGCTAGTGTTAATCTAAAACCAGGCACTTTTTAGAATCTTTAAAGTCTGTTTTGTTTAGGAAATTAGAGAATTTTTTTTCTTACTCGGTATAGGCTCAGAGCTTTGACCGCAATATCACCTGATGTTAAGTGACAATGTGGTCCAGGATGGTAAACACACTAAGCCTAGGTACTGGTTCTCAAATGATGCTGCCGGAACGCACCCATTGGTATTTGGCGACAGGTTTCCAAACTTGAAGGTGATAGCTACCTAGGCGGGCATCATTAGAAATTGCCCTACCACCATGCTATGGTTCCCTCACGATGTTTTCCATCACCGGAAGCTCAGACCGATTTTAGAGTCGGGTAGGTGGGGATTGAACTCGCGTCGATTGATGAGGAATCCGGCCACACTAGCCGCTGTGCCATCATCGCTTCCGCTTCATGTTTTCCTTCACCGAAAGCTCAGGGCGATTAGATTTGAATAGGCGGGATTGAACCCGCGTGGATTGACGCGGAATCCGAGTACCCACTGCTACGTCATCGCTTCAAAAGAATAATCAAATGATCATATTACTACAAGGTTGAGTAAGAATATCAATTTTTCATGTAAGTAAATCAATTTTGGCTTTTCATTTTTTTATGAAACAGAAACAAAACTCAGTTATGATATTAATACGATCATATATTTTGGTTATTTTTGTAAGTATTATCAATATATAAGATTAGTAGCTTCAAAAACATGAACCTGGACACGATTGATGACTTTTACTAATATTAATGAATTCATTCCTGTTAATTCCAAATACCCAAGGTGAAAGTAGTGTAGAAGGCTAGAAATACAAAGAAAAATAAAATATACCATACAACCTAAAAATATTTTGACATTAGTGTCTTACCTTTTAATTCTATTACACTTCTCTCATTACCTCCAAATTCATTTGGTAAAATATTTTTAGGTAAATGTTCATACAAAGTTTCATAAGTATTGTGGACGCGCATCCTTTTAGACAGTTTCTCTGTCATACCTTGTTTAAATAGAGCTAATACCATATCTAGGAATTTCGACCCGTTTATAAAATGTATCTTCCTTATTCTCTGACCCATTGCTTCCTGTAATTCAATTTAATAATACGCTTTTCAAGTGAGAGATAACAGAAGAAAACATATTTAAATGAAATATATAAGCGAAATGAGAATATTTTTCTGATATACGCTGTAATTTTCTGTACCTTTTAGATGGATTCATCATGAATCACAATTTCGAGATTTTTTGTGGTATCTTGGTCTATTATGGTTATTAGGTTTTATTTTATGATCCAACAAATTAAAGTATCGAAATCTATATTGTGTCATATTGATGGAAATTAAGATAATATAGTTCAATTATTATACTCAAGACATTAAAAGTAATAACACGAATACACAATACAAAACGAATACAAAACTGGTAAATTCAGTAAGTTTCGCCATTTCACTAGAGCGTTAAACCGTTTACAAAAATAAAGAAAATAATTTCCAGGCATATAATGGCCTGTTTGTGTAATTCAGTCGTCGCCATTAATTAGAATGAAGAAGAATTTAAACTCTATTTTGCATGATCCAAATACGAATTTACGTGAATTCGGATATGTGAAGCCATCATGGCTCAGTTAGTAGTCTCGTGTCGAAGTTTGAACCCACCTATCCAATTCTACAACGGTATTTTCTAATATTTCTCACTTGACTAGCTACCACCCTCTTGTTGTAAAACCTGTCGCTAAGCACCAGTAGCTATGTTCTGGCAACATCACTCGAGAACCAGCACCTCCATAATCCCACTTAGCATTTCACGAGATTGTGATTTAAGCATTGAGCCTATACAGTACATCTCAGATACTATGGGCTTGTTTACATGGTTTTAACTGTATATTTTCATGGGAGTCCGTAACTGGTAATTGGGTATCAAATTATTACTGATTGCTGTCTTAAAAATACTATAAATACCGCTTGACTTTGTTCAAAAGTCTTTAGTTCATCCATCCACCCATTTAACCGACAGACGTCCACTGTTGGACATAGGTCTCCCATAAAGATCTCCACAACGACCGGTCTTGCGCCACTCGCATCCAGCGGACTCTCCCGACCTTCATCAGGTCTTTAGTTATTAAAGAAATATTGAAAAGAAAGAACGTATGTCGGCGTTTTTGACTTACAATAATTAAAGTCACAGCTTTTCGTATAATTACAGGATTGAATTTCATAACTAAACCCAATGTAATGTTCCTTGTATCCACTACTATCTCAAAGCCAGCGCAGTAATCATGCGTAAGAATATACTCACACAACTGTAAATTTAAAGACAAAGATTGTTTTTTTTACACTATTGGTCAGTAAGCTATAGTCATAAGAGCAGTCGTGTTGTATGGATCTGATTGTTAGGCAACTAAAGATATTGATGAAATAAGAGTGCATCCAGTGGAGATGCGAATGTTACGTGAAGCAGATACATAACAGATAAGATTAGAATTAGAAGTATATCAAAGGAAGTTTGATAGTAGAACCAGTGACAGAGAAGTTAGGAAGTAATAGGTTAGCATGGTATGGGCATATGGACGAGTTGGTCTTAAAATGAACGTGGATAAGACGAAAGTCATGTCTAATGTCCATGTTGTGCCAACTTCTATAAAAATCTGTGACTCTACACTCGAAGTTGTAGTCAGTTCTATACACCTGGGACAAACTGTCCAGTTAGGTAGGGGGCAGGAGTATATCCTGTCCCCGGAATGTTGACCGTTGGGTCAGGCCTCCCTTCGGGGGGGCGGGTGAAGAGGTGGGGTCGAGAATATTCTCCCCCATCCCCAACCATTGCACAACGAGGCCCGGTGGGTTCGCTGCAGGGGGGCGACGCGGTGACATGCCTTGGCAACCCCGTATCGCCCCCCATCCCAAATGCAGTGGACGGCCCCGGGGGGTTTTAGTGAGTATTTCCGGGCGACTCTCGCCCGGGTGAGTCCCACACTGGCACGGAGCTCGTCACTCCGTGCCCCCTTATCTATTGTATTTGGGGGACTCTGATCCTTTAAATACAATAGATAAGGGTAGTGCGTAAATGCATTTACCCCCGTCAAAAAAAAAAAAAAGGTAGGTGCAACTTCGAAAAAGAGGTTAATCGTGGAATCCAACTCAGCTGGTCCGCGTTTGGGAAGGTACGTAGAATATTCTCGTCCGAGATACCGCAGTGACTCAAGAGAAAAGTGTTTGACTAGTGTGTGTTGCCAGTGATGACTTATGGTACTGAAAGGTACTTACATTGGGCCTAATCTGGAAGCTCAAAGTTACTCAAAGAGCAATAGGAGAGGCCTATGCTCGCAGTTTCCCTGCGTGATCGAATTAGAAATAAGGAGATCCACAGAAGAACCACAGTAACCGATATTGACTGAAGAATTGCTAAACTGAAGTTGCAATGGGCTGTCACAGTGCTCGTAACCGATGCCCAATGGGGCAAAGGGGTTCTCAAATGGCTGCCGCATATTGGAAGGTGCAGCGTGGGTAGGCCCCCTACAAGGGGGACCGACGACCTGGTGAAGGTCGCGGGAGTCCGATGGATCCGGGTGGCGCAAGAGCGGTCGTCGTAGAGATCTTTGGGGGAGACCTATGTCCAGCAGTGGACGTCTTTCGTTGAATGGATGGATGGTATGGACATGTCATCAGAGGAGATGGAAGTCACGTAACTAGAATAGTGCTAAGTATGAAGCTGGATAGAGATAGAGGGAGAACATAGAAGGTATGAATGGATTGGGTTAGTAATGTAATGTGTCCCAAAAGTGCGAATATTGAGATGGCAAATGACACAGGAAGGTGAAAGAAAAAAAAAAACATTTTATGGCGATCCTAATTACTGCAGGATAAGTTAAAGATAATGATGATCAGTAAGTTCGTTAGATTAAATTGAAATAAATTTACCAGATGTAACATAGATAATAGTTAGTATGGGGAAATTTAAGTAAAAATAGAGAAAAAAATTTTTTAGAAGGAATCACGTCATCTGTTATCATAACTGGCGGATATCACTCAAAGACAAAATTGACTATATTAAAATACAAAACTAAAAAAACAATTATATTCAAGAATGTAGCTGTCATTATTGAAATGTAACACAATCTCATTATTTCAATCAAAATTGATACGGGAGCAGTGGTGACAGCCACCTAAATGAGCCATCTATGAGATTTTGGCTAACAGAACGGTTTTGCATGTCTCGAGTTGTATAGGAAGCTTTTAAGCCATACGGTGTCACGGAATTTGTACTGTAAGGAACTGTTGTTTCTTCCACTCATCACGATTTTCTGCCAATTTGTAACCGGCAACGGTGGTAGTCTATGGAAATTACTCTACTTATATTAATCAAAGTGGAGACTTGATGTGGATAACAAAGTTTATTGCAAATTTAACTTAATAAAAATCGCGAATCTTGAAGATCTCGTTCATCAAAATGGAATAAAGTTATTAAATTATTGTATTGTCATCGGTCCTTGATAAGCATGCGGAATTTTAATTTTCCTGACATTTTGAAGTGGGTGAAAATCACATTCAAATATCCAGAATATTTGACTCTACACAACAAATGAATGTAATAAAGGCGTATTAAAAAACAAGCCTCAGTTTTAGCTAATATTAATTATATTGATAGATAGTTACCACAACCAAATATCTGTAACAATGTATAAGTTCCACCAATTCGTCGTTCCCGTGATTAATTATCACTGCCACACGATAGTTATCCGGTGTAGGTTTCGGTAATAAACACATGTGACTGAAAATAATTTTATTTCAATTACCTTGCCACATATTTTGGGACCGCTATTAAACATTTCATTGTTAATTAAATTAGAAACACAAATAAAGCATATAAATATCATGTATATTTTTCATAGCACGGCCATCATTTTACACAAGATCCATAAACCAAGATCTCTCAGAACTCGCATAGAATTTCCCCACTACTCTTAGGCGAGGATATTAATAGTGCAACCTTATGATTGTTTTAGCTACATAATATAGTTTATTGCTTCACTTCGTAATTTTGTAATTACTTTAAAATACCAAAAACACGTGTCAAAGCAATAAAACTTTGAGCAAACACTATATTTGCTCCGCAAAAAAAAAAAAATTAAATACATAAATTATCTAAAATAAATTATAAACTAAAACATAATATATTGTACTACGGTTAATCTATGTTCCATAAGGAAAAAGGTAAAATTACCCACTCTTTCTCTAAATGTCGCATGTTTGAATTATGAATTTTGTATGAAATAGATGACAGCACAATCGCTGCGCCGTCAGAATTTATGTGTTACTATTAAAATATGTAATCCAGCAATATTAAAACTTACACAACATTGAATAGATGTTTAAACTCATTTTTTATATCGAAACCTAATAAAAATTCAGGCATTAGGTTCTTTAATGTACACAAACGATCGAAATGATATTTTGCTCGTTCTATAGAACCTTTGTTATAAATCAGATATCTCTCTAAGTAGCTGCGATCTGGAATTAACATAAAAGTTACCATAATATAATTTGAACACATTGAAAAACAAAACAAAAGCTGTAACGTAAGTCTGAATATTATTTGGCAAATGAAAATAAGAAATGTTTAGATAAAGATAAGAAATAACTTAGAATGAGAAGTAAATATATATGATAATAGATGGCGTTAACATTAGTATTGTTAAAATAAAAATACATAAAACAGGTTACATAAAGTAATCTATTTCAATATTTTTAGCATAAGATAATAATGTATAGTAGAAAGTTGGAACATTCACGTAGGTCTTATATTGTAAAGGATAAGTTAGGAAAGTTATGTAATTAGAAAAAACTGCACGTCTAAATGCACGTGCTTTAAGAATAAACAGTTACATTACATCCGATTATGGCTTGATTACTTTTGTAGGTTTTAATTCTGAGTAAAACGCGACCAAGTTACCATGTGATGCCATAAAATGTGGCTGAATTATAGAATAAAAAAACTTCATTTACATAACATAACATAAGCTCATGCCTGTTATCCCCGAAGGGTTAGGCAGAGGTGAAATAGCGAACTACACCACCCACATTTCGCCGAGCTTAGTTCCATCCCAGATGTGACAAGGGGCGAGCCTGTTGCCATATCGGGTACAATTTCCAAACTCCGGGATTATACTGAGTAGAAAAACCCAATATCACTTGACCCGACCCGAGGATCGAACCCGAGACATCAAAACGACAGTAGTACCGTAATACTACGCCACCGAGGTAGGTAGGTAACTTGGTTTACGTGTATTTAAAAAGTATTTAAAATTAACAAAGGGATTGCAACTTTCAGAGATTTTTTTTCCAACATATACAACAAAATTTCAGATTGGGTCTTAAAAAAATCACTTATATTTAAAGTAATATATAATTTTACAAACAGGTACCTACTCACCAAATTCTTTAATAATAAAATGATTCTGTTTTCTAATCCAGTCATCTAGTATGTCAATGTCTTGTTTTAATTTATTGATATCGGTATATCCAAAAGTTTTTCGAACTGCCGCCATTTGGTTTGGGTTGAAACTGATCACACTTGTGGGTGTTAATTTTTCCATATTATTAATTTATTTTACGATATTTTTGTTATTATAACAGGTTATGATGCGCGTCACTTGTATTCTGTTGAGTTGTTTTAAACGTAATATCTAACTAACATGAATTGCTGATTTTATATTTTGATAAAGTGACGTCATATTGTGGTACCACAAAGTTAATCATTTAGTCGCAGAATTTACATAAATTTTCATCTTTTTTTTTTAAGTTTTTATGCATCTTAATTTGTATTTAAAGTATGTAAAGTTTCAATATTAAATATTCAGTTCTTAATTCAGTATTACGTTTTTCATACTTGTTTTATAATAATTTTTTTTCATATATACTTATGGTTCTTCTTCTTGCAAGTGAACTAATCTTATGTACTAGGTATATAAAACGATGATGGTTCAGTTGGTGGTGTGGTCAGATTTCGCGTCGATAAATCCACCTATTCCAATTCTATAATAACCCTAAGATTTCGGTGAAAGAAAACATCGCGACGAAGCCATAGCATGGTGGTAGGGCATTTTCTAATAATGCCCATCTGGGTATTTACCACCCTCAAGTTTGAAAACCTGTCGCCAAACACTAATTGGTATCTTCCGGCAGCATCACTTGAAAGGAAGTATCTCTAGGCTTAGTGTGTTTACCATCCTGGACTAGATCATCATTTAACATCAGGTGTGATTGTGGTCAAAGCGCTGAACATATTTAATGTAAAAAAAAAACTCTTGTAGGCAGAGTCACTGGAGAAAAAGTACTCCTAGATGTAGGTTAAATGGCATATAGCTATACATTATGGAAAACAAAACCAAAATATTGATGTCTAATTGACAGTTGTCGTTGGTGTCATATCGACTTTATAACTAAGCTAAATAAAAAGCTAAGGAACCAGATTACATATTGTCTAGTGTAGCAAAATTAAAATGCAAATTTTGTCTCCCATCTAAATCATAATATGTCATGTCTTTATTAAAAACTAATTTTATTCTTTTATACTACGCTTTAAGGTCATTCCCAGAATTTGGATTTACACAAGAAATATAATTGAGATAATTGTTTTTTTATACAAAACAACAAATCAGGTTATTTTTACTTGTTCTTGCAGTACGTTATCATTAAGGAATATTATTTTACATGAATCAGAGGTAGCTAGAGCTTTATTGGAACTAAATGCCAATAAAAAGTATTCCACCAACATTTCTTAAGATGTGTGGTAAAAACCTATAATATCCCCTTTTAACTATTTATAATAAATTCCTAATACTTGGAGCTTTTCCGAATTAAACTGCTCGTAATTTCTCTATGCTAAAAAAGGTGAGTGAGTTCAGTATCAATTCTCTCAGTTTTCGGTAAGGTATTTGAGTCGCTGGAAGTTAAAATGGTTTATTGGCATGTAAATCAACAGCTCCATCCCGAACAGCACGGTTTTTTATCTAGAAAGTCAATGACATCGAATTTACTGTGTTTTACTAGTAACGTTGCAGTGTCTTTGGATATGGGGAAAGAGGTACATGCAATATACACAGATTTTACAAAAGCTTTCGATCTAATTAATCATGTACTTGCTATAACACAAATTGTAGAATATGATCATTCATAGGTCCTTGTTACGCTGGTGTGAATCATATTTACGAAACCGTTGCCAGTTGGTAATGGTAGATACATTAACGTCAAACACAACAACTACACAATCGAGTGTACCGCAAGGATCACACATGGAACCCTTACTATTCTTAATATTTGTTAATGATTTGGCTAACTCAATTAACCGCACATTTCATATATATGCAGATGATTTGAAACTTTATAATCACAATAATAAAAATAAATCTTTATTCATAAAATACAAATCAGAGGGTGCAATGGACCCGGAAAAAAAATATTTTGTGCCCCTGGATCCAGTGAATTCCTTTATAACATTACAGCTTTATAATAAAAAATATACTCGTGTTGTGTATGTATGAGGTGCGAGTCAGCGTAGGTATAATCGTTTGTGTGATTTGATTTGTATGTGTGTGTTTAAGCTATTGTTAAATAAATGAGATGTCACGACTAAAACAGCTTACTTTATTCGAATGTAAGAAATCAGAATGTCATTCCAAAATAAAAAACTTTTACCTTGTAGTTTTAATTTAGAACCAGAAGAAATATATTACATAATAATGTGGAGTAAACCTTCTGTATCCTCATAGTTAAGACCAAATAACCAGTTTTTAAGTTTTAATTTCAAGATATGTGAGTTGAGTGAGTATATATATA
The DNA here is from genome assembly GCA_014132275.2 of Samia ricini. NCBI lineage: Eukaryota > Metazoa > Arthropoda > Insecta > Lepidoptera > Saturniidae > Samia > Samia ricini. Next base: position 24,126,722 of record AP028168.1, read on the forward strand.
ATTTTTTATTTATTTTATTGTATAAATGTGTTGCCAGAAAAAGAGATTGCTGATTTATGAAATTTGTTCGGAATTTTTGGATTTTGAAAACTAAATCATTTCTTCGTTTAAGTGTAATTAGTTCCGGATCAAACACGACCCTGGAGTTTTGTCTAATAATTGAATTTGTTATAAAAAGTTGACGTACAAGAATAAAGTTCATGAGTTGGGTAGCGAAATGGTTTCAAATATATTACCTTTAAAACTGATCTCTGAGCTCTTTCTAAAGATAACAAATGTGATTTATGAACCCCTCCCCAAACAGAAAAACAATAAGTTATTATAGACTGACATATGGCAACATAAATTAGTTTTAATAAATCAGGATTTGTTACACGCCGAAGTTTTCTAAAAACCCATATCAATTTCCTCACTCTGGAGGTAAGAAGATTGATTTGTGGTGACCATGTCATACGTTCATCCAGAGTTATGCCCAGATATTTGAGTTGACATACTTTTTCAATATATGGGCATGTATTACATTAGACTGTATGGAAGAGATCACAGTTAAGGACCTTAATAAATGAAGAATGACTGGCGTAGTGAAAAGGCTATGTATTTAGTCTTCTCGATGTTCAAAGTAAGTAAGTTATTTTGTAACCAATTGGATACTTGGGATAACCCAGCCTTAGCTACCGAATATGTGTCAGTACAGGTGTGTCCTCGAAAAATTATTGCCGTATCATCAGCGTAGGTAAAGATTTTGGCATCTATTAACTTCATACTACACAACTTATTAATATATATGAGTAAGAGTGTAGGACCAAGGATACTTCCTTGAGGGATTCCGAAATTAATTTGTACTTCAGAACTTGTGTAGTCGCCAATTCTAATTCGCTGAGTTCGATTCGACACAAAATCGGAGAAAAGTTGCAGAGTTACACCACGAATACCAATACATTCTTATTTCTTAATCAGAATGGGCACCGAAACTGTGTGGAAGGCTTTTGCTGGTTCTAAAAATATTCCAATACATTTACGGTGTAACAACCTCTCGGTACAACTCCGCCACCGCATCTTCCGTTGATCTACCGGTTCTAAAACCATACTGTTCATTTGCAAGAAGATTATGGTCATGCAAATATTGAAGTATTCTAGTATGTAATAACTTCTCAAATACTTTTGAAAGAGCTGGTAGAACAGATACAGGTCTATAGTTACCAACAAGATGTCTGTCTCCACCTTTATAGATAAATTATGGATTTTTTGAAAACAGAAGGTAATTTACCTTGTTTAAAACAGGAGTTAAATAGAGTGGTTAAAAGGGGCCGCAAGAGAGTTACAGGCCTAAATCAAAAATTTGGAAGAGATATTATCCCAACCTATAGCCGAATCAGGTTTTAAAGAGTTGATGATATTTTTAATTTCATTAATATCTGTAGGAAAGATAACAAAAGAATTGGATAGGGAGTTACTGTTGTTAATTATGCTATCTAATATGGTGTTATTACGCAGAATTTTTTCAGCTAAGGTACGTCCAATATTAGAAAAATATGAATTAATTGTTTTAAGAGAGTCAACAGGATTAGGTTGAGAATTCAGTAATTCCAAGGGTACAGAAGGCTTATTAGAAATGATAATTATATCTTTAATGGATTCCCAGGTTGTTTTTGGGTTATGAGAATTAGACTCTATCTTTGTTTTATCATAATTAGCTTTCATAATAGTAATAAGATTTCTACAATATGTTCTGTATCTGAAATAAGTAGATTTTGTTACTAAATTGTTTGTATCTCGTAGATACTTTGCTACGTAGTTTATCTCTTTTTCTAAGACAACGTAGGAGGACAACGGTGAAGCTGTAAAGGCCTTTCCGGTCAACAGCGTTAGTTAGGTTCGGAAAAAAAAAACTGGGGAGTCTCTTGACGTTGCCACCAGCGCGATATAGTGACACTAACCACCACATGTACAACACTGCATACACACTCTTGCATACAACATGTAGGTACATTGTAAGGAACCTCTTTAATATTAAATAAAAAATGTAGGGATAAGCTAGGATTAAAAGTCCGCGGTAATTTTTACACACAGGTAATGGCCAAGCCGAGGTTCGTACCACTTTGGTAACCTTTGTGCTGGTTACCTTTCGAGGCTGAATGCCTTCAGTAGTCGCCCACAAAATTCAGTGAAGCTGTAAAAGCCCTTACAGTCAACAACATTAGCTAGGTTAGAAAAAAAAAAACGATCGAGGATCAGTGTTGTATCGGCTATCGTCGTGTGGGTGACCTGGATCTTCAAGTTTCTTATGCCTGTAAATCAAATCAGGGAGTTGTGGCTGAGCGTCATCGCGAAGGGATGTAATACTCCATACTGTTTCGTATACTGGTTCTTATGACTTATTGATTGGTCCGTGTTTTTTATTTCAACTAATAAAACTTTGATTCATTTATTTTTAACTTAGTATCTAACACTACATATATTTAATTATAATTCGTTTTTAAAAGCTAATTTAATTATCACTATATAATGGTAACAAACATAAAGTTACATTTAAACCAATACATTTTTCATGATTCACATTGTCAACGAACACAGTAAAATGGCTCTACAAGATATCGTTAATATGAAAACTATATTTATTTTATTGTATATCGGTTATACTATGTTTAATGATGTAAATCATACGGAATCAATCATCTGTAAAACTATAGAGTTCTAAAATACAATGACAGTAACAAAAATTATTCCTAATAGTTCATCAGAACATTCATTCAACGCAAAGCTAAAAGTCCTTGTGCTCAATGGGAATCAATTACGAGTATTAGTGAGAGCACGAACTGGGCAGTGTTGTTTGAGCAAACACATATCCAGGACACAAGAGAGAGCGCGGATCCCGAAAAAGTGCAGAAGAAATGGCACGGGCACCTTGTGTGAATGTGATCCATTAATACCCGTACGCAACCGAATTCTGGGTAAGCAGCGTTGCTCCCGGAGGAAGCACAGAAAGCCTTTGCCAAAAAGATGCGACAATATATCCAGGCTGTAGGTCTAGGGAGTGAGCTTTAACAGTATGGGGTAATCTCAATAGATATGTCTAAGCCGCAGTGATACAGGACTGTTATAGCCTGCCATATAGCTCCTTTCGAAATAATAGATGTTATAAATAAATAAAATATGTATTTATTTTGTAATTTTATTATAAATTAAAAACAAATAAATCTTGGTTTCATACATAATTACTAACCTAGTAACAATAAAACCATTATTAACGCGAATTTATAAGTTTTCCCCTACCATAAATCGCTCAATGCCGCTAAAGCAGTTTTCTCTTCAAAAACTACAAATCACGTGTTAACAAAAATGACAAACATTTATAATAGGCCCCTTCATTTACATTATTTATAAATTTTTATCTAAATAATATAACGTGTTAATGTTTAAATAAATAGATTTGGTATAAAACGTAAACATTTCAATTTATTATATAAGAAAAAATTACAACATATTCTCCTAAACAAACCTGTAGGTTCCGGGACGCGGGGTTCCATTGATTATGTGAACTTAATAGGTTTAGCGTAAGTACTATAAGCATACATACATATATTTAACGCCTACCTTTGGATACATTGCAATTTATCCACGCTCCACTATTTAAGTTGTTAATCTGTAGAACATACACAACTTGATCGATGAAAATTTGAAACAAACTTATGTTTGTGCATAAATATATATCTAACCCTTCTTTAAAAAAAACTTTGTTTTATATAATTGTAGTAACTTAATCCACTGTTAGTGTTTTAAAAGAGCCCGGCATTCCCGAGTACTCTTCGGCGAATTTGCATGGTAATCTACGTGATTCATCTGTCGCCACTTTCTCCATAAATTTAATCCTTTCGATCTGCTTATCCGTACACATTTCTTCGAAGTTTATATCTGAAAGCAATAAATTAACGTTTTATATTTTACACTTATATATTTAGATAAACAGATACAGTACGATCGGCGCGTTGCCTGTCGAGATCAGTTAGTGTGATTGTAATTTGTTTTATTTAATTCATCACGTAATCAATATCGTCCACCGAAAGAGATCCACTGTTGGACATAGGTCTCCCTCAAAGATCGCCACAATCACCTGTCTTGCGCCATCCGCATCCAGAGGATTTCCGCGACCGTCACCAGGTCTTCGGTCAACCTTGTTGATGGCCTAACTACGCAGCATCTTCCGGTGCATGGTAACCATTTGAGAACTCTTTGGCCCCATTGGACATCGGTTCTGCATGCAATGCGCCCAGCCCACTGCTACTTGAGTTTAGCAATTCTTCGAGCAATGCCGGTTACTATGGTACTTCTACTGATCTTCTAATTACCGATTCAATCACGCAGTGAAACTCTGATCAGAGTTTTATAAACTAAGTTTTTTGTTTTGCCATCAGTATTAGCGTGCGTGTGACATAATCGTCTGCCCTCACGTGTCTGCCCGTTCGGGTAAGCACACTTAGGGTGAAATCTATAGAGCGTACTCAGGCTTATCTCAGACTTAACTACAGAAATCAAATTTATAGTCACAAGCTTAGCATTTGCTTAGCTTAAACTGAGCAAAGTCCAAGTCGACAGATTCGACGACTTACGGAAATCTTAGCTATTTGTATTCGATCTTGGCAAAATAACTGCATTTTATCTCAAGTTAAATTCAGATGAGCTGAAATGTGTCACGATAGCGGTATTTCACCATGTGTATGGTAGTCTCGGCGCAATCGGGATTAGTCCCTTACCAGCACATAAATTGTCGGATCTATATTGGCTGATTGCGGAACGTGACGCGCGCGCTGTACCACGTCGCCCTCCGCTAATTCCCCCTCCCCGCCATTGCTCCGCTCCCTCCCCCCTCTTAGTAAATGTTACATCAAAATAGCTATAATATTTTGTATCTTGTCGCAAACTTATAAAATAGTCACATAAACCTTACATATTTCAATACAAACTTTCATCCCCTTTTCCCTATTCTTATTTTATATCCTTGAGGGTGAGACTTTTACAAACTTTGAATGTCATATTTATTTCTATCGAATCAACAACCTAAAAAATAAGTTTCAAGCTACTAGCTCTAAAAATGACGATACTTCCATGCAATTTTTCATCCCCCCTTTCAACCCCTTACAACCGTTTTTTAGCATTAAAAAGACTCGTACTTTTACTAATTAAAATTAATCTATAGTGTACCTACAATATTTTTTTATACATAACTATTAAACTGTAATAGGTTATTCTTATTTTATCATATAGATTCATTCAAGTGATGTTGCTAGTTGTTTTAGATCAGGCATCATTTATAATATTTATAGTTCCTACGTTTTAAAAATTTACAAATAACTAGTGTGAACTATTGTAGATTTTTGATTATTGTCACAGAGTAGCAGAAGCATAAATTGTACTTGACAGTACGAATTTAAGTAACCACTTCGTCATGTATTGCAAGCAATGTCAACTTATTAAGCCGGCGCTCCATAACATGACCGAGACAGCAATTTTCCAACTACTCCTTAGAAGCTTATTGGGTATATGGGACGGGATATAATGACTCCGTAAATGTTACAACAGAATAGCTCTAATATTTTGTCTCTTGTCGCAAACTTATAAAATATACAAACTTTCATCCCCTATTCCCTATTGTTATTTTACACCCTTGAGGGAAAAACTTTTACAAACTTTGTGTCATATTTATTTATATCAAATCAACAGCCTAAAAAATAAGCTTCAAGCTTCTTGCTGTAAAAATGAAAATATTTCCATACAACTTTTCATACCCCTTTCAACCTCTTACAACCCATTTTTCGCATTGAAAATCTATATCCTATCTCAGGCTCTAAACTATCTGTGTATTAAATTTCATTTAAATCGGTTCAGTAGTTTTGGCGTGAAAACGCGACAGACAGACGGACAGAGTTACTTTCGGATTTATAATATTAGTAAGGATTAAGGAGAACATAGTATAGATGCTGACTTTGATAGCTTAGAAAATACAAAAAAAATGTCTATTAAAGTACCTACATAAAAATAAAACTTATCTAAGTTAGTATCTTGCTGTGTAGTACCGGCTAAGAATGGTAGGTACCACCTTATATCTCTTCCTGTGGGTGTCGTAAAAAACGACTAGGGATGAGTACGACATAAACCAGTGGATGGGCAGAGTAAAACAAAAACCGACTACGATCGCCAACTCCCTGCCAAACGTAGCGATTATGGCAATTCTCCCCTTTTAAGGGAGACATGTGTCCAGCAGTGGACGTCTTTCGTATCAATCAATCAATGAAATCAAGAACAAGTATCATACCTTTTAATTGAATTATACTTTTTTCGTTACCACCGAATTCACTTGGTAAGATTTCTTTTGGTATGTGATCATACAGGGTTTCAAAACTATTGTGTACCCTAATTCTTTTAGATAGTTTCTCTGGTAGACCTTGTTTAAATAGAGATATTACCATATCCAGGAATTTCGACCCGTTTATAAAATGTATCTTCTTTATTCTCTGACCCATTGTTTCCTGAAATATACGTTTATTTAATTGGTTTTTCGGGATCCGCTGTATTAATCAGGGTAGAACATTACATATAAATAAAGCTTTAATTTCTAAGATAATTTGGATGCTTACTTTTTTGTTCATGTACTCTATGATTTGTATTAGTCCAATAAAAAAACATACAAAATTAAAACCAGATCGAGTTTTATGTCGGCTCTTCTTGATGGGGTTGTTTTCCGAACTGGTGATAGTATTTAATATTCACAAGCAGCTTATCAGGCCTAAATTGAATAAATTTTATTTTAATTTGATTTTGACTAGACGCATAAATTGAATTTTGTTAAAACATGAATAGGTAGGTAGGTGCACTTTTATAAAATACCGAGCTAAGCTCTGTCATCCAGATACTTTTAACTAAAGGTCTTCGGAAAACAAGTTATATAAACTTGAATAAAGTTAGTTTTTGTTAAACATAATATATGATAGCAACCAACGTATTTTTATATGAATAATCTTCGCTATGTAGTGCAATATTTAATGACTCTGATGAAAAAAATTGCGATTATTGTGTATGGTGTGTATTTTTATATTAAATTATAAATTATAAATAACTAAAGTATAGTACGATAATCCCGCACACATTATAATTCGAATTTACTGTAAATTTATTGGAGTTATAATGTTTGGTAATTGGAAATCAGACTGATGATTTGTTACGTAATAACAATAAATAAATTTGGACAAACTTTATTTGAATTTTTCTTTAGATTCACTTCTATTGGGTTTCTGAAATCTATTTTACCTATGATATTTTTACTATTTTTTATATCAAAACAAGATGTAAAAGGAAATAAGGTACGTCAGTTAGGTCAAGGTGTGTTTAAGATTAAGATAATGATTAAGTAGTTTTTGACTTACAGTAATTAAAGTCATAGATTTTCGTATAATTATTGGATTGAGCTTCATAACTAAACCAGATGTAATGCTTCTTGTGTCCACTATCATTTCAAAGCCGGTGCAGTAATCATTAGTAAGGGTATATTCACATAGCTGTAAAAATATAAGGATATAGATTGCAGTAACATTTATGTTCAATAAACTATTAATTTAAAAATATAATCAATAACACCGATAATAAACTCAAAAAACGGAATGATAAGAAACTATGTCGTCACTTTTAATAATATAGCATATTCAATAAAATAACAATTATTTTAAAAACGTATAAATAATTAATTAATTGAATACTGTATTTTATCTTAATTCTAATCACAGATTTCATAACATGCTTTTTCTGTTTTTCTTTTACTTTTATCTTTAAAATTGATGACATGACCGCTTACAAAATATTTCTGTACCATATATAAAATTCTTAAAAGGAAATACGGGCGGTGTTTACTCCATACGAAGGTATTCCCCTGTTTCTTTTCTGGATGTGTGTTCTTCCTGACCGCTTTCGACTACGGCGACTCATCTATTCTAGACGGTTTCACTCTAATGTTATTCAAGGAGGGCGTTGATATTCTGCCCTTTGATGCGCATTATAGTGACTAATATACCCTTCCGGTACAGCGCAAAAACGACTACTCTTTCTGCTGCCGCCTATGTGCATTCCTCAGACAGAGTCCAGTTTGCAAGACCAGACTGCGATAGAAGCGCAGTTAGGATGCAGTGTCTAGGCGACGATAACTAGACCCTATCATCGCCTTAGGCTTTCCACAATGCCATGCCACCACGCCTCCGGTGGGGGATTACTAAGATGCCGAAGTAGACTTTGGTGCACTAAACGGGATCAGCCGCAAAAACTACCAAGCCAAAGCAAAAACAGTTCCCTTCGTCCAGGTTTAGCCCACGTGTCGACGTGGTTACCTGAGTGTGGCACTGCATGCAGAACATCTTCGAGGAAACACTGGTGGGAGATTGTGGATTATAGTAACTTAAACAATGTATTCAACCTCTCATAAGAGCCGACTGGTTGAATTATATACTGACAAACTACTACACTCCTCTGGATAATGGTATCATAGTAAATATTTTTATACAATATTAGCTGCTCTCCGCGGTTTTCCCCGTAATTTCCGTACCCGTGGGACTTTTGGAATAAAAATTATATCTAAATCGGTCCAGTAGTTTTAAGTTTATTCATTACATAGAAAAACACAAATCTTTCCTCTTTAATATTAGTATAGATATAGATAACATACATCCAGATCTAAAATGCCAGATTTTTACCATTTTTAGACGTCAGTGAAATAAATTCGACGATAAAAACCAAGCCAAAATGTTTCTTATTTTATAATTGAAAGATAAAATAAAATCGACTCAATTTTACACGCGGGAACAGGAGAATATAAAGTGATGATTTTGTCTAGGTATAATTGGCTAGAGCTAGATCCCTTTCGCGTTTTATAGCCCTTTCATTAGGGCGTAACGCGATAGTAATTTTTCAAATTTGTTGCCAAGCGCATTTCCTCTTTATAGTGAGGCTTTTCCTAATCACGCCTTGTACACTGATTGACTAGGTTTTCGTTAGATATAGTAATAAGTTCGAGAAGCTATGCAGAATTTTATCGTCTGAAATACCAAGCCTCTAAGGAACACTTTAACAAGGCAAAAGTCTTTAACAAGTGATGGCATACGGCACTGATACATTCAATCTTCCTATTAAGTATGCTCTACGTAAAGAACAATTTAGGGAGCTATGCTTTGAGATTCACTGCATGATCGAGTCACGAATGAGGAAATCCGCAGAAAAACCAAAAATAACCGAAATTGCCCACAGGGTAGCCAAAATAAAGTGACAGTGGGTGGAGCGGGGCGCATTACTCGTAGAACCGATGACCGATGGAAACAATGGGTTCTCGAACGGCGACTATGTACTGAAAGACGCATTGTGAGTTGGTCTCCAACAAGGTCGACCGGTGACCTTGTTCAGGTAGCAGCTATCCTCTTGATGCGAGAAGCGCAAGACAGACATCTTCTATGTTATCCATATAATAATATGTAATCCATTACTTTAATCAAAAATTGTCTGCACAATTTACTTTCATCGCTTGAATTTATTTCTATATGAATGACTTTAATTTTTCTGGATACCGCAATTAAAATAAATGTAGATTCTTTATAAATCCTGTTTTCGTTGAGAAAAAAATGTAATCCGATGCATTAAACATTTTATGTGTAGATTCAAAGTTCTTGACAAATATTTCCAACTAGTTTACGAGCACGTTTTAATTAAGACACTGGTTAAAAATAGTAAAATATTTACACATGGAAATTCCAGATTGTGTACATTTTTGGTTGGGAATTAAGTATTGTTCTCGTTCAAACTGCTTGATTTCAAATATGATGGTTGATGGCAAAGCATTAAAAATTGTAAGAAAATACACGTACTTTCGCCTTTGTTTTTACTATAAATTTAAAAATAAAAAAATAGTTGTATTTTTAATAAAGTCGAAGTTAATTACGTATAATTTTGAATAACTTGATTTCAATTATAAATACTATTTGGAATATATAATAAAATAATGGAAAGTTGCAACATTTACGAAGAAATATACAAAGTAGTTACGTGTGTAAAGTATCACAGAAAATTGTTATAAAGTGATTATATTGGTAGATAAGTAATTACCACAATCAAATATCTATAAAAATGTATAAGTTCAACCAGTTCGTCGTTTCCGTAGACCATCGTCACACCCACGCGATAGTTATCCGGCGTTGGCTTCGGTAATAAGCAAACATGACTGAAAATAATTTTATTTTAATTAGCTTAAATCAATACTTTGCGACCGTAGTGGACATTTCCAGTAATCGATTAAATTTTTATGAAGAAAGCATATAAATATATATATTCTACGAATTTTAAATCTATCAAACGTACACAAAAACTTGATAAAAATACATTTACTGGTAAATTTCACGTGATGTGATTCTTGTCATAATTATGTGTACCGTAACTTATTTGTAATTTTACATAAATAATTGGATTTTATTGTCACACGCAAATAGTCAAACATATTACAGTTGGATTAAATTATATTATTTCGTAATATTACAAATCCATAAGATTTAATTTAAGAATTCAAAGATAACGAGTTGCAGAAAGTGTGCAAAAAAAACTAGATTATTTTTTCAGCTTCCTCAAAAGTTTCTGACGCAAAACTATCAATACTCAAGGTATCACATTCCAGATGAAAACTGTGACCGGCAATTGGAGCGGTGTGACTACTGAGCAAGGTTACTTCACATGGTTTTATTAAGTGATCTCATTTAAACAAATGGTTGTCGCCAATGTTATTGATGGGACTTATCGTTATTAATTCCGGCGCAAGAGTTTCAGTAACTTTAGTTACTGGTTATAATTTGATGATCTTATACACTAATTAGTCATTAGCATAACGTATGGGGTTTGTAGTAACACGTAGACTGACAGCAAATACTGAAGATAGTAAACGTAAACTTGAAGTGCATAAACATGCTCAATAGATTGGGCACATTCTCTAAATTTTCTAAATATTTAGATATAATTATGTAATAAAATAATAAATGACTTACAGGGTATTGAAGAGATGTACAAATTCATTTTTTATATCGAAGCCCATTAAAAATTCAGGCATTAGTTTCCGTAATGTACACAGTTGATCGAAGTGACGTTTTGCTCGTTCTATAGAACCTTTATTGTAAATAAGATATCTCTCTAAGTAGTTACGATCTAAAATTAATACAAATATCACTGTGATATGTATCTTTATTTATGATATAATTATAAGTTATTGCTTTTCTAACAGACTTTACAATATCTGTTTAAAATTATACAAAAGCTGGCTTAAATAACCACTTTTAAAACTTGAAGAGTAAGAAATTATTGACATATAGAAGGAAAATAAGGGGTAGTAAGGGTTAAAATTAAAATAAAAACGTTAAAATTATTTAAAACAACAAAAATGAAATAAATGACTAAATAACGCTTTATAAAACATCCTATAACATAATATAAACACGAAAAATATTATAATGCACAGTATTTACCTGAGCTAAACGTGAAGGTATCTTGATGACTCTCAAGCAAATCGACATTCCGATTTAAAGCATCATCACAATCAGAGAAGGAAACTTGGGAATAAGTCTGGAATGGTAGCACTTACCAGTCAGGTACCTGGTCAGTCAACCCAGTTCCTCACGAAGTAACTTATAACTAAAGTTATAATACAAGTTTGAGTGGGTGGTACATGGTTCTGAGTATATGTGCGCAACCTACCTTAATTACACCCTGACAATGCAGCATTCTGGAAGAAGACACTATATTCGCTACAGCTATGCTGAGTGAAGAATAACGCGAAAAGTGGTAGTGACGGGTTAAATGGACAGATAGATAGGTTAAGTGCGCGGGTGTCTATAATCACTCTCGATAATCAGAGAACCCATCCAGGACCCGCAGATATCACTGCCATCCACCTTAAGGTAAATGCCCAACTTAATGCTGTCTTGTACACTTGGAGTGAAGGAAACACTGGCTACAAATCAGATAGTCAGTACCGTCAAATTAAGTATCCATAGATATAGAGTTATGGAGTATACATTATGACGACAGGCTTCCTGAATACTGATAGTAAGCCTACCTGCATGGGACGTTTACCAAAGGCTGCCCTAATAGACAGCAAGCTTTTGAAGCAAGCAAGCAATGATTTCGGCTCTAAATGAAAAATTTCTACCCGACTTCTAGAAAAGAAAGAACTTTACAACTCCTCTTGAACACGGCGTAGATTTCGCCGTCAAAACAAACTACTGAATGGGATTAAAATTGAAGTGTGCAATGTTCGATCGAATTATGAAAATATGACTAAACGGTGACCGCGCCTTTGAAAACTTTGTTGCCTAAATATGAATACCTAAATCTCACGTACAATATTTATATTTGAAAATAATTTAACAAAAGATTTACTAGAAAAATACATACCAAATTCTTTAATAATAAAATGATTCTGTTTTCTAATCCAGTCATCTAGTATGTCAATGTCTTGTTTTAATTTATTAATATCGGTGTATCCCTATGTATTTCGAACTTCCGCCAGTTGATTTGGGTTGAAACTAAATACTACTGTGGGTGTTAATTTTTTCCATTTTGTTGTACGATAGTTTTTTATTACAAAGGCTGTGGTGTCACGTCACTTGTATTGTGTTGTAATGCAACAAATGCAATATCTACCGTGAGTACCCGATTTATACTTTTTACAATTGACGTCACAATGGAGTTCTAGGTAAATAATTGTTTTATTTGCATACATTTTCTTCTTTTTAAGATTTATCCTAATGTAAGTACCTATTTGAATTAAGTAAATTTCCATATTTAAAACATTTATTTTGTTAATTATAACTCATATTTTGACGTGTTTTATATTTTTATTAGTTTTTGTATTGTTTTTTATTAGTTACTGGTTCGTACTGGTAGTAAATATTGATATTATTTATATTGTCACCATAATCCTTTATTAGGTTATATGTAATTGTGATTTTAAAGAAGAATTAATCAAAATCGAATATAATTAAGACTGATATTTACTCCACTTTGTTTTCAGTAATCTGGCACCGATCGAAATTAACGAAGCAGATTAATAAAGTAATTATTTATTGAATTTTAATGCATTTTTATAGTTTATTCTTATGAAGTCAGTTTTGTTTTTATTTATTTTTTTTGTAGTGTGTACTTTTAGAATTAGCTGTGGAGCCTGCTTCATAGATTTGGAAACGAATATATGAAACACGTTAAGTGTCTGTAATATTAGATAGTTTTTTGTCAATTTCCCGGAGTTCCACTGATCAGATCGTGATCTGGTCGAAATGGTGTAGTGTACTCCTTCGTAAAATGTTGCAAATCGGTCCACAAATGACGGAGAAATCGTGTAGCAAACATACATAAACACACACACACACACAGATAAACGTATAAATAGCCTCCTCCTTTTTGAAATCGGTTAAACATTCTCTATCTCCATACTATGGTTTTATTACAACGTTTTCCTTTAACTAAAACTCAAGCTCTGTATAGATAGTTTGCAGAATCAGACCAAATAATGGCTAAGCCACCATTGCTTCCGTTACAGATCACCGATTACAGATTATTAAAGTATGTGCCCAATAATATTATATTATGTTAATTGTATAGTACAAAAAAAAAAAATCATTACATATTTATTGATGCATATACATAGATGTAATCCTAATATGAAATAATTATGTATTTTAAAAAGATACGGTTTGACAGCCTTGAATGTAATATCTCGTTTCGAATTATAATAAGAGAAAAACATGCAAAGGTAGGTAGAATTAAAACAATACAAGGTATTTTTATCCTCTTTTTAATGAGTGATTTTATTATCATTTTTGACGTGAATACTATTTTGGCAATGCTATGACTCCGGCCATCACATGCTGCAGTGTGTCAAGTATAAAATGGCGTTAAAGTGCTGGTGCTTGGAGATGAGTAATAGATATTATCCTTAGCCAAACGTATGTTTTGATAATAAATAAACTATATGAAAATATATATAATTATTGCTCGGAGCGCCAGACAAATGTTATATGTTAAGTTATGTCAATAATTTCATTTAAAAATTATATGCTTTCTATTTTACCCGTAGCTTCTATTTTTATGTGTACTTGGTACAGCTTCATCGTAAAGTGCATACGATAAGTCTCCACATCACGGAGTTATTGTGGCATAAAGAAGAAAGTAAGATGTGTAGAAAGATTAAAAAAAAACTTGAATTAAAATAATAGGTGTTATTAACTGATTTAACAATTTTGTAAATAACGAAGTAAGATCTCAGGATGCTTGTATGTTTATGTCCTATTAAGGATATACCTAAGGATGCGACGGTGGCAACGAATACCATCCTCCATCCACCTTCCCTGTTTTGTTCGAATTGGTGATTGCGAAATGTGATAGTGTGTGTGGTCGATTAGCTCTTCATTGAGTATCCTTTTTCGAGTAATTTCTCCACCTGGGCCGTTTATGCGATACTGAACTTAGGTGATGCCTCCATCTTCCTTTCGAGAGATCGTAGTTGTGGTAGCGTTATGTCGTAACACGGTGGAATAGTGATGCTATCTGTTTCAGGGTAAGACTACCTCGAAACGGCCATCAACACGTTTGATTGTACGCTCGAGTATCTCCTTGGCGTTTGGTTTTGTATGTTTGCTTATGCCTAGTCCGTCTACCTTAAAGTGAGCTTTGACGAGATCCATTAGCTCGTAGTCTCAGCACCAAAGACGTGTCTCGTTCCCCAACTGGGGAGGCTCTTGACGTCGCCGCCAGCGCGATACAGTGACACTGCCCATGCATTGGGCATTACACGCACAACACTGCAAACACACTCCTGCACACAACACGCAGGTACATAGGTCCTGAAAGGAACCTTTTTTTTATGTTAATAAAAAAATGTAGGGAATAGCTAGGTTCAAACTCGCGAGAGAGTTTTACACTCAGGTGACGGTCAAGCCGAGATTCGTACCATTTTGGTAGCCCTTGTGCTAGTCACCTATTTGCGGCTGAGTGCCTTCAGCACTCGCCCAAAAGTCACGGTGAAGCTGTAAAGGCCCTTCCGGTCAACAGCGTTAGCTAGGTTCGGAAAAAAAATCGTTGTCTCAGTCTTGCAAACTATCCGGGCATGTTCGCACATGCAAGATGGATTCGCGACATTTGGCGGCAGGTTTCAAATCTAAACTTGAGGGTGGTAGCTACTCAGGCGGGCATTATTAGAATATGCCCTGCCACCAAGCTATGGTTTCTTCATGATGTTTTCCTTCAACGAAAGCTCAGGCTGATTTTAGAGCTGGATAGGTGGTCTCGAACCCGGATCCATTGACTCGAAATCTAACCGCACATCATCGCTTTATAAGTATATATTAAGAATATAGATTAGATGAAATAGAATTTAACAAAAAAAAAATACAACAAGAATGAGAAAACTCGTAGTGTTTTTATTTTTGAAATCAAAAACGTGTAATTGTTCAATACTAAATTATTTATCACTAGCTATTTCCGTGACTTCGTCTGCGTGTAGTGTCTTTGGGTAGCATTGTTAATTATTTATGCTAATTATTTACTTATGAAAAAAAATTGCATTAAGATAGTTCGTTATTACAAAATAAATAAAAGGAGTTACCGATCTCAGGTACCTAGCTATTGGATATTAGGTAGATTAGATGTATAATGAATAATAATGACGTAATAAAATCTAACTAAATTCGATAGTAATCTACTTTTGACGAATGAAATAAACAAAACAATGACCCAACTATAGAATCAAATATGTAATAACCTAACTCAAAAACTTCACGTTATTTGTATTTCACAAAGAACATTAATTAAATAAACAAAAAATCGTGTAAGCAAATCGAACTGTAATCAATTTGCAGTGAATAATAACTAATTCGCAAAGGAAAAAAAATCAGTATTCCCATGCTTGTGGCACCAGTCGTCTGCATGCTGAAGTATCTTTGAAGACAATTAAAAAAAAAATAGTGACATCTATCGAAGATAATCAATACAACTAAGAACAATTCTAATACTTTATTTCCAGTATAGAAAAGAGGTTACATTTTTATCATTATTTTTTTATAAAAAAGTATTGTTATAATTTTGTTAAAAACTTAACATATATGGTAAAAGAAAAACATGAAATAATTTTCTTGGTTGGAAATTAAGACAAAAAATGCCTTTGTCTATCAAAGAGAAATAAAAACTTATTTTCAAAGATAAATTTAACGGTTTTGTGTGGAATCTTAGTCTGTCATGTCAGTTGTTGTCATTAATATATTATTAACTTCCGTATTTGACCATATATATAATGTGTAATTTTGTTGGTATTTTACATGATGTAGTTTGTAATATTAGTAATCATGACGTAAAACTTTTATTTTAGGTTGACACGAAAGTCTCTAGAAAGATTATCCAGCTGTTTTACTGGGGCTTAGAAACGTTGCCACAAGATTAAATAGTTAACTGGCAGAAGTGTGTATGTAAATCATAGATTACCATTAGACTTGCAAACAGTGAGCGCCTTACCGGTTAACCGTCTGACTAAATATTGTACTTTTTCAGCGTCCGATAAATTAGTGTTTTTAGGTATGAGTGTTGTGAAATTCTCATAGAATGGTAATCAATTATTAGGCGTACCATCGAATGATACTAACTCCAAAGCAGGCAGTTTATGATTAAAAATATTAAATTGATTTTGCGTTTGTAATGGCAATTCATTTTTAAATAATTGAGCGGTATTTATGAATTCACTTTCAATGGCTTTAGTGTGGCAATATAATTCATCAAAAGAAATTAATGATGAAAAACTAGGAGTTGTGTTTGGATTTGCAGATATTATGGCGAGATTTAAATCGTCTGACTCTTCAATAAACTCTTTACGAATAATATCTAATGATTTTATGCGAATGAGAAACGTTTTCTTATCTCCCTCGTCTGTATAATTAGAGCTCATATTTTATAAGTTCTGAACTATTTTAAAGAAACTTTGTTGTTTAGTGGTTAACATCGTTATTTTATTTTGTAATGCGACGGTCGTTTCACGGTCAACGGTCAAGGTATGTTTAGCCATTTTAAAAGTGAAGACGTAAATATGTAAATATAGGCGTAAATAAAATATATATAAGCGTAAATAAATATATATAAGAGAGGATGTGGCTGAGAAGGACCAGAAATGGTGGTGGAAATATCTAGAAGGGTGATGTTGAAAGGAGCAAATGGAACTTACCTTTATTAGTAACCTTCGATGAAGCTGGTTCAGAGTTTACTTTCCACCTCACTTCACTTTATGAATGTTCTATATTCTCGTAATTTAGTAATATAATCGGATAATTAATGTGCACTTTTAAATATAATTATGAGAGACAGCAGCGGCGGTTGCGTGTTGGCGTTCCGTTTTTGAATAGGAATAGGAAGGGATCAGTCCCGGATTAACTACGTAGCAAGAGTAGCAATTGTTACGGGCCCCGCGTGAAAGGGGGCCCCGCATGTTTAAACCCACTCATCTCTGCCTGAGTAAATAAATGTATTGAGTATTGAATTGTATTTTTACCACTTTATACTTAAGAACCCATAGCAGATCAAGGGCTTTTTGAAAGAATTTGCTTCGGGCTCCGCGCTTGTTTAATCCGGCACTGGAAGGGATAATGCATACATAGACTAAATAAAGCGGGGGCGTATAAACAAGAAATAACTTAGAATAAGAAGAACATATATACGATAATAGATGGCGTTAACAGTGATGTATAGTGATATACTGTTTTGCAAGCAACGTGTTATTGTTGTGTAAGTGATGATTGTACTTCGTGATTACTTTTTGATCATATTTACGGTGCTAAAAATAGTTTACCGTCATGGTTAGCAGTAA
Source organism: Samia ricini (assembly GCA_014132275.2). Classification (NCBI taxonomy): domain Eukaryota; kingdom Metazoa; phylum Arthropoda; class Insecta; order Lepidoptera; family Saturniidae; genus Samia; species Samia ricini. Next base: position 24,144,630 of record AP028168.1, read on the forward strand.
TTGTACATATATTTATTTAGATGGCCAAATGTAACGTTTTTAGAGCTATAGACGACGTCTGAAGTATGTGTGACTACAGAGATGTGTAAATTCGTGAGGAGCTTATTCACCATCGCATGTTAGCTACGCACAGTTAAGTTCTCTATGGCTACGAATAATAGGTTACATTTAAGTGACAGCTGTCTTTTTAATGTGCATTGTAGCGTCTTATTACTAAGTGAATATTTTTTACATCTCAACATGAATCAAGTGTGCAGAGAAGTGTAGTCAGACGCTTCATGTAAAACTTCGGGATATTTCGAGTCCTTTAACTCGGACGCAGAAATAGGCATGAATCAGAACTCTCCTGAAGGTAAGAGAGGTAGCACGAAGTACCCTTTCCCACTATCGTATCCGCGAAACTCCGCAGAACTGTTCGATTCCCCAGTTTTCGTTTTGCATTTTAAAATTTCGATCCATATTGCTTACACTATTCGACTAAGTTTAAAGACTGAAGACAATTAGCGGACTGTATTATTGATTATATATGATTTCGTCGTGAAATATCTGTTACCCGCGACTAAATACGCTTGAACTCTGATTGCGTGTTTTAGGATACTGCAATCATTGTTCTGCCGTGTACTGTGTTTTTTTTACTGGATGACCCCAATTACCGTATAACACGGCAATTGCCGTGTAAATGGCTACCTTCGTAAGGACACTTAGGTATATTTCCCCACCTACATCACCGTACCACTCCGTGCTCCACTTCACCCCTATCGCGGCTGCACAGTGCCAATTTTGTACGATGTAGTGCTTGGCAAGTTTCTTAATCGCGTTAACTTAAGTTTCACATTTTGTAATGACTCCGTAAATGTTACATCAGAATAGCTCTAATATTTTGTCTCTTGTCACAAACTTATAAAACATGCCCATAAACCTTACATATTTCCACACAAACTATCATCACTTATTCCCTATTATTAATTTACACCTTTTAGTGTAATATTTTTACAAACTTTGAATGTCATATTTATTTATCTATATCGAACCAACAGCCTAAAAAAATAAGTTTCAAGATTCTAGATCTAAAACTTACGATACTTTTCACCTCACCCCCCCCCCCCCCTTTCAACCCCTTACAAAACTTATTTCGCATTAAAAAGTATATCCTTACTCAGGCTCTAGACTATCTATGTACCAAATTTCATTTAAATCAGTTCAATAGTTTTGCCGTGAAAACGCGACAGGCAGAGTTACTATCACATTTATAATATTAGTAAGGATTGTGCCCAATTAATTACCACATTTGTTAAAGGATTCGGTTTAACTGAAAGTTATTTGTTATGTTTTTTTTACATTGTGACCTGTGTGTGTGTACCCATTGATTATAAATTCTTTAAATTGCTGCATTATTACATTTCAATCCACATTCAAATTTCTGAATGAACCTGGCATACCGAGGCATTCCTCGTTGAATTTATCAGTCAGTCTGAGTGACTCGTCAGTGCGTGCTGCTAACATATATTTCATGTAGTCCTTATGTTCGTCTGAACTAAGCGCGGCGATCCAATCATCTGAAAGTAGGAATTGTAACTACAATTTTAGAATTAAGGACACCGTACACGTCGTAGACTTGAAATAATTTGAAAGACAGTGGAGAGTTGACAGAATTATGTTATAGTATATATAATCTAACTAAAAAACTGCACTGTATTTAATCTAAATGAGCGATACAACTAAAACAGTTATGCCAATCTAACAGCAACAAAAAATTGAAATTGGTATCATAAACGAACCATCCATTTCCGATACTTTTTTGACTGAATGTATTACTCCTTAAATTATCTTTTACTGGTACATTCAACTTTAAAGCTCAATACTTGCCATTTTGCTCCGTGCTACTGAAATCTGATCTGGATAATGTTCTCGTTTCAATTACTTATCTATAAATAATACTTACCTCTTAACTTTGCCATTGATCTTTCTTTCCCACCATATTCAACAGGTAATATATCCTTATCAAGAATTGTATGTAATTTTTCGAAAGTATTATGCACGTGGATTCTTGAACTTATTTTAGGACTTAAAAAACGATTTAATGCTTTTATGAACAAATCGACTACCTTCGATTCAGAAAGTATGTGAATTCCTAACATTCTTGATCCGTAGCCTTCCTGTAAACGTAACATATTTTCATACACATTTCTATAACTTATTTAAGTGATTAAAAGGGGGTTTTCGAAAAGTGTATAACTGTAATATAATGAATTGCACTTAAGTTATAAATTTACAAGATACATTTTTTAGATGTCATTTTAAATCGAATGATATACCACTTTTTTAGAAATTTCATCAAGAATTAACAAGAGGCTCTTAATCCCATCTTTAGGATATATGTATTAAATTGTAGATAGAAACGAGAATAATTAATACCGTTAATATTGTCACAAGTTGTTGTAATTCAACAAAATTTATTTTAGCTATCATGTCTGCTAAATCTATTTTCAGCAAATCCTGTACTATAACGAATCCGTTGATGTAATCGTTTGCCTTTAAGTATTCACACATCTAAAAAGAGAAAAAGTTTAGATTAATTTTAAAGAGTTCGGTTTGCACAACCATAGCAATGGACGTTTTTGTCTGCTCTCTCTCTTGGTGGCGTCTCGAAGTTCTATTTATGTATCTTGTGATATCGAGTGAGTTAGATAGTCATCGGCCGGGCTTTGGAGCTGCTCCACGCTAATCCCTTTGCCGAACGGATTTCCACGAAGCAACCTGTACCCCACATGCATCTCAGCTGCTTTTGTTGTTTTCACAAAAAATAAACATTAATAACTTAGAGAAGCCAGTGGCGTAGTGAGTCGTTTTAAAAAATATATATTTTTTAATTATTACGTGTATTAGATATGACAGTTGCCTTAAGACTAACTTATTCTATCCTTAAACTACTTACGGGTAGCAGACCACTTGAGATCGGATGTTGCTATCAGTTCCAACTCAGCGTCTGGTTTTTTTAAAAGATAGCATGCTGATCTTAGTTCTATTAGAACCAGTTTCTATAACTAGTTTTGTTTTGTCTTTATTATTTTTTACTAGTGTAATCTTTGCTTCTTTACTTTTCAAGGCGTGGCACGCGCTTCCCCGTAAAATGGCAAAGATTAAGCCACGCGAACTTTATATAGTCTTCGTCAACGCGCGGAATCTTAGAACCTAGCGTATCCTTATCGCGAGAACTTCCCTTCCCAAGCCAAGTATTCGTAATCCCGGGATTACGAACTAGAATAATTTTATAGTTAGACATGATATCAACATGAATTAAACTAGACTCCGACCACCACCCAGTAATATTACAGTTTGGAAATTTCGAGGACTCTCCAATAGTTAGTCACAGGCTAAAACAAGCTAGGTAACGGTGTCAGCATTGGCGGTCTGTGTGCTCGCAGGATCCCTACCGTAGAAGGTTGAAGCGGAGGTACTTGCCGCCGAGGAGGGTTGGTGGCAAGCTCCGTTTAAACCTTTCGGAGGTCAGAGCCGAGAATGGAACGGTAGCTATTGCGTAAATGCCGTTCAATCGCTCTTTCAAGAATGGCGGAAGAAAGAGCACGCCTCCTTAACGTTTCGACTGGTGCAGGTACTATCCGAGGATCGCAGTTTCTGATAATATCTGGAAAAAATCGTCAGGAGAGAACCGTCCCCAGTCTGCCACCATTATGGTGCGGCGGAGGACATCGCACAGCACACTCCGCAAGCTAAGCTCCGCCGGGCAATGGCAGTGGCGGTGGGACCAGAGCTCTCGTTGTCAAGCGTGGTAAAAGCTATGCTTGACAATGAGAGGGTCTAAAGTAATGTTGCTTCTGCGAGCAAGTTATGCTCCAGAAGGAAGCCCCAGAGAGGATACGGGATACTTTCCCTATGCGGATCCTGCTTGCCGTAAGAGGGTGGGGAGAAATAGGGCGAGGTTTTTCTTGCAGTTTTACTGACCGTTAGGTTAGTTAGTAAAAATTCCCAGGAATGTTAAACATAGGTTGCCGCTCAACCCGAGGTTGGCGCAACCAGCATCCAGCGGATTCCCGCGACCTTCACTAGGTCTTCGGACCACCTTGTGAGGAGCCTACCTACACTACGCCTATTAGTGCGTGGTAGCCATTCGAGAACCCGTTGTCCCCATCAGGCATCGGTTCTGTGAGCAATGTGCACAGCCACTTAAGATTAGTAATTTTTCGGGTAATGTCAGTTACTTTGGTTCTTCTACGGATCTCCTCATTCCTGATTAGATTATATTAATTAAAATAAATCGTATGGCTACTTACACTTATGTTAAACCTGTAATATTCCATGATATTTGCCGAGGTGAACTCTGTTGTATCAATTTTTCCAACATATATCCGGAGATGATCTTTTGTTAGTTTTGGAAGTGGTAAAACATACCTGAAATAGTTTTATTCTTTATTTGATTTTATTATTATAACGTTGTTTTCAACAAATTAATAGTTTTAAAAATAATTTTTTGCTGTTCATTTTACTTATTTATAAGACTTGTTTTATATTTGTTACGGTCAAAACCTGAGCATGCCATGGTGGCCATTAAAAGGCATATTATTTAATAAATAAATGTAACATAGTGTATTGTCTACTGGTCATCGTATTTTATATAAATGAATACTAAGGACACCATAGTATGGTGGTAGGGCATTTTTTTAATAATGCTCGTCTGAGTAGAGCTACCAATAGATACTACCATATATCGAGTACAAAAGACATCAGAAAGTATTGCGTACTTATAAATTTTATTCTTATTTTCCACTTATTACGTACTTCCATTCCTCTATTAATACGAAAGACTATTATATAATTTATCTATGCTAATACTTAACGCCATATTATTATTATCGTGTGTCGTGATCTTGAAATTTTGCTCTCGTTACTCGCGAAAAGGTTTGATATAATCAAAGACTATAACATAACAGTTTATTTACGATATAATAGAGGAGATAAAACGCATATGACGAAGAAAGTGATGACTATGAAAGTTGAGGGATGAAGGGTGAGAGGATGCCCAAAAGGATGGATGAAGTGTGTGAGAGGAGATATGAAGGTAAAAAGGGTGAATGATTACTGATAGAGATGTATGGAAGGAGAAGAAATATTACGCCGACCCCAAATAACAAATTGGGAGACGTCGAAGACGGTGATGATAATAATAAAAAAAGGTAAACAGTTACGTATTCTGTGCAATATATGCTAAGTCGGTCTTGATATCGCATTTCGTAAAAAAAAACTTCGGTAGTAATGTTTTGTATGTACACATTTTGTCGATTTGTCTTTTGGCTTTTTCTATGGACCCCTTGCAACAGATGATTGTTATCTCCAAGTAATTAAGTGCTGAAAAAAAAAATACATATGTACTAGTACAAATACTATTAAGCGAATAATTGAGCGATTTACTACTGAGCGATTAATTGAGTTCTCAGGATTCCTGTACCGCTCCGGATAAAACTGTACTTTACTTTAATCTTCTTCTTCTTAAATAATGCCAATTTGTGTTTAAACAATTAGTGCCAATGTCATGTAGGTTAGATGTTTTTTAATCTTGTATCAGCGTTACCAAGCTCCAGCAAAACTGTGGCTCATCCTGCTAGAACTTTTTGTAACTTTTAGAAGTTTGTACACTATCTCACCTAAGAGTAAAAGATTATTTGTACAAGAATACATCCATAAACGATTGATGATAGATTTACAATTTGAGAGTGATAGCTAGCCAAGTAAGCGATAGAAAATCCCCTACCATAATATGGTAATACGGTATCTAAGACATCTATGGTGTTTTATTTCGATGTTTTCCATATTCATTACTTATAGAATAGTACAAATGGATTTAAACCTACGTCGATCGATGGAGTATATGATAACACTGCCAATGAGCTAGTTTTAAATATCTTATTAGTTTTGGTTGCCTATCAAAATGTGCCCTCTAGTATTTTAAATTAATATCAATTGAATTTTCAGAAAGAATTTGATCCATTCGTTATTCATATAACTGTTCACTTAACAGAAATATAAGTAGATAACTTGATAACTGATGGTTGCTTTTCAGAGCTTGACCACGACTATTTTGCAACCAAGTGTAAGCAGCTAATACTTTGTTAGACTTATACGTTCACGACACGCATAATATATTCGTCATTTATAATTATATCAAATTAAAGCAAATTATTAAAGCATTGTACTAATGGTCTTGTATTTTACTTGATGTGCACTTTTTATTAAATTACCTATAAATGTTACGTGTATTTGATTAACAACAAATTACTTACAAAAGTCCTTTTTAATTATATGTGGTTGCTTCTGCGCCCATTCTTTCAATATGTTGACGGATTCAAGCATTCTACTTTGATCCAAGTTATAATAATTCCTTACTGATACCAAAGTATCGGGATGAAATTCTAAAATTTGATGTTTCGCAATAGATTCCATATTTAGCGTTCAGAATTTTTTTTTTGTTTTTAAATTATAATTTTGACTTGTGAACTAGTCTAAAGATTTTATTATACTCGCTACAAATACGATTTGACAATAAATATATTATGTTATAAGCACGAAGCGGAAAAAAAAATCATTATAATTTACAAAAAATGCGTAATGTGTGGATTTTTTTTGCTTTAGTACGTGTTTGCGGAAATAATAAAATAATATATAATCATAATTTCAATGCCAATGTGTAATCATTATAAAATAAGTCAAAAATAATATAAATTTTCGCTTAAAAACCAACAGTGAACATATTTTCGCTATCTGTTTGTGCGCTGATAGACTTGTGCTTTATTATATTTCATTTATATTTTATATATATTTATATTTTTACACAGTCTTCATTACGTAGTATAGTTTTTAATTTCGTACACGGAACCCTAATTATTTTCCTACATTTTTTTCTAATAAAAAAATATGTTTCTCACAAATTCAAGCACTTGTCATTAAAACTGGCTATTAAATGGTTCTTAATACAATTTTCCATAACATATTTAAAAAAAAAAATTCTAACAGAAAGCAAACAAATTTCTCACAGATTAAAATACCTGCCAGTAAAACTGTACATATAATTGGATTATATTTACAATTTTTATGAGTATTAATTTTTTTAAGCGGAACACTAATTATTTATGAAAAATTAAAGTTACGCGAAGTAACTTCAGCTACCTGCCAAAAGAGGTCCCGTCAAAATCGATCCTACCCTTCCCGAGATTAGCCAAAAGAAATAGACCGACACAAAAGATTTAAAAATTATATTTTTGCTATAGGTATCGTATATACATTTATATGCATTAAGTTGTTTTTTTTGTATATTACAAACAGACACTTCAAATTTATTTATTGGTATAGATGATAGGGAAAAATAGGTAAAATTTATTATAACGTAAACTAAACTTACCAACCATTGCCGCCATTTTCGCATTTACGGATTTTAGTGGAATAACAAGTTCACTTTTTAACCTCCAGTACAAAATCAATGTAAATTAATTATTGTGCCTCTACAAGTACTTTTGATAACCTTAGGCATGATCATATATCATTTTTCTAAAAAAATATATGTTCGTCAGCTCCCGAAGTGTCAAAGTGATATTTAAAGATGGCTGCTTTATTGCCTCAAATTACCACTGTCAAACAAATGAACATGTTTCGCTCCCGGATGCTCGGAACTGGGTGTGTGTAATTAAAACAAACTAAGTAGCCGTGGGGACTATGGATAGAGTTGAATACTCAAAAATTTGCTTTATCTGTTCACATGTACACATTGTAAACATTTACGGTCAAATGTTTACATTTCATAATTTGTTAACTGAAATTATTAACATAACCTAACATTTAACATACCTATAACATTCGCCTGAATCTTCTACATCTATTGGAGCCCCGAAGAATAATTATGTTTATTCTTAGACAAAACATACGACAGGTTGCGTAAGTATACATTTCATTTCGGCTCTGTTCCAGTAGCGTGGAACTACTGTAGCGCGTCGGGTATGTTTGCCGAGGCCAGCGTGGGTAACTTTTAAAGAAGGTTGCCGAGTTGGTTTACAGGTTGCGGCGGAGCTCGAACCGAGGTCCTGGGGATGATGGGTGAACGAATCGATTCAGCCCTGGTTGGCAGGTTCACCGAACTTCATTTTGTAAAAATTCGGGCGCCTGTCCATTGGAGGTTTTAATTTTGTCACTTTTATTTCCTTTGTATACTGTATAGTGTGTACATAGTCTATAAATTATATTGCTACTATCACATTTATTTATAAATTGTATTATTTATCTTTGAGCTCCAGGACTTCAACGCCATCTTATAGCCTCTTGTAGCATGTTGACGGCTGGCGTCACAGCATTGGTAGTGGAAAGAACCGCGGACGGAAAGAAGTTTTCACTTCAAAAATGCTCAAATAATACATTTTTCAAATTATTATTTGATAATTTTGACAGTGTTCTGTTTAATGAGACCCAAGAAGGTCGAGAGAGGTTTCAAAAACGCCGTAATGTTTTAATTATAGAGCAAGTTTTAATGATTGATTTTAAAATAATTTATTTTTGTAATGTTTGTTTTATTATTATTTATATCATCATCATCATAATCCTCTCCCTACACTTTTCCCATTTTCATTTGTGTCATTTTTTTATTATTTATATGTAAGCATTATATTTATTAATTTCAATTATTAAGTCAGTCTATCAGTATATCTTACGCGTGCTTTCTGCTAATGTAAAATGAGTTTTGAATGGATTTATTGAAAAGGGAAGAAATAACATAAAATTTGAATATTTGGAACGCCGAGAAACAATAGAATTTTGATGGATAAAGACAAAGGGATCGAAAGTGAGAGTACGTAAAAGAAGGTAAAATCGGTCTCTCAACCAATTTTTGAGAAGACCTATCGAGAAGACTATGTACATGAAATAATGTAATCAGACACACTATGGGTGATGAAGATTAAGCGGCACTCGACGTGCAATTTATTGAATATAGAGAATTGATGGACAATAAAAGATCCGACAACTCTATACATTACCGTTCAGACTTTTGAATGAGGCAAGGAAGGCCTTTTATATAGTATATATAATGTAAAGAAAATTTTCGATTAAATTTTAATTTAATTGTCCTCGCGACAAAGAGTACTGTGATCAACTCAGTCAAAGGCACTTGCATCCTGTCAATTTTCCCAGGCCCCCAAAATATGTCTTATTATGGTTGCATAGGCGTCAGTGGTAGGGTTTTGATTTTGTGAAACTAAATTGTCGACCGTCCAAGAGCTCTTCTGCTTTAAACTAATCAACAGGGCGATTAAGCGTATTTTTTTCGAAAATCTTACTTTTAGACGAAAAAAAAAAAAAGAAATTAGTCTATAGTTTCCAAGACTACTTCTACAACCTGATTTAAACAAAGTTACCACTTTACTTGTTTTCATTAAATTATGGAAAGTGCTAGTTTCTATACATAGATCTAGTATAAAAGTCAAATAAAGTGAAATATTGACAATCATGCATTGAACAACCATTACTGGCATTCGCCACGTTTCATGTATAAACCTCAAAATTAGAACAATATAGGCTGCATATTGGCTAAATGTCATACGGGTGACGCCACGGACACAGCTAGTTTATAATACATGTGTCTTAATTTATATTATCCATTTAGGGATTTTATTTCGTAGTGCGTAAATGCATTTAGTGCGTAAATGCATTTAGTGCGTAAATGCATTTAGTGCGTAAATGCATTTAGTTTGTGTAAATGCATTTAGTGCGTAAATGCATTTAGTGCGTAAATGTATTTAGTGTGTAAATGCATTTAGTGCGTAAATGCATTTAGTGCGTAAATGCATTTAGTGCGTAAATGCATTTAGTGCGTAAATGCATTTAGTGTGTAAATGCATTTAGTGCGTAAATGCATTTAGTGCGTAAATGCATTTAGTGCGTAAATGCATTTAGTGAGTAAATGCATTTCCCCCCGTCAAAAAAAAAAAGGGATTTTATTTCGAAAACGTTGAACCCATAACTGTGATCTAAAAATACGAATTTTTGTTACACTCTATCTTTTAGGGTGGAGTGCACGAAATGTCCAGTTTGAAGATTAAAGTAAGACTTAACCTTGACCATAACCTTATACATAGTGCGAGTGCACAACTCACTTTTAGTTAACGTCATAGTTAAAAGAGTTGTCAGATGAAAGAGACATCAATCACCTTATTTAATCGGACCTCTTTTTTTCATTTACTTTATAGATATGTTTTCAAAAATTTTTCCCTATCCTATACTATATGTTAACTCCGGAATATGCACTACTTCCATGCCGAATTTTATCAGCATCCATTTAGTAGTTTTTGCGTAATGAGTGCACAGAGAGACAGAATGTTAAAAATTGCAAGGTCATATAAATATCTTCTTTCATTGATTCTAAAGCCTATCCGAATGGTTTTTATGAAATATATTTAATGTACATGTTTCTTTACATATTATATAAATAAGTATATAGATTAGACGAAATAAAAAATACCAATTCATTACAACTCAAGTAGTTTTATTTTGTTTGTGTTTTTATATAAAATACGTTTTACATTTAATAACTCAATTTAAAATTATTTATCTAATATTTATTATGTCCGTAATTAATTATCGTATTTATTACCTTTTTATTACAAAGACCGTATACCTCCTTTGTTATACATAACTGAATATTATTTGATTCATTAGCATACATTATCAATAATTAGTCCACAGTAAATTTCTGAAAGAACCCGGCATACCGAGACAATCCTCGTTGAATTTATCAGTAAGCCTGAGTGACTCGTCAGTGCGTGCAGCTAACATATCTTTCATATTGTTCTTATGTTCATCTGAACTGAGCACTCCGATCCAATCATCTGAAAGCAGGAGTCGTAACTAATTTATATTATTATATATAATGTTTTTAAAAATTTTGTAAGTGCAATGTGGTGACTGTTAAGAATAGTACCACTCCATAGCTTGTCGTGCGTGTGGTAAAACGCGATAATGGAATAAAACCAGGGGAAGGGCAGCAGCATCCTCTGAGTACAACAAACATCTAAAGCGACTGCCAACCTTTTTTTTTTTTTTTTGACGGGGGGAAATGCATTTACGCACTACACTTATCTATTGTATTTGTGGGAACAGAGTCCCCCAAATACAATAGATAAGGGGGCACGGAATAGTTCTCCACCCCACCTCTTCGCCCGCCTCTGAAAAGAGGCATGACCAAGATTGGTCAACCATCCAGGGGACAGGATATACTTCCTGCCCCCCAATGAAACAGGAAAAATGGGACAGACAGTGACGGGCAAAGAAAACAGGTGAAGAAACCCGCCACTGCTGAAAAAAGGAAGAATAAATGGGTCCCTCTCCTTAACTCATCTTGCCACACCGACAAGACAAGCAAAGAGAGGGATACCCGATTAGAAGAAAGAAGAAGAAAGAAAAGGTCCCTCTCCCGGGGATTCCCAAGAAAAGAGGGAGAAGAAGACACCCACCAAAAAAAAAAACACCACCACAAACCACCAACAACACCCCCCCACACCACACCACCCCAGGGGCTGTTTCATTGGTGAAGAAAGCGTCCCCTTCACATATATATATATATATATATATATATATATATATATATATATATATATAGAATATCGAAAAATAACTATTAAACATTATTATACTATAGATTATACATAAGTACGTAAAACACAGAATATAACTTATTTATATTAAATTACATTCATTATAATTTACTTCAATGCGTTCAATGAACAGAGGAAAATTTAATCACCATTTTAATACTAAGTCTTACATAAATTGCATCTAGATCATTTGAATTATCTAAAAAATAATAGTTACCTCTTAACTTCAAAATCGATCTCTCTTGCCCACCATATTCAATGGGTAAGATATCTTTATCAAGGATTCTATGTAAATCTTCAAAACAATTATGTACGTAAATCCTTGAACTTATTTTATGCGATAAAAATCGATTTAACAGTTTAATAAATAAATCGACTACTTTTGATTCCGAAAGTATGTGGATTCCTAACATTCTTGATCCATAGCCTTCCTGTAAGCATAAAATATTTTTATGTCGTTAATCTTTACCAATATTATAAAAAGGAAAAAAAAAAATTTTTTCTATGTAAAAAATAAACTTAAAAACAACTGGACTGATTTGGATGAAATTTGATATGGAGATAGTTTGAAATCAAAGGAGTAACATAGTTTTTAATCGGAAAATCCCACGTGAACGGGAACTACGCGGGAAAAAACCGCGAAGAGCAGCATATATATAATTGAAGTGTCTGTTTTTTTTTTTTTCTAAATACATATAAATGTATAAACGATACCTATACCAAAAATGTAATTTGTAAAAATTTTGTGTGTCTGTTTGTCCCAGCCAATCCCCGGAACCGCTGGACTGATTTGGAAGGACTTTTTTTATTAGATAGCTGAAGTTACTCCGCGTAACTTAGGCTATTTTATGTTTTGGAAATAAATTAGGGCTTCTCGTAAAAAAAGTAAAACTCATAAAAATTGGAATAAAATCTGATTCCATGCACAGTTTTACTGCAAGACATTTGAATTTGTGAGAAATATCTTCTCTTAATGTTAGTAGCAAAAAAAAATTGGAAAATAATTAGGGTCCCGTATAAGAAAATTAAAAACTATATTACGTAGTGAAAAATATATGAAATGCGGACGCAGCCGCGGGCACACAGCTTGTAGATAATAAATTATTTCCATCTTTAGCCCCTAATTCCTGATTAGTAAAAAACGTTCTTAGATTGCAAATATCTAGATATAGAAAAATAAGATACCTTTTTTATCACTAACTCGGAACATGTACTATAATTTGTAATTAGAATGAAACCATACCGTTAATATTGTCATAAATTGTTGCAACTCATCGAAATTTATTTTAGCAATAATGTCTGCTAGGTTTATTTCCAGAAAATCCTCTATTATCACGAATCCATTGACATAATCATGTGCTTTTAAGTATTCACACATCTAAAAATATAAACATATTACTTTTAAAAGACACAACGATTTTATCTTATATATTTCATTTAAATAAATTGAAATGAGGTTACATACATTCATGGTAAACCTATAATACTCCATGAAGTTGGTCGATGTGAACTCTTTTTCATCAACTTTTATAATATATACCCGAAGATGATCTTTTGTCATTTTTGGAAGTGGCACAATGTATCTGAAATTCGATAATACTTGAGTTCATATTAATTTGACTATTTAATATGTCGGAATTGAAATTAATAAGATACTTCTAAAGATTTTATCAAGTTTTACATATTTTGCAGCAGAAAGATGAATCAAACAAAACATGTGTTAACGTTCAATAAATGTTAGGGTGATAGACAGGTCTCCTTGTGATTTGTGACTCCAGGAAACCCCTTAAATTAAAGAGCAGGATATATAAGTGAATTATAAGCATCATATCAGCTATCATATTGTATGAACCAGAATCCTGAACTAGTAAGAAGATGGATGAGAAACAATTGTTTTAACAATTAATTCTTACAATTATTACTAGTGTTTAGGGATTCCGTAAGCAAAGATATATCGATATCGATAGGTTGAGTTCTGTCGGTAAAAAGCAGGCTGGAAACAGTTTTTTTCTTCAAATTTACAATAATTATGATGGACGAATTGCAACCACCGGGCAAACACTAGTTATGTAAATATAATGTATCATAATATTTTAAAATAATTATAATAAAATTTAGCAAATTATTTATCTTTTTAAGTCAAATCAAAATCAAATCAAAAACATCTTTATTCAATTTAGGCCCTAAGAAGGCGCTTATGAACGTCTAAAACACTACCACCGGTTTGGAAAACAACCCAGCCGAGAAGAGCGCAGGCAAGAAACTCGATCTGGTTCTTTTTTTTTTTCAATAAATATAATACGTATAATTTTTTTCATATAGAAAACTATACAAATCATAGTCTTAATAATGTTAGCGGAAGCACAGAGATGTGGGTTAATTCCAGACATCACTATCGTTCACGTAATTATCCCCCCTGTAATAACCTTTTGAGATTAAAACTTGCTTGACATATACTTGAACTTATTGTCAGATAAATCGGTAATGTTACTTAGGATCTTATTATAAAACCAAATACTATTTTACCTATAAAGCTTTTATTAGACTTATCTAACCTAAAGCGTGGGACGGCCAACTTGTTAATATTAAAATTATGACGATCATTCACTAGATCTAGAAGTAATAACAACGTCGTGCTAAGCGACTGAAAGGTAAATATAATTGGATTTATTACGATCCAGTACAATCCAGTGTGAGATCCCACAGACCTATAAGTAATGGTGGATACCAGGGAATGAAAATCCCCACCGATGAGCATTGGTACGCAGGTGTAAACTCTGAACTATACTGTATGTATATGATGACCTAACTATAACGTAATTCCTTTTGAAAATAACCCTAGAAGGTTATTCAGTTAGCTATGTTGTTATTATAGTGTTTTAACACTCATATAATCTCAACCCAACACAGATTTTCGTGGTTTTACAATCTGAATAATAAATTTAATAAAAATGTAAAACAGTTACGTCATCTGTGATAGTTGCGCTAAGTCGGTCTTGATATCGCATTTTGTAAAAAACTTTGGCAGCAATGTTTTCAATGTACATAATTTGTCGATTTGTCTTTTAGCTTTTTCTATAGATCCTTTGCAAGATATGATTGTCATTTCCAAGTATTTTATTGCTGAAAAAAAATGTCTTATTAAGAAAGATATTTATGAAATATCAAATGAAGAAATGTTCATTAACCAAAAACAAAAAAAATCAAGTTAAATCTAACAGAAAAAACTTTTCGAGTGAATTAATAAATTCCTGAATGGATTATTTATTGTAATAATAAAATTGTTTCAAAACCGTATTCACGTTATTGGCTCAGTTGAGAATTTTAGTTACGTATTCATTTACCCAGTTTTTGAATCTTAATAATACGAACGAATATAAGGATAAATCATAACATCAGGATCTTGAAAAAAAAGAAGGAATTAGAGTATAAATCCTTAATTGGGTTATAAATGATTAAGTACGATAGATAATATTTTAAATTGGTACTACGTCCATATACAATACAGATTAATTTTATTTGGAAGAATGTGTTTTTAATTTATATTAAAATTTGTCGAATTTCCTCAAATATATGTGAGTAAAACTATTAGTAGCTATTTCTCAGTTTTTTAAAACACAAAAAATATTAATTAAACTCCATATCGTACAATCACGTACAAATGACGATTGTATTTTCTTGTCTCCTGCTTGTATATAGTAAATTGAAAATAAAAAATACTTTATTCAATTTAGGCTGTAATAAGGCGCTTATAAACGTCAAAATACTACCACCGGTTCGAAAACCAACCCACCGAGCCATCGCAAAAAAAAAAACTGCAGGAAACTCGATCTGGTCTTTTTAACTGCATGGGTTTTTTTGAACAAAGAACAGCTAGCTATTCTATTATAAAATAATTATCACATACAATTTACTAATAACAAAATACGGCAAATAATGTTTACTTACAAAAGTCCTTTTTAATTATATGCGGTTGTTTCTGCACCCATTCTTTCAATATGTTGACGGATTCAAGCATTCTACTTTGATCCAAGTTATAATAATTCCTTACTGATACCAAAGTATCGGGATGAAATTCTAAAATTTGATGTTTCGGTATTAATTCCATTTTTGTTCGCTCCAATTAATATTTTTAATTATTTATTTATTATAAAATTAATGTGCGTGTGATGCGGTCTAAAGTTTGTATTAGACTCGCCGTAAATATGTTATGTGCAATAATGATAGTTTGAATAAAACCAAGTTATACCTAAGTACATGACCTTAAAATACTTCAATAAAGCGAGAAAAACAATCGCTATTATTTTGTTTACAAAATATAAAATACATCTTTTAAATGTTTTTTTTTTGTTTGATGCAGGTTTAAGGAAAAAAATACAATTTATTATAATAATTTGTGTGACATTGGGTATTTGTTTATTGCAAACGGATACAAAAAAAATTCGCTTAATATTGAGTAAACATATTTTGGATATATATTTGTAGACTGCCTCAATATCCAGTTATGTAGCTTGCAGCCTCCCTCAATATTCTAACTACGGTTTGATGGACGAGCGACTCTGACTATGCGCGATAATGTTTGTTAAGATAGGATGGCGACATATGTACATGCATTGCCCATTAGATATTAACTTAGTTTTAAAATTTAATGTTAATTATATGTTAGTCTGCATTAAACCCTAAAGCTACTCGATCGTTTTATTAAAAGAAAAAAACCGTACTGAACTATCTTGTTACATTTCAATTATGTGTACTTATTATTAGATGTGTGCCCGCGGCTGCGCCTGCGTTTCATATGTTCTTCACTGCTTAATATAGTTTTTAATTTTTATTTACACCGTACTCTATTTATATTCTATTTTTTTGTAGAAAGCAAATATATTTCTCATAAATTGAAGCACTTTTCAGTACAACTAATGATGAATTTTTTTTTTTTAATAATTACGTAAGTTTTTTTTGGCACAGACCCTTATTATTTTCCAAAATCTTTTTGCTTCTAACATTAAAACAAAAATAATATTTGCCATCGGATTATATCGGATTTTATTTACAATTTCAAGTATTCAATTTTTTTTTACGTGAAACTCTAAAAAGTAACTTTAGCCATCTGACAAAAAAAAAAACCCGTCTAAATCGATCCAGCCGTTCCGGTGATCACCCGGATGAAACACACAGGTAGACAAAAATTTTAAAAAATGTATCTTTGCTATAGAGATCTTATATACCTTCATATGTATTTAGTGGAAAATTGTTTTGATGTTACAAACAGCCATTTCAATTTTATTTATTTGTATATAATGAAATAATCTTGACTTTAACTTAAATTTAAGTAATTAACAAAACCAGGCAAGTTACTAGTCAGCCTTGCATACTCTATAGACTTCATACTTCCGATTGGCATGGAATTTGTATTTTAACCAAACTAGTAAAATGTAAAAAAAGAAATAATTATTTAATTATTTAGTAATCATATTCTGGGGTTAATTTTTTTAGTCTACCCGATTGCAATATATTTATTCATATAATTAATTTGTTATAAAATACTTTTCATTCATTAACCAGCTCAGTGAAGGTCGTTTTATACTGGATTCTTATACCATATAAGCATTGGTATAATTTTGAACAAAACAAAATTAATAATTACATATTTCTTCCGTAACTCTCCGTTATCAAAACGTTAGGCCTTCTCCGACGATGGATGCTCTCTTAATATTTGTATAGCCCTATGTGTTAATACTTTCGCTTACAAGTTAGTTATGGGTTTTAAGCGGATAAAACACGTACGGGCCGGTCCACGGCATCGTACGGCGGACGGTCGAGGTTATCAGTCGCGTATGTAGGGATTGATGACGCTATTGATGACCTTTAGTGGTGTTAATATAAAAAATTGGAAACAGTTCTTCCAATAATTGATGATTATAGTCTAATTTCAACCACTGGGAGAATACTATTTACAATTAAAAGTCAATTAACCCAAGTCGAAAAAATCTTATTCTCTATCACTACATAGGCGACTGATAACCTCGGTCGCTCGCCATACCATGTCCGTCGTCTGGTCCGTACGTGTATTAACAGCTTTATTATCATCGTAAACCTTCATCGGGTAGTCGGTCCATCTTGTGGCGAGCCTACTTACGCTACGTCTTACGGTGCGTGGTAGCCATTCGAGAATCCATTGGCCCCTTCGAGCATCAGTTCTGCGAGCAATGTGCTCAGTCTACTGCCATTTAAGTTTAGCAATACTTCGGGCAATGTCGGTTACTTTGGTTCTTTTGCGGATCTCCTCATTCCAAATTCGATCATGCAGTGAAACTCCAAGCATAGCCCTCTCCATTCCCCATTGAGCAACTTTGAGCTTTTTTATTAGGTTCGCAATGAGCCTAATTATTTTTGTATTAAATTTATATAAAAGCTTATTTTTGATTTTGCCATATTTATTTCATAATAATTTTCAGTTTATGCATAAATATTGTCTGTACAACAAGAACAAAAGTAACCCACAATGCCCGAAGAATTGATAAACTTGAGTGGCGATACCCGACGGGGCCAACTGGTTTTCTAATGGCTGCCGCATACCGGAAGACTCAGCGTAGGTAGGCCCCCCACAAGGTAGAAGGACGATCCGATGAAGGTCGCGGGAACCCACTACGTGCGGGTGGCATAAGACCGGTCGTGGTAGATATATTTGGGGGAAAACTATGTCCACCAGTGGACGTCTTTCGGTAGAATGGATGGTTGATGTATATAAACAACTATTTTGATGTTTCTCATATGACGGTTCTTTTTTTCTATTATTTTAAATACTTTTTCTATATACTCATAGATATTATTTAACGTACCGAAAATGATACTAAAGCCTGACCAGATAATAGATGGACGATTTAAATATATAATTCAGAAATAGAAACAGGAACAGAAATCGGTTCAATGGTCCTTACTACTAGTCCCAATTTACGGACAGACAGACAAACATTGCTGATTATATAATGTAATGATGTACTATTATTACTTTGAAAGAGTATAGAATTTATTTTTCTTTTTTTAAGGTATCTGTAGTAGTGTTTCTGTAGTTGGTTTTATGTGTGTTGCTTAATAATTCCATCCATCCATCCATCCATTCAAACAAAAGACGTCCACTGCTGGACATAGGTCTCCCCCAAAGATCTCCACGACGAACGGTCTTGCCCCACCCGCATCCAGCGGATTCCCGCGACCTTCACCAGGTCGTCGGTCCACCTTGTGAGGTGCCTACTCACGCTACGGTTTCCAGTGCGTGGTAGCCATTCCAGAACCCGTTGCCCCCATTGTTTAATAATTAAGTTTATTCAAATGTTTTTTTTTTTTTAATCTATTTAGTAGCTGTTCGTCTGAATCGTGGGAATGTATTAATATTTTGGATACTTCTATTATTATGTAAGGTATATATCTATTTATATGTATGTATAAGTAAAATAGGGTTACTTCGCACCATAACCTCAAAACTACTGAACATATCGGGATGGGGACTACTACCATTTGACGCGGAATTTTTCGTAGACGGTTATTTATAGGCTATTTTTTTCATCGACCCTTTCTCATTATGTTTTTTGTTTTTAATGTACTCTGATGTACATTTTTTCTGTTAATAAAAACAAAAGACTCTCATTTTTCTTTATTCATTTGTTTTTTTTAGGTTAGGTCTAAATGAAATATTATTTGCAATTTTTCACTCACACCTAAGGGACTATATGAAACGCGGGCGGTGCCGCGGACACCAGCCAGTGTATGTATAAAACGATTACAACCCTTACGTTTGATGGTCAATCCGGTATTTTTATTAAAAAGTCCTGTATTGCTGAAACTAGAAATTAACCAAAGTTAATAGCTGTAACTACAATAGCTTTATTGAGATGAAAAAAAAAATACATATGGTAGATTAGAAAATTGATCGTTTTGACATGAAATTACTATTTATTTTATCAAAAATTGGAATAATAACAACATTTAACTCAGAAAGCTGTCGTTACCAACTTAAAAAATTCGGTTATTTCTTGTTTTTTTTTTTTAAAGTAAAACGCTTCCCTAACCATAACCACTCTTCGTTTGAATTTTATTCCATTGTTTATTTGTTTGTATTAAAACTATATACATGAATGGACATATTTGATCACTCTAAGGCCAAATTTTATCGAACGTTCTGTAGAATTCATTGAAAAGTAAAAGATAGTTTTGTATATATAACCAGTCTATAAAATCAAAATCTGATCTACTAGGTAGAATGCCTAAGAAGCTAGCAGGATTGCCACGTTTTAAGGTAATGCTTACTCTTTGGGCAAAGTTATAACTAGCCTTACGATCCTGCGTGGATATAAACAAACACCCTCCAATTGCATTCAGCCCTTACGTACCTTCAATTTTAACTCCAAATGGCTCTAATACGAATAAATGATTTTAATTAAATACTTGAGTTACTTGGAAGCATTATTGAAGACTGCGTTATCAGCCTTCTCAGCAATAACCGGAAGGTAAGGTGCAAAAGTATCCACGTAACCCATATCAAAGCTCTTCGTATTATCCAGGGCACAAATGTCCTTCTGATCTTTACAATTCTTTAAGTGATATTAATAATTTCTTCCTCACGCTTTTAAACATTTAATCATAACCTCAATGTATCGTCATATTAATAATATTAACTGACAGTAGTTGGTATTAAATAAACAACAATGTAAAATGTGTTTTGAATTTTTTATATAGCATAACTATAAAGTCTAATAAATATTATATTACATACAAGCGTTTTTTATATAAAATGTATCATAAACCATTGAGAACCATACCATGAGAGCGATACCATTTTTGCGTTGCCCTAATTGATAACATTATAAATAAACAATACCGATTTTGCTACCAACAAATTTACCTATTCACAAGCGTAACTATTTTATAGGACTATTGTAATATTAATCAACGTTGAAAGTCCGAAAAGATCCGGGAACACCCAAATAGGATTCGTTGAATGTGTCCGTTTGTCTGTAGGCTTCATTTGTTGTAGCTTTGTTCATTTCTGTTAAGTATTCCACAAATTCATCTGAGCCTAATTCATCCACCCAGGCTTCTGTAAATTGGTAATTTTATATGTAATAATATTACAAAAGAAAATATACTTTACGAGCAGCTTGTTAGAATTTAAAATAATACTGTTCTAATAATTAAATTTAATTGGTTTTTAATTCCTTTTATTATTCAAATTCCAAATATCCTTAGAAAACTTAATTTTACATTTTCATATAAATATTTATAATACAAAAATGTTTACTAAGTTAATTTTGCCTACATACTAATTTCGTTTAGGGTCGTCCATTAATCGCATAAAGATTTTAGCAATATTTTACATCTCCCATCCACCCTGGTGATACGTGGTGGTAAGGTTTTATACTAAACCTATCCTACCCAAAATCTCGTTTTTTATTTCGGATACAAAAAGTAATAGTAAGTGAATGTTAGTAAAACGAAAGTAATGGTATTTGAAAGAGAAGAAAGTATGACAGATTGCGTAATTTCGATAGAAGGAGACAGAGTGGAACAAGTGAAAGAGTTTGTGTACTTGGGATCAAAGGTTACGAGAGATGGAAAGTGTGACGATGATATTGAGCGAAGAGTTTTGTTAGGGAATAGAGTGAATGGGGCCCTGCGTAACTTCATGTGCAGCCAGAAAGTGACTGAAAAGGCGCGTTTGGCTGTGCGTCGAGGAGTCCTGGTCCCTACACTTAGGTATGGTAGTGAATGCTGGGTTTGGCAGAAGAAGCATGAAAGTAAGATTAACGCAGTGGAAATGAGAAGTCTGAGAAGTATAGCTGGAGTGAAGACGATTGATAAAGTCAGGAATAGTATGATAAGGGAACGCTGTGGTGTGGTAGAGGATGTGGTGACCAAAATAGAGAAAGGTATGCTTAGTTGGTTTGGGCATGTAGAGAGGATGGTTGAGAGAAGATTAACAAAATTAATTTATAAGGCGAGGGTGAATGGGCAAGTCGGTAAGGGTCGACCTAGGCGAATGTATCTAGACCAAATCAATCATGTGTTAAATAAAGGCCAGGTAAAAAGTACTCATAACCGACGAGCATGTATGAAAGCGCTCATGAAAGTAGAGGAAGCTAAAGAGGTATGCCAAGATCGTAGCAAGTGGAAGGACGTAATCTCTGCCTACCCCCACGGGAGAAAGGCGTGATGATATGTATGTATGTATGTATGTACAAAAAGTATCTTCAATGTTTTCAAAATTACTTTTTTCAGTACAGGTTTTGAATTTAATTTTGGAAATTTTTCTAAATCCTTTCCTGGCTAAGGCAAGTCAAGGTCAAGCGTTCAACGAAGAAATAAATAAATACATGTTACATCTCACTGCACCCATCACCTTCCTTGTGATATATCGTGATTGTGATTTTTTACGAACTACCTCCTTTTTGAGTCTCACGTGATTGATGATCGATCCCTTTGCAGCTTGAATCAAGGAAAAATATAGAAATGTAGTATGGTGATAAAAAATAGTGAAGAATTACCATTAAGTTTCTTCAAAGATATCTCGTCTCCGCCGAATTCGACTGGTAAAATTTCTTTTGGAATACTCTCATACAATTCATCAACAGTTTTGTGGATGTTTATACGGCTGCCTATTTTCGCACTAAGCACCTGCTTGAGTAATCCCACAATCGCATCCACCAATTTTGAAGGAGTTATTATATGGATGCTTTTAATTCTCATCCCGTAGCCTTCCTGAAATAGAATGATGTCTGTCTTTATTATCAAACTAACGGACGCCTACCTTTTCATCTACGTGTCTTATTTTGATTGAATGTTGATTGTCCTTTTTTTGGTTTTTCATTGTCTATCAGTTACCGACCGGCACATGTATCAAATCGATAAAAACCCTTTTTATTTTTATGAGTTAACGCCGATAATTTCGTAAGTCTGTATATAGCATATCAACAGCTCTTTGCATTTCAGCGGTCAAAGTTTCATCAAAATCGGTTTGCCGTTTTCGAGTTAAAGCTGGATATACACACAGACATACAGTCAAAATTTGTTTAAATATCAGATTCGATAAAAGTAACGGCTAAATATACCATACATTTCTGAAAAGAATTCTCAAAAATGTAAATGTACAGAAAAAACTTCGGTTTTGCTATTAGTATAGATATAGAGTAGAACCATTGTAAGTTCGCCCAAATTCTGAGGACGACTGGCGTGCGCCCCTGTCTACGTAGGGTGCACATGGTCGTCGTCTCATGTCCGATAGACGCGGCCGTTCGATGGGCGAAAGTTATTGGTGTGATGATTTAGTACGAGGGTGCAAGCCCTGCCGTCTAGGTTCAAAAGATCTTAGAGGCGCTTCAAAGAGGGGCACCTAAGTGGAAAGTGCATCTCAAAAGTCGACTGGAGTATTAGTTTTTTTCAACTCCTGAGGTGGCTGAGTGCATTAGCGAGGTGATATACTGTGGTCTCTCCGCTGGTGCACTCAAGCCTGCCTAGCATAGGCATAGGATGGGCAGCACGAAGCCCAACCATCCACCCCAAAGGCGAAAAAGACATAAGAAAACAAGCCCTGCGTCTTCGACCGCTAAAGTGTCGGTGATAAATGAAGTAAAAATGAAGAAGCCACCTTCAGGCTCTCCTGCTTTCTTTTATATACATGTATAAAATCCTGCATCAAGATATTTATCCGCGATAAACTCCGAAAGAACTCAACCGATTTAATGAAATTGTGCACAATATATGTGATTTTGTTTTTTTAACGCGATTAATAGCTATATAACAAACACGCCTATCTACCTTAAAGGTAGGTAGAGATTAAATCTTTTCATCAGTTATCCTGCTACACATCTTTAGCTTCCTATATTTCATAAGCACTTTCATAGATGCTCTTCGGTTACGAGTACTTTTGACTCCGGCCTTTCTTTAAAATATCTTCGATCTGATCGAGATACGTTGGCCGATGTCGATTTTTACCGATTTGCCCTGTCACTCTCGCCTTCTAAATTACCTATTCTCTTCAAATGCCCAAACCACGTTAGATGTAGGATAAAGTAGCCCAAGCAACGTCGGCTAGGGCAACTGGTATATATATATAAATCAAACGTTCAAACTCTAAAGCACTAAAAACATATTATTTGACTTTTATTTATCAGACAATTCAATAAATATTAAAGATTAAGTAGTCTAATAACTGGTTTCATAAATCTTATATTACACGTGTAAAATTTGTATTAAAAACAAAAACCATTTAAATTTTATATTCGTTTCAAATGTAAAAAAAAAAAACATCAAACACGGAAACCTGTATTATGGCTTGTAAATCTATAATTTTGAATTGAAATTTTACCTCTTGATGTTCTAAACATACGAGTCCATCTGATATGGAGCAAAAAATATATTGAATATAAACGGTTTTATTGTTATTATATGTATTAATAACGATGTAGAGAACGCAATGAAAGCTAAAAACAAAATAACTCAGTAGGTGCTTAGTTGTGAAATGAGTATTTTTTTTAGAAATTTTGAATTCGGGTGTTATCATTCTTTTACTACGATATACTTATTGACATGTGTAGGCACTTGTCCTACTCCTTCCCATTCCTACACACATAATTCACATAACACATAATTCATAAACATTTACACAAAATTAATTACACTACACAAAGTACGGAAATTGGTAATCGCTAGTCGCCTATAGACTACGCGTCGCGCCGTTGAAACCGGTTAGTATCCGCTCCCGCCCCGCCCCGCGTCCGTGTCGCCGCGATTAGCAGCCCCTTCAGTCACTCACCTGATTGACCGCGCTCCGTTCTTATGTCCGTACTTTTATATCACGATAATATCAATTAGCAGTAGAAATACGACTTGTAAATGATTATAATTAAAGCCTGATAATCGGAGCTAAGTGTTTATTTATATCACACAACAAACCCAACAACACATGTCAAAATTTGAACATAATAAAAATTGAGACAAACATACTACCAATGTTTTTGTTATTGGTAACACTGAAGAAAATAAAATCGGTAAATAAACCGAGGAGAAAAAACGACTGTTTTTTAACATTGTATACATACATAGATTGATTATCTATCATACCATTAATATAAATGCTACAAAAAGTACGATTTTAAGTAAGTCTTCAAAAAAAGAAAAATTAACTCACTTCAAAATGGGAAAAAATCACAGTCAAGTCTATTTCAAAACACAATGTGAAAATCATTAATGGAGAGACATAACAGATCTAACATACGCTCTCGTGATTACTGATCAAATTACGTCATGTTGTTTTGTTTTTACGGAATTAATTCTTGAGTTTTTTTTAGTATTTCGTCCTTTTTTTGTACGCTTAGATCATCATTCCTTTTAGAAAAAAAAACCCCTAATTGTTTTATTATCAGATTTATAAAACCAGGGATTTTATTAATTAATAGCTACCATAGAGATTAAATAATTTAAAGGCAATTATAAAACAACAAACAAAACATGTATAGGTACATATTTCTCTATTAACATAAATAGTTCCATTCTAATAATATGTAACCTCATTTAGTTTTATTACAAGACTAGCCATGTGCCCGCGGCTGCCCCCGCGTTTCATTTAAATGTTCACTGCATAATATAGTTTTTATTTTCTTTTATACGGAACCCTAATTATTTTCCAAACATTTTTTTTTACTAACATTAAGCAAATGTATTTTTCACACATTCAAATACCTACCAGTAAAACTGTCCGTTGAATCGGATTTTATTGAAATTTATATGAGTTTTAATGATATTCGAAAATTTAAAGTACCCGAAGTACGCGAAGTATCTACCAAATATAGTAGTATAACTATATTTATACTACATATAACTATAACTACGAAGTATATATAAGTATATCTACCAAAAAAAAACTGACGTTACAATCTGTCCAGCCGTTCCGGAGATTACCCGTTACAAACAGACAGACAAAATTTTTTTTGTATAGGTATCGTATATAACTATTTATACCTATATACCAATTATATCTATTTAGCAAAAAAATATTTTGACATTATACACAGACATTTCAATTTTATTTATTAAAATAGATTAATAAGTAAGCTAATTTTATTCTAACCGTAAATTAATGAACAGTTATAACCATGAACCTGTCATGTAAAATTATGATTTAGATATTATAGTATGGCGATTAAGTGTAATAAATTATAAAAACTCACCGTTAGCAAAGTGATCGCTTGTCTCAAATCGATTGGATTTAATTTAGTCGCTATGGACACCGGATTTATGTCCCTATAATCTAAGATCATTACAAAACCAGTGCAGTAATCACTCTTTTTTATATATTCGGCATTCTGAAAATATAAAAACGGAATTGAAAAAACTAATTTATTAAATTACCGTGTCGGGACAACATTGTTAATTAGTAACATCTGATTAAAAAGAACATAACATTAATGGGATGGTAATTAGCATGAGATTTTTCTGATGTGAAACTTATAGGTCACCGGGAAATGCTATCTCCTAAATAACCGGAACCATTTGGTCTTCTATTTTCATCAGTAGAATTGTAATAACAACTATTATAAACCATTTATAAGAATACAAAGAATTAGGTAATCCGAAATTGAAGTTCATTTACCAATTAATTCCAAGTATTATGTAGAAGGTACTCAGAGGATGGTGCTGCCCATCCCCTGGTTTATACACTGAGTACCAAAAATCGTACTACGATCGCCAACCCGCCTGCCAAGCGTGGCGATTACGGCAATCCTCCCCTTATTGGGGGAGACCTATGTCCAGCAGTGGACGTCTTATGGTTGAATGGATTCTGTATAAGATCATCTGCAGTTTTAATACAATCTTTACTTACGAGTACAACGTATTTGTAATATTTGAATACATCCACAGTGTCGAAGTTGTCTGAAAATAATTTCAATGCGTATATTCTGTAATGGTCTTTGGTCATTTTAGGTAGAGCTGCGTGGTATCTATAACAAAAGAAAACTATATAAATGATAATCAATTGATATAAATATATTACTATATTATATGTTAGATATCGTACTAATAAATAATTTTGAAAGGTCCGTTTGTATAATAATATCAAAATTAAAAAAAAAACACTAGCCAGGCATGGAGACTCCCGATAGAAGTGAAAACTTTGAAAGGCAGTTTTTTTTTTGTTTAAATGATTTTAGTAGTAATTGTTTCGACTTGGACATTTTTTTTTGGGCATTTAGTGACAAATGTGCCAACACAAAGCTTAGGAATCTGCTATCATAATTAACATTCCTTTCTGTCAGAGATAAATAATAAAAAACTCGCGCAAATGCTTCTGCGACGCCAAGAAAAGGCAAGCATGATACTAAAAAAACTTTCAATGGAAAATTCCATGTCGCTGACAGCAGGTTGACAGGTAATGTCACATTCCATTAGTAACGCGAATCTATAAGTTTTTCACCTACCGAGAATTGTTCAACGCCGCTCAAGTTTTCACTTCATAAAAGTTAATAAATTTATTTGATAATATGATATGATATTACATACGAAATACATACGATACTAATATAATTTGTAAAATGTTTATGTCTGTCTATTTGTTCTGGGTAATATCGGGAATGGCTGGACCGATTTCGGCGGTAATTCTTTTGGCAGATAGCTGAAGTTATTTTGCGTAACTTTAATTTTTCAAAAATAATAAGTGTTTCGCTTAAAAAAATTAAAATCGTTAGTTTTACTTACAAGTTCCTGAACTTGTGAGAAACATATTTTCTTTCACTTAAAAAATAATTGTGTAAAAAAAATTTAAAAACTATGTTATGCGGTGAAAAATATGTGAAACGTGAGCGCAGCCGCGGGCAAACAGCTAGTACTATGTAAAACAAAGTCGTTAGTTACACCAATTATAACTCGACAATGGATGCGATTTTTTAAATAGATCTCCAACGTGACTAGCAGAATAAATATAAGAACAAAAAAAAACGGAGAAATAAATTATTTTGAAGAAAATTTATCGGACTGAAAACTTCTTTTGCGGCGTGGAGATATTCTCGGTAGGGGAGAAACTTATACATTCGCGTTAAAAATTGACGTCAACCGTCATCACGCTACACAAGTATATGTCAGATAAAGATGGCGTTTAAGTAGTGGCGCTCAAAGATAAATAATAAAATGCATACTTACGCAGCCTATCGTATGTTTTGATTATGAATAAACTATGTGAAAATGTATATATTTTTTGCTCGGAGCAAAAGATGTAAAAATCAGACAAATGTCATATGTTAAATGTTAGATTATGTTAATAATTTTAATTAAAAAAAACTATGAAAAGAAAACTTCTGTCGGCAACCCCCATGAGCTTTGTTTTTTTAATCTTATGCAGTTTGTATGGAATTGCTTTTTTGTTGACACCTCGAGAAGCGATTAACCAAAGATTAACTAATTTCGAAGACATTTTATTTATGTTCGCCTCGTGTTCGAGAAGTTTCCTCGCGCATTGGATGAAAAACTGAATTTAATTCAACTAATAACACTCATATCTCGCACTGATCTTCGTCTAGTGGTGGGTGTAATGACGGGACATTGCTCACTTAATAAGCATCTATTTACAATAAATCTGACAGATAGCCCCATGTGTAGGGGATATCTGGAAGAAGAAGAGACTACGACCCACGTGATCCTGGAATGCACGGGAGTAGTCAACCAACGGGCAAAAACCCTCAAGCAAATGAGGTCGCTCCAGGAAGCCTGTGATCGTCCCAGGAGACTTCTGCGCTTCTGGAAGGAGCTGGGCTGACTCGAGTAGCTGGCTGATCCTTTACGCAAAACGAACCGCCAATGTGTCTAGTTGCGGAAACAGGAGCCCACCAACAAGTAACAAGTAATAATACTCATTGATTCTGTGGCGGTACGAAGGTACCCAAGACAGCTTAAAACGGGTAACCGCCGAAGACGCACGGGTAACTTTACTCCCGCACACAAGTCCAACTCCAAGTCCCCCTCCGGCTGCGACCCAAGACATGCTTTGTTCCCCAACTGGAGAGGGTCTTGACGCCGCTGCCAGCGTGATACAGTGACACTGAACATGCATTAAGCATTACACGCACAACACTGCACACACACTCCTGCACATAACACGCAGGTACATAGGTCCTTTAAGGGACCTTTTTATTGTTATTAAATAGAAAATGGAGGGCTTAGCTATATTCAAAATTCCGCGGGAATTTTTCACACTAAGGTAAATACCGAGCCGAGGTTCGGGCCACTTTGGTAACCCTTGTGCTAGATCCCTTTTTGCATTTAAATTTGTTAAATGGTAATAATATTTCTGCACTTATAATGTGGTTTTTGTTGGTCTGTTTTTTGCTAGCATTACAACTATGATCCGGGTTAAAATATATTATCATATTGATATTTGAAAAGTAGTGTCATAAGGCAAATAAAAAGAATAAATTCTAGAAACAGGATTTGAATAAAACTTAACAAGGAAATGGTTTGCGAATTTTGCTTTACATACTGTTTATTTTTTATTTTTTACTTCTTTTGGTTGATAAATAAATCAATATATAACGAAGAATATTTTAGGTAGGTAAAGGTGTGGTTCGCGGCTAATCTATACTAATTAATAAAGTTGAAGTGTCTGTTTGTAATGTCAAAATATTTTATTTACTAAATGGATATGAATGTTATATACGATACCTATACCAAAAATACAGTTTTCAAAATTTTTGTCTCTTTGTTCCGGCTAATCTCCAGATCAGCTGGACGAACTTGTGACAGGTTTTTTTTTTTTCGTAGATAGCTGAAGTTCCTCCGCGTAACTTAGGGTACTATTAATTAGGGTTCCGCGTAAAAAAATTGAAACATAAAATATTTGAATAAAATTCAATTCAATACACGGTTTTACGTGCAAGTTTTTGAATTTATGAAAAAAAAAATTACTTTATCATAGAACCAAAAAAAAATTACGAAAATGATTAAGGTTCCGTATAAAAAAAATTAAACGCAGTGTAGAATATGTGAAATTAAGGGACCAGCCGCGGGCACACAGCTAGTAATTGATAAAGTCACGAAAATAAAACATTTTTTTTCCATTAAAACGTTGAAAAAAGTTGTTCATAATCGATATTAATTCAAAGCGTAAGAAAGCAATCAAATACATTTATGTTTTTTTTTAGGGATCCCACACTGTCATGTAGCGGTTATATTTTATTTATTTAGTTATTTTTTTACATTAAAATTCACAGCTCGTATAAAAATACATAGGAACTAAACCGATACATAAAATAAAGAGCCAAAAATGAATTTATCACTATTTAAAAACGAATTATCAGACAATTTTTACATGTGTGTGTGTATGTAATGTGTATAAATGTGGATAAATTTTGTGTTATATGTTTTTTTTTCTTTAATTCATTAAATTTGTGTATTTGACTGTATATCATGTAATTTTGGTGAAGTTTTGTGTGATATAGTTTGGTTATTGTGTACAAGTCAAGTTTATATTAAAAAATAATGCGCAGCATTTATTCTGAGGTGCCGCACAAAGCTCCATGGAAAGTTCTAGCAGGATGAGCCACAGTTTTGCTAGAGCTTGCTAACGTCGATACAAGATTGAAAATACATTTTACCTACATGACCTTGGCACTAATTGCTTGAACACAAATTGGCATTTATATAATGAAGAAGAAATACATTTATAAATTATTCGTCAATTAATTGTTATGGAAATGTTTATACGTTATTCATGCCGCCTGTTAATTGTCTATTTCGTAGTATATATAGTAATAAATATTAAAAAATCAAGGAAGCGTGTATACTTATCAATTATACAAGCATGTAGTACGTTAATTACTTAAATGAAAATTAAAAAAAAAACTCTTTATTACCATTATACCGTAATAATATTTCTTATGATTATATTAACTACATTATATTTTAATAATAACTAGTGCTCGCCTGTGATCGAAATTCGACCATAATTCATAAAAACGCTAACAATTTTTGTTTGCTTTTCTCTGTCAATTGCTTAAAGTAAAACCTTCTCAAAAGTCAATATTCTGTCTACACGGTAAATAAATGTCAAGGCTGACATTGACATGTGATTGATAATGCATTGGTAATCGTAAAGGACGATGACAGATGTGTGTCAAACTAATGGTAGTGTGTGAACTGTAATATTATATTAGTTTAATGTATTTTTATCCATAATTAAAAAAAAAAAAACATTAGCATTAACACTCCGTCTCTATATAAACTATAAGTGTGCGAAAGTTCATACTCCTCCGCCCGCGCAATTTTCGTAAAAAGGGATACAAAGTTTTTGCTTCACGTATTAATACTATGATGATAAAATGTGAACCCATAGTTAAACTGGACGTAAAGTTTTGTGGATCAATAGCTTATGACGTAGCATTTAATTTTTTTACACATAATTTAATACAAGTATTTTGTAGAATGGGAGTATTTACACAAATAAAGTAACACTTACAGAAAATTACTAATAGTTGACAGTTTTCGAACATCTGGATCTTGGAAGAAATTGGGCATCAGAGACTTAAACGTGCAGAGTTTATCAATACGTGTCTTTGCTCTCTCCACTAGTCCTTTAGTTGTTATAAGGGTTACCTCTAAGTAACGTCGACCTGAAAACAACGGGTTATAATATCCTTTATTCAATAAATTGTTTTTTAAGAGGACATGCAGTCGGAAAAGTAGGTATTTCAGCAATCTATTGCTAATGCGTTGCGCCCCAAAAAAAGAATTATAAAACACGAATGGGACAATTTCAGCGAGGGCTGATTTTACCGTATGCAAAATAAATGAAAACATCACTTCGTAGTACCCTGTTTCCTTCTCCAAAACTTAATCGATTTATTCAATCTCTTTCAGTTTTAGAATAATAAAGACTTTGGCAATGCCTGTACTTTTTTTTAAATCTTTTATCCGTTAAATTTGTTTGACGAACGTCTGAAAATGATTTTTTCATTTTCAAAGGTTTCTAGTTTCTGCAATAACTAATTTATAAAAAAAAATTAAAACTTACGGGCATAACGAGGTTGGACATTATTTGGTATAAAATATTTACCATAGTGCTATTATCCAGGGAGGAAACAGGGGAATACGTTTGTGTGGAACAAATGCCGCACTATATGCTCATAATGAAGCGAAGTAGACGCAGTTGGTAGTGCGGTCGGAATCCACCACAATAGACACGGGTCCAAACCCACCTATTTAACTTTAAAAATAAGCCTGAGATTTCGGTGAAGGGAAACGACTAGAGGAAACCATAGCACGGTGGTAAGGCATATTCTCAAGTTTTGAAATCTGTAGCCAAATATCAATAGGTGTGATCCGGGAGTATCGTTTGAGAGCCATTATCTCTAGGCTTAGTTTGTTTATTATTTTTGGATTGTCACTTAACATCAGGTGAGATTATGGTCAAAGCATTGAGCCTATTCGCTGTAAAAATAAAAGATAAAAGCAAGATCTTCAATTTTAACCTGCCTTAGATCACATTTGATCTATTATTTGGCCAAGCATTACGAATATAAATTTTGTTATCTAAAACCATATAACAACTAATATGCATTAGTAATAACATGTTTGAAGAGATTATTTGCATTTGATACATAAATAATTATGTACAATGTTTGACATCTACAAGATTCTCACAATATAAATAAATTTCCACGAAACTCGTTATTCGATTATTTAAAAAACATTTACCTAGCACGTTTAAATTAAATAAATTTTTTATTTAACGCACGGCATACTACTACACTAGACGCGCGTCATTCAGACGACAATCGCTTCAAACTTTCCATCTATTCTTATTTACAAGTAGCTGTGTGCCTGGGGTTGCTTTATATGTTATTGACTCGATTTTAATTTTTTTTTATACGGAATCATTATTATTTACTAAAAAAATGTTTGCTACTAACATTAAGCAAAAGATATATCTCACAAATTCAAATGCCTGCCAGTAAAACTATGTATTGAATCGGGTTTTCTTCAATTTTTCGTGAGTTTTATTTGTTTTAGGCGAAACCGTAATCATGTTAGAAAAACAAAAGTACCCCTAGGTTACGTGGAGTAACTTCACCTATGTAGCAAAAAAAGTACCAGCAAAATCGGTCCAGCTGTATCGGAGCTTACCCGGAACAAACAGAAAGAATTAAAAAAAGAAATGTGTTTTTGGTATAGGTATCGTATATACATTCATAGGTATTCAGTAACAAAAAATATTATTTTGACATTACAAACACACACTTCAATTTTCTTTGTTAGTATAAGTTTGGCTGGGGACTGGAAGCTGTTTTCGTATTACCTCTTATCCACAGCAGGTATGAAACCTCCTTCTACGATCTGAGGGAATGGTTTTTGGAACACTAGCGCACCTTTTTATTCATTTTGACTAAATGCTGCTGACCAGAAGGAAGGATATATTTTAACTATTTTATAATCTATACTAATAAATAAAATTGAAATGTCAAGATTACAATTTACCTTTTTTAAATGTTTTTTTGTTAATAATATTTACATTATTTATGTGCTAATAAATCGTCGAGGTAAATTTTTCAAGGGATTAATCCGAATCGAATGAGCTTTCAGACGTATTTTTAGGAGTTTTATCAGGAATTAACACGTTTTTGAACTTGTTGACTCGATTATTATTTAAAAAAAAATTACAATCAAGTGATCTTTACGTAATGTCACCTCTAGTTGCAGCTAGTATTTAATTTGTTTGTTGTATACAGTATAATTTGATTATGTGGCTACTCACTGAAATCCTTTTTGACAAAATGATCCTGCTTCTTCAGCCAATCTTCCAGTATGTCGATTGCTTCGTCCAACCTTCCAGGTTTATCCAAACCATATTCTTTCCTGACAGCCTGTTTAATATTAGGATTGAATTGGAGGATTTTATTAGTTGGTTCTTCCGCCATTGTTAGATCCGTTTGGGTCAAATATTGAAATCAGACTGAGAGAGTCGTTCAAGTATAGTAGTTTATATGGCCTCTGGATATGCAAAAATAATTCGAATAATTATATTTCTTTGGGCTATTAACTTCCTTAAGACTGGCGGACCAAGATCACATGTACGACTAAGGTAACCAGTTTTAAGTTTCAAATTACTATTCTGCTATCTTATATATTTATTGCAATATATTTAAGAGATTACCTGATTAAGTTTTTACTAGTTTTATTATATTTTAACATTTTCATTTTATTAATAAAAATATTATAATAACAAAAAAAAACATTCTCACAATAGAGATAATATTAATTGATTTTAAATGTAAAATTGTATTCTTTTACATCATTATAGAATTTATCGAAATTTTAGATCTTAAATTATTCCCATATTAAATTATTATTTAGATATAATTTCTTTCTATAAAACCTTGACTGCTTGACGATGAAAATTTGTTTCCCTTAAGAAAACGCATTCGCTTAATTATAAATATTGGATACTTTTTAGCAATTTTTTTTTAATGTCATTGTTTTATTTGGTTTTGAAGTTATTTCAATTTCCGTGAAAATGTTCATAATTATCTCGATATGTCAAAAAACCATTTCCTATGTTGTTTTATGCAGAAGATAACGACTCGCGTTTACCTTTACGAAATATATTTGCAAAACAACTATATTTCTACACTTTTAGCGATTCTTTTTGTAATATCACTTGATGTTTTTTTTTGTTTTTTGTTGTTGTTTCGAAGAACTTATTTAAATATCTGCTATATATGACGTTAATATGGAAATGTGTTATTTTTTATGTACTGTATAGATTCAGTGATTTTATCACCTGATGTTAAGTGACGATGTGGTCCAGGATGCTTTAGGCAAGCTTGATCTGGTAAATGATCGACATAATTTTAATATTAGATATTAAGGCAAGTTGGCCGTCCAACGCTTAACACTAAGTCTAATAAAAGCTTTATAGATAGTATTCGGTTTTATAATAAAATCCCAAAGAACGTTACCGATTTATCTGACAGTAAGTTCAAACACTATGTCACAAGCAAGTTTTAATTTTAAAAGGCTATTACAGGTTGGATCATTACGTAAACGATAATGATGTCTGGAGTTTACGCACCTCTCTGTGCTTCCGCTAACATTCCTTATAACTTATAAATGTAGTTTTAATATAAAAAAATAATTTGGTTTTAATAAATACGAGTATATATTGTATTTATAAAAAAAAAGAAATCAAATCGAGTTTCTTGCCGGCGTTTCTCGGCTGGTTTGTTTTACGAACCGGTGGTAGTGTACTGACGTTCATAAGCGCCTTCTTAGGGCCTAACTAGCATAAAGATTTTTTTGACTTCGATAGTAAACTCACTAAGCCTAAAAGTACTGGCTCTCAAGTGGTGCTTTCGGAACACACCTATTGGGTATGTGCCTATAGGCTTTCAAACTTGAGGAAGGTAGCTATCCAGGTTATTAATCCCAAAAAAGAAGAAACAGATATAAACCTGTTTTTTTTACTTCCTTATTGGAAAATATTTCTTTGATTCTATTAATTAAACGTAAAAATGAATTCAATATTACGTTACATTATTATATCCCTTCCAATTAACTTTTAGACAAAGGAGAAATACAAAAAAAACACGTAACACGAAATCACAATGTCATATCACAAATCGCAACAAAATTTATAGAACGTAGGAAATAATAATTGAAGTTTATAAATTGATAATTTTTTGTTTGTCAATATTGTAGAAATAATTGACGAAAAAAAATGTAAATAACATGTGTTTTCTTAACAAAGGCATCGCTGATTTGCGTAAAAAAAAAGAATATCGTCATGTTTTAAAAAGAATTAAAACACTTTGACATAAAACAACAATTGTCTCAATAAAAGTATACTATGAGATTAATTGGATTTCTAATTAGGACCTTGTCCTATGTTTTTTTTAAGGGCGACGTAGAAGAGTTGATCGCGGTTAAGTCATCATCATTGCAATCAATGTACATGCGAGTTAAGAAGGATTAGTTCTTCCCCCTCTCCGACCGGTTCAGGCCATGTTCTGATCTCCAACTGGGGAGGCTTCTTCCTTCTGGTCAGCAGCATTTAGTCAAAATGAACAAAAAGGTGCGTTAGTGTTCCAAAAACCCTTCCCTCAGATCGTAGGAGGTTTCATACCTGCTGTGGATAAGAGGTAATACGAAAACAGCTTCCAGTCCCCAGCCAAATATATACTAATAATTAAAGTTGAAGTGTCTGTGTGTAATGTCAAAATAACATTTTTTACTAAATACATATGAATGTATAAATATATACCATATATATCAAAGAAACAATTTTTTAATTTATTTGCCTCTGTTTCCTCCGGGTAATCTCCGGAACGACTGGACCGATTTTGACGAGACTATTTTTGGTAGATAGCTGAAGTTACTCCGCGTAAGTTAGGGTATATTCTATTTTTGAAAAATAATTCCATGTAAAAAATAAAAATCGGATTCAATGTACGGTTTTACAGGCAAGTAATTGAATTTATGAGAAATATTTTTACTTTATCTTAGTACTAAAAAAAATATTCGGGTTCCGTATAAAAAAATAAAACGCATTAAATAATATATGAAACGCGAGTGAAGCCGCGTACATATAAATAACAAGTAAATAAATGAACACCGTGGAGTTTTAGTCAGTAAGAGTCAACATTACCTACCGTTCGTTGTTTAGGGGAAGGGATCCTGATGTAAAATGTCCCCCAGTAACAATGTATTTTAACTTATACATTAAAGTTTGATATCACTTGTGTTACAAAGGTACCCGAAAATATTAACACCGATTAGTGGATATTATCAATAATACTGATTAGTCACCGTCAGGAAACGTTTGTAAGTAATGTTTATTCGTAATGTTTTTTTTTTTTTTTTTTTTTATGGTTTTGTCGTAGGACATGTGAATGTTACCTTGAAAGGTAATAATTCGATTCTTACGATGAATCTGAGGATGCAGGGAAAACGCGTACGAACATTCGTGCATAGGCATAGAGGCATACATGTTATGTACACTCAGAACGATGGTAAGGTATTTTTTTTTAATTCCTATTTGGAAGTGTGATAGAAAGATTCATAGTGCGGATGCATCAATATCATTTTCATATTTACTGCAAATCTTGCAAATTAAGCTCTTACTGCTGTTGCATCCCGATTTGATAGATGGTGGACTGCAATAATTTTGTCATATGACTTGTTACAGCATTAATCCTCGGTATTATACATTTATTTTTAACTAGCTTTGTCCCCGCGGCTGCGCACGCGTTTCATGTATTCTAAAACTGCATTTCAATTTTTTTATACGGGACCCTAATTTTTCTTTAGCAGACAGATAGAAATTTAAAAAGATGTATTATTGGTGTCGTATATACATTCATATATATTTAGTAAAAAAATATATTTTGAAACTTCAAACATACACTTCGATTTTATTTATTAGATTGATTACAATTTACTATAATATATTATAAAAAAAGGTGTCAAGGGACACCGGGTTGGAACGAAGTTCCTTCGGATAATATAGGAGCAACACAACAGTTGTTTTTGTCGACAATATAAAATAACATAAATAATTAAATTAAAAAATTCACGTTAAAGTCATGACTATACACTATGCATTGGCGAGGCGGAGTGGAATCAGAAAGAGAAGGGATGAGAGAACGGAAGAAAGATAGAGAAAGAAGTTCCGTTCAGCACTTCCGTTATATATTTTTCTTACGGTTTTAGTCTCACATTATTATCAGTTCGATCGCGCAGCAAAATCCCTATGTCCTCCAAGCCTGCCATAAGGTACTTCGTTCCAATATTTGAAAAACACAATATCTTTAATTGAGCTCTCGTTCCGCAGTGGACGAAGTGAACGGTACGTAGAGTCATAAACGACGTCTTACGACCATCGTAGAATAGGCATGTGGGTGATGGACGCGGGGACACCTATCACCCTGCCAATTAATTCACAAAAGAAAGGGCCTTCCAACCTTCAGACTACTAAAGGAGGAATAGCAACTATGCCCCAGCCCAAAACGTCTAAGTACCTAAGGTCTAAGGTCACCGTGGTGTTTTAGTTGGTAAAAATCAGATATATCCCACAGCCTCTGCCTAGCGGAGTGGGTATTCTATGCAAGATTTCCCCAAATAAAAAAAATTAAGCAAAAACAATAGAAGCAAAACACTTGTAATAAATCGTTTTATTGAGATAAAAACCTTCCGCGTCTCGAGTTCATATTGTTAACAACGCTGTAGAATAAAAAGAAAACAATTCTCAAAAATAAAAACATGTTTTTTGCCACAGTATTTATAAGTAATATTAACCTTTAAAATGGATTTGCGTATTAATTAGCTAGTTTTTAAATTTTGTGAGTAATCAAACGAATTCATGTTGAGTTATGAAATAAACATGAGAATACATAAATATTAAAAATGTTCTTTAAAAAAAAAAACACTTTTTCAATGACATGAATATATTAAACAAGAGAGAACCAAAGTGCACATCCTGTAACAGGAACAAATGAAGATCAATAACTTTTAATCGCTACAGTATGACTTCATTGTCGCAAATAGCAAGAATATTACAATAAAATAAACGATGTGATGTAATTGTTATCTATAAAGATGTTATTATAAGAATCAAATTTAAATTTTAGTTTTTGGCAAGACCTCAGCAGTAGTTGTTGCAGTTTAATTACTTCATTCTTTAATTTATTAACTTGCATAGTCTTGTGGCATTTTAAATGATATAGTTAAGTTATTGTGCACAGGTAAAGCGTATTGGAAATATTGACGAGTAAAAATTTTATTCTGAGATGCCACGAAAACTCCATAGAAAGTACTGGCAAAATGAGCCGCCGTTTTGCTGAAACTTCGGCTTAGAGTCGTTTACACAAGATTGAAAATATGAATAACCAACATGACACTGGTACAATTCTGAATGTAAATCGCAAACTGGCAATAACGAAGAAAAAGTAGTAGAAGTGTTTAAATTATTTTGAAATTCAAACAAATCATGCAAAAAAATATCATCATTAGTTGGTAGCAAGTCTCTTCCTGTTATATTAATTGTATTCTTTGATCATTCTTTATCGCCTTGAGCCCTAACCTAGCGTTTACGCCAGCTTTCTATTGTTTTTCTATTGTCTTCTTATTTTATGGGTAATCAACATATTAAATTAATTCTTTACAACGTATTATCGATAATATCAGGATATAGTCAAGGACGAAAAATCTTACATCAATACTAGGTTATTTAATTAATTACCTACCTCTCAGTTTTATCTTATTCGACGTAATGGCAATGCATTTGAGTTTCAAAAACAATGCTACTAGTGTCACGCGCATAGCGATATTATATAGATTTTATGTTAATACTCAATAATCTAGCAAAATGGCGCATTATTATTGTTAATGCACCTCATTTGTGTAGAATAATAACTAAACCATATAACGTCAAAAAACCAGCAAAAATTACACAATATCCAATAACCAACTCAATGAATTAAAAATAACAACCGGTATATAACAAAACTGAGATCCCTGAAAAATACTCACTCTCTGGCTCTGAATCAAAATTTGTCGATAGGCTCTTCTCTAGCGAAACCCATGTAGTTAGTAAAGATTCTGGATTATATTAACGATCATAAGCTTACTTACTTTCAGGCCTTTGTTTCTCAGAGTCCCCATTTTATTGATACGGCAGTAAGTACTAGACAATAGATAGAAGTAAATATAGTAATTGCATGAAAGTTAATAATCTTCAACGAAGTATCGACTAATATGTAAGTAAGAAGTAGCTACATAAAATATATGTTATGTTAAATTCAGTGACAGTTCTCTGAAAGGGCAAAGCACTAATATTTTATTAATTGCATTCTTACAATCAAACTTTGTGTATGTATGGTGTAAACTGTTGTAAAAGACTAAACGAACACTTTTGCTTTAAATCTCCAACTGATGTTTTGAACAAATTTTAAGTAATGTTTTTATTTTGCATAAATACAGCACTTTGTCCACACTCTCCTGATGTTAAATGACAATGTGGTCCACGATGGTAAACGTACGTATCTTAGAAGAACTGTCTTCAGGTGATGGCACCTACAGATGCCGGAACCCACCTATTGGTGTTTGGCGACGGGTTTACAAACTCGAGTTCGGAAGCTACCCAGGCGAGAGTTATTTAAATTTATCATCACACTATGATTTCTTCAAGATATTTTTCTTCACCAAAAGCTCAAGTTAGAGTTGGATAAGTGAGTTGTAACTTGGGTCCATCAATGCGGAATCTGACCGCACTACCAACTACGCGTGCACCACCTCAAATTAAACATTGAGTTATTTACATACGCATTTAGTAGTATTTAGTTTATAAAATATGTTATTAAGTACCTACATAAACTCCCAAACGCTATAGAATGCCAGAATTGCATAAATAGAATAATTATTGCTAACACTTCTATAACAGATTTCGAATTTTGCGTCATCGTCTTTAAATATATTATTTCGAGTGTTTGACAAACATAATGCTAACGCTATAATGCAATTGACTTTTGGTCTCTCATCATAAGGTAAATCAACATTGCTTCAATCATGAACGTTAAGTATTAGCGGACATATATATATTCTATATAGGTATAAATATATATATATATATATATATACACAATATAGATGAACAATAATAATATAATATCGTTAATTTTCTGTGTTCGAAGGCGCTTCACTAGTTATTTATTAACTAGCCTTGTACCCGCGGTTGCGCCCACGTTTCATGTATTCTTCACCGTGTTTCAATTTTTTTACGCGAAGCCCTAAATATTTTCGAAAAATAAAAGTACCCTAAGTTAACCGGAGTAACTTCAGATATCTACCAAAAAAAGTTTTGTCAAAATCCGTAAAACCATTCCGGAGATTACCCGGAACAAACAGACAGACGTACAAAAATTTAAAAAATTGTATTTTTGGTATAGGTCTCGTATAAAAATTCATACCTATTTAGTAAAAAAAAAATTGATATTACAAACATGCACTTCTATTTTATTTATTGTAATAATACAGTCTTTATTTTATTTTTCTGAATAGTTATTATTATGTCTGTCTCTATAGGAAGACTTTGTTATTCATTATGCAATACTCACAATACAAAATGGAATATAATGAGATTTTCTATCGTATCTAATTCTAGCGATTTACTAGTTTATTTACTTTAAAGAATTAGGTAAAAGAAGATTTCTATATTACAAATAATGATTTTAGTTTAAAAAAGTAGCGAACACCAAGGTTGATATGATTAAAAGTTAATATAAAGGTCATTATATTAAATGACGGAAATACTTAAGTGTAAATAAAGGAAATTTATTATACTACAGAAATAATGTTCGTATATATGTATATATTTAAGTATAGATTATTTATATCTGCTTACAGATTTTAACTTTTTATCGAGTTTTATTATAATAAAACGAAAACTGTGATATGGACAAGTTTTCGCGCATATGAGTCACTGAAAAATTTGAGTACAGTCTTTAACACGTTTCTTTGGAAAAATAAAAAAACGCTAGATAAATAAATAGCTTTGTATAATATTCAGTATATGGCGTGTTTTAATGATTTCAAAAATATACCTAAATACGTAAAAAGAAACAACCCATTGCCGTCTCGCGTAAAAATGCTATGAGGGCTGCTTCCAAAATTGAAACTGGGTAATTAATTGGTAATTTTGATTTGGGAAAGAATCAGGAGAAATTAAGAAGAAGGTTTTACTGTCATAGATCAAGGTTAGTGAAATAAGTGAGTGTATAAAGATTAAGATTCTTTTTTCAGTCATAATATATTTAAAGGCGCTTCCTCGCCCTTTATCAGGATCAGCCACAGCGTCTTATGTGAATATATTTACAAATCGCAGTGAAGTAATTGATTGAATAATATTCTAGACAGAATACCAGTAAGTTCAATAGCATAGTAATTACAGAATCGTTCAATGTATCAAACATAAGATATAATAAGATTACGAGGAACGTAGGAGATTCGTCAGACACGATCTACGCTCGCCGTTGACGTTCATAAAGAAATGAAATCTGTAAAGAATTGATAAGACGCCCCATCATATTCATACTATAAATAATATTTTAGTAATACTGTTCTAAATTCAATTACACTGTAATGGCCGTTCTAAACAAAACAATAACGATCTTTGCAAGGTACGAGACAAAAAAGATGCACTAAATTATAATAACGTCAAATTTACTAAGCCCTGATCAGAGCAAGTCATTTTTCATTTATACGGTTTGTGCTAAATACATGCTTAATTATTAGACCATGGAGGAGATTGAAAAAAAAAACCAACATCATTCTAAACTTTGTTTAATAAAAACTTAATTTCAATAAATAAAACACTTTTATTCATCTGATAGATGTCATTTAAAATGAAATGCCAAAAGTCCGTGATTTACGTAATACATTTTCTGTCTCAAATGTGTATCCATTTTAAGTATATGCACCTACGGTTTCTCAATGATTTAAAGTATTTGAAATATAAAATAACTTCTTATATGAAAACAGAACGTGACAAATGTATTGATATTAAAATGAATGAATTAAATTAATCATCATCAATGAACTCTATCAGATATAATGTAAAATATAAACACATAAGACGTAAAAAGTTTACATGATCGATGAGAAGTCATATCATAATAATACATTTTGTGGTTAGTAATAACTTATATCTACTAATCAAATGTGAATAGAAACAAAAAAAAAGAATTGGGAGTTCTCAGAGCGATTTTGGTTTGTTATGTACAAAATTAATTGACAGCTAACATAATATTTGCTTTGTTTATTTCTTTAGGCACTTATTTATGATCCGTTGCTATAAAGATTCTGTTGATAGCAGATGTGGTTCCTAATATATTATATCTTTTAAACATGTACTCAAGTATATTTTGAAATCATTTTATCTAACTTTTTGAAACTAGTTTTCGACTACATTATCAATTCTACAAGATTAAATAAATATTTTAAATTAACCAGTGCTCGATCGAATTCTATCATAATTCAATGACGTATCTTGTTTCTTTTATAGAAGAAAAATAATTAATTTAAGAAATTCTAACAATTTCGTTTCCCTTTACTTGTCAATTGTTTAAAGTAAAATCTTCTCAACAGTAAATATTGAGTCCACACTGTAAATAAATGTCAAGTGTGACAATGACATAATTGATAATGCATTCGTAATTACAAAGGATAATGATAGATATGTGGTATTATATTAATATTTTGGGCCTAGAACGCGCGCTTGCTTGTTTTATTTTCTCGACGTTTCGGCCTGGTTACACAGGCGGTGGCCACAAGACGGCTGAGCGCAACACCTCAGGGTAATTATTGGAAACTACCCTCGTCTGTTTATGGTCATTAATTATATTTTAGCACACTACTCTCACTGTATCTACTTTAAACTTTGTAGATTGTCTTCGAGGTAATAGTTTTTGAATCTCAGGAATCTACACCGAAAATAGTTTTAATCCGTTTTCTTGATTGAAACTATTATGTTTTGTTTTTTATTTCAATCGCTTTTCTTACTATTCTAGGATAATAGAAGCGACCTGTGGAGAGGACTTTGGCTAATGTATTTCGATCCAGTGATTGAGGCTCTCTTCTAGTAGATGTTTTGTGTTGGCTGGCTTCTGTGTTTGTTGGTTTTTGACTACCGCTATGTGTTCTTTGACCCTTGTTGCGATTCTACGCTTTGTTTGGCCTATGTACTAATATTATTAGTGTTTTGATAATTAGTAATTTAGTAATAATTAGATAATTTAACTAAGAGGTTGCTAGTTTTTAATCCTTTTATCATATGGATCGGTTTCAATCTCATTTGGTAACTATCTTGAAATGTGCATTAGTATTGTAATTGCAACATTATTCGTTTCAAATCGCTTCCACAGATTATTGAAAATAGTTGAAAAATACTGAACACTATATTACATATCTGATTAGTAAGAATCTATGTCATGTTTTTATCTACGCAAATGAAATAATATTGTATACGCAAAATATATGGTTATTATGAACAATTGCATATTTGGTTCGTTTATGCTAATTCCGTAGGATATTTTTATACACTTTTTTAAAACGTCGATAACCCATAAAAATGAGACAATAGAAAGACAATAGGAGAACAATTGAAAGCTGGCGTAAACGCCAGATTAGTGCTCGAGGGGTTAACAATAAATTTTAAATTTATTTACTAAAAATATCATTGTTTTACTGATTTCTAGATTAGGTGTGTAATTTTCAAATTCTATAATATAAACACTGTTAGTAATACTGAGTTCTTTTTAATAGTATGCTGTTCTTCATGCTTTACTAAAATACGATATCTTTTTATTTTTCAATTTGAGTATTTTTTTGTGAATACCATAGATGACGAAATTGGTTCCATTATTAAAATTAAATTTATGTCCTTTTAATTTAACCCCTTGAGCCCTAACCTGGCATTTACGCCAGCTTTTCATTTTATTCCTATTGTCCCA
Source organism: Samia ricini (assembly GCA_014132275.2). NCBI lineage: Eukaryota > Metazoa > Arthropoda > Insecta > Lepidoptera > Saturniidae > Samia > Samia ricini. Next base: position 24,188,809 of record AP028168.1, read on the forward strand.
TTTTTATGGGTAATCGATATATTAAAATATTTTTACTAGTCTGTTGTTAATTTGTACAGAAATGAAACCTAAGTGTAAGTTAAAAATAGTTTGAAAAGTCGGATAAAAAGGAAGCTAGGTATTTTTTATTTTTTACACAACATAGTCTCAGTGCTTTGAACACAATCTCACCTGATGTTAAGTGACGATGTGGTTCAGGACGGTAAACGCACTAAGCCTAGAGGTACTGGATATCAAATGATGCTTTATTATTATAAAATGCCCTACCACTTACAGAGTTCGGCAGCAACTTACCTTTTAATTTTTCATCCACCATTTGCAACATATATTCTCCCGCTGGATGCAATCTATCTCATTACCGAATCATTATAATTTTACCGAAATCTTTTCAGTAGATTATGTATAAAAAGGAACATACATACAGACAGAGTTAGCTGGTGCTCGCTATTTCACCTGTGTATATTAGTAGTTCGACTAGGTACCCTACTTTTGAGTTAAAAACTCTTCAGCGACGTTGAGCGATTCTCGGTAGGGGAGAACATATAGATTCGCAGTAGGTACAAATGTTATGATGTCAGCAATAAACATGCTACAGTATATCGAGTTTAAGATGATGTTTACATAGAGGCACTTTTTTATTGCCACATTTAAAAATATTTTCCCATTAAGAGGATATCCTAACGGCATTTATTCCATACAAACGTATTCCCGCGGTCCCTCCCTGGATAATAGCATTATGGTAAATATTTTGTACAAAATAGTATATATCCACCACCACAATGCCAAGGAAAAGATACGGGCCTTTTGCTTATTCCATAAATTAGTTATTGTAGAAACTAGGAGCCTTTGAAAATGAAAAAAATGATCGATTTTTACCGTCGTTTTCAAACGTTCGTCAAACAAATTTGATGGATGATGGATAAAATTAAAAAAAGCAAACCGTAACCATAACCAAAAGCATAACAAGGTCTTTATTTTCTAAAACTAAAAGAAAATTAAAAATCGTTTCAGTTTTGGAGAAGAAAACAGAGTACTATGAAGTGATGTTTTCGTCTATTTTGCATACGGTAAAATCAGCTAAAATCAGCAGAGCTGCAGTTGTCTCTATTCTTTATTTGGGAACGCAACGCGATAGCAATATGTTTCTGAAATACCTACGTTTCCACTTACATTTTCTTTTACCCGTCATTTAACCTTGTATTTATTAAAGGTAAGTAATCTTTCAGAAAACAAATCCGGGTATCGTAGCTTTAATTTTTTTTATGGTCTCGACTGTGTCCGTTAAAAAATTACATGAAGTGAACTGTAACTGGAATAATGATATAAAGTGTCTGCCGAGAAGCGGTGGTCCGCCATCACGTACAACGATTATGTCTAGGAATTGAGTCTGTTGCAAGTACGTTACCGGTAACCGCGACTTTTTTTTTTCGACGGGGGGACATGCATTTACACACTACCCTTACCTATTGCATTAGTGAGACCGGAGTCCCCCAATGCAATAGGTAAGGGGGCACGGAGGGACGAGCTCCGTGCCAGTGTGGGACTCACCCGGGAGTGAAGCGCCCGGAAATACCCACTAAAACCCCCCGGGGCCGTCCGCCGCATTTGGGATGGGGGCGACACGGGGTGGCTTTCGCAAGCACCGCGTCGCACCGGTAACCGCAACCTACCATCACATTTCATATTACTCCCAGTGTAACTGAATCACTGTTTCCTACTTACTGATAACGGTATATTTCTGAAGTGTTTTTTCTGAAATTACCGTGACTGCTGACCCACTGTCTATTTCAGATTTAATCGGCTGATTATTTACTTGAATAATCTCTGTCATGGGTTCCCCCGGCTAGTACGAATATTAAATAACTTACCGTCGTCGTCTTCGTGATCGTTATCTGCACTAAAGTCCATTCACACGTACTTCAATTGTCCTTTACATGTTTTTTGTAAATTACCTTTATGTTTACACTTATTGCACGTATACTTTGCAAACCGACACCTTTTCGCACTTTAATTTTTTAACGCACACTACATTTTTTTGAGCCGAATTGGTTGAATACGCAATACGGTCTTGTTCCAACTTATAGAGCTGTTTAACTATAACTGTCAAACTACAACACTATATATATTTTCTCAGCGTTACAAATTGTCAATCGTTCGTGAGTTACTCTCTCAATATATATGCAATTGCGTACATTCCCTTAGAAAGGATCTTTCAACCTTTGGTGACGCCGAAATTCTTAGTTGTCCTTTTAAACACGCGAAAATCTTAGATAAGGTTCACATCACATTCCAGGTCCCCCTTAAAACGTGCTTATAAACGCGATACAATGCCACTGCATCCAGTCTAGCAAAACACGCATCACACTGCACACACACTCCGACACATCACACATAGGTACATAAGTACTGTAAGGTATCTCCTTTGTTCTTTTGGTTTTACAAATCGTACGATTTAGCTAGACCGAATTTCGAGGAGTATTTCTCTGGTAACAGCAAGCCGAGGTTCGTACTACTTTAGTGCCTATGTCCTAGTTACCGTTCTCGGTTGAGCGCGTTAATTGCTCGCCCCAAAGTTGGATAAAACTGTCAAGGCGCTTCCGTACAACAGCATAAGTAAGGTTGGAAAAAAAAAACCATAGATAAATTACAATTATTAAAGTATTAAATATATTGTTAATCATATGTTTATTATTTTCATAATTTTATTTTCTAATCAAATAACATTGTTTTAGTACATGTACAATGTTTCAAAGAATGTAAATACAATTTTAAAAAATTGTTTTAAAAAAAAACAACAAAAGAAAATTCTGAAATGGTTAACTTTTTACTTAGTCTATAAGTTATCTTCTATATATCCACCCAGAATACCCTACACCAGATTTAATTCAAATTAATATAGTCCTGTTCAGTTAAATCTATACATAGAAACATACAGATGGACATAATGACAAAAATGAGAAATTTAAGATTAATTTTTGTTTGTAACATATTTCCCCATGTACGGTATATTTATTGGGAAATAATATAATTTCTTTTAAATAAACTCTATTTAAAATAATACGTTAGATTATGTCTCCATAAATTATTTAACACTGTAAAATATTTTTTTAATCCAAACCAGAAAAGCTAAAACTAAAACGAAAATACTAAAGGAAAATAGTGATAAAAAAAAACAAAGAAACATAATAATTATTTAAATCATAATATTAAAAGTGGAATATTATTTAATATTATTACAAAACAAGTTTTCTTGGAAGTAACAAGCATCTGTGTACTTGAAAAATAAAATCTGTCCTTTCCTGTTTATTCGATGATTTCGTCATTTTTATTAATGAAAATATTGTTCTTTATCCACAATTACCATTATTTTACGTTTTATATTATTCGTGAATAAAATATTAAAAACAAAATGAAATTACAACAATTACAAATTAATCTACAGATATATTTCTGAAAGTTCCAGCAATTTCTTCATTATCCTGGTTAGTGTCAACTGGTCTAAGCGATTCGTCAATACCGGCTTTATTCATTTCTTTAAGATGATTTACGTGTGCCTCTGAGCTTAAGATGTTGATCCAATCATCTAGAAAAACATATGATTAAATAATAAATTTATGTCATTTTATTTACATTGCTTGTGGAACCGATGCCCGATGTTTTCGAATGGTTGTCGTGTACTGAAAGACGTAGTGTGGGCAGCCCCCCCCCCCACAAGGCGGGACTGACGAGCTGGACGAATGGCTGCCGCATATTGGAAGGTGCAGCGTGGGTAGGCCCCCTACAAGGAGACCGACGACCTGGTGAATGTCGTGGGAGTCTGATGGATGCAGGTGGCGTAAGATCGGTCGCCGTGGAAATCTTTGGGGAAGACCTATGTCCAGCAGTGAACGTCGTTCGGCTTAATGGATGAATAGATATTTTTAACCGACTTAAAAAGGAGGAGGTTATCAATTCGTCTGTATGTTTTTTATTATTATTAATAGTAGTATAATCTTAATTTCGCCGGTTCAAAATCAAAATCAAAAATCAAAAATTCACCCACAATTTCACCTGATCACGAGACGATATGGGTCAAGATTCTAAACACAATAAGTGTAGGGGTACTGGTTCTCAAGTGATGCTGCCGTAACACATCTGTAGGTATTTGACGACAGGTTTTCAAACTTAAGGGTAGTAGCTAACCAAGCCAGCATTATTAGAAAATGCCCTATTACTATGTTATTGTTTCTTCACCGAAAGCTCAGGCCCATGTTATAGTTGGATATATGGACTCGAAACAGCGTCCATTGACGCAAAATTCGACCTCACTTCCAAGTGCGCCGTTATCGCTTCAAACGTGATTATATGGAGAACAGGACCTTAAAATATTCCTTTAAAAATATGCAAAAATAAAAATTTTTACCTTTTCAAAGAAACTTCTTGTCTTTAAAGTTTCTTTGTCACCGTATTCGAGATTTTTCCACAATCATATTAAAATGAAATTTCTTACCATATAGCGAATTCAATGACCTCTCTGTTCCTCCATATTCGACTGGTAATATATCTTTATTGATAACATTATGGAGCCCCTCAATGGTTTTCTGTGATGTAAAACGACTTCCAACCTTTGCGCTGAACATTGGACTAATTAATTAATTTAATTAAAGTGTCAATAGAAGATGATGTTGTTATGAAATGTATACCACTTGCTCTAAAACCATACCCTTCCTAAAATGTAAACAATTCACAGCATTTTTATATAATTTGATAACTGTTCATTTGATGGGCATTTAATTACTTGAATCAAGATACAAAATAAATTATAAAGAATAATAGGTTTTAAAACTATTATCGAATTTAACCAGTCATATTAAATTAGAACTTTAATTTCATACTCAGAAACAAAAGAGAAAATATTAATGCTTTATTTCTTATATTCGATATCGTGCAACACGAAATATTTTTCTCGACATAGTAATAATTATCAAGCCTTATTATTATCAATGTCAATCTGTTATCTTAATTCCTTTTATATGATATACGTAACTGTAACTGTAATTTGAAAAAATAAATATTCGTACGATATTAACTTTATTTATATATTTATAAATAGCTGTGTGCCCGCGGCTGCACCCGCGTTTCCTCTACTCTTCACTTCACTGGGTTTATTTTTTTATAAGGATCCCATATAATTTTCTTCAACTTTTTTCTGTTTTTATATTTAAACTATTTCTCACATATTAAAACACTTGCCAGTGAGACTACACGTTAAACCGGGGATTTTTTTTCTAAATTTCATGAGTTTAATTTTTTTTACGCGGAACGTAAATCAGTTATCGTATAATTACAATAACAAAACGCTTACTCTTGAGAAGAATTATATTGATCCAATTAATATAATACTGTCAATTACACTATATTATAATGCCTTTCTTTTCTTTCTCCACGTAAACTAACACTACGATAAATTCTTAGTAATAGTTATTCAAAACTGTCGTAAAAGTTTATTGTAGAATTTAGTTATATGTATAAAATTACTTCATTTAAGATAATTATTTAATTTAGGAAGGAATATTATGAAATTCGAATCGTGTGATTCGCAAATCCCCCTTAAATTAAAGTGGAAGATTTACCATTTAGAACATGCTATGGCCTGACTTCTTGTATAAATCAGAATGTTGGCCCGTAAAGGTGAAGGAAGAAAGAAGACTCCGTGCAGCTGAGATGCAAATATTGAGATGGATGTGTAGGGCAACAAGAATGGACAGGATTAGCAATTAGCATATTAGAGGAAGTTTGAAAGTGGAGACAGTACCAGAGAACTTTAAGAGCAGTCTTTTTTTTTTTTTGGGTATGGGCATGTTATGCGCAGGGAGGAAGATGATGTTGTAAGAAAGGTTTTAAGCGATGATGGCGCAGCGGGCAGTGCGGCCGAATCCCGCGTCAATCGACCCAGGTTTGATCCCCACCTATCCGACTCTAAAATCGGCCTGAGCTTTTGATGAAAGAAAATAACATGAGGAAACCATAGCATAGTGGAAAGGTATTTTCTAATGATGTCCGCCTGGGTAGCTACCACTCTCAAGTGTGAAAACCTGACGCCCAGTACCAATAGCTGTCCGTCAGCATCAATTGAGTACCTCTAGGCTTAGTGTTATTACCATCCTGAATCACATCGTCACTTAACATCAGATGAGATTATGGTCAAAGCACTGAGAATATTCCGTATAAAAAAAGTGTTAGATATGAAAGTGGACGGTTATAGAAGAACAGCGAAGATCGAAATAAAACTGAATGATGATATGTTTTTATAAAGGGAGTGAATGAAACTCAAACGTTTTACTTACAGTTGTTATTTTGATAATTTGATGTACCTCTGTTAAATTTATTTCCTTTATCAGATCCATTACGTTGACGTCTCTCATGTCGACTGCCACAACGAATCCGTTGCAATAATCATGTAATTTCAAGTATTCAAAATACTGAAATTAAATAATTAATGTCTATGATACTTCATTGAAGACGTTGTTTTTTTTTTTTTGCACCAATACATCTCATTTTAATTAAAATTGTTTAGAGAATATAAACCTTTACTGGTTCGCCTACTACTTTACTGAACGGTTTACGCAATTAGAATATCTATGTAATGTATGGTATGTAAATATATCGGAATCGATGTGTATTCAAATATACTTAGAGTAACGTAAGTTAAGAATAAGTAGTCTTTGGTAATACTATCCAGTGCCGTAGATAGCATGGTTGCCAACCTAAGAATCAAAACTATTATAATGACCAATATGATGTTCGAAATAGGGCTATTTCGACCGAATACATACTCAAGTCTAACCCCCCCCCCCCCCACCAGGATAATTCATTTTTTTTATAAATATGTATGATGAAAACATAGTATTTTTTACAAGTGACATTTGTGCAATCTACAATATCATTTTACCTACAATATGATTATTTTGTAGGTACTGATTAGGACCAGCGAACAATCCACTCTTCCCTTCTTCCTTTTTCTTCTTTTTCTCTCTCTCTCTCTCTATTTTCCTTCTTTTTCGTGTTCTTGCTTCACGCGACGACACTGTGAGAAGAGGAAGCGGATTTTGCTCGCTGACAGAGGGAGGCATGGGTGGTTTTCACAAGCTGCTCCTTTTTTACCATCCGGATGGTAAAGGCCGTGGACTGACTCACCATCAGGTCGAGCTTGCCGCTGTGGCGACGGGGAGCTTGTTGGGCTGATCCCGTGTCGTCCCGTGAAGGAGGCGAACGGTTGACGAGGTTTTAGTGGGTAATACTGGCGCTTTATGGCGGGTGAGCCCCGCATAGAATATGCAATGCATAGATTCATTTCCCGCGAGAAAACAGAAGGTGGTAGTACTGATGTATAATTTAATAAGGAGAATAAGCTTTTAATGTTGTATATTTTTGGGATTCACTATTGGGTGTAGTCTTTAATAGGTGTAACTCTTTTAACTACGTCTCTGACACTATCATCTAACGGTGAATGAAATACGTTGAATTTCTAAAGGCTATTGATATCTTTAGTTCATCGTGGAGTGGTTTGTTGGTTAATACTGTATATTTCTTTGGAAAGTTGTGTTTTTTTGAGCAGTTGGATATTGATTAATATTATAAATCAATATTCTAATGTCCCTGTATAAAGTATTTCTTTTCTAAGCAAATATTTGAGACATAATTGTAGTGTTTACATTTGTTATGATTAATAAACATAAATATCTTACCATTATGACTAAAACGAATGCACTGAAGAATGTCTTCGAGTTTAGATTCTCCGGCGTTATTTTAAACAAGAATACTCTGTAATTATTTTCTGTTGGCTTCGGTAAAATTACTGGTATACTGAAATATTAGTTGATAGATGAAATAAGATCAGGTTAATTTTAAAATTTTGTGAAATTTTATCATAAAAAACCTAATTATTTAAATGGTATTCTATATTTGAAAAGATATTAAGTTTTGTTTATTTTAACAACAGAAGTATATAAGGAAAATTAGAGATTTGTAAATAAATCCTGTTAGCGTAATATTATGTTTCTATGTAATATGTTTCATTCAAACCATTTGACAATCTTAGTTAGTATATAATGTAGCACGTTGTGCAAAGTGCTAAAACTGTAATGCTCAATATGCCAGTCTTTCACAAAGTCGCAGGCGTTTGTCAGTTCCAAATTAAATTTAAAAAAATATAGCAATACTTACAATGAATAATTTAATACAGCAAAGCAATCGTTTCGAGCGTCATACTTATTGAAAAAATTCGGATATAAAGTACGATATGTACACAGTTTGTCCGTGTGTGATTTTGCTCTTTCAACAGATCCTTTTAGAAAAATTATCGATCTCTCCAAATACTCTCTAGCTGTAATAATAAAAAATAATTACTTAAAATAAATTATATTATTTATGATCGCATCGACTGTTCTCAGCTCCTGGAGTTGCTCTGTCTAAACGCACTGACTACTCGCACCAGACACACGGTCACGCGACTGTTAAATGTACATGTACCTCACACCCGTACTTGTTACGCATAGAACTCTATTATTAATAAAATATCAAGAACATATAACAATAAATACTCACAGATTGACCTTTTTCATCAACAAAAAGGAAATTTTAAAAATAAGATAATCAAAAGCCTAACTACTTCTCTGAAACACATATCAATACATTAACACACACACGCATACACACAGAGACACAAATGCACGCAAACATAGAAAACAATGAATATTCAAAAGCATTAAATTTTATAAAGTACATGTAGTAGAAAACTGTAACTGGCTACAACTAGTATTGTGTAACCTGTTTTATCTTTTATGTTGCGCAGCAAAGTGACTGCACTCGGCCTGATGTTAAGTCCAATGCAATCCATATATATATACGTGTAGTATACAATCTATGTATAAATTAAAAAATGCTGTAGTTTTCTCTTTGAATAGATACATAAGATTGGTAATATAACCTGTGTCGACATTGCATGACGTAAATTGCAATACAGCTAAACAAACGTTTTGTCGCATGAAGTTTAAATGTTAATAAAGATGAATATAAGTAGGTACCTAATCAAATATATTTGAAACAACTTTTTATGTTAGCGCTTAATCCCACTTCCCTTGTTACAGGTATCGAACTTGCGAGCTTTTATTTAACGTGAGGAAATGCATTTACGCCTCCTCCTACCAGCTCTAATCCGAGAGAGGCTCTCTTGGATTATCAAACTTGCGACCTGTCAATAGTAAAGGTGGGCCACGAGATTTGTGAATAATCTAATAGTTTAATTTAATTCCAAAGTATGTTAATATTAATGTCTTGTTGTATGTATCTGAGTGTTGGGCAACATAAGAGAAAGATGAAAGGAGATTACGTGTAACAGAGATACGAATGTTTGACTACAATCTCACCTGATGTAATTCAATGATGTGGTCCAAGATGGTAAACACACTAAGCCTAGAAAGTACTCGTTCTCAGGTAATGCTGCCGAAATACACCTATTGGGAATTAGCGACAGGTTTTGAAACTTGAGGGCGGTAACTATACATGCGGGCATTATTAGAAAATACCGTACCAACATGTTATTATGTTTTCATGATGCTTTTTTCTTCAGAGTTACCTGGGGCTCATTTTAGAATTGGTTAGGTGAGTTTGAAGCGGAATCTAACCGCTCTATCAACTCCGTCATCATCGCTTTAAAGTAAAAAGTTGAAGCTTGAAAATAGCACAAGTGATAGAGAAATTATGGAATCTTGGAATAAAATTATCATGAGGAGAGATTGCCATAGAGGTTGAAGGAATTCATAGAAAGTATGGATAAATTGTGTGAAGATTGATATGTATAGAAAATGAGTTATTGTTGAAGAGACAGAGGAGAGTGGAAGAAGAGAAGATGTTACAGCAATCGCACTTAATGTAGGAGAAGGTAAAGATGATGCATATCTATATGAATTAACGAACATATGTAGATTAAATCAAAAAATATTCCTTCAATATAAATGGTACAAATTTCTCTGACATCATTTATAGCGATATCATTTATAATGAATGTATCAGATTTACCAACATAATATAAAAATCCTGTTCTCTCTGTACAAATGTTTATACAATGTGAATGTGAGAGAAATCATAAAGCGTAGTTTTTTGTTCATTATTTTTAAATAATAATAATAATGAAGATGCAATTATAGTCTGCTATTCGGGAGTTTAAATATACATTGTTTGAGTTTGATTTATTAGTTATAAATTGATCCAAGGTAATAAATAGATCAAATATTCTAACTACAGAAAAACAGTCTAAGAGCCAGGCGGAAAATTAGACAGGAGCATTTATTGCAGGCATTGTAGAATTCTTTTTTATAATGAATGAAAACCATTAAAATCTTACTAAAATATACAAGAACGGGTCTGTTTTTTTTAATGTCATATGAACAAAAAACGTAAGTCAAAGCGTGACGATATCAGGCCTTTTAAATATAAATATATTATTTATGCACCAACGCTTACTAGCGCTTCCATTAACAGCGACAAAATGACCTTAAAATCGTATCTTTTGTTCTGGTAAAGTTTCACAGGTGGTTGAATTGAATCCACAGCCATTGCAGGTAATAAACATTGAAATTGTAAACTGCCTAAAAATAAAAATAATATTCTGCCTCAAGCTGAAAGTTGTTCAGATTATTATATAAAAATACTTTAAATTATATTAAAATTTTTTTAGTTTATTTATTAATACATATACTAGTTAAATAAGTTACGTTGAAGATATTAAAATTTTATGGCTGCATTTTATAGTCACGGAAAATATGAGTTATCATTTGAAATTGTGTCATGTCATAAAAAAAGTTAACATATTCAAACTAAATATACGATTAAATAAATAAGTGCTGCTAGTGGGATGATCAAGATACATATCATCGCATGTTCAAAAGAATGTTTTGCAATAAGTGCGTGAATTTAATTGGCAACACTTCGAACTGACAGCGAATAGAATTATCAAGTAGAAAGCTTTGAAAGCGTTGAAAAGATTGTTAATCATTAGAAATGCAAATCTATACACATATATTCCGGTATAATGATTGACCAGCGAGGGTCCAAGCGAGAAGCAATATGTTAAGATTTGTAATAATGCTTGTAATGTCAAATTTACTAAATAGATATAAAATGCATATACGATACCTATACCAAATATACATTTTTTTTTATTTTTGTCTGTCTCTCTTTTTGTAACGACTATGTAAATAGGTCCTATTTGGACGGGACTCTTTTTGATAGATAGCTGAAGTTACTCCGGGTAACATAGGATCCTTTTAATTTTAATAGTAAAATATTTATCATAAATTATAGCACTTGCCCGTAAAACTATGTATTGATCGAAATAACTCGTAATCTTAAGTATTTTTGAAAATAATAGTACCCTAAGTTACGCGGAGTAACTTCAGTTTTCTACCAAAAAAAGTCCCGTCAAAATCCCTCCAACCGCTGCGTAGATTAACCAGAACAAATATATCGTTTTTTTTAATTGTATTTTTTTTTTGCTATAGTAATCGTATATACATTCATATCTATTTAGTAAAAAAATATATTTTGAAATTACAAACAGGCACTTAAATTTTATTTATTGTTATAGATAAATCGAACCAGTTTAAGCAATTAAATCTTTTCATATAAACCTACATAAATTAAAAATGAATTAACTATTCGTTTACAATTGTTAACAGTTTTTAAATAATATTAAATCCGATAATATTTTTACTACACTCACGAAAGATTTTTTTCAAAAAATGATTTTGCTTCTTAATCCAATCACCAAGCAAATTGACAGCAGTATTTACATCTTCCTCTTTTGTTAACCGTGTTTCTGTTCTGATAGATAATAATGCATCTGGATTAAATTTTAATATGGGGTCGTTTGGTATGAATTCCATTTCGCGTTACCGTATATGCACACTTTACGAAAGCCACTGACTGTAAATTTAAACGAGTCTTGGTTGAGGAATATGGAATAAAAACATTGTCAAGGTAACATGGCAATCGTACACTTTAACATACGCACGTGTTTAATAAGGTGCCAAGTTGATCGTAATTAACACAATTAATTTTAGAATTCATCTCTTCGAATTAACATATATGAATATGAGATTACGTATTAAACTAAATATTAAGATCAAGTTTCTGAGATCTGGTTTATTTTTTCTTAATTAGCCTTTTTTTTAATAACGAATGACTTCAATTGTTTCCAACAAAAATATGAAGTAATCTATATAGATCAAGGTTTTATGCATATGTCGGTTTATTCGTCTACCATCCTCAATTAGGATGTAAGATAAGATATATTTTTTGTAGACAATGACGGTATAACACACCCCATAGATCATATGGAACAGGATTGGTATGCCTTCAATCAAGATGCAGCATTTTCTGGACACCGTCGTTTAGAGTAATAGCCTTTATCAGCTACACTGTCCGATGTCATAATCAGGATCACGTTATAACCAGGGTTTTGAAGCGACAATGGCGCAATGGATATTGCGACCGGATTCCGCACAAATGAACGCGGGTTCAAACCTACCTATTCAATTCTAAAATCAGCCTGAGCTTTCGGTGAAGGAAAACATCGTGAGGAAACTATAGCATAGTGGTAGGCATTTTCTAACAATAGCCACCCTTAAGTTCGAAAACCTGTCGCCAAATACCAATAGGTGTATTCCAGCAGCATCACTTGGGAACCAGTACTTCTAGGCTTCGTGTGTTTACGATTCTGGACTAAATGGCTATTAAATATCAGGTGATTTAGTGGCCAAAATACCTTATAACATCTTATACCGTTTAAAAAAAAGCAAAAGGATGCCGTAAACCAGAGTTATCACTCTGGTTAGACTATCGTCTAGATGAAGACTATCGTCTTCATTGATAGAGAACAGGACCCAGCTGGTTTTTTTTTTTTGTTCTCGTGACATCATTAAAAAATAATTTTCTTTGTACATTTTTTTGGTGATATTTTCCGCTCTTTTCGTTGTCCAGTCATTTATGAGTTATAAATCTTATAGCTAACCTGATTTTTTATATATATAGATTAGTGCATTTACTAACAGTTTATACCATCCAGCTTGTGCATCAGAAGTAAACTTTCTCAGAAGGCTATTCGGATTGCCACGTAGTATGACAAAGTATTTGCCAACCCTATAGTAGCGAGATACATTGGTTAGTCGACTCGTTCATTTCCTAACAAGAAGACTGTGTGCATTCGAATTTTACTGTTCACAAGCTTCGAGTTCAAACTACATAAGTATGCAGCCCTTATAAAGCTTCCTCATGTGAGTTGCTTAAGGACTCTAATGAATTTATTCCTGCGTCAGCCATCAATGATATAAATGAAACATGGATTGTATGTAGGATTATAAAATTATCCATCTCTCGATGTATAATAGTCATTGTATCGATCCTCTTGCCCGCTTTTTGGCAAATCTATAACTGTATGTATCTTCTAGTATGAATTAGGTATCGTGTTGATGAGAGATATGATTTATGCTCTTAGAGCATACTAGAATGCAATGCCGATGCAAGTCAATTATAATATCGCAATGACACGTTCACAATGCTTCTAGACGTGATCAGATGGACAGCCTGAATATAGTATCGTGATATGCGGCAAGTCAAAATCAAGAAACATAATAAAAAAAAGACTAAGAAGGCGCTTATGAACGTCAAAACACTATCACCGGTTTGGAAAATAACCCAGTAATGAAGAGTTACAAGGATTTTTATGTATGTAATAATAGCACCTAGAACGCATTTTGAATTGCTTTTATTATAATCTCAGTATAGTTTTACACATAATAAAGTATTTGTTATTTTAAAGGTTTAGCATCTCTGACTTAAGGTTATTATTATTTTATGGTTCACGAACTTGTGTGTGTTAAAACCCCCATTAAATTTTTTAATACATCTTTAAAACGGTCCTACTAATCTAGCCTGAATAGTAATTATTTCATAATACAGTTTGAAAAATACCACTATTTGTAAACCAAATTTAAGATTTACTTTAATAAATTTGCCATAATTAAATTCATTTTTGCTATTTATAGAGTTTCGTTATATATATACATTTTTCCAGGTATTTTTGTTAAGTAGTTAAATTTGTCGCTTTTATATATGGATTTATATCGTTACATAAAATAAATTCTATTATTTTTTTATTATGTAGAGTCAGCAATCGGTCAGGTTACGGATAACATAGTGTTAATAATATATTACGTCGCTAATTATATTCCATTTTGATTTGATTTCATTTTATTTTATTCCCCTACACACCTCAGGCATAACCCGAGACTTTGTTGTCCTTTTTGATGTCACATAATTGTCTTTATATACATATTTCGAAATAAACACCTACATTTATTTGTTTATTTAATTTATTTATTCTATATTTTATTTATGGCATTAAAACAAAGGACATATCGAAGTAAACCGAAAAATATTAAAAAATAATTATTTATTTGTTTTTTAGTGAAATTTATAGTATATTCTTGTGAAGAGTCGGTTTTGTTTTTAATTAAAATAGTTTTGTGTTTTATTTTTAAGTTTAAGTAAGTAGTACTTTTCGGCATAGACAGCATATGAAATTACCATACTGACTTAAAAAATTGTGTGTTACATACTTACATTAGTAGAAGTTATATTTCTTTTTCGTAATAATAGAAAAAACTTAAACGTTGACAGCTAACTTCAGGGTGTTGGTTTTTCGTGACGGTGTATGTCCGCATCGTATGTTGACTAGCTAACACTGAAGCGATGATGGCGGTAAGGCATTTTCTAATGATGCCCGCCTAGGTAGCTACCACCCTCAAGTTTGAAAACCTGTCGCCAAATACCAATAGGTGAGTTCCGGGAGCATCACTTGAGAGCCAGTACCTCTAGGCATAGACTGTTTACCATCCTGGACAGCATCGTCACCTTAACATCAGGTGAGATTGTAGTCAAAGCACTGAGGGTGTGTCGTTTCTTCGTGACGGTTTCACGCGCGTCGTAAACATTAACTCTCATCATTTTTCCCTAACGCGCCAAAAGAAGTATAACTTGAAAAAAAAATTATGGGTCGAAACGAGCGGTCAATAAAATTTTAAAACAATAATATTAAAAGAATTTGAATATTCGAGGAAAGGCTATTGGAATTTGGACCTCACAAGTTACAGATCCTTAAGCGTAACATTTGAAAGAACAATTGCGCAATTGCTTAATGAACCCACATTCGAGCCCACCTATCCAACTTAAAAAATGAGCCTGAGCTTTCGGGGAAGGAAAACATCATGAGAAAATGATCGTAGTGTATTTTCTAACAATGCCCGCCCGGATAACCTTGTTGAATACCTGCCCCCAAATAGGTGGGCTCAGGTAACATCACTTGAGAATCAGTACCTCTAAGCTTAGTGTGTTTATCTGGTGAGGTCGTGGTCAAAGCCTATATAACATAACGTTCACTAAAAAAATCTATTCAAAACACTTACCTAGTACTTTTGAAATATTTAAAATCATTTTAACGCCATATTTATCAAAAAATAAACCGGTAGTATTGTCTTGAAAATACATAAATTCTCAATACAACTTTTTGCCTTTTCAACTGGTCCTTTGTGCATTATGATAGCTCTCAGCTATTCTCAGATATTCTCTTGCTAAAAACGAACTAATTTTTCAATGGAAAATCGAATTATATTCGATTTCTTATAGTTTAATTTCGTTTTCCAATAATGCTATAAAAGGAATTAAAAAGCACTCAAATTAAGATGTGGTTGAGATGGTTAAGATCCGTATAATCTACAAAATTAAAGTGTCTGTAATTTTTAAATAATGTTTGTTTTTACCTGATAGATATGAATGTAAATATTAGACCTGTACCAAGAAAAAATATTTTTTTTTGTCTTTCTGCCTGTTTGTTTCGTGTAATCTCCGAAACGTCTGGACAGATATTGACGATTTTTTTCTTGGTAGATAGCTTTTCGAAAATAGTTATGGTTCTGCGTAAAAAAATTAAAACTCATGAAATTTCGAATAAAATCCGATCCAATACACAGTTTCACTGGCAAGTGTTTGAATTTGTGAGAAATAGCTTTACTTTGTAATCGTTCCAAAAAAAATTAGGGTTCCGTTTACAAAAATTAAAACACAGTGGAGACATGAAACGCGAGCGCAACCGCGGGCACACAGCTAGTTTTATTCCAGGCACAGTTTTACTTGCAGGTATTTTTTGGTTTTGTGAGAAATATCTTTGCTTAGTGTTAGTAGTAAAACACATTTGGAAAAGAATTAGGATCCCGTATAAAAAAATTAAAAACTATTTTAGGCCGTGAAAATTTTATAAACGCGGATGCAGCCGTGGGCACGCAGTTAGTCTTGAATAAAATAAAATAAAGTCTGTTAAGTTTACAAATATTATTTATTTATCAATGGGTGGCTTGAAGATAGTAATAAACGTAAGTAAGAAATTAATGTACTAAAACCATTCGTTGCAAAAATCAACCTAATGGCATCTTAGATTTGTATAAATAAGTTTTCCTGTATTACACTTGTTTTTATTTACAATACTGTGTTATCATTATTAATATTTTATTACGTGCTGATCATACGTTTTCAAATAAATTTCTGTGGTTTCCTAAATCATAAAGCATATTATTTCTGCATGAGATTATATACTATTTTTATCAGTATAGTAATCATTATTAAGTTTTCAGAGAATGTCAAACTGATTTTGTTTAACTTTATCGAGCAATGTGTAAGTTGTTCAGATTGATGTGTGTCCTTGATTATAATTAATTGTGCTGGGTATTGACTACTAACAAATCACTGAACTGAATATTCGGCTTTTTTTTTTTCAAATAACGTTGGTGACTTGAGAAATCTTAACCAGACTTTGTGGTAAGAGTTTTGGGCAATCTATTGGAAAATGGTAACTAGCCCGAAGACACCACAATAGTATGAACCACTTGACGACGCAGTGACACTGATCACGCATGTGAGGATTACACGCACAAAATTTCACACACACGCTCCTGCACATAGCACGCAGGTACATAGGTAAAATGAAATAAAACAATTAGAGTTTTTATACCCAGGTAACGACCAAAAAGGTGTTCGTACTACTTTGGTGCGCTTATGCTAGTTACCTATTGCATCTGACTGTTTTCATCTTTGGAGGCGAGTCCAAAGTTCGCTGAAGCTGTAAAAGGCCTTCAGGGCAATAGTTAACAATTAGCTAGTTTAAAAAAAGGGAAAAATTCAATAAAACCAGAAGATAGTGAAGGCGTTCTTCTAAGAATTTTATAATAAAATTAAACACAATTCGTTGTTTTATTGTTTCATATTTAACCAAAGAGATTACACATTCCTGTATTTTTTCCCACAAATTAAAAATATTGTTCAAATGAAGTATCTACTAATCCACGCTCAAACTTCTAAATGTTCCATCTAATCCCGCGTATATTTCATTGAATTCTGCCCATTGTTTGTATGATTTATCGACAAGGGCTTTAGTAAACATTTCTTTCATGAACTCTACGTTGTCTTCTGTGCTTAATTCATCTAACAATTCATCTGAAAATTAATAATAATAATAATAGTTTCTTAATGAGCTCTAACATTTGTTAAGTTTTTTCATAAATTACAATATAATTCGTTCATTCATCATCATAACCCAAACCCATAAATCTAGAATGTACCAATGAAACAATTAATCAAGCTTGGTAGAAATAAAAAAAAAATCTTAATATCCAACTCTTGATTTGAAGTAATAAATAATAATAATTTTTCTTATTATTTTGATATCAAAAACTGTGCTGTCTGGGGCTAAATTTGTTAGTAGTTACTAAGGTGATGAAACAGATAATATAAAATATACTAGCTGCTCTCCGCAGTTTTACCCTAGTAGTTTCCGTTCCCATGGTATTTTCGGAATAAAAACTATCCTATTTCACTCGGATTTCAATCTATCTCCATACCAAATTGGTCCATTAGTTTTCAAGTTTATTCGTTTCATACAATAATACATATCTTTCCTTTTGATAATATTAGTGTATAGTACAGATATAGATGAATGTACTTCAATGACTACTGTTGTAAAGTATATATTAGAGGGTTCTGCTCGGAGTTTCCAAGAGGAAATGAGGAGATCCGCAAAAGAACCAAAGTAACCGACATTGCCCGAAGAATTTCCAAAATAAAGTGGGAATTGGCTGGGCACATTGTTCGTAGAACCGATGTGTGATGCGGTCGACGGGTTTTCGAATGACAGCCGCGTAGAGGAAGACGACGTGTGGGTAGACCGTCTACAAGACCCTTCACGACCTGGTGAAGGTCGTAGGAGTCCTCTGGATGCGGGTGGTGCAAAATGGGTCGTCGTGGAGGTCTTTTAGGGGAGACCTATGTCCAGCAGTGGACGTCTTTCGGTTGAATAAATTCATATTTTTCAAACGTGATTGAAGAGCAAAGTTCATAAAAAAATGGTCGCAGAATACATTCAAATTTTATCAGAAATGTGATGATAAATATTTCCGCTTTAAAAAGACTTTTGTAGAACAAAGTTGTTGAAAACTATCAATATTCTTACCGAATAAAGTCGTTGACGATTTTTCATTTCCATTCAATTCCACTGGTAAAATTTCTTTTGGTAAATGTTCGTATAGTGATTCTAATACATTATGCACATATAAGCGATTTGAGAGTTTTGCTGACAAGAATTTCTTTAAGATTTTTATGAATCTGTCGATTAGCTTCGATGACGTCAAAAAATGAATTTCTTTGATCCTATATGCGTAGCCTTTCTGTAAAGGGTGAGAAACTAATACGAATCTTGTGTATCACAATCATTACTTATTACTTGTTATTACGAATAGAATAAAATATTACATATAATATTTTTCAGGTGTCTTACTTTCAAAAGACTGAAAACTTTACTTTTATAATTAAGGATGATAATGTAGCAATTTTAAACAGATCTTCACTTTCAACATCAAGCAATGATGGCTTAGTTGGTAGTGCCGTCGGAATTTGCGTCAATGGACGTTGATACAAACCCAATCTAACCAACTATAAAATAAGCTTGAGTTTTTGGTGAATAGAAAATCGTGAGAAAAACATAACTTGGTGTTAGGGCATTTTAAAATAATGCCAGTCTGGGTAGCTACCAACCTCAAGTTAGAAAACCTATCGTCAAATACCAATAGGTGTGTTCCGGCAGCATGGCTTGAAAACCAGTCCCTCTAGGCTTAGTGTGTTTATTATCAAGGACCATATCATCACTTAACCTAAAGTGAGAGTGTGGCCAAAGGACTGAGCATTTACCGCATAAAAAAGAGGTTATATTTTTTGTACTACGTATTTTCTCATAAAATATTTAACTAAAGTTTATTCAGAATCTCTGTTTCCATTATTACATTGGTATCGTCCATCGCCTAATAGATCGTCGCTCAATTATGTAGGATGTTTTTCTGCTCTTTTTTTTCTGGGTTATTTTTTTTAAGCACCACTATAGTCCCAAAGAGGCATACGATCCTCCTGATGGTAAGCGGTCACCGTAGCCTATGGAAGTCTGCAACACCGAAGGTATCACGTGCGCGTTGCTATGCCCATGAAAACTGTTCTCACGCCCCTTTTGAAGAACCTCATACTTTATGTAGTTTATATTATATTTTAGAACTACCTGTATTCCAGCGGGTGCGCTCGCGTTTCATATATTGTTCACTGTATCTATTTTTTTTATACGGAACCCTAATATATATTATTTTATACTATAAAGTAAAAATATTTCTCTAAAATTCAAGCACTTGCCCGTAAAAGTGTGCATTAAATCGGATTTTATTCAATTTTTGATGAGTTTTAAAAACGCGGATCCCTAATTATTTACAAAAGTTACCCGGCGTAACTTCAGCTATCTACCAAAAGAAATCCCGTCAAAATCTGTCCCTCCATTCCGGAGATTACCCGGAACAAACAGACAGACAAAAATTATAAAAATTGCATTTCGCTATAGGTATCGTACGTATATACGATATATACATATACCTATTTAGTAAAATAAAAAATTTTGACATAAAAAATAGACACACCAATTTAATGATCGAGTATTAATAATTACATTAAAACTTGAACGAAATAATCTATTCTTTGCAAACTAGATTACTGACAATGAATATAATATATATATTAATTAAGCATAGATTTAAAACTCACCATTAATGTTGTCATAGCTTTATTCAAATCGACTAAACTAAGTGCAGATATGAAATTCGACACGTTGATGTCTCTGTAGTCTACTACACCTATAAATCCCACGCAATAATCATTGGCCGACAAATATTCACAAATCTGAACAAGAAACAAATTATATAATGTGGAGTGTACTGAGTATTATTATCACCCATAACAGTCGATAAGCAAATCGATATTGCTGTTTATAAAGCTAAAATTATATTTTAATTTTTTTTAAACAGCAGATAAGTTATGGAGATTTAAATACCTTAATGTGTCGAGTACCCATAAAAATTAGACAATAGGAAAACAATGGAAAGCTGGCGTAAACTCCAGGTAAGTGCTTAAGGGGTTAATAATTCTTATATAAGTAACCAAGATCTTCAAATAATTCCGCCGAAAATTTTACTAGGAAATGTTTAAATGGTATGTTGATGATATTTAATTACTCAAAAACAAGCCAAAATAATTGTAAATAGTTTCCAAATAGATATACTCGTATATCGAATTTTTTACTAATTCGTAGTACCACACCACAAGACGAGCAAAACTGTGGTTGTGAACGGAAGTAACAAATTTTTGATAAATTGTTTTTATTAAACAAAACCAATTAAAACTATACTTACCATGCTGGCATGCTTGTAACAATCAAATATCATATTTGTAGAGTAGTCATCGTTCCAAAATTTCATATAAATTACTCTATAATTGTCCACAGTTAGGTTAGGAAGTATTACGTTTGAACTGAAATAAATAATTACTACTATAAAGTTATTATATATTAATTTACTATAAATAATAAAAATAACTCCTCATAAAAAGAGGAATATCAGACTGTAACAAGTAAAACAGTTTAGTTTCATCAATACTAATAAATAAAATTGAAGTGTCTGTTTGTAATATTAAAATAATAATTTTTAACCAAATACATATATATGAATGTATATACGAACCTATACCTAAATGCAAATTTTAAAATTTTTGTGTCTCTCTGTCTATTTGTTTCGGGTAATCACCGGAACGGCAGGATTGTTTTTAAGGTGATTTTTTGGTAGATAGCTGAAGATACTCCACGTAAGTTAGGGTACTTTTTTGATTTTGGAAAATAAATAGAGTTCCACATAAAAAAAAACCTCATAAAAAGTTGAATAAATTACGATTCAATGCACAGTTTTACAGGCAAATATTTGAATTTCTGAGAAACATTTTTGCTTTATTGTAGTAATAAAAGATTTTTGATAAAATAATTAGCGTTTCGAATAAAAAAATAAAAAGCTATGTTATGTAGTGAAAAATATATGCAACACGGGCGCAGCCGCGGGCATACAGCTTATTAATATATATAACATTGATTAAACTGACTTATTCATCGACACAGAGCCTAAACCGCTGGACCTATATACTGAAAATGTTGGCAATAGATGCCTTTTATGACGTACGCATTTTCTAAGAAAGAATTTTTAAAAATTTCAACCCAATTAAAGTTTTTAATGTACATAAATTTTGAATGGATGACTTGGATCTTGATTAAGGGTTAAAAGTACGTTATTTACAAGCTAAGATGCACAAAATAGAAATATAAAATAAAATAAATAAAATATCGGTGCTTTTCAAAATTTTAACCCTGAGAGGGTGAGAGGGATTTTAAGATTATATGCCCAAAATTCGTTCTATTTAAGTTAGAACCATGAAATGTTACCCCTTAAAGTATAACTTAGACATGACCATCAGGTGGTAGGAATCGGCCAATTGTTGTATCACTGTTAGATATGAGCTGCAAGGTTTATTTGAAAACGTCCATAACGAAAAGGTGATTTTTTTTTTTCAGACAAAGTCGCGTACACAGGCTAGCTTAATAGATTTCCACCACTTAATAGAATAAACCACTTAATAGATTTCGATAGAATTTGATACTGAGATAGATTGGTTCCAGAGGGAAATAAAGACAAACTGTCTTAATTATAGGCAAACGAAGCCGCCGGCACAGCTATTATTCTAATATTGATCAATAATTTTCCATCGACATAATAATTAACGTGAACATCTAAAAAAACAAACGAGTTTTACGCATTTTTAGTAATTCTGGCTGCAAACTAGTATTTGTAAGCAATTGTTGGTTTTATGTTCAATTAGCTGTGTGCCCGCGGCTGCTCCAGCATTTCATAAATTCTTCACTGGCTTTTAATTTTTTTACACAGAACTCTAATACATTTTTTAGCACCTACCTACTAAGATAAAACAAAAATGTTTCTCATAATTTCCACCCTTTACCGTAAAACAGTGCATTGAAACGGATTTTATTCAAATTTTTATGTGTTTTAATTTATTACGCGGAACCTTAACAATTTTCGAAAATTAAAAGTACCCTAAGTTATCCGTGTAACTCCAGATATCAACCAAAAAAAGTCTCGTCAAAATCTGTCCAGCCGTTACGAAGATTATCCTTTACAAACAGACAGATAGACAAAAAATTTAAAAATTATATTTTTGGTATCGTATATATATTTATAACTATTTAGTAAAAAAATCATAATTTGGACATTACATACAGATACTTCAATTTTGTTTATTAGTATAGATATAGATTAAATTATCGTAAAGCATAACAATTATACAACATTGTTTAAAAATAGAATATTAAATAACTTACTATGTTTTTTTTAAATATCCTAAATCCTGTTTAATATTGTATTTGTCAAAGCAATTTGACAGTAAAGTTTTTAATGTGCATAAATATTGAATGGATGACTTGGCTCTTTCCACAGATCCTTTGTGTAATATGATAGCTCTCTCCAGATATTCCCTTGCTGTAAATTTTATTAAAAAAGTTTTCAAACAGCAATCGGTAGTGTGGCCGGATTCCGCCTGAATGGACGCAGATTCGAGCCCAGGTGTCCAACTCTAAAAACAGCTTAATTTTTCACCGAAGGAAAACATCGTAAGGAAACCATAGCCTGGTTAGCTACCGCCCTCTACTTTGTAAACTTGTCGTGAAAGACCAATAGGTGTCTTCCGGCAGTATCACTTGAGAAACAGTTCCTTTATGCTTAGTGAGTTTAGCATCTCGGACCAGATCATCACTTAACATTAAGTGAGATAGTGGTCAAAGCTCTGAGCCTATAAAAAGTAAACAAAAATCTTTTAAGTATTTTATCACACACAGAATAGTCGAGATATTGGAATTAAACATTTTTACAGCTCAGTAATACTTTATACTAACACGTTAAATCAATTGACTCGAACTTGTATCTAGTAATTCGTAATGGTTTTTGTTGATACTGCTATTGCGGTTATTCAAGCAAATAAATATTGGTATTAACCGTTCAATCGACATAATTCTATGTATAATTTCTTTTTGAAACTACTGATTGCTGTTTACTGGGAGAACCTTGACAGCCTTGCACTTTTGAAGCAAACGCTCAGGGTGATCAGTCGGATAAAAGTGGTAGGACCTCAGATTAAGGTGCCCACCCAAAACGTAAATTCGGAGGAATTTGGCCTGCGTTAAAAAAGGATTTTGATTAAAATGTGAACAGAAATAAAATGTCCGTAAACAATGTTGCTTTTATTGATGTACAGCTATCTAGGTTTTTAGCAAAAGTAGCCAGTAGCTTCAGAGTTACTTTTGCTGTAATATTCCATGTTTCCGGTCGATCTCATTTGAATTTAACACGTTTATTTAACCCCTTTCAAATTGTATATTCAATCAGAACCTGTCGAATAATACATATCAAACATGGTAACATTATATTCAGAACGACAACTTAACGGTTAGAGGTAAAATAACTGTGAACGGACTATACTTGTAATTTCATATGGTCACTAAGAATTTATTACTAAGACCAAGTTTCAAGAATATGATATCTTAACTATGCCCTCCCAATACATATTCGATAACTTAATGCATATTCGTAAAAATTTAGACAAGCTAGATCTAGTGAATGATCGTCATAATTTTAATATTAGAAGTAAAGACGAGTTGGCCGTCCCATGCTTTAGGTTAAGTAATTGTAAAAAAAGCTTTATAGGTAATAGTATTCGGTTTTACAATAAGATCCCGAGTAACATTACCGATTTACCTGACAATAATTTCAATCATTATGTCAAGCAAGTTTTAATCTCAAAAGGTTATTACAGGGTGTATCATGACGTGAACGATAGTGATGTCTGGAATTAACCCACATCTCTGTGCTTCCGCTAACATTATTAAGACTATGATTTGTATAGTTTTTTTTTTATATGACAAAAAAAATGATCTATATCAGATCGAGTTTCTAGCCGGCTCTTCTCGACTGGGTTGTTTTCCGAACCGGTGGCAGTGTTTTTGACGTTCATAAGCGCCTTCTTAGGGCCTAAATTGAATAAATAAATTTTGATTTTGATTATCAATTGTGACGTCACTGTAAAGAGGTTTTTATTCCGCTCACATTCGATGAAGACAAAATTCTGTTTATTTTTTATAAGTATCATACATATCATAAATGCCATATTGTCAAACGTAGAATGCAGTAAATTGTATTACATAAATTCCATTGTTTCTCAATGTTATTAGTCGCGAAAACCTATATAAATGCAAGGACTTGTGTTTTTTATGATGACAATTTTTGTATGGAAAAAAACTTGCGGGTCATAAATGTTTAAGACTAAATGCCATACTATTTCTAGTTAGAAGTTTAATATACTATAAAAAGGACTGTTACTTTGCCCTTGGAGATAATTGTTTTACTGTCAATAATTGCAAGCTACAGATCATTGTGTACAGTATACAGGAGTTTAATGTTTTATGAAAAAAAATGGGAATACACATCCATTTGTCGTTTATAAATAACCTTATATAACCCTATAACATTAAGAAAGGAAATACAAATGACATAAGATGCTTGAATAATTGAAAGCGTACGCTTTGTACTTGTTTTGATGTAAATTTAATTACTATACTACTGCCTGTGCACCCGCGGCTGCGCTCGCGTTTCATTGTTTTCACTGCGTAATTTAATTTTTCTTTTTTTATATACGGGCCATATTTTTTCCAAAACATTTTTTGTTACTAACATTAAGTAAAGATATTTGTCACGAATTCAAATTCCTCCAAGTAAATCTCTGCATTAAATCGGATTTTATTCACAACTAGCTTTATGCCCGCGGCTGCGATTGCGTTTCATATGTTTTTCACTGCGTTTTAATTTTTTATACGGAACCTTAATTATTTTTCTTAATATTTTTCGGTACTAAGGTGAAGTAAAACTGTTGCTCACAAATTCAAACACTTGCCTGTGAAACTATGCATTGAATCATACTTTTATCAAAATTTCGTGAGTTTTAATTTTTTTACACGGCACCCTAATTGTTACCGAAAAACAAAAGTACCCTAAGTTACGCGTAGAAACTTCAGCTATCTATGCCCCGTCAAAAGCGGGTCAGCCATTCCGGAGATTACCCACGACACAAAACAGACAGACAAACATTTAAAAAATTGTATTTTAGTTATGGGTATCGTATATACATTCATTCATATGTATTTAGTAAAAAATTGTTATTTTGACATTACAAACGGACACTTTTGTTTTATTTATTAGTAGTTATATATTACCTATAAAGTTTATCTTATATATGTTTGCATAAATATGAAATATTAGTCAGAGGCATATCAAGGTGATCAAGACAAGACAATTAACCGAGATCTCTGATGAAACATTTCTAAAGCGTACATTCAAAAACATGATTTAAATCGCTTTGTTTTGACATTTTGGCAGTTTGTAAACCTACATATGTTTATTAGGACAAGAAAAAACATTTTCTCTTAGTCCTAAAAAAATCTCTTATAATTAACATTTAATGATTTAGATTTAGACCCAAGAACTTTTATTTTTACTTTGTTTTTTTTTTTAATACATTATTTTTCAACGAATAAAATATCATAATCCGTGATGATCGAATGGCCTAGGCAGGTTCGAGCCTTAAGATGTAGACGTTTTAATTGAGGTTGTAATTTCAAAGGCTTGAATTGGAGCGTTTCGTCAGCCATCGTATATTGGCAACAACACCATTTGTAATAAATTGGATAGCAGTACTGCTCTACTGCTTTGAAATAATATTTCAATTATGTATGGCGTTGGTGCATCTTTTCAAAGGTACCGTGCTCTAATTGTCTCAAAATATACAAGCAAGATACAATGTTGTAGATTGGTAGATGTTTCGTGACCGGTACTATTCGAGCATGGATGTTTCCGGCGGTACCTAGTTAAATCGTTAGAAAAGAGCCAACAACGGTCTGCCGTCACTGCGGCACTGCAGAAGACACCGCGCAGCACACTCTCTCGAAGGATCCTCGTGCTCTCACACCTTCCTTTTGTATTTACTTATTACTAGCAGAAATGGATTTACGCACTACTCTTACTAAGCTCACCGCAGAGGAAGGGCCTACTCAGTGAGGTTGGTAGAAAGGTCGTCTCTCACAGTGTGGGACTTGCCCGGCATGAAATGAGATGCCGGGAATAACCACTATAACTCCTTGGTGCCTTCTCACACCTTTTTGGTCGGGGAGCGGGAGTTACACAGTACTACTTCGACATGCCCAGTCTCCTACCTCCCTGAGCCAACCGCATTCCTACGTGTACCTCTACTCCTTGTTTCTTATTGATAAAATAAGAAATGATGGAATGGGAGGCTGCTGGTACCAGGCAGCCCCGTCGGATGGAAGATGAAGGAAGTAGCCCAGTCAGGCTTACCGCCGGGGTGATGCGTAGCATGCCAGACTAATCCCATCTCGCCCCAAGAAGGCGATAGATGGTATCGAGGGGTGTTATTGGGTATTCCCGGCACTACATGCCGCGTGAATCCCACATACCTCCCTGCCAACCCTAACCTGGGAGATATTATCCCGGAAATAGAATTTCGTGACCGATTGAATCACAACAACCATGCACTGTATGAAAATCTTGCCATAGTGATCATACGTTTCGACGCGTTTGCTTTGACGCAAAGATGTTGATTATCAATAGATTCTCATCTATCCGGGGTTATCATCGTTCTTGGACTTACAATAAAATTACGAAGATCGTCAAGGAACCTGAATACTTCAGAAATGTTATTGTATTAACATGAATTAGGAAAACGAAATCGAAATTTAGGTCATGAAAACGATTACGATGTAAGGGCGTTCTTTTGAAACTGGCATTATTATTTTAATATTTATTTTACACTATATAGGCTCAGTGCTTTGATTAAAATCTTACTTGAATACTTTATATTTTCATGTTATAAATGTAAATAGATAAATAAATGTTATTTCAGCTTAATTAAATAATATATTTTGTAGAAATAAAATTTGAAATAGTTCATCAAAATTTTAAATATCTGTTAGCAGATGTAGTTGCTATCTTTTTTTTGTTTAGTAGTTATTGACGATTTTTAGACGACAAGCGTATATAAATTATTTTAGCATATAATTAATTATAAATTTAAAATTAAATAGAAAATTAAAAAATATACTCACGATAGTCTTTCTTATAAAAATGTTCCTGTTTCTTCACCCAGTTATCGAGTAAATCGATTGCTTCATCCATTTGCCCAGGTTTATCTAGATTATACATCTTTCGCAGTTCTAACAACGTCTCGGATCTAAAGTTCAATATTTTATTTCTCGGTATAGAATCCATATTAACGTTGATTGCTATTGCACCACAGTGCATTCAGAGACTCGCACAACCTTACTAAACGTGGTTTGTATTTTTCTGTCCATTAAGTATGCAACTGATATTAGCAACTTTGTTGTTACGTACACAATTTAACTTATGCAAAATTATGTATTTTTAACGTTCACTAGGTAATCAAAATTTGACCATAATGTTTATTGAAAAGACAAAACCGCTAAAGGTCATCTATAGCTATTTACTAAAACATGCAGGTATATTTGTTACGTTGAGTAATTCGATACATTCCACTTATAAGGTCGTATGTCTAAATCTGTATTTTTTTCATGAGAACGATGTTTGAACGATCATTTGCGTGAGAACATCTTTATGTTGCGACAATTAGCGGCCGAAAATATTTGGATTTATTGATAATATTGAACGTCTCTTTGTAAGCCTATATGTACTGGTTTCCAAGCGATGCTGCCGGAACAGACCCGTGGTATTTGGCGTAAGGTTTTCTAACTTGAGGGTGGTAGCTGCTAGCTACCCAATCGGGCATTATTAGAAAATCCCCTACTACCAAGCTATGGTTTCCTTACGATGTTTTCCTTCACCGAAAGTTTAGTCTGATTTTAGAGTTGGATTGCTGGGTTTAAAACCGCGTCCATTTCACACGAAATCCGACCGCACTACCGACTAAGCCATCATCGCTTTTCGCTTTATATGTGTTTAGTAAAATGGTGTTATATTGATCATACACCTTATTTTTATTTATTTATAATAGATAGTTGACCTTTCCCTAAAACAAAAGATCTAAATGAGCACGAAGGCTAACAAAATAATTTAGGTAAATTTAGTTAGCGGATATACACCACAGAGATGCGGAAAGCGATTTTCTGTTTTAGTATACATAGATTATTCTAGAATATTTATGCGTATCATATAAATAGCTATAACTTGTAATACAAGTGTTTATTTGAAAATCCGTTAGTTATTTCTGTTATTTGATTCCTAACTCACACTTGCATATTACCTACAAATCTAAGCGAATTTATATCAAGGCGAATATCAATTGACTGGATTAATTAATCTAATAACTTGCCTATGAACGAGGTCGTTATAAGTTATATTACAATTTATTATTATTATTCGTTTGTTTATTATTTTATTCTCCTTACTTCTAAAAAAAATAATTCTTTCGTTAGTAAATATAAGATAGAGAAAGTGCATAGGCATAATTAATTATTTACATATCTGACATATCCTACCCATGTACGAAATTTCATTGAAATAGGTCAAGCCGTATTTGAGTAAAATCCGGACATACACACAGACAGACAAACAATATTTTTAAAGCATCACATACGATATTAGTAACAGCAAGTTTTAATCTCAAAAGGTTATTACAGGATGGATCATTACGTGAACGATAGTGATGTCTGGAAATAACCCACATCTCTGTGCTTCCACTAAAAACTACGATTTGTATAGTTTTTTATATGACAAAAAAAAAATGATATATATTATATTTATGAAAAAAAAAGAACCAGATCGAGTTTCTTGCCGGCTCTTCTCTTCTCGACTGGGTTGTTTTTCGAACCAGTGGTAGTGTTTTAGACGTTCATAAGCGCCTTCTTAGGGCCTAAATTGAATAAATAAATTTTGATTTTGATTTTTTGAGCTATAATAGACATAACGTAAAGACAAAACTTCGGTTTTATTATTAGTATAGATAACAAAATATATACTAAAGCTTGGGCAATGAATTAATGTATCATCTAACCCTTCAATTCGCGTTCCTGTCTTTCCGCATCTGCACAGGCTCAGTGCTTTGACCACTATCTCACCCGGTGTTTAAGTTACGATGTAGTGCAGGTTGGTAAACACACTAAACCTAGGCACTGGTTCTCAATGATGCTCCCGGAACACACCTATTGGTATTTGGCAACAGGTTTTCAAACTTGAGGGTGGTAGCTACCCAGGCGGGCATCATTAGAAAATGCCCTAACTATGCTATGGTTTCCTCATGATGTTTTCCTTTACCGAAAGCTCAAGCCGAATTTAGAGTTGGATAGGTGGTAACGAACCCGCGTCGAATGTAGATATTTAATTATCAATACTCTATTACATCTGTCTATAATTATTTATAACATTATTATCAACAATAATTATTAATCGATTAAAAATATATTTCACGTAAATACCAAAATTCACGCATATATCATAAAAATACATGTATATAAACTAGCAGACAGACAAATAAAAAGAAATACCAAAAATATATTCAATATAAATGATAATTTTACATCTTTTTTTCATTACTATGTATGTAGATATATATATATATATACCTATCTCACAAACTAAAAAAAAACACTATTAATTTTAAATGTTTATTACAACATTATTCATTTCTATTAACTTTTAGCGTTATATTTAAGGTTTGAACTAAACAAAATGCTTTAATATTACAAAGATAATCGATAATTCAAATTATATTTTTACTGCATTCTTCAGATAATTCTTTATTCAATATTATCTACAGTTAAGAAATCAATTGTTTGTTATAAAAATACTAAACTGCATAAATTAATTTTTATATTGATTATTATCTAATCCACGTTCAAAGTTCTAAACGTTCCGTCTAATCCGGTATGTATCTCATTGAATTCAGCCAACTTTTTATATGATTTGTCGATAACGGCATTTGTAAAAATATCTTTTATATACTCGACGTTTTCATTTGTACTCAGCACGTCTAGCCATTCGTCTGAAAACAGAAAATATGTTACTTTTTAAATTCATTAGATAATTGAACTGTTTTAAACAAACCAGCCTGAGATAGACATTAGATCGAAATTAATCGATTCGAAGTCCCAATAGATAATAAATACCTATTTAAGCTTTTGGTGAAGGAAAACGAAGAGATGAAACCGTCGTCTATAAACCACGTGGAGCTCGAAGAGGAGGTTTTGGAAAAAATCACCAAATACGGGAGGAGAGGGAGTGCAGTGAGATGTGACATGTATTTAAAATGACTTTGAAATTTCACGAGCTTAATGGCCCGGCCCCTTTTCCTTTGTCAACCTGCTTGGCTACATCTGCATATGGCTGTGTACTAGCAATATCACTTCAGAGGCAGTATCACTAAATTTAGTGTGTTTACCATCATGGTATCCCCGCAAGTACTTACTGCACCAACTATCCATATATATAAGTAATAAGGGGTTACTTTGACGCACCGTCACCTCAAAACTACTGAACATATCGGGATGTGACTACTACCATTCGACGTGGAATTTTTCGTAAATGGTTATAGGCTATTGAATTGATTTAAATTGAATTGAATTCCATCGACCCTTTCTTATTTAAAAAAATAAAAGACTCTCATATTTCTTCATTCATTTGTTTCTTTAGGTTATGTATAAATGAAATGTTATGTTAATTTTTCACTAACACGTAAAAAACATATGAAACGCGGACGGAGCCGCGAGGACCAGCTAGTATATATATGTATATATTTGAATGGCCTCTTAGGTAAATTATTACAAAAAGTATTTTATGGTCGACTTTGCCTGTTCTTTTTATAACCTCTACACTAGTGTAAAATGTAAATCAACAAGAATCTAAATAGCATGTATAAAGAATAGTATTATATTAGAAATATAATATGAAGTTTTAAACAAACATTATTACCGAATAAAAACGTGTATGGATTTTTCGTGTCCGTTTAATTCCACAGGTAGAATTTCTTTAGGTACATGTTCATAGAGCGAGTCCAATTCAGTATGCACGTATATGCGATTTGCGAGCTTTCCGCCCATGAATTTCTTAAAAATTTTGACTAACATGTCTATCGTTTTCGAGGACGTCAGAAAATGGATCCCTTGTACTCTGTGCGAGTATCCTTTCTGCAAAGAATTAATTAAAAAGCTCAGTGTATCTCGTGTCTTTATAATCAGCAAAAACTGAATACTTAACACAAGATGTGTAATTTCATGTACACATAACAATTTGTCACCCAGTTCTTATTTGGCATGTTCCATTTTTTTAATATAAACGTACTAAATATAATTTCATAGACTCATAAAGGTTTATATATTTTTTAGATTTGAAATAATAGCTAACAAAAAATATACAGGCAAAAATATTAAAATTTAAACATATTGATATTCATTACGAAAAAAGTAATAAACGAACTTTTATTTATATTTATACATTCATGTAATATTTGAACAGAAAAGGCATTGCCACGCGAAACCTGTCGACTGAATTAATTAAAGTTTAATGAAATCTTAAGTCCAAAGTTTCCGGAGTTTAAATTCCGATTTGGCTATTTTGTCTTATCTTTCATATCCGAAAACAAATTAGCCACTAATGCTAAAGCTGGCTATTGTGGCCCTTTGAATCCACAGCAATAATCTAGACCCCACTTATGGATGGTATGCATAAGTGATGTTATAAAATTATAGTCGTAAGTCATTAATATCTTCAACTAGGTGTTCCCGCGTTTCCGCTCGCGTATCATCTTTTCTATTCGGCACAATTACTCACTGCGTAATATAGTCATTAATCCCTCAACACACACCGGCAAATTTGTCAATAGGAAAACAATTGAAAGCTGGCGTAAACGCCAGGCTAGGCCCCTATCTTTTGTGTAGCCTCTAAATATTTTTTGTTATTAACAGAAAGCAAAGGTATTTCTCAAAAATTCAAACACTTTTCGGTAAAACTAACCACGGAAATGTTTTTTTTTTCATAATTTCATGAGTTTTTTTTTTTACGCGGAACCCTAATTATTTTCCTAAAGTGAAAATAGCTTGACATACGCCTTATAACTTGGAATATATAGTCTTGTCAAAATTCTTCCAGTCGTTTCGAAGATTAGTCGATACAAGGAGGCAGACAAATTATATTTTTGTAAATAACATGTAAATAACAATAACATAGTATAAATTGTTATTATTATATTACGAACAGTCACTTCGATTTTATTGATTAGTTCCATTTAAAAGAACATTTTTTAAATTCACTGCAGATAACACAAACATATCTGAATGTATGTTCATAATCATCAATTAACACTTTTTTAACCATTTATTTCAATTAGTTTAATAATGACTAATATATTGAACCTATCCGAATATTTATGGAAGCTCTGGCATGTAACTTTTTAATGATTATAGAACTTAGTTACTTCTAAATCTAGTTGCGTATTTACTCACATGCCCACTATTGACATAAAAAGAAATGTTTCGTTTTTGTGTGATGATCATTTGTGTACAGAGGTGGCGTAAGGCGTGGGCTAACGCCTACGGCCTTCCGGAACGCATTGGCCCAAATATATATCACTAGCTGAGTGCCCGGGGCTCCGCTCGCATTGTATTTGCATTACGTTGCTGCCACGCGGGGGGTGGGGGACGGGGGGGGGGGGGGTTGTGGCCTCGCGAAATGTACTTCGCCCAAACCGAATTATAGTCTTGCCCCGCCACTGTTTGTACATATCAATGCCTCTTATTGAAAACCAGCGGAGCAGTGTCTACCACAAGGTGATGTAGCACGCGTTACTGAATAATAAGGCTGTCGTTGGATTAAATCTTAAATATTTGTAATGTTTGTTTTTGAATATGTAATTAATTTATTATCCGACTATACATTTTTTCTTTCTTTCTCTCTATATATACTTTACCGTCAACAACTTTAGCTTCTGCTTACCCTAATTATCACAAAGGCTTGTTTCAGAACGGTCAAATTAATATTCGCTACGTAATTTGATATGTTGACATCTCTGTAGTCCAATACAGCTACAGCTCCGACGCAGTAATCATTGACCGAAAAATATTCTGCAAGCTGTAAAAAAAAGACATATTAATTTACGGTAAATTTTTTTATTCGAGCTTAGCAAAATTACTACAATGAGGTGTTAAGTACAACACAGTCCAAGAATGGTGATGATAGTTGGGCCTCTAGGTAGATCTGGAGTACACTTGCTAATGATAGAACGCGACACGCAAAAAGATGTCGCTGTGGTGGGTTATCAATATGTACAGTAAAGTTCTGTGATGAAAGAAACGGCATTGAACGTCCTCTTTTGATTGGGTCCGTACGGTTTCCAGGGATTTTTGCAATTATTACCTTCACTTGCTGTCGAACTCCCGCACGCATCGGTACAATATCTATTTGCCAAAAAAATAAAAATAAAATAGGAAATTCGTGTATATGTTTCCCAGCATTCTGATTACCTTGACTCATTAAAATTGGAGTAAGTGATTTTAATTTAACAAACAATATATAGGTTACCTGTCCTGAATGACTGACTCTTCAATGCAGAGCCACTTGAAATTTTAATAATAGATAACTATAATGATGTTAGCATCCACTAAGAAGGAAGTTTTAGGGGGCAAAATAAGAGATGAAAGTTTCTATGAAAGTCAGTCATTTTCAAAGTAAGAAACACGAAATTTAACATACATTGGTATATCATTATATGACATAATCCTGACTAGTTTCACGTGCTAATTTGCGCTACTGTCTTGCACATAGTCAATTTTTGTAAAATGTCATTGATTCCCATACCTATTATAATTAGCTAGGCAATTAATATTTAATTAAAGATATTCGAATATTTTCTCCCATATTCGTCACGGGGTATTTTTTTAAAATTATGACGAAGGTTTCAATAACGTATTGTAATATTTACTAATCTTACGTCAAAATCTGATTTCAGCTGTTTCTCTCGTAAATGATTATTGGGGAAGGTTATTTTATTTGAAGTCGCTTAAATTCATTACTTTATCAACTTTGTTTAGGTTAGAATAAATTTGTATTTGTTTTGTAATAGATTCATTTATATTTCTTTTTTGTTTTGTGATGCGCATTGTACAGAAAATGCATTTTGCATTTTGCAAGACAAGACATACATGCCCGTAATTGCATAGTTCGTTGTGAAAGCTATGAACCATTCGTTCTACGTAAACTCGTTTAACTACGAAAGATATGACTTACCAGACTTCCCAGCTTGTATGTATCCGATATCATTTTTGTCGTGTAGTCATTGTTTAAGTATTTTAGGAACAGCACTCGATTATTGTCATTCGTAAGTTTAGGCAGTAGGATGTTACAACTGAAATAAAGTAAATAATTAATTAAAGTAATTTTGTTACTACATTATATTGAGTTTTTATAAAGTGAAAAATTTAATTTCAAAGTTAAAACATATAAAAAAAGACGTAATTTAAGTAAAGCGAATACATAACCCAAATTGTACTTTTTTTTACAGTGTATAGGCGCTTTGACCACAATCTCACCTGATTTTAATACACTAAGTTCCCAAAGTGATGCTGCCGGAACACACCTATTGGTATTTGGTGACAGATTTACAAACTTGAGAGTGGTAGCTACCCAGGTGGGTATTGTTAGAGGTTCCCCTACCTTCATGTTATATTATCCCTACGATGTTTTCCTTCACCGAAAGCTCAGGTTGATTTTAGAGTTGGATAGATAGGTCGAATTCGGCCGCAATATTCACTGCGTGATCATTGCTTCGCCATGCATCAATACTTTCTTTTTAAATAGCATACCCTTTTAGACCATTTTAAGGTAAAAAAATGAAAGTTTCACGATGACTGCATTAAATGAAATAGTAAGGCTCAGTTACGAAAATAAGATGATTTTATTAACGAGTTTCAAAGATATGATAATTGATGACTTATCCATTTTAGATTATAACAACAAGATTCAAACAATAATGGAATTAGTATTGAATGATAAGTAGTTTTTTAATTGTTTCCATACTATATTATGTTTATATTAATTATCCTTCAAATATTTCACTAATGTGCAAAATAACAAAATAAAATTTACTATAATTCACGTGGTCGCAAACACAGGGCCTAAAAAGAAAGCTCAAAGTTGCTCAAAGTGGAATTGGCTATAAGGGCTATGCTTGGAGTTTCACTCCGTGATCGAATCAAAAATGAGGAGGTGGTAGAACCGATGCCCGCGTTTCATATGTTCTTTATGTGTGAGGGAAAAAGTGCATATAATATTGTATTATATGCGAATAAATCAATGAATAAAAAAATGAGATTCTTTCTTTCATTAGCGGAAAATTTACGTAAAATGAAAAAAATAAAATAAAAAGGGTTGATAGAATCCAAAACCTATTCCCACCTACGAAAAACTCCGCTTCGAATGGTAGTAGTCCCATCACATAGTTTTGATGTGATGGTGCGTCAAAGTTTTCCCATTTTCCTTATATATATAGATAAATATAAAAATATAGACACTTACTAACTGCCCTTTAGGTATCCGAAATCCTTTTTAGCATCATACTTATTAAAATAATTTGGCAGCAATGTTTTGAATGTACATAACTGCTCAATACAGGATTTGGCTCTCTCCACTGATCCCTTATGTAATATAATTGTTCTTTCCAAGTATTCTCGTGCTGAAAATAAGAGGGAATGTCGAATAAAGATGAATTAATTTGAAAGTTTTTATTATTTCTGTCACATAACCTCAAACTAAATAGATAATGTACAATTAGATAAGTTCGGTTATATTTTTAATATAAAATATTAATTTCATTGCTAAAAGAATCCGCATTATCATAACCTACCTATATCCGTTCAACCGAAAAACGTCCAGTACTGGACATAGGTCTCCCCCAAAGATTTCCACAATTAATTGTGTTGTTCGTAAGGGGGGATTGCCATTATCGCCAGGTTTGGCGGGTTGGTATTATTATTAATAACTCACATTGTTTCTCTTTTATATTCAAGTACATTTAACCCCTAGAGCACTAACCTGGCGTTTAAGCCAGGTTTCCATTGTTTTCCTATTGTCTCATTTTTATGGGTAATCGACATATTAATATTGTATATATAATTCACCCAAAGATTTATAACAGTCTATTACTTCATTTACAAAGCCTGGGTAAAGTTGCCTTTTAGGTCAAGATAATATAAATTAAAAAACTGTATGATTATTCTACAATAATTTTTTTTACGGTATTCGACAGTATTATTATCTGCCTAAAAAATATATTTATTGATAAATGTATTGTATAGTTATGGTATCATAAGAAGTACATATAATGTAAGATTTAACTTTAGAGATCATTCAGATTTACAAATTTGTAAGTATATAAACTAGCTACGTACCCGTGGCTGCGCCCGCGTTTTATATATTCTTTACTGCATTTTAAGTTTGTATACGGAACCTTAATTTGTTATAGTATTAAGATAAATTAAAAATATTTCTCATAAATTCAAGCACTTCCCCGTAAAACTGTGCATTGAATCGGATTTTATTCAAACTTTTATGACATTTTTTTTTTTTTACGTGGAACCTTAATTATTTTAGAAAATCAAAAGTACCCAAGTTACTCTGAGTAACTGCAGCTATCTACCAAAAAAGTCCCTTTAGAATCGTTCCTGCTGTTCTGGAGATTACCCATTACAAACAGACAGACTGGTATATATACAGACAGAAAATTTTAAAATAATATTTTTGGTATAAGTTTGGTACATTAATATCTATTTAGTAAAAATAATAATGTTGACGTTACAAAAACATAAACTTAAATTTTATTTATTAATAAGTATAGATATTATAAATAAAAATTAAATTCCTTTTCTTTGGTAAACGCATAACTTGAGAACAGCTAGATCGTTTTTTTCTTAATTATCTATTTATTGTCCGTATAATAAGATTTTCTATGAAAATGTCTTCAGAAAATTGGTAATTTGTAAAAAAAAAAAATGGCGACCATGTCTCAGAATGTAAATGTTGAATCTGAGTTTTTTTTCAATCATACATTTCTTTATATTTCTAGAATGTTTCCTGCAAAAACAGGCCGTAATTAGTGTAGTATGTAACGCTTCGAAGACTTCCGTCAGTTAAAATTACTCAAACCTTGACCTTCAGAGGGGAAAAATTTAAATAATCACGTACATCTTCACACAATTGTTCATTTTATACATTTTTTTTTATATTTATTCACCTGCTTAATTATTATTCTTTTTTTTTATTACTTCAGATTTAAGTATAAAATGGAGGGCATACTAAAATGTTATAACTAATATGAATTTAATAATATTAGGTCCTTTTATTATTAATCGGCGTTTTGTTGAATTTAGACTTATGTATTTGTGTTTCGAATCTGGTAATTAATTTGTTTTTGGATTAATGATATGCATGGGGAAACTATTGTAAAATAAAAACGGTACGGCACAATTTTGGCGACAACGATTTCGTTTTGGAAATTTTGACCTACCAATTTTTTCGGAATTTGGACAATTTCTTGCAAGGATTTTTCCAAACATCAGTCCAAGCCGCCTTCAAAGATTTTATTCAGTTTTGTTTGCACAATGTTTCAGCAATGGAATCAACGACCTAGCTGTAAAACTGCGAAAATGCATAGATGATAAATAATGGTATATAATTTATTGATTAAACATATATGCACAAATTTTACAAAAAAAAAAACTTTTTTTTATGTAAAATACTAATTTTATTTGTAAAAGCCTAATCATAATTATTAGTCTCTTCCTCTTTAGTTTATATCAGTAGCAGAGAACCAGTACTTCTTTGTACACAGTTCTGTTGGCGACATAATATAAATGTATAATATTTAACACTGTCATAATTATCACTATTAATTAGCTTAATTGAAAGAACAACAGAGAACCTTTGTTGAAGGTCATAATATTGTATACAATGATAAGTAAGAAACCTTACTTAGTTGCTGACTATAAAAAAGTTTATTGTTATTTTAATGTTTATCTGTAACTGACTTCCTAAATCTATACTTATAATAAAAGGCTATAGGGACTGTACATTGAAGATATTTCAGAGATAATACTATGAGGGGGTTCAAAATCGAAAACAGAACACATTCCGATGGTTTTTAAATTTTTTTTGTCTATCGGTCGGTTTGTCTGTTTATTAGTTTGTTCGACAATCACACAAAAACTATTGGACAGAATTTGAAAAATTGATATGATTGTAATTCTACATACATGCTATATACATACTCTGTAGTAACATATATATATTTATATAATGTATGAATAGCGTTTATCAAGATTCATTTAAAACCATAATAATGAAGTGTATACATAATAATATATACTAATATATAAGGGAAAATCTCCGTTACTACTAACCCGATTTTAAATTTTTTTTTCACGTTTAAAAACGAAAATATATTATATATAGGCAGGCTACTTTTTATTTTGGTTAATATGTATTTTCAATAATTTTTCACAATTAATGTAATTGAAGTCGGAAAAAATTCTATAATATGGCGTGCGCTGCCTGAACGGAAGAATGGCTGGGTGTATAGTTTCGGTGGGGTCTAGGCTCTGCCATATTGCCAAACGAAGGGGGGAAGGGGTGAGGTCCTACATCTTCCATTACAGTAGGAAGGCGGATTGAGAGGCGGCCTGGTCTGGATGGGGCGACCTTTTTTGGTGAGAGCTCGGACGGGAGATTTCCAATATATGAAAATATTGGAAATGAAATAGATTGAATCTAGAAGGAGAATATAGGCTGTCTATTACAATATAATTATCTGAATGTCACGCGAGCGAAGTTGTGGGTAAAGCGAGTCTAGTAATAAGTCGTCAAGTTTTTTGTTTGAATACAACATTTATAATGCTAATATCCTCACTTGAGTGAAGGCGTTTATGTCGATAAAATTTTAATACGTACCTACTTAAAGATCTCGCTAATTTGATAACTGACTTAAGGCACTCAGCCTAAAAATGGTAGACAGTGCAAGGGCACCAAAACGATACGAACCTCGGCTTGAGCTGCTACCCGTGTTAAAAATTCCGCGGTATTTGCCCTAGCCCTATTGTTTAGTAAACCTTTAATATAAAAAGGTACCCATGAACCTTGCGTGAAGTCTATAAGTATATGTGCTTAGTATAATAGGTGTGATGCTAGTGTATGCGGTGTCATTGTATCGCACTTATCGCACTAAAGACGGCTAAGGCAAGAGCTTTAAACTTTTGAATTATTTTCGATAAAGTTTAATAATTACATTTTTTGTGTAAAACCATCAATGAAAGGTTAAGTATATAAAATTTGACACTTCACGATGGGCAGCTATTTTAGAAGCCAAACTGGTTAACTATCATATTCGAATTGGTAATCTGTCGTCAAGTAACCTATAACTGTGTTCCTGGAGCATTGTTTGAAACAAATTCCTTTAGGCATAACGTTATCATGTTAGGTCAATCCGTCGTTTAACACCGGTAAGATTACAGTCTAATGTTAAACCTTATGACAACATTAAATAAAAAAAATACTAGGCAACCATGGCAACTACTGACAGAAGTGAAAACTCGAAACTTTGAAAACTGTTTTTTTTAATGTTTCAATTACATGATTGGATATTCGGTATTATTAACACAACCCTATATTTAACATTTAATATTTGTTTGATTTTTTTTACATCTGTTGGCGCTTCTAACAATAATGATGTACATTTTTGTAGAGTTCATTCATGATCAAAAGATACGATAGGCTGCGTAAGTATATATTTTTTTATTTATCTCTGAGCGTGTTGACGGTTGACGTCCGCGTTACCAATGCTGGTAACGCGAACTAATAAGTATCCGAGAATACCTTAACGCCGCTAAAGAAGGTTTCATAATGAACATATTTTAAAGTTTTCCAAAATTGAATCCCAGAAATCGTGACACAAGACATTAATTCTATAAGTGGGCTCCATCAGTTTTAAACTTACACGTACGATAGTTTTAAAGCTATTAAAAAAAACATCGGTCATTCTATACTTTTGTAAAATCATCCCTTAATATGAGTGATTGTATTAATGTTTTCTATAGAATAAAGTTTGTAAAATGTTTTGCGTCATTGCAAAACTACTACTAAATTGATTGACATATAATTTAAATTAATGTAGCATTGATTTAATCACGACCAAATCGTTGACGAGATAAAAGTACCCATAATCGACAGCATATATGAATGCACTAATAAAAGTAGAAGAAAAGAAAGATGTGTGTGAAGATCGTAACAAGTCGAAAAACGGAGAGAAGCGTGATGCTGTCTATGCTATATTAATCAAGAAATTAATCTAAATTACATATAATTAATCTTTTTCATATTAATTAAACAATTATTAATTACATAAACATTAACACTGATAAGGGAATAAATATAGATTTTTTTTTTGGACTATATAGGCTCAGTGCTTTGACCACAATCTCACCCAATGTTAAGTGACGACGTGGTACAGGATTATAAACCCACTTATCCTAGTGGCACTGGTTTTTAAGTGATGTTACCGGAACACACTTATTGGTATTTAGCGACAGGTTTTCGAACTTAAGGGTGGCTAGGTAGCTACGCGATGTTTTCCTTTACCGAAAGCTCAGGTTTGAGTTAGATAGGTGGGTTTGAACCCGCGTCCATTGACGCGTAATCCGGCCGCACTATCCGCTGCGCCATCATCGCTTCGTGGGAAGCTGATTTAAAGGTGATAAAAAACAAAACACATATATAGACTAATCAGTTACGGATTATCCCCGAAGAATAAAAAAAGATTTAAAAAAAACAATAGATATTAATTAAACATAAACGATTATTTATACAAAAAAGCCATTTGGAATTTATTTCATACTAGAATAATAACATATAATAGAAATTACAAAAAAATCGACTACTGATAAAATAAAAAAGCAATTTTATTTAAATGATGGCATTTAAACTGACGTTTTGAATTGCTTTGAAAATACATAATTTAATATGGGGTATAAATAAATATGCTTACAATAATCCTTCTTAATAAAATGTCCTTGCTTTTTCACCCAATCTTCAAGTAAATCAATCGCTTCATCGATTTGTCCCGGTTTGTCTAAGTCATACATTTTTCGAATTGTTAATAAAGTATCCGGTTTGAATTCTAGTAATTTATTTTTTTTTGGAATGTAATCCATACTGACCACTGCGTTCAAAGAGTCAAAACTGTTAAATGGTGAATATAAATCTATTTCATATATGTACTTTATTGACTGTAATGTAGATTTTTTTTTATGTTATAAATATGTATTTCATATTATTTTTTTATATGCCTTAATTAATATTTAATTATAATAATTAAAATATACGAGTATTTAGCAAATTATGATAGATTTATTTCTAAAAACCAGTTACACTGAATATGCAAATATTATGTTATTATGTATTTGAATTCGTATATATTTTTATTATTACGTAATTAAATTGAAATAATTGCCTATAGTTAAGGATTAAAATGATGATAATAATAATAAATATATAAATTAGCAACACACAGCTGTTAATTATAAAACTTACAATGACTTGTTCAAATTTGAGGTACTTCCGTAAAATTGTTGAAATAGGTCATAGGAAATTAATTTAAAGTTTAGACTGAGTTTAAGCCTTGCGTCTATTTTTATACGAAAGAATATTAATTTGAACCTATGACTTTGTGTGATTTTTGTTGGAGATTTATTTATGTTTTTATAGAAAAAAACAAGAATTGTTTTTATTAACACT
Organism: Samia ricini; assembly: GCA_014132275.2. Taxonomy (NCBI): domain Eukaryota; kingdom Metazoa; phylum Arthropoda; class Insecta; order Lepidoptera; family Saturniidae; genus Samia; species Samia ricini. Next base: position 24,231,234 of record AP028168.1, read on the forward strand.
CCGTATATCTATAACCATATGTTTTCCTTATTAAATTCTGGGATCAATGAAAGCTTGCATTCGAGGTCCACATTACATGAGATAAATGTTTTGTCACCCAAGATATTTAGAAAACTAACCTTTCAACATGAAATAAGATCGTGTTCATTATGAAGATAAGCAAACAAACAAATTTCCCAACATCATTTATTATGAATAATTAAAAGGTCATATTTCCATCAAAATTTGATAATAACTAATCTAGACTCAAAGTCCTAAATGTTCCATTTAACCCAGTACATATTTCATTTAATTCTGTCAATTGTTTGTATGATTTGTCGACACCAGCTTTAGTTAATATCTCTGTCATATAGTCAACATTTTCTTCTGTACTTAGAACATCAAGCAATTCATCTGAAATAAAAACAGAAATTAATATTTTAATGTAGGTAAGTCTGACGACGACCGGTCTGACTTATTCGATGAATCGAAGAAAATAGTAAAATTAATTAATTTCGACACAACATTAAAAGCCCAAATTTAAGGTCTATTAAGTCTAATTTATTAAAAATGGATGGCTGCTCCCACTACCATTAGGTACATGTAGCAAGGAAGGAATAAATATAAGTGTGTAAATATTTTCTGATTGGGTTTTTTTCTGAGGGAATTACAGTCTTAAACATTATATTCTCAAACTAAATAATATTATAAAAGTGTTTTGTACTTTCTTAAGACCTATTTTCAAGATACTTTCTGTTATCGTCAGTAAATTCAAATTAGTAAATTTCCGGATATTCAGAATAATTGATACACGGCGAAAATTGTTCAATAAATATCCAACTGACCTTAAACATTTAAATGCTAAAATATTTTCCTTGAACGTAACCAAAAACCCTCCAAGTTTACATTATAGATAATCGAATTAAAAATAAAACCATATTTAGGGTTTATATTTGGCAACTAGCTGTGTGCTCGCAGCTACGCCCACGTTTCAAATATTCTTTACTGCATTTTAATTTTTTTTTATATTGAACCCTTATTATTTACCATATTTTTTCTATACTAAGATATAAAGTACAAATATTTCTCATAAATTCAAGCACTATTGAATCGTATGTTATTCACAATTTCATAAGTTTTAATTGTTTTGTACTCGGAACTCTAATTATTTTCGAAAATCAAAAGTTACGCGGAGTAACTTTAGCTATCTACCAAAAAAAGTAACGTCACAATCGATCAAATAAACAGATAAAAAATTGTATTTTAGACATTCAAAAACTTCAATTTTATTTATTAGTTTAGACAGATAATAATAACCCTGCCAAATAGGACAGCTATTATTGTAATTCGAAATTCCCGTTCCATTATGCAAACTGAAAATTAAATATTGGCTAATGTTAACTATGAGTGAAACTAAAGACGTAGTTTTTATTAATTTTGATTATCAACAGTCAATTGTAGCAACAAATACGAGAATGTACAAAAACTTCTTTTTTTTTAACAAAATTAGTTAGTATTAATTTACTCACCAAATAAAACGGCTATAGATTTCTCTTCACCATTTAATTCGGATGGTAAAATTTCCTTTGGCACATATTCATACAGTGAATCTAATTCAGTATGCACGTATAGGCGATTTGAAAGTTTTGCTGTAAGAATCTTCTTTACGATCGTCAACAACATATCTATTGTTTTCGACGACGTTAAAAAGTGAATTTCTCTTACTCTGTACATGTATCCTTTCTGGAAAGAATTGACAATTGCTATCACACTTTTTATAATTAATACAAGGTTGTGCATTATGCATTTATAGGTTCTTATTTTGTGCCATATTTTATTCTATACTACTGAGCTTATCTCTATACCTTATGTTATGCGTTACTAGTTATTTCTGGGACTATTTCATTTTGCTATTATCCTGTTAACAAATTCCATATATTTGTCAATTTAATATATAAACAAAATATGTACTAAAATCTAACCATATCTATGATTTACAATCGTGTAAATGCATTTAGTAAAAGTTGAAATCTAAACCCAAGTAGCTGACGGAGAAACGATGCGTTTTATAAAATCTGAGAAAAATAAATCATCTCTTGTCTCATAAAAGTTTACGCTGTGAATTTATAACTATTTAAAATTTACATTACATTTTTTTTATTACATAAAACATGTTTGAAAATAAATATTAAACACACAAGTAAACAACAGTCTTCTATAATTACTCTATGAAGTTTTGGTTCAAGTCAGCGTGTGTTTAACATTTCCGTTCCATAGATACAATATAATACAATATACTGGATACAAAATCACAATTAAATTTTGATTAGATTACAATTAATGAATTTTTATGATATTCATTCATTTATTCGTCATCCATATGTTTATATTTTATGTATAACAAACATAATAATTCATAAATAAATTGCCAAAGACAAATAGTTCAGTATAGTTTTATCTTCTATTGTTTTGTTTTTTTTCAGTTTTTTTTGTTTAGTAGCTACCTCTAGTGTTGTAGATAAAATAAAACATAAAAACGATTTATTTCTTCGAATTTCCGATAATCAATATGATAAAATTTCTATGACTATATAACTATATCTATATAAAAGTATTCCAACTGACCATTAACACTGTAAGAGCTTGATTCAAATGAACTAAATCGATAGATGAAACAAATTTTGACAATTTGATGTCTCTATAATCTAACAAAACTATGATTCCGACGAAATAATCATTGGCGGATGCGTATTCACACATCTGAAACAAAAATAAATGAGAGTAAAACCGGGATAGATTATACAGAAACTTGAACAAGTCATTGTAATCTTTATAAGTAACAGTAGCTGTTGCTAATTTATATATTTTATATTATTCTCATTGTAATCATTAATTATAGGCAATTATTTCAATTTAATTAGGTAATAATAAAAATATATACGAATTCAAATACATAATAACATAATATTTGCATATTCAAAGCAACTGCTTTTTAGAAAAATAAATCTATCATAATTTGCTAAATAGTCGTATATTTTTAATGATTACAATTAAATATTGCAATAAAGGCATATAAAAAATAATATTAGATACATTTTTATAACAAAAAAAAAACAACATTACAGTATTAAAAAAAAATCTAATTTCCTGAAATTGTAACAAAGACTTATTAATTACTTAAAACATTCCTAATATTTTTATGGTTTCGCATCTATCCACACAGTTAGAGATGTCTGTCTATTCTCAAAAATGTTTCTGTATAAATGCAATTTTTGCTCAATTAGTAATTTTGAAGTCAATAAAAACAACTCGTAATGCAATATGAATAATTATGTTAGCCATGGAGCTAGGAATGATGAAATCTAAAATAAATACTTTAGATTTATTATTTGATTAATGTGTCGAGTACCCATAAAAATGAAACAATAGAAATGCAATAGGAATACAATGGAAAGCTGGCGTAAACGCCAGCAAGGTGCTCAAGGAGTTAATGATTTATTATAAGTAGTATCAGAATAAGTGGTTTTTTTATTTCATTTTTACAAACTATTATAATTTGAATACTACTTTTCTATAAATTTTATTTCGTATAGCAATCGAACGATCAACGATGTGTTGAAGTAAAAGGAAGAGTTAACAGACAATCTCAGGGCACCGATTTGACATATGTAATTGTGCCACCTTAGTATATTACTACCATAGTTGTAATCTGATCACCTTCGTTTTATCTGACTCGATCTTAGCAAATGATTTTACATGCTCCTTGGCATAGTTATTCTATATTTAGCGTACTATAGGTACCTGTTTTTCAAATGCCTTCTCATTAACAATTTGTAATTTCGTAGAAGTTTCTGTTCGTCCTGTTTAAACATGCATTTTTTTAGCAATTTTCGTACATACGTATAATAAATTGCAAATACGTAAAGTAAGCAGCATGGTGGATAATGAACTGTAAGTTTTTATCAGTTAATACTATGACCAACATAAAAATTAGCTTACCAAGGCGCCTAGTTTGTAAAAATCTAAAATCATATTTCTAGTGTATTCATCGTTCCAAATTTTCACAGCGAATACTCTGTAATTGTCTTCAGTCATTTTAGGAAGAAGAACACTGTTACTAAAAGTTAATAAATACATATTTGAATTAGACTATTCCTTCATCATACGTAAAATAAAGTTTTGCTAGCCGTCAGTTTATAAATTGAAACGTGGGCTGTGACCAAGAGAACATTCGTAGCGTTCAAGTTGCCGAAATGAAAACGCTGAGGTAGAAGTCCGGCTTAACTAGGACCGATAAAATCCCCAACGAGTACATGCGAGAAAAAGTCTGGTGGTAAGCGACTTAGTTGATAAAATGCAGGAGAGTAAACTACTATGGTTCATACCATAGTATCATCCATGTATCATCGTGGTCATCTACGTAAATGGGAGAGCTAATGTCCTAATGTTCGATCTTAGCTAGCTTATCTAGATCTTAGAAATAAGTGTCTACACAATAATTTAACATATAGTCTTAGTTTAGATGTAAAATATAAGTAGGTTTAAGCTCACTTAATTAATTATGAAAGAAGGTAACTGCATAGCTGCATGAAATATAATAGGCAATTTTTTCTGATGCAAGTCGAATTAAGCCTCCAACATAAAAAAAGTGTGGATCCAGAGTCCGCAAAATATGTTTTAATAAAAAAAAAAAAGATGCTCTAATGCTCATTAGACTACGATGGGAAATATGACAATAAATATTTATCATTTTGGGTTTAAAAAAAACTGGAAATGTGTAGTATGCTAAAGAATATGAAAGAGAACAAACAAGTGATCACAGAGATAGGGTGAAAGGAGAAGAAACCATCTAAACGGGACAAGTAGCTAGGAAGTCAGATAGAAAAAGAGAGATTATAAAAATAGTCGAAAGCTATTTCTTACAATATTGAAAAATATAGAGAGATTTTTATTATTTTATGTTAATTGCAACTATGAACAGTCGTAGGAAATAGTAGAATACACTTACTAAGTTTTCTTTACATATTCGAAATCTTGTTTCGCATTATATTTGTCGAAATATATTGGCATTAAGGTTTTGAATGAACTCAAGTTATCTATGTGAATTTTAGCTCTTTCCACTGATCCCTTGTGAAATATAATTGCTCTTTCCAGGTACTCTCGTGCTGTAAATATTAAATTATTTATGTTAACTCAGAAGTGATTTCAATTTCGGATACAAGTGCGGGCTGTAAATATGCTTTTACACAATCCTCATTAAAACTTTCCAAGCATTCTAATTCAAGGACATTTTGTTTAATTATGAACTTAAAAGTTTTCATGAAAAAAATGAAAACACGCGTACTAGGCTTGCAGGTAATGATTCAATGCCAAAAAAAACATCAAAATCTATTTTCTATTTTTTATTTATTTATAAGAGAAATCAACAGCTCTTAATTACATATTCACTAAAATAATTATTAACATATTGGATTAGCCAAAGACGATTTCTAAATTTACTTAAAAAGATAAACAGTAAAATCTAAACGAAACACCTATAATAAAATAAATTATTTTAAATTAAATTAAATTTTAAAATTTAATTTAAATTTTAATTATAATATATAATAATATTAATTTAATTAAAATTTTAAAATTTTATACGGGCCTATGTTCACAATACGCTAGAGGAGCTTAATAAATTTGAGCAATGACTTATCTAAATTGCTACAGATTATACTAAGAGAAAACACGAAACACAAAGAGATACTAATAAATAAAATTGAAGTGTCTCTTTGTAATTAATTTTGAATTAATTTATTTTGACTAAATAGATATGATTGTATATACAATACCTGTACCAAAAATACAATTTTTATAATTTTTGTCTTTCTGTTTATATTGGGTAATCGCCGCAACGGCTGAACCGATTTTGTTATTTTCAGATAGCTGAAGTTACTCCGTGTAATTCAGGCTAATTTGAATTATCAAAAATACTTAGGGTTCCACGTAAAAAAAAATAATAAAATCAATGCACAGTTTCACGGGCAAGTGCTATAATTTATGAGAAATATTTTTACTTTATCGTGGTACTTAAAAAAATTAAGGTTCCTTATAAAAATAAAATGGAGTGAAGAATTTATGAAACCCGCGCAAAGCCGCGGGTACATAGCTAGTCACTAATATAATTGGTCCTACTGAGATTTTTTACCCGCAACGTAACTTAATTTAAATAGTATTCATATTAAGACAAAAAAACTGTAGCAAACACAAAAAAACTCGTCGAGGTCATCATGACCTTTTTTTTTTTTTTTTTGGGAAATGCATTTACGCACTACCCTTATCTATTGTACTTAGGGGATCAAAGTCCCCCAGTACAATACATAAGGGGCACGGAGTGACGAGCTCCGTGCAGTGTGGGACTCACCCGGGCGAGAGTCGCCCGGAAATACCCACTAAAACCCCCCCGGGGCCGTCCGCTGCATTTGGGATGGGGGCGACACGGGGTGGCTTTCGCAAGCACCGCGTCGCAAGGTCATCATGACCTGACCAGACTGAAACATCCGTAATAGTGACAAGAATCTGAAGCAAATTCTGGGTTCGTATTTAGTTAAAAATATCTCATCCTACCCTTTGTGGGCTGATAACCTGACGTCCCGTAATATTGATGCTACGTGTAAACCACACAGACTATCAGGTCAATCCGTGGATACCACACGATTGCAATAGAGGCAACCACTTTTCTGGTACCGGTTAAGAATCGTACCACCCCACATCTTCCGTTGTGTGTTGTAAAAATGGGACCAAGGAATAAACTAGAAGATGGTAGCAGCATCCTCTGAGCACCATAAACACACCTACTGCGATAGCCAATCCGATTTCCAATTGCGTGGCGATTATCGCTATTTCCTCCTTATGAAAGACAATTCGCCACAAGAGATCGTATGATTCTACACAATTATCAAAAACAATTATCGAGTTCTCATAAAAGGACTAGCAAGAAGAAGTTCATATCACCGAATGCCCTCATAATATTGTTTTTGACCACCAAGTAGCTTAGTAAGAAAAAAGCTGATACTTTTATATGAAAGCATATAAATCATCAACATGAGTATTTTAGTAAACATTCCAGATGGTCTACGACATTGAGGAAGTCCCAATAATGTTCTTATATGCGTTTTCAATATGCGATCTCAATTCGTTTTTTCCTTACTGCACTCCGAAATTTCAATCTTTTTTTTTCTAAAATGTCAATCATAAAACACGATTTATTTTTGGTTCTCAATGTTACAGTGATAATGAGATTTTTGATTGAAGAAAAAATTAAATGGAAGAAGAAATGATAATGTATTAATAAAAAAAAAACATATGCACTAAATGTATGACTAATACTTACAATAGTCTTTCTTCAAAAGATGTCCCTGTTTCTTCAACCAATTCTCGAGTAAGTCAATAGCTTCACCCATTTGTCCCGTTTTATCTAAATTATACATTTTTCGAATTTTTACAAATGTATCTGATCTGAATTTAAGTAATTTATTTTCTGGTATAAAATCCATGACAGCCAGTGGTTACTTCTTTCAAAGACTGGTAAAATCTCACTGGACAATTCAATGGATAACACCTACTTCACATTATATTTGTAACACTACTTAATGGCCGCGACTTCGTAGTTTCGTAAAAAACTCATTATTTTGTTAATCTGCTTAATAATCTTGCGTTTTTAAATTATACCATTATTATTAACAAACAAACATTGTAGGCATTTACTAGGAAGTCGTATTTTTTTAAATAATTACTTCATTGACATGTTTTTTATTGAATCATGTACTAACCTCAATTATGCCATGAAATAAATCAATACATAATATATTTTAATTAAATATACCTAAAGATTTTATTTTCATTTTCTTTTTTAATTTCATTTTAATCTACAACATATTTAACAGTTACATAAAATCATTACATATCGTATAACGATTTTAAGCTGTTTCCTCGCCTCAATCAGGATTAGTCAGTCTATCGACTTATGTATTAAAAAAATGCCAAAAAATGATTATATATTTATTTATTTTAAACTTTTAAGAAAACTTACAGCTTTACAGCTAATATAAATCATAAAATTGTACACAATAAAAACAGAAGGCCATTTACAAGTTTCCACATATATATATAACAGAAAAATAGAAAGAAACTAACAGCAGTCAAAAGCACAAAGGGTTTAAGTAAAGAAAGAGGAATTTAAAATATTTTTCAGTTTCTTAGGACTACTATTGAAGAAATCTAAGTCTACTTCATTGAGCACTTTATTTGTGCTATCGGTCACTCTAATGAAATATGAGTTCTGCCTGTATGTAGCTCTAACAAATGAATTGTAAAACATATTACATTTTCTACACTGCACTGCCGGTACACTTAAGTTAACTTTACTCAGTATCTCCGAACAATCAATATAACCGTTGAGTATGCAAAATAAATATAGTATATCAGCTATTTTTCTCCGTTCATACAATGGAAGCATATGATGTTTCTTACAACGCAATGTATAGTCCGACACAAACATACTTGATCTAAACTGGAGATAACGAAGAAATCGTTTTTGTATCTTTTCAATGCGAGTAATATATATATTATAGTTTGGATTCCAAATTTGAGAGGCATATTCAAGTTGGCTTCTAACAAATGAACAATAAAGGACTTTGAAGGTATTTATGGACTTGAACTCGTTGGACAATCTGAAAACGAAACCCAATGCTTTCGAGGCTTTGTTAGTAATGTGATCGACATGTTTATCGAAAATTAGTTTAGAATCAAAGATCACGCCAAGATCATTAGTTGTATTAACTCGTGTTAGTATAGTATTTTTAAGTGTGTAATTATAAATTAGTGGGTTGGGTTTTCGAGTGTATGTTATTACATTACACTTACCGACGTTTAAGTCTAATTTGTTCAAAATGCAGTAGTTTTCAAACCTTTCTAGATCATTTTGAACAGAAATTGCATCAGATATAGTTTTTACAGGACGTAGAATTTTGAGATCGTCAGCATATAGAAGGATTTTGCAGCTAGTAAAACAGATAGATATGTCGTTAAAGAAAATATTAAAAAGAAGAGGTCCTAATAAAGATCCCTGCGGAACTCCTGAAGGAATCTGGATAGGTGAGGATGTATAACCATTCAGCACTACTGTTTGGCATCTGTTCTCCACATAAGATGAGAACCATCTGTATAGATTACCATGTATTCCTATGTCTTTTAGCTTGCGAAGTAATATCTTGTGGTCTATTCTATCGAATGCCTTGCCTAAGTCGGTATAAATTACATCAACTTGGACTGGCTCAGACATGTGATGAGATATGTAATCAATTGATAGAATAAGATTAGAGGTAGTTGATCTCCCTTTAATGAATCCATGTTGATGGTCACTCAGTGAGTGTTTGAGAGTAGCAAAGAGTTGCTTAAAAATAACTCTTTCTAGAACTTTGGCAAAAATGCAGAGTTTGGATATTGGTCTATAATTAATTACTAAGTCTTTGACACCTTTTTTATGTATAGTAGTAATTAAAGCAGATTTCCAAATAGTTGGCATTACTCCAATGCTAAGAGATCTTTGGTACAATAGACATAGAGGAACAGACATGCTATTTGCACACTTAATTATGAAAACAGGAGGTATATTGTCTGGTCCAGCCGATTTATTAATGTCAAGAGACTTTAGTAATTTATCCACTTCGTGAGAGAGAATTTCGATGGAGTCTATATAGGAGGAGAACCTGCGAAGAGATGTCGAATGATCAGCAATAGGCGATGAAGTAATATCATTACTATGTAAAAAAGTAGAGTAAAAATATCGGGCAAACATGTTACTGATAGTCTCACCACAATCAGAAGAAACTTGTTCAAATTTCAATACAGATGGATAGTTATTACATTTTTTCTTATTCTTACCATATGACCAAAACGTTTTAGGTGATTTTTCAATATTATTCTCAACTTGAGATATATATTCATGATACATATCCTTTTCCATATGCTTAGCACGCTGCCGCAATGTAACAAACGAATTGAAATCAGAAACATTCTTATATTTTTTAAATTTAGTATAAAATTTGTGCTTCTCCTTTAAGACTTTGATTAATGCAGATTTATACCAACAAGGATATTTATTGGTGGGCATCGTAGTTTTACTAGGAATAAACTTATCACGTAGGGTATATAGAGTTTGGTAGAAAAAGGAAACCGCATCTTCGATGGATTTTGAGGTAAATTCATGATGCCAATTTATTCGACTGATCTCTGTTGATATCGAGTCCAAATCACCTAAGTGGTATAAAAATTTAACATATGGACGTTTTGGTAATGTGGGAAATTCAGTGTAATCTACAGATATAATTAAAGCTTTATGATGTGGATCCTCTGGTACCAAGGGTTCCATACAGTCTGTAACTGAGATGCTAGTGTTAGAAAAAGTTAAATCTAAAATCCGATTATTTATATTAGTAAATGAATTGTATTGCAGCAAGTGACATGTGGTAAGATTATCTAATAAATTAGTTTGGACCTCGCCCTGAATATTGGTAGGAAAGTAAGATACACCATCATCAGCTAGAGATCATTTTAAATTAGGCATATTAAAATCTCCTATGATAATGTATTCATCGTTGGGGTAATGATGCACAATTTGGGTTAAACTATCAGAGAAATTAGTTAGTTGCTTTGATATTGAATTACCTAGGTTTTGGTTACAAATATACACTACACATAGATGTATATTGTAATAAAACTTCGGTTTCTTATTTTGCGCTTTTATGGTCACCCAAATATCCTCTGCTGACGAGAACCACTCGGAGCGTAGGTCAGCAGCTAGATCACGCTTAATAGCTATCAGTACACCGCCTCCCAATAACTGATTTGTATTTAAGTAGTCTTGATCTCGCCGCCATACAATATATCGGTTGTCGAATAATTCACTATTATCAAAGGAATCAGTTAACCAAGTTTCAGTTAAACATATGACGTCGTATGATTCCATACAAATGTTTCTTAGAAAAATAGCTGTTTTTGAACGAAGTCCACGTACATTTTGATAAAAAATCAAAATCATTTTTGTAGGTATTTTAGTATAAATTGAATAGAAATACTGAGCAAAAACAATATAAAACTGGTTGTAATAAAGTGTAAAATTAAAAGCATATAATAAATTGTACGATAAAAATATTGAAAAGTAATTATGAAGTGCGGTAGCAAGAAAGTTAGTATAGATAAATTGTAAAAGGTAAAAGTGGAATACCAAACAGAATATCAATTAAATTTATAGACTAGAAATGCCAGAATCATTCAATGTATGAATTCTAATTATTCTGAACAAAAAAGGAATAAGATTACTAGGATAGGAGGCAAATCATCGGACACGGTCTGCGCTCGCCTCAAGTCTTGAACCTCAAGTTCATTAAAGGGCGAATTCAAAAAAAATCTGTCATAGCTGCACCGACCAACATGACGCTCCGTCAAACTGACAGATTGTCAAAACTCTTTTCGGCATAATGCAAAAAAGGTTGCAATGACGCGTCGTTATAACGTACTGTTAGGAGACCGTCCCTGTTTGTCTTTTTAAAAAAAAACTACACATTGAACTACTAAAATATTTATATATTTTATAAAGATTTACACTGTCACTGACTTCCGAATTTGAGTGGTTACCACCGAACTCCGCGAGGTTTAAATCCTGACTGTTTGAACTAAGTAAAATTTGTAATAAAGTAAACTAAAAATGCCTAATTGCAAAATTGTGCACGTGATAAAACAACGTCATAAGCTAAGACGCTGAGTGAGCTTTGTGGACATAGAAATAAGGGTTATAACAGCTCCCCCTTTTTGACGAAGCTTTATCACAATAAGATGAAGCGAAGTGAGAAATAGAATCGATCAGAATTAGGAAGCCATCACAATAATAAAATGTAGTAATTAAAATTCATCTTAAAGTAGAAAATTGAAAAATATAAAAATGTTAGAATTAATAAAACTAGAAAGTATACAAAATTAGTTTTATCCTATAATAAGTGTATTAGTATAAGATTGAAACAAGTTCAAATTAGAAATTTAAATTTCGTCTGGAGGCTGTCATATCTGAAAAACGTTTGTCACATGACTTATAACTTGTCTGAGGTACTGGCAAGGATTTAATAGATTTATCATCTTCAGATGTAGAGATATCAGTCATCTCAACAATATTAGTTATTCCGGGTTTATGTTTGACTGATCTCTTATTATAACATTGGTTAAAAATTTGAATACAGCATCCAGCGTTATTAGAACGACTACATTTAAAACATTTGTAAAGTCTAAAACAAATATAGAAAACTAAACAAATTATTAAAATATAAGTAAATGTAGAATAATAAGAACCATATTTAATGAAATGGGATTCTTTTTGTAAATTATTTAATTCATTTTCTAATTGATCCATTTGATGGGTAGCATATTTTAATGAGTCTAAATTGATTTTGCTTAAAGAAATCGGTGACAAATATGGCAATGTTTCATTGAATATGTCCTTCTTACAACAATCATCGGTTGTTATATCAAAACTTACATCTAAAGGAGACTTAATTTTAACAGAATACGAACTACTTGGCATTAATTGAGTAGTTTTAGAGAAACCAATACAATTATCTGTTATTTTAACCATTCCTGTTCCGACTATGGAATGATCGGTTAATTCTTCATCACATTTAATTGTTAACTTATTTAAGGTTGATTGGACATATATCCATTTATTATTTATTAATTTATGCCAAATATCAATATTACCGTACAATAATTTGGCGTTACATTCAGGAGGCAATGTAAGAGTTACCTCGGTTAATAATTTCGATTCACAATTCGGATTCGCTAAAGTTGAAAATATAGAAGTTAATTCACATATTGAATATTCAGTGTTTACAATTTTACAGCTATCTAAATTGTCCAACATAGCATAATGCATTCTATCGTCACTTATAGCCGTGTAAGTATTAGAAGGTTGTATAAGAGCAAACGTATCAAGCTGTTGCGCATCGTGAGGTGTAGGCAGAGGTATGTTTTTATAAAACAATGAACTTATCAGGAGTGATCAACGGAATTTGCAAAACGAAAACAACTCTGTTCTTATAGTAATAGGAACTAAGTTCCGAAACATCAATTAAGGAATGAATATTAGTTATGTTTAGGTATACTGGGAAATCTAGTCTTTTATTAATTTGATTACTATGTTTCGATAGTTCGGTATATAAGCCTATGGGGCTTATTACACTAGGATGTAGTACATTTACCTTAGAAAATAATATAGCATTTAATGTGGTATCTAGTAAATTAGAAATAGTCAATAAAGAACCTTCAATTATATTTAAAAGGGTATTTATCTTAGTCGTATAGAGTAGTAAATTATCAGTTTTGGTAATTTGAGACAGAATTGCATTCATGTCGTTAATTTGAGAATTAAGCTTTATTTCGTTTTGATTAAGTTTATAAACAGTGGAGTTAAAATTGTTAATGGTTGATTTGATAATGTGTATATTATCTTTCATTAAATGGAATAGTTCTGTCTCGCTCTTTTGACAGGCGTTGATCGCGGCGTCATATTTTCTTGCGTCATCGGCGTCTAAGGTGCCGAATATAAACTTTAAAACTTCTCCACCAAATTCTAGAGACCTTTTGGTTTTAGTGGGTGATTTATTAGTGATAACATGAGATAAAGATTCCAATTTAATATAGTTTGATTGTATTAAAACTTCTATAGGACTACAAATATCTTTACATTGATTTATGTCCTGTGGCTGAATCTTAATGCATAGGTCTTGAGTATTATGTAATATTCTATCGATATTTTTGAGGTAAGGTTCTAAAGATATCAAATCAATGTGCGTTATAACCTTCCAGTTATCATTGTAAAAGTTAGCATGTGTAATTGGTTCAAAATAAATTCCGGGACTATGTAATATAGGAGTAATCTTGAATTCAGCGTGACATCCATACAATATGACTCTGAAAACACAGATATAGTATTGTTAGGATAGTATTATGACGTAGCGGGTTTGATTTCATTGGTATGGTATTTCATATATTTACGACCTACTTGTAATGTTACATTATGTTTATTATGAACTTTTATTATTTTGAAGGGGCCTTTCCATATAGGAGATAAGGCTTTTCGGAGCCTATGATGGTGTTTGAGATACACTCTATCACCTGGTTTGTAAGTAGTATCGCGAGAACTAGAATCGTAATATTGTTTAGACCTTTCTTTACTATTATTGATATTTTGTATAGCCTTTTCTCGGCTAAAACGCATTCTGTATTGTAGAGCGCGTATGTATGTCGTGATATGTAGTATTGGTTGAGGTTTCGTATAGAGAATTTGGAATTGTTGGTTTGTAACCGTATAATAACTCGTAAGGTGTAAAGGTTGTGGTACAATGAGGAGTAGTATTATAAGCTAAAATTGCCGTAAATAAATAGCAATGCCAATCATTTTGATTCTCGTTTGTAAATGATTTAAGGTATTCTTTTAAGGTAGCATGAGACCGTTCTAATGCACCATTTGTTTGGGGATGGTAAGGGGTAGTAAATAGAGCCTTGACCTTTAAAATTTCGGTTAATTGTTTGAATAAATCTGAGGTGAAGCAAGTACCTAGATCTGTTAAAATCATTTTAGGAAAACCGAATAGAGACATAAAATGTACAATGTTACCGGCTATCTCGTCACTAGTAGCCGTAACCATAGGATAAGCACTAGAAAATTTTGTAAGATCATCTTGGAGAGTTAGTATAAATTTAAATTTTTGGGATCCCGATTCAGGTAAGGGACCTACAATATCAAGAGCTAAACGTTCAAACGGTTTTGTGGAGGTGGAAGTTATCTCCATTGGAGCTTTATTTGATTTTCGTAAAGGTTTATTAACTTGGCATAATTTACAATTCTTTACGTATTGTTCAATGTCAGAGCGCATACCTTTCCAATAATAGGCTGCTTTAATTCGATTATACATGCGTTTTGACCCTGGATGACCCGCAATAGTGGAGTCGTGATTTTCCTTTAATATTTTCGGGACTTCAACTGGAGTAGGATAAATTAATTGATTCTTGTAAATATGAATTTTAATATTGGTATTATGGAAAACATAAGAAATCATATTATAGATTTTAGTATAAGATATTTTAGAAAATGGATCCGTAAAATCAGGCAAAGCGAGATCGGTAATATTTGAATCGTCACTTAAGATTTGATTCCTTAATTTTATTAGTAAATCGTAAATGTCTCTAAATTTTGTTTCTTCATAATGATGAACTTTAGTGTATAAAAAGAAAAATAATTTACTTTTATTGCTTACACGTCGAATAGTAAAAGGTTCTCGTTCGGAATTTAACAATTCAGCGGAATTCTCGAGTTGCGATAATATTTCTTCGCAGTGAGGCATCGACGAGTCAAAGTCTAGAGAAACGGGACACGCGATTGTTTTAATTTTAGATAAGTGTACACCTTGTGTACATTCTTCGATAACAGTGTTAGGACTGGGAAGAGTCTTTGTAAATTGAGCTTTGAAATAATTTTCATAACTAAAATTATTTAGGTTGTTAGTGTCGATGGTATTAATTGGATAGCGAGATAACGCATCAGCGTTAGAATTGAGACGACCTTGTTTATAAATAATTTGGTAATCATATTCCTCAAGTTTGAGGCGCCAACGAATGAGTCTGCTGCCTGGATCTTTGACATTAAATAGCCAAACCAAAGGCCGATGGTCGGTTACTATTTTAAATTTTCGACCATATAGATAGGGACGGAAAGTTTTGACGGCGAAAATGATTGCTAGAAGTTCTTTTTCAGTTGTAGAATAATTACCTTCCGGTTTGTTAAGCGTCCTGGACGCATAGGCTATAGGTTTGTCTTTACCTATGTCGCCTTGTGAGAGAACTGCACCTACGGCATAATTCGAGGCATCCGTTGTTAATAAAAACGGCGCGGAGAAATCCGGATATTGAAGTAGAGGAGCCGTGGTAAGCTTGTCCTTGAGAATTTGGAATGAACTGTCCTGTTCAGAGGTCCAGTTGAAAGGAATATCCTTTTTCAATAACGAAGTTAGGGGTTTGGTTAATTTAGAAAAGTTTTCGATAAAACGTCGGTAGTATCCGACAAGACCTAGAAATGATTTTATTTGTTTGACATTGACTGGAATTGGAAATTCGGAAACGGACTTGACCTTATCAGGATTTGGAGAAACACCTTTATCGGTGATGATATGTCCTAAGTATGCGACTTCGCGACGTAAAAAACTCGCATTTGTCGGGTTGTAATTTTAAATTAAATTTTCGAAGTCTATCAAACACTACTTCGAGTTTAGAAATATGAGATTCAAGGTCATGGGAATATATGATGCAATCATCTAGATAGACATAGGCGTGGAGACCTTGAAGACCAGATAGAGCCGTATTCATCAATCGCTGAAATGTGGCAGGGGCATTTTTCAACCCAAAAGGCATTCTGGTGAATTCGTAGTGGCCAGACATGCTTGAATTAGTGCTAACAGTGAATCCTGTTTTGGGAGCGTCCTTAGGGCTCATCCTCAATTGATGAAATCCACTTGCGAGGTCGAGTGTGCTGAAATATTTAGAATGACCTAATTGGTCGAGAATATCAGTGATAAGAGGCAGCGGATAGCTTTCAGAAACGGTGGCATCATTAAGTCGGCGATAATCTATAACTATTCTCCACTTTCTTTTGCCAGAGGCATCCATCTTTTTCGGGACCACCCACACAGGGGCGCTCCAAGGCGAAATAGAAGGACGAATAATATCTTGGTCCAGCATTTTCTGAATTGAGTGTCAACTTCATTTTTGTGACATTCTGGGAACCGATAAGATTTTACGTGGATCGGAGGTGTGTCACCTGTATTAATATTATGCTCGATTGCATTTGTGAAAGATAGTGGTTCGCCTTCGATATGGAAGATATCAGTGAATCGAGAGCAACATTCGAGAAGAGATTTTTTCTCTTCATTGTTTAGATGAGAACAGCGAATTAAGTTTAAAACTTGATTGAGTCGATTAGGTTTGATAGTGGATATAGTATTAATTTTATGATATTGATTAGAGTCAAAATCGTTATATTCTAAAGATGTCAGCTCTACATAATAATCTTTGACCTCAATATTAGAATCAGTTGTATTTAAAACTGATATGTTTGTTTTCCCATTGGGTTTAATGCAAACAATGCAATTAGCTACGTAAACACCGTTGCATATAATATGATCTAATACGAGGGCTTCATTGTTAGAACAATGTTCCCACGATGAGTTAGAAATCGTGCATTCTATTACCGCTTCGGATCGCGCGGGAATAATATAAGTTGGTTGTGTGTAAATAATAGGTATAGAATAGTCTTTGATTAGTAAAGATTTTGAAGAATAATCAATTTTTGTCTTAAAATGGCTGCAAAAATCGCTGCCAATAATGCCGTCATACTCTTTTAAATTGACGTCATCGGTTGTAACATGAAATTTATAATTAAAAGTTTCTTGAGAAAGAATAAATTCGAGCTGGAATGTGCCTAATGTTTCGACTAACTGCTCTGAATTATTAATGCCTTTCAGTTTTACTTTTTCAGATGAGAGACTCGGACATTCTTGTAGGCTAGACTTTTTGATGATACTGATACATGCTCCTGTATCGATGAGAAAACATAACTGTTCTGTAGAGTGGTTTGTATAAATGAATATGTGTGGTAAGGATACCCTTTTGCTATACGTATTAATTTCACATATGGGTATAACCTTTTCATTTGATTTAGGATTAGCATTCGGTGTAATTGATTTAGCAGAAATATGATGACTCGATTTATTTGATCGAGGTGTAAAAGAATTAGTAGATATAGTATGACTCAACTGATTTGGCTGAGGTTTAAAAGATTTAGTAGGTATAGTATGACTCGACATATTTGGTCGAGGTGTAAAAGATTTGGCAGATATAGTATGACTCAACTGTTTTGGTTGAGATGTAAAAGATTTAGCAGATATAGTATGACTCAACTGTTTTGGTTGAGATGTAAAAGATTTAGCAGATATAGTATGACTCAACTGTTTTGGTTGAGATGTAAAAGATTTAGTAGATGTAGTATGACTCGACATATTTGGTCGAGGTGTACAAGATTTAGTAGATGTAGTATGACTCGACATATTTGGTCGAGGTGTACAAGATTTAGTAGATGTAGTAGGACTCAACTCTATAGGTTGAGATGTAAGAGATTTAGTAGATATAGTGTTATTCGATTTATTTGGTCGACTTATAAAAGATTTAGTAGAAATAGTATTAGGTTTCGTGTCCTTTAGGAAACGATATGATCTCGGCAGACACGTACTCGAGATCATTTTTAGTTTAAATTATCGTCGCAGGCTAGTTCGTCAGAATCGCACACGTTAACCGCCTTAACGTGGTTACTATGCGATATGTTTGGATCGAGTAGCGCGTTGTTAGTATTTTCGCGACGTTGCATATTGTATTGTCTTTTGCGGCATTGTTGAATCGTGTGACCGATGTTTTTACAATAATAACAAGTTCTAGGATTTAAGTTAATATGAGAATTAGAACTTACGTGATTTACACGTACTTGAGAATTATTTATATGTTTCTTATTTTTAAAACACTCGGATGAATTATGGCCCGATTTGTTACAAATAGAACACTGTTTTTGGTATTTAGAAAAGTTTGATTTTGAAAGATTAAATATTTTTTCCTCCTCGATAGCGCGTTGTACCGCTTCGTTTAAATCGGCAGGATTTCGACACCTAACAATAGTTGAAATCGAGGGGTTTAATCCTAGCATAAAGGTGTTGAGCGCAAGATCCTCCATGGCTGCTATTCGACCAACAAGTTCTTGTTCTACCTTGCAGTTATAATGTATATCTGATTGTATTCTAGTTAATATAGATTCAATCCTTAATGAATATTTAGTTACATCTTCCGAACTAAGTTGTTTACAGTTTTGCAAATCGACCAAAAGATGGGTAGCGTGCTTTTTCTCCCCAAATGTAGATCTGAGATAACTTTTAAGTTCAGACCACGTGGAAAATGTTTTTAAACTACAAGCTACCTTCGCCTTTCCTTCCAGTTGTGATATAATAAATTTAGACAGTACAATTTGTTGATCTGGGCTGGCGAGAGACATTGCATTGTCGCAATCCGTTAAAAACGCGGGAAGTAATTCCCTGTCGCCATTGTATCCTTTTATAAATTTAGTAAGAACTGTAAGAGGAATTTTCTCGGCCATCGCTTGTGCTTTAGAATTTTCAGATTTAAGTGACATTTTTTTTTTTTTTTTTTTTGATGTTGAACAAAATAGAAATCTGTTTAAGATTACAAGATATGGTAAAACGTATAAATGTAAAAGAAATAGTATAGTTTCTAAAAATAGAACAATATAAAAATGGTAGATATAGTAAATTAAAGTTCGCTAACACGACACAGATGTAGTAAAATATATTAAAAACACTGAGATAGACTTGAAAAACAAAACACTCACTGTATGACTACAACCAGTAGTAACATTTCACCAGTAGAGATGATGCTGAGCTGATGATGAGCTTCGACGAACTGCACGAAGTGTAGACGTTGTGTTGCGATGGTGAGTCAGGAACCTGCGAGGCTGGTGCGAGCTCGATGCGAGGTTGAACCAAAGGGATGTGTCAGTGGAGTGTGCGGAGCGGGCTCACGCTATACAGCTGAGACTGACCGTCGTCCTGGCGTAGTGATGCGTAGCTGATGCAGGCTTAACCTTAGGTTAAGTCTTACTGTCGATCAGAAGACTGGGTTCCTGGGATTGGATGCCAGAGTCTATATAACTTCACGTCGCAAGACTTGTTTCTGACATCCCACTTCTGACACCAATTTGTTAGGAGACCGTCCCTGTTTGTCTTTTTAAAAAAAAACTACACATTGAACTACTAAAATATTTATATATTTTATAAAGATTTACACTGTCACTGACTTCCGAATTTGAGTGGTTACCACCGAACTCCGCGAGGTTTAAATCCTGACTGTTTGAACTAAGTAAAATTTGTAATAAAGTAAACTAAAAATGCCTAATTGCAAAATTGTGCACGTGATAAAACAACGTCATAAGCTAAGACGCTGAGTGAGCTTTGTGGACATAGAAATAAGGGTTATAACAGTACGGTAAATAAAAATGGGCGTATCACAGTAGTTTAATAAGGTTTTATGCCAAAAGGGCGCATTTTTTTACAATTTATCTTACAACTCCTTCAAAACTTAAATTTCTGTAAACAATGGGATTGCCGTTTTAAAAAATATGCGCCCTTTGGCTTAGTAATTTCAGAAGGGCGCATAAATTCAGACATATAACATAATTTTTTCCATTTGGAACCCAATATTTTAATGTAATATTTGTTGTTCCATATTTTTTATCTTTAAGTCTTTTTCCCACATATTTATTAAGCACTTGAACATTAATTAAAATATAACAAAGACGCAAAAAAAAAACATGGAAACTAATTATTCCATTTGAAATATTACTTCAACATTTTTTTTCCACTAAAGTAATATAATATCAAAAAACCTGTTTCATTTACTAGATTTTATTATTAAAATTCAACATAACATAAATAAAGAATATCGTAACCTGCTAATCTACACTTAAAGTTCTAAATGTTCCGTCTAATCCTGTGTATATTTCTTTAAATTCTGACAATTGTTTATATGAATTGTCGACTACGGCTTTAGTTAACATCTCTTCCATATATTGAACGTTTTCGTCTATGCTCATCAAATCAAGCCATTCGTCTGCAAAAAGGAAATCAGTAGTAAATTTATGAGATTTCAGCTATTTCTTGGACATTAATTTTCGACAGGTAATCCTTTTATCCTAATTAATGGAATCAGACTTTGTGTAATGTAATGTGTACTAGCTGTACGCCTGTGGCTGCGCCCGCGTTTTATATGTTCTTCACTTTCTTTTTATTTTTTTTATACGTAACCCTAATTATTTTCCAAAAAAAAAATTTCTACTAAGATAAAGTTAATATTACTTCTCATAAATTCAAGCACTTACCAGTAAAACTGTGCATTGAATCGGATTTTATTCAATTTTTTACGAGTTTTATTTTTTTACGCAGAACCCTGATTGTTTTCGAAAATTAAAAGTACCCTATGTTACCCGGAGTAACTTCAGCTATCTACCAAAAAGAGTATCGTCAAAATTAGTCCAAACGTTACGGAAATTACCCAGACCAATCAGAAAAACAGACAAAAATTTTAAAAATTGTATTTTTGGTATAGACATCGTAGATACATTCATAACTATTTAGTGAAAAAAAAATATTATGACATTACAAACAGACACTCCAATTTTTATTTATTAGTAAAAATAACAAAAAGAAGAACCTGATCGACGCTCACTTGTAATACGAATTATAGTCAGAGTAGGAAACTTGGAACTTAAGCGCAGTGAATTCGTGAAGGGGGTGAATAAATGTACAGCAGGTGAAAGAAATAAAGCGATGATGGCGCAGCGCGTAGTGCAGCTGATTAAGCGTCAATCGATGCGAGTTCGATTCCCACCAGTCTGACTCATCTAAAATCGCATTGCGCTTCCGGTGACGGAAAACATCGTAAGGAAACCATAGCATGGTGGTAAGGCATTTTTTAATGATGCCTGCCTGGGTATCTACCACCCTCAAGTTTGAAAAACTGTCGCCAAATACCAATAGGCGTGTTCCGGCAGCATCACTTGAGAATCAGTACCTGTAGGCTTAGTGTGCTTACCATCCTGGACCACATCATCATTTAACATCAGGTGAGATTGTAGTCAAAACACTGAGCCTATTCCGTGTAAAAAAATAAATAAATACGTGGCATTTTATTCTTTGTGCATCGGAGTACGACCAGTTTTCTAATAAGGTACTAATACAAAAAAACTGAGTTAACAAT
Source organism: Samia ricini (assembly GCA_014132275.2). Classification (NCBI taxonomy): domain Eukaryota; kingdom Metazoa; phylum Arthropoda; class Insecta; order Lepidoptera; family Saturniidae; genus Samia; species Samia ricini. The sequence continues at coordinate 24,253,167 of AP028168.1, forward strand.
AATCGTGGTTTGCAATGATATCTTTAATAGGAACATAGTAGTAACAAGAAGTGCAGTCCATCTAATGGTTCATTTCAACCTATTACTATTCTATAAGTATTCAATAACTTCTAAATGAAGTCCTATTGATAGGTTGCTCCTATACAGAGTCAATTCGAAAGTCGTTGATAAATACTGCGTCTCTCTAACCATAGACTTCAAATTGAAATGCATTAATTGAGACGAAATCAGGTAGATCCGACTTTCTAATGTTTCACTTGCAAACTTACTTAAGAATGTGTTATAGTCAAAGATTTTCTATTATCAATTTCACATAGATTAAGCGAAATTGAGTTGCCTAGCAATACCTAACTAAAAAGATTTAAAATATGGTAAGAACTGTTATAAAATCTGCAAATAATGGCTTTTTGCTTGCAAGTACTTATAATACAATTTTGAAAAGATTTATCCAATATCTTACCAAATAAAATAGCTATAGACATTTTATTTCCATTTAATTCTACAGGTAGAATTTCTTTTGGCACGTGCTCGTATAATTAACTTAATTGCGTATGCACCAATATTCGACTCAAAATCTTAGCTGGTAATAAATTCTTTAATATTGTTATGAGTACGTCTATTGTCTTCGATGGAGTAAGAAAGTGGACACCTTTCAGTCTAAACGCGTATCCTTTCTGTAAAGAAAAAGCATTAAAAATACGCTTCTATTATGATTAACCCGTACATGTATGAAACTCCTGATTGTAACTCTTCCATCACACAATATTACATGAAGTCTTATGTTGAGTATAATTTTTTTCTAGGCGTTTACTTAAACTAATTGGTGATCTTTTCCTATTAAGCAAATTATTATCTGTAAACAAAAACTAACAATATTATTTTATTCTCATGTTATTCTAATTTTATGTAACATAATATTATACCATCTGGTGCCGGTGAAAATGCATTTGATTTTTTACTTTTTAAACCAGTAAGTTTTAAGCCAGTAACGACATCGTTCGGAGCACATCTATAAGAATAAAATATGAAATTTTATTATAAGATAAAACAGAACTGACAGCAACCATCATTTATTGTTACAAGGGTAAAGAGAGTATAAACACTGTGGAACACAGACAATTTAAAAACAAAACTTATTCCTATTTCGCATACACGACATGAAAAAACATCATTTCAAATATCAATAACACGTTACAACTTACTGTTAATACATTAATAGCTTGACTTAAATCTACCAAATTACAAGAAGATAAAAAAATTGTCAAATTGAGGTCTCTATAATCTAATACAGCTATACATCCAACGCAGTAAATAACTGAGAAACGAATATTCGCTCATCTAAAAAAAATAACAGTCGATAAGTCAACCTTTTACAAACTAGAGGGGTGTTTCTAAACAATATTTGAAATCCATGCAGAATTATCGTTACTTATGTTATGCTAAAACAAACATTCTTAATAATAATTTTAAAAGATCCATCATTGAACTTTGTTTTAAAGTGGTAAAATGGATTTTTGAATTTATTTCGCCTGTGTACTATGTAGAACGTTTATTTTAAAAACAATGATTATTGATCCTTCTTCGGTATTAGATTGTTCAAAAGAAGCTAACAGAGTACAATATGTATTTTTTTCTTTTTTATGCACGCTGCAACCCATGAAGTTTATATTGTTACATTTAGAGGCTAAACTGCTAATCGTACAAGAAAAAGTTAAACGGAAACCTTAAGACCTATTAATATTTTACAAACTTTATCCCTGTGTAAATTTTCTATTAACTAGGGTTCATAATCATAAATATCCAAAATCTTGATTTATTGTTATTCATGATATGTAAAATATAAAGTATTTTGTAGACAATTTAATGATGCAGAAGGATCAATAATTATTGCATCTGAAAATTGTTTATTTATAGAAATAATTAAAATAGACTTGACTATTTGTAAGATCTAAGAAGATGTAAGAATAGCTTTATCCTAAATACATTTGTCAAAAACATTTTTTTAAAATGTGGTCTGTCTGTTTGTTCCAGCTAATCTCCAGAACAGCTGGAACCATTTTGGCAATAAGACGTAGCTTTTATAAAGTTATAAATGTACTACTTTTATTTTTGTATAACAAATAAGGTTCACGTAAAAAAATTAAAACTTATGAAATCGTGAACACAATTAGATCTAATGGACAATTTTACTGGCAACTTTTGGAATTTGCGAGAAATCTCTTGGCTTTTATAATGTAGCGTACCCTCGAACCGATTTTTTTTTTGCAAATGTTTTTGTCCCCAACTGTGAAGGCTCTTGACACCGCTGCCAGCGCGATACTGTGACACTGAACATGCATTAAGCATTACACGCAAAACACTGCACAAACACTCCTTCACATAACACGCAGGTACATAGGTCCTGTAAGGAAGCATTTTTTTTAAATAATGTAATAAAAAAATGTAGGGCTTAGCTAGCTCCATAATTCCGGGCAATTTTTTACACTCAGGTAACTTTGGTAGCCCTTGTGCTAGATACCTGTTTTCCGCTGAGTGCCTTTAGCACTCGCCCCCAAAGTCACAGTGAAGCAGTAAAAGCCCTTCCGGTCAACAGCGTTAGCTAGTTAGAAAAAAACCCGTATTTGGTTGGCGAAGCTTCGTCGCATAAATTGATGAATTAATCTATAGCTGTGTTTCAGTTTCTATTTTTTAATATCGCTGTAACTTTCACTGCTTCTTTTGATTACTGTATTGTGTTCGTGAATAAAATCTATTGATTTTAGTTTTGCTTATATATTATATGATACGTATTTACTCATTTTTCACAATAAATGTAATTGAAGTCGGCAAAAATTCTATAATATGGCGTGCGCTGCTGAACGATTGAACGGAAGAATGGCTGGGTATATAGTTTCGGAGGGCTCTAGGCTCTGCCATTTTTCCAAATGAAGGGGAGAAGGGGTGAGGTCCTAGATCTTCCATTACAGTAGGAAGGCGGATTGAGAGGCGGCCTGGTCTGGATGGGGCGACCTTTTTTGGTACGAGCTTGGATGGAACGGGATGGGACGTTAAAAGAGTTTAAATATGAATATATTGGAAATGAGATAGATTGCATCTAGGGGGAGAAATAGGCTGTCTATTACAATATAATTATCTGAATGTAACGCGAGCGATGACGTGAGCACAGCTGGTCTTTACATACATTTGTAGTATGTCGTCTAGCTAGTCGTCAAGTTTTTTATTTGAATACAACATTTATAATGTTAATATCTTCACTTGAGTGAAGGCTTTTAAGTTGACAAAATGTTACTACGTACCTACTTAAAGATCTCGCTAATTTAATAATTGACTTAAGGCACTCAGCCTAAAAATGGTAGACAGCGCAAGGGCACCAAAACAGTACGAACCTCGGCTTAAGCTGCTGCTGCTATCCGTGTTAAAAATTCCGCGGTATTTGCCCTAGCCCTAATGTTTAGAAAAACTTTAATATGAAAAGGTACCCATGTACTTTGCGTGAAGTCTACAAGTATGTGTGCTTAGTATGATATGTGTGATGCTAGTGCATGCGGTGTCACTGTATTACCCTGAAGACGGCTACGGCAAGAGATTTTACTTTTAAATTATTACATTTTTGTGTAAAACCATGAATGAAAGGTTAAGTTTATAAAATTTGACACTACACGATGGGCAGCTATTGTAGAAGCCAAACTGGTTAACTATCATATTCGAATTGGTAATCTGTCATCAAGTAACCTATAACTGTGTTCCTGGAGCATTGTTTGAAACAAATTCCTTTAGGCATAAAGTGTTATCATGTTAGGTCATTTCGACGTTTAACTCTGGTAATATTACAGTCTAATATTAAACCTTATGACATCAATAAATTAAAAAAAAAAAACTAGGCAGCCATGGAAACTACCGACAGAAGTGAAATTTCGAAACTGCAAAGTTTTTTTAATGTTTCAATTTCATAATTTGTTAATTTAACACTTAATATTTGTTTGATTTTTTTATATCTATTGGCGCTTCGAGCAATTATTTCATAGAGTTTATTCATAATCAAAAGATACGATAGGCTGCGTAAGTATATACTTTATTATTTACCTCTGAGCGCCAGCACTTGAACGCGAATTTATAATTGACATATTGAAGCATGTTGACGGTTGACATCGGTATTGAGCATCGGTAATGTGAATTATTAAGTACCTGAGAATCGCTCAACGCCGCTAAAGAAGTTTTCACTTAAAAAAATGAAAATCTATTTCAGAATAATGAAAATATTTAAAAGTGTTCCAAAATTGAATCCCAGAAACCGTGATTTTTTTTATTTTATTTTTTTATTTAGGTTCACAAACCAGACAGCATGCCGAATAAAGTACAATATATAGAGTAATTTTACAAATCTTACGTATGACACCTGCCTTCAAAAAGTGAACACAGCTTCCATAGGATGAAATAACATTACCGTACATTACAACCTATGTTCATATATACGATCTTAGTTTTAACTTCGCTAATGGTAAAGAACAGGAAAAAAATCAAAATTGTGTCTTATGGCATTATAACTCGAAAACATTCTGTTCAATGGAGAATGTTGTCCAACATTGGTTTTACATTGAGGTATGAAGAAAGTTTTTCTATAAATTACGCGACTTTTAGACTGGGGTACTTCAAAATTTAGTTTCCCAACCAAGTCCTCGCAATCCAAAATACCATGAATTAGTTTATACCAAAGGATAATATCCGTAGCCTTCCGTCTTTTATATAATTCTTTCATTTTGTAATGAGTCAGTCTAGCTTCATATGAATTTAAAGTTCCGCATTTATTATCTGAATAAGCGAGATGATATACAAAACGCTTTTGTACTCGCTCAATTCTATTTGAGTGTACTTCGTTACATGGGTTCCACACTTGGGTTCCATATTCTAAGATACTACGTATGATCGCATTGTACACTGAAATAGTAACCTTTGGGTTGCCAAACGATTTGAGCTGCCTAGAGATAAAACCTGACAATCGGGCAGCTTTATGTATAATTTCATCAATATGATACCGAAAACTTAACTGACTGACCATAATTACCCCTAAATCACGAATGCTGGAGACCTCAACTAATGGGACATTATTGATATAGTAAACAGCTTGTATAGGATTTCTTTTTTTGGAAAATTTAATAAAGTAGCATTTATCAGAGTTTAGCAGCATGTTATTTTGACTACACCAAATAAAAACGTTATTAATTTGAGTTTGAAGAGTTTTGACATGGTCTATAGAGTCTACAACTTGGTAAAGTTTCAAGTCATCGGCATATATATGGAATTTACAGTTGATGACGTGAGTTAGATCATTAACAAAAATGAGAAAAAGTAGAGGCCCTAAATGTGAACCTTGAGGCACGCCAGATGATATGGTAGTTACCAGGGAAGAATATCCTTGAACCATTACCAGTTGAGAACGGTTACGTAAATATGACTCACACCAACGTAGTAGAGAACCATCAATACCCATATTCAACATTTTATGCAACAGTAAATTATGGTTAATGAGATCAAAGGCTTTACTAAAGTCTGTGTATATTGCATGTACTTCCTGACCTCTGTCCAAGGACATTGCAACATCGGTAGTAAAACATAGCAAATTAGATGTCGTTGACTTTTTGGGTAGAAAACCGTGTTGTGAGGGATGGAGTATCTGTTTGACATGCCAATACATTTTTTTTACTACTATTGACTCAAATACCTTACCGAAGGCTGAAAGGATGGACACTGGGCGATAATTAGATACTTGTGTAGAGTCACCTTTCTTAAGTATCGGAAAGATGCGAGTTATTTTCCATTTATTTGGGAATATTCCCAGTCTTAATGACTCATTGTAAATAGTTAATAAGGGGTATAGAAGCGATTTAGCACACCTTTTTAAAAACATTGGTGGAATACCGTCCGGCCCTGCACCCTTATTAAAGTTTAGATTGGATAAAGCTGTGGCCACATCAGATTCACATAAAATAATATTGCTTAACGAGTTAGAATTATAATAACTATTACAGATAAGCTGAGTCGTATTAGTATTATCTAAGATCTTATATGCATCATTAAAATAATCGGAAAAAACCGTACATATCTCTTGGCCATCATTTGCTATTCTTTGTCCAAGAAACATTCTATTAGGCAAGGAATTATTTCTGGATTTCAAACCATTAATATACGACCAGATGTATTTAGGGTTGGTACGAAGGGTTTTAGCAGCTGCACATTTAAAAATCTTAAAGTAATATTTAATCATGGCTTCGCTTCTGTCACGAAGAATTTCGAATGTAAGCTTATCCATCAAGTTGCCATACTTTTTAAACTTATTATGGTATTTTGCCTTTTCCTTTAAACACTTTATCAAAGACCTATTATACCACACTGGGTGTCAAAAATTACGCTTTCTTGAATATGGCGTATACTTATTTATAATTTCATTGAGTTTCCAATAAAAAATGTCCACTTTTGCATCAATACTGTTAGTTGTATTCCAGAGATTTATCCAATTAATTTCTACTAAATCTTTATTAACCAATTCAAAATTGCTTTTGTCAAAGTTAAGAGATAAAATTGGTTTAGGTCTTAAGATACGGGAGTTTTGTATTATGAGTAATAGAATATTAAGTGCAGGGTGGTGTAAATCTAAATTGGTCAACGGTGTAGTTTTAGAAACTTCAATATTTTGTGAGTAGTTAGAAAATAACAAATCCAATGTCCGATTATATTCGTTTTGTACGTGATTACATTGATCAAGGTTATGGAAAAACATCTTATCAAGAAATCTATTTTCAAGTGAACTGTTACTAGTAGCTGGTATACAGGAATGAGTTTCAGCGTTCAGTATCCAAGTAATATGAGAAAGGTTAAAATCTCCTATTAGTATTGTGACTGAATCATTAAAGACTTTGTTATGCAAAACATCACTAAAATTACGCAAGAAGAAGTCCATGTATTCATAATTTAGAGGAGGAGGTGCATAAAGTTTATATATATTTAGTTGCATCATAGCATGATTATGTTTTAAGCCCAAGGTAACCCACAGCTCTTCACATTTGGATTCCCATAAGGTCATACGCAAGACATCAAATTCCTTTAGGACTGCTATACAAACTCCCCTCCATCTTTCTTAGATGCATTGACAGTTGTACTACGATCTCGCCTAAAAACGTTATACCTATCATCAAAAGCTTGGTGATCAAAAATTGTGTCATTAAACCATGATTCAGTTGACTTTATTATACAGAGTACTTTATTGACTGTAATGTTTTTTGTTATAAATATGTATTTAATATAATTTTTTTATATGCCTTTATTAATATTTAATTATAATAATTAAAATATACGAATATTTAGCAAATTATGATAGATTTATTTCTAAAAACCAGTTACACTGAATATGCAAATATTATGTTATTATGTATTTGAATTCATGTGTATTTTATTATTACCTAATTAAATGGAAATAATTGCCTATAATTAAGGTGTTCAAGTTTGAGGTACTTCCTTAAAATTGTTGGAATAGGTAAAACAATTTAAAATTAATTTAACGTTTAGACCTAGTTTAAGCCTTGCGTCTATTTTTATACGAAAGAACATTAATTTGAACCTATGACTTTGTGTGATTTTTGTTGCAGATTTATTTGTGTTTTTATATTAATAAACAAGAAAAAAAATGATAAACACTCCGTATATCTATAACCGTATTTTGTCCTTATAAAATTCTGGTATCAAGGGAAGCTTGTATTCGAGGTCCACATTGCGTGAGATAAATGTTCTGTCATCCAAGATATTTAGGAAACTAACCTTTCAACATGAAATAAGATCGTGTTCATTATGAAGATAAGTAAACAAACAAATTTCCCAACATCATTTATTACAAATAAAAAAAAAGATCATATTTTCATCAAAATTTGATAATAACTAATCTAGACTCAAAGTCCTAAATGTTCCATTTAACCCGGTACATATTTCATTTAATTCTGTCAATTGTTTGTATGATTTGTCGACACCAGCTTTAGTTAATATCTCTCTCATATAGTTAACATTTTCTTCTGTACTTAGAACATCCAGCAAATCATCTGAAATAAAAACAGAAATTATTAATTTAATGTAGGTAAGTCTAACGACGACCGGTCTGACTTATTCGATGAATCAAAGAAAATAGTATAATAAATTAATTTCGACACAACATTAAAAACCCAAATTTAAGGTCTATTAAGTCTAATCTGTTTAAAATGGGTGGCTGATCCCACTACCATTAGTTACATGTAGCAAGGAAGGAATAAATATCAGTGTGTAAAAATTTTCTGATTGGGTTTTTTTCTAAGGGAATTACAGTCTTAATCATTATATTCTCAATCAAATAATATTATAAAAGTGTTTTGTACTTTCTTAAGACCTATTTTCAAAATACTTTCTGTTATCGTCACTAAATTAAAATTAGTAAATTTCCGGATATTATCCGAAATAATTGACATATGACGAAGATTTGTTCAAAAAACATCCAAGTAGCCTTACATATTGCAAGGCTAAAATATTTTCCTTGAACGTAACCAAAAGCTATTTATTTAAGTTTACATTATAGATAATCGAATTAAAAATAAAACTATATTTAGGTTTATATTTGGCGACTAGCTTTGTGCCCGCAGCTACGCCCACGTTTCATATATTCTTTACTGCATTTTATTTATTTTTTTAATTTGAACCCTAATTATTTACCAAATTTTTTATATACTAAGATATAGAGTACAAATATTTCTCATAAATTCAAGCACTATTGAATCGTATTTTATTCAACATTTCATAAGTTTTAATATTTTGATACTCGGAACCTTAATTATTTTCGGAAATCAAAAGTTACGCGGAGTAACTTCAGCTATCTACCAAAAAAAGTAACGTCACAATCGATCAAACAAACAGATAAAAAATTAAAAAATTGTATTTTAGACATTCAAACTTCAATTTTATTTATTAATTTAGACAGATAACAATAACCCTGACTAATAGGACAGCCATTATTGTAATTCGAAATTCCCGTCCATTATGAAAACAGAAAATTAAATATTGGCTAATGTTAACTATGAGTGTAACTAAAGACGTAGTTTTATTAATTTTGATTATCAACAGTCAATTGTAGCAACAAATACGAGACTGTATAAAAACTTCTTTTTTTTTTTAAACAAAATTAGTTAGAATTAATTTACTCACCAAATAAAACGGCTATAGATTTCTCTTCACCATTTAATTCGGATGGTAAAATTTCCTTTGGCACATATTCATACAGTGAATCTAATTCAGTATGCACGTATAGGCGATTTGAAAGTTTTGCTGTAAGAATCTTCTTTACGATCGTCAACAACATATCTATTGTTTTCGACGACGTTAAAAAAGTGGATTTCTCTTACTCTGTACATGTATCCTTTCTGGAAAGAATTGTCAATTGCTATCACACTTTATATAATTAATACTAGGTTGTGCATTATGCGTTTATAGGTTCTTATTTTGTGCCATATTTTTTTCTACATTACTGAGCTTATCTCTATTTAATATACTTTATGATATGCGTTAATAGTTATTTCTGGGACGATTTCATTTTGCTATTATCCTGTTAACATATTTCATATATTTGTCAATTTAATATATAAACAAAATATGTACTAAAATCTAACCATATCTATAATTTACAATCGTGTAAATGCGTTTAGTAAAGCTTGAGATCTAAACCCAAGTAGCTGACAGAGAAACGATGCGTTTTATAAAATCTAAGGAAAATAAATCATCTCTTGTCTCATAAAAGTTTACGCCGTGATTTTAAAACTATTTAAAATTTAAATTACATTTGCAAAGCTATATATAATAATACAATCATAACACAACTATCATATATACTAAAAAAAATAAATTCCAAACACATAAGTAAACAAGGGTCTTCTATAGAGTTTTGGTTCAAGTCAACGTGTGTTTAACATTTCCGTTCTATAGATAAAATGTAATACAAAATACTGGACACGAAATCACAATCAAATATTAGTTAGATTACAATTAATTAATTTTTATGATATTCATTCAATTATTCGTCATCCATATGTTTATATTTTATGTATAACAAACATTAGAATCTATAAATAAATTGCCAAAGACAAACAGTTCAGTATAGTATCTTTTATTATTTTGTTTATCAGTTTTTTTATTTAGTAGCTATTGATAACCTCTAGTGTTGTAGATAAAAAAACATGAAAACGATTTATTTCTTCGAATTTCCGATAATCAATATGATAAAATTTCTATGACTATATAATTATATCTATATAAAAGTATTCCAACTGACCATTAACACTGTAAGAACGTGATTCAAATGAACTAAATCGAGAGATGATACAAATTTTGACAATTTGATGTCTCTATAATCTAACACAGCTATGATTCCGACGAAATAATCGTTGGCGGATGCGTATTCACACATCTGAAACAAAAATACATGAGGGTAAAACCGGGATAGATTATACAGAAACTTGAACAAGTCATTGTAGATTTTATAAGTAACAGTAGCTGTTGCTAATTTATATATTTTATATTATTCTCATTGTAATCATTAATTATAGGCAATTATTTCAATTTAATTAGGTAATAATAAAAATATATACGAATTCAAATACATAATAACATAATATTTGCATATTCAAAGCAACTGCTTTTTAGAAATAAATCTATCATAATTTGCTAAATAGTCGTATATTTTTAAATATTACAATTAAATATTGCAATAAAGGCATATAAAAAATAATATTAAATACATTATTATAACAAAAAAAAAACAACATTACAGTATTAAAAAATCTAATTTCCTGAAATTGTAACAAAGACTTATTAATTACTTAAAACGTTCCTAATATTTTTATGGTTTCACATTTATCCACACAGTTAGAGATGTCTGTCTATTTTCAAAAATGTTTCTGCATAACCGCAATTTCTGCTCAATTAGTAATTTTGAAGCCAATAAAAACAACTCGTAATGCAATATGAATGATTATGTTAGCCATGGAGCTTAGGGTGGGTTAAAAAAAATTTATTATTTTTTTTTTACAATTGACACGGAAAAATGGGTTGCTAGACACCTTAAAAAATCTCTCACCAAGCATGAGCTCCTAATTTTAATAGGAAGATCCACCGCATCGCAGTTTTGTATTTTTTTTCTCAGTTCTCAAGAGAAAATTTTAGGAAATTTAATGCTCTACAAAAAAAGGTATCTTATATTTTTTCCGTAAACCTTTCCATTTGAAAGATATTAAGGATTTAATTTTGATTATTTTAAGATAAATTTTATTTTTGTTTATGAATAACAAAAATAATAATAACTCGACAATAAATGACTTTTACAATATGCGCAATACAAATTTTTGTTGGATTTTAACTGCTCTATAAAAATTGTTTCTTATGTTATGGCAATGAAATTAACCGTTCAAAAGATATTCATTATCTAACTTTCATATGTACGGATTTTAAAAGTTTTTGATGAGATATTCAAAAAATTTCAATTTAATTTATAATTTTTGAGAAAATTTACACGAATTTTAGTTGTCAATATTTTGATGTTTCTCAGTTGATAACAACTAAAATTCGTGTAAATTTTCTCAAAAATTATAAATTAAATTGAATTTTTTTCAATATCTCATCAAAAACTTTTAAAATCCGTACACATGAAAGTTTGATGATGAATATCTTTTGAACGGTTAATTTTAACGCCATTTAATTTATATTAAATTAAAATTTTTTGAATATCTCATCAAAAACTTTTAAAATCCGTTTTAGGAAAACAATGGAAAGCTGGCGTAAACGCCAGGAAGTTGCTCGAGGGTTTAATGATTTATTATAAGTAGTATCAGAATAAGGGTTTTTATTTAATTTTTACAAACTGTTATAATTTGAAGACTACATTGTACCAAAAGGAGGTGAAATACCGATGTTTATCTATAAATTTGATTATCGTATATATCGTATTCGTATAGCAATCGAACGATCAACGATGTGTTGAAGTAAAACGAAGAGTTAACAGACAACCTCAGGGCACCGATTTGACATATGTAGTTGTGCCACCTTAGTAGATTACCACCATAGTTGTAATCTGATCACCTTCGCTTTATCTGGCTCGATCTTAGCAAATGATTTTACATGTTCCTTGGCATAGTTATTCTATATTTAGCGTAATATAGGTACCTGCTTTTCAAGTGCCTTCTTATTAACAATTTGCAATTTCATAGAAGTTTCTGTTCGTCCTGTTTAAACATGCATTTTTTTAGCAATTTTCGTACATACATACATACATATGCTCACGCCTGTTTTCCCCGAAGGGTTAGGCAGAGGTGAAGTAGTGAACTACACCACCCACATTTCGCCGAGCTTAGTTCCGTCCCAGATGTGACAGGGGGCGAGCCATTTTCGTACATACGTGTAATAAATTGTAAATACGTAAAGTAAGCAGCATGGTGGATAATGAACTGTAGGTTTTTATTAGTTAATACTATGACCAACATAAAAATTAGCTTACCAAGGCACCTAGTTTGTAGAAATCTACAATCATATTTCTAGTGTATTCATCGTTCCAAATTTTCACAGCGAATACTCTGTAATTGTCTTCAGTCATTTTAGGAAGAAGAACACTGTTACTAAAAGTTAATAAATACATATTTGAATTAGACTATTCATTCATCATACGTAAAATAAAGTTCTGCTAGCCGTCAGTTTATGAATTGAAACGTGGGCTGTGACCAAGAGAACGTCCGTAGCGTTCAAGTTGCCGAAATGAAAACGCTGAGGTGGAAGTTCGGCTTAACTAGGCTCGACAAAATCCCCAACGAGTACATGCGAGAAAAAGACTGGTGGTAAGCGACTTCGACTAATTGATTAAATGCAGGAGAATAGACTACTATGGTATGACCAAGTAAAGGGGAGTGCTAATGCCCTTATGCTCGATCTTAGCTAGCTTATCTAGATCTTAGAAATAAGTGTCTACACAATAATTTAACATATAGTCTTAGTTTAGATTTTTAAAAAAGTAGATTTAATCTTACTTAATTAATTGTGAAAGAAGGTAACTGCACATCTGCATGAAATATTATAGGCAATTTTTTTGACGCAAGTCGAATTAAACCTCCAACATAAAAAAGGTGTGGAACCAGAGTCCGCAGAATATGTTTTATTAAAAAAAAAGATGCCCTAATACAGATTAGACTACGCTGGGAAATATGACAATACATCTCTATCATTTTGGGTTTAAAAAAACTGGAAAGGTGTAGTATGCTTAAGGATAGGAAAGAGAACAAACAAGTGATCACAGAGATAGGCTGAAAGGAGAAGAAACCATCTAAACGGGACAAGTAGCTAGGAAGTCAGAGAGAAAAAGAGAGATTATAAAAATAGTCGAAAGCTATTTCTAAGCATATTGAAAAATATAGATAGACTTTTATTATTTTATGTAGATAAAATATAAAACAATAATAGTATAATAACACAATAATAACACATAATAGTAGAAAACACTTACTAAGTTTTCTTTAAATATTCGAAATCTTGTTTCGCATTATATTTGTCGAAATGAGTTAGCAGTAAGGTTTTGAATGAACTCAAGTTGTCTATGTGAATTTTAGCTCTTTCCACTGATCCCTTGTGAAATATAATTGCTCTTTCCAGGTACTCTCGAGCTGTAAATATTGAATTATTTATGTTAACTTAGAAGTGATTTCAATTTCAGATACAAGTGCGGGCTTTAAACATGCTTTTACACAATTCTCATTAAAAACTTTCCAAGCATTATAATTCAAGGATATTTTTTATTTATTAGCTTGAAAGTTTTTTCAATGCCAATTCAATGCCAAAAAAAAAAAAAAAAACATCAAAATATAGATGAGGTAGCTTGAATAATTCGCTGCGATAAAGATCTGGATCGACTTTCCTTCCATAGGGGAACATCATTATATCCCAAAGATCAATATAGTGCACATTTGTGAATGCGAATCGAAAACATGGAATCTCAGCGACCTCCTGAATCCATGGAGTGTATATTTTGGGGATACATCACTTATGTTTTTGCTATTTATGTTTTTTTTTATATATTATTCTTTCCTTATTTTTTTACACGATATGGGCTCAGTGCTTTGACCACAATTTCAGCTGATGTTAAGTGACGATGTGGTACAGGATGGTAAACACACTAAGCCTAGGTACTGGTTCTCAAGTAATGCTGCCGGAACACACCTATTGGTATTTAGCGACAGGTTTTCAAACTTGAGGGTGGTAGCTACCCAGGCGGGCATTATTAGAAGTTGCCCTACCACCATGCTATGGTTTCCTCACGACGTTTTCCTTTACCGAAAGCTCAGACTGATTTTAGAGTTTTATAATTTATATATATTTATTTAGGTAACAAAGTCATATATAATTCATATAAAGAAGTTATTATAATACAAAAAGAATTATATATTATTATTATCATCATTTATTTTTTATGCCAAATTGTTTTTGCTATTATTATTACGATTACACGACAATTTAATTTAGTTATAAATGAAATAACTTATTTGTACAAAACATAACGGGACGAGCTGCTGTACTGAAAATAGGATATTGAATAATGTGCCAGGGCCGGGGTAGGCTGAAAGTCAGCGTTATATGGTAATGACGGATCCGTTCGATAAGGAGCACCCGTACTGGGGGATCGCCACGGCTCGTGGAGCTAGCGGGAGTGGTGGGAACTGATGTGAGATAGCATGACGGACGGACGTGTATTCACTCGTCGAGAAGCAGTCACTGAACAGGCTTCTAAGGCCTTAAACAGTATTCCTTGTCACAAGGAGGTTGATTGCAATACAGATCAGCATGCCATAAGTGAACAGAAATCTCTGAGCAGCAAGAAATCGACGAGTAAGTAAGCAAGAACATTGAGGAACATAATTAACTTCTGCTTCAGCATCTAGAAGATAAAACTGTATCTGGATTCTATAAAGATATAAATAGTGAACTTTGTAATACTTAAGAAAATTGTATTACACTGTAAAAATGTTTTAATTATTGTTTACGCTTATTATTCAAAATATTACATATAAACAGTATTTTTTAAGACATTTAAAAAAATTAATATTAACAATCTTTTAAACCGCTGTTTTAAACAAAAAGCGTGGTAAGGAGTACGTTGGGAGGTGTTTCAAATTCAGTACTTTTTGGAGAAATTGTGTGCTCCTAGATAAGATATTTTTGATGTTGAGATGGATACGGGTCTATGTTCACAATACGCTAGAGGAGCTTAATAAATTTAAGCAATGACTTATCTAAATTGTTACCGATTATACTAAGAGAAAACACGAAACACAAAGAGATACTAATAAATAAAATTGAAGTGTCTTTTTGTAATTAATTTTGAATTAATTTATTTTGACTAAATAGATATGATTGTATATACAATACCTGTACCAAAAATGCAATTTTTATAATTTTTGTTTTTCTGTTTGTTTTAGGTAATCTCCGGAACGGCTGGACCGATTTTAACGGTTTTTTTTTTGTAGATAGCTGAAGTTACTTAGTAATTTAGGCTACTTTGAATTGTCAAAAATAATTAGGGTTCCACGTAAAAAAAAACTTGTAAAAAATTGAATAAAATCAATGCACAGTTTTACGAGCAAGTGCTATAATTTATGAGAAATATTTTTACTTTATCTTGGTTCTAAAAAAAAAAGGCACCTTATAAAAAAAAATTAAAATGCAATGAAGGATTTATGAAACTCCCGCGCAGTTGGCCCTACTGAGATTTCTTACCCGCAACGTAACTTATTTTAAATAGTATTAATATTAAGACAAAAACTGTAGCAAACAAAAAAACAGACTGAAACATCCGTAATAGTGCAAGAATCTGAAGCAAATTTTTGGGTTCGTATTTAGTTACAAATATCTCATCCTACCCTTTGTGGGCTGATAACCTGACGTCCCGTAATATTGATGCTACGTGTAAACCACACAGACTATCAGGTCAATCCGTGGATACCACACGATTGCAATAGAGGCAACCACTTTTCTGGTACCGGTTAAGAATCGTACCACCCCACATCTTCCGGTGTGTGTTGTAAAAATGGGACCAAGGAATAAACTAGAAGATGGGTAGCAGCATCCTTTGAGCACTATAAACACCTACCGCGATAGCCAATCCGATTTCCAATTGCGTGGCCATTATCGCTATTTCCTCCTTATGAAAGACAATTCGCCACAAGAGATCGTATGATTCTACACAATTATCAAAAACAATTATCGAGTTCTCATAAAAGGACTAGCAAGAAGAAGTTCATATCACCGAATGCCCTCATAATATTGTTTTGACCTTAGACCTTTGACCTAGTAGCTTACTAAGAAAAAAGCTGATACTTTTATATGAAAGCATATAAACCATCAACATGAGTATTTTAGTAAACATTCCAAATGGTCTACGACATTGAAGAATTCCCAATAATGTTCTAATATGCGTTTTCAATATGCGATATCAATTCGTTTCTCCTTACTGCACTCCGAAATTTCAATCTTTTTTTTTCTAAAATGTCAATCATAAAACACGATTTATTTTTGGTTCTCAATGTTACTGTGATAATGAGATTTTTGATTGAAGAAAAAATTAAATGGAAGAAGAAATAATAATGTATAAGTATTAATAAAAAAAAAAAACATATGCACTAAATGTATAACTAATACTTACAATAGTCTTTCTTTAAAAGATGTCCCTGTTTCTTCAACCAGTTCTCGAGTAAGTCAATAGCTTCACCCATTTGTCCCGTTTTATCTAAATTATACATTTTTCGAATTTTTACAAATGTATCTGATCTGAATTTAAGTAATTTATTTTCTGGTATAAAATCCATGACAGCCAGTGGTTACTTCTTTCAAAGACTGGTAAAATCTCACTGGACAATTCAATGGATAACACCTATTTCACATTATATTTGTAACACTACTTAATGGCCGCGACTTCGTAGTTTCGTAAAAAACTCATTATTTTGTTAATCTGCTTAATAATCTTGCGTTCTTAAATTATACCATTATTATTAACAAACAAACATTGTAGGCATTTACTAGGAAGTCGTATTTTTTTAAATAATTACTTCATTGACATGTTTTTTATTGAATCATGTACTAACCTCAATTATGCCATGAAATAAATCAATACATAATATATTTTAATTAAATATACCTAAAGATTTTATTTTCATTTTCTTTTTTAATTTCATTTTAATCTACAACATATTTAGCAGTTACATGAAATCATTACATATCGTATAACTATTTTAAGCTGTTTCCTCGCCTCAATCAGGATTAGTCATATCGACTTATGTATTAAAAAATGCCAAAAAATGATTAGTGGTGGAATACCAAACAGAATATCAATTAAATTTATAGACTAGAAATGACAGAATCATTCAATGTATGAATTCTAATTATTCTGAACAAAAAAGGAATAAGATTACTAGGATAGGAGGCGATTCATCGGACACGGTCTGCGCTCGCCTCAAGTCTTGAACCTCAAGTTCATTAAAGGGCGAATTCAAAAAATCTGTCATGGCTGCACCGACCAATACGACGCTCCGTCAAACTGACAGATTGTCAAAACTCTTTTCGGCATAATGCAAAAAAACCTTGCAATGACGGGTCATTATATCGTACGCTAAATAAAAATGGGCGTATCACAGTAGTTTAATAAGGTTTTATGCCAAAAGGGCGCATTTTTTTTACAATTTATCTTACAACTCCTTCAAAACTTAAATATCGGTAAACAATGGGATTGCCGTTTTAAAAAATATGCGCCCTTTGGCTTAGTAATTTCAGAAGGGCGCATAAATTCAGACATATAACATAAATTTTTCCATTTGGAACCCAATATTTTAATGTAATATTTGTTGTTCCATATTTTTTATCTTTTTCCCAGTTATTTAATAAGCACTTGAACATTAATTAAAATATAACAAAGACGCAATAAAAACATGGAAACTAATTATTCCATTTGAAATATTAAATCAACATTTTTTCCACTAAAGTAATATATTATCAAAAAAACCTGTTACATTTACTACATTTTATTATTAAAATTCAACATAACATAAATAAAGAATATCGTAACCTGCTAATCTACACTTAAAGTTCTAAATGTTCCGTCTAATCCTGTGTATATTTCTTTAAATTCTGACAATTGTTTATATGAATTGTCGACTACGGCTTTAGTTAACATCTCTTCCATATATTCAACGTTTTCGTCTGTACTCATCAAATCAAGCCATTCGTCTGCAAAAAGGAAATCAATAGTAAATGTATGAGATTTCTGCTATTTCTTGGATATTAACTTTCGACGGGTAATTCTTGTATCCTAATTAATGGAAT
Organism: Samia ricini; assembly: GCA_014132275.2. Lineage (NCBI taxonomy): Eukaryota > Metazoa > Arthropoda > Insecta > Lepidoptera > Saturniidae > Samia > Samia ricini. The sequence goes on from AP028168.1 coordinate 24,271,575, forward strand.
CTGACTTTGTTAATATCAAAAAATAATCTCCACATTTAATAGCATATTTTGTTGGTTTTAGAACAATCAATATGAATAAATTATGTATACTAGCTGTACGCCTGCGGCTGCGCCCGCGTTTTATATGTTCTTCACTTTCTTTTTATTTTTTTTATACGTAACCCTAATTATTTTCCAAAAAAAATTACTACTAAGATAAAGTTAATATTACTTCTCATAAATTCAAGCACTTACCATTAAAACTGAGCATTGAATCGGATTTTATTCAATTTTTAACGAGTTTTATTTTTTTACGCAGAACCCTGATTGTTTTCGAAAATTAAAAGTACCTTTTGTTACCCGGAGTAACTTAAGCTATCTACCAAAAAGAGTATCGTCAAAATCAGTCCAACCGTTACGGAAATTACCCAGACCAATCAGAAAAAAAACAGACAAAAATTTTAAAAATTGTATTTTTGGTATAGACATCGTAGATACATTCATAACTATTTAGTGAAAAAAAAATTATTATGACATTACAAACAGACACTCCAATTTTTATTTATTAGTATAAATAACTAAAAGAAGAACCTGATCGACGCACACTTTTAATACGAATTATAGTCAGAGTAGGAAACTTGGAACTTAAGCGCAGTGAATTCGTGAAGGGGGTGAATAAATGTACAGCAGGTTAAAGAAATAAAGCGATGATGGCGCAGCGCGTAGTGCAGCTGATTCAGCGTCAATCGATGCGAGTTCGATTCCCACCAGTCTGACTCATCTAAAATCGCATTGCGCTTCCGGTGAAGGAAAACATCGTAAGGAAACCATAGCATGGTGGTAAGGCATTTTTTAATGATGCCCGCCTGGGTATCTACCACCCTCAAGTTTGAAAATCTGTCGCCAAATACCAATAGGCGTGTTCCGGCAGCATCACTTGAGAATCAGTACCTCTAGGCTTAGTGTGCTTACCATCCTGGACCACATCATAATTTAACATCAGATGAGATTGTAGTCAAAGCACTGAGCCTGTTCCGTGTAAAAAAATAAATAAATACGTGGCATTTTATCCTTTGTGCATCGGAGTACAACCAGTTTTCTAGTAAGGTACTAATACAAAAAAAACTGAGTTAACAATAATCCTGGTTTACAATGATATCTTTAATAGGAACATAGTAGTAACAAGAAGTGCAGTCCATCTAATTCAACCTATTACTATTCTATAAGTATTCAATAACTTCTAAATGAAGTCCTATTGATAGGTTGCTCCTCTACAGAGCCAATTCGAAAGTCGTTGATAAATACTGCGTCTTTCTAACCACAGACTTCAAATTGGAACGCATTAGTGTAGTATTACTTTAAGACGAAATCAGATAGATCCGACTTTCTAATTCACTTGTAAACTCATTTAAGAATGTGTAATAGTAGAAGATTTTCTATTATCAATTCCGCATATATTAATCGAAATTGATTTGCCTGGCCATACCTAACTAAAAAGATGGTAAAAACTGTTATAAAATTTGCAAATAATGGCTTTTTGCTTGCATGTATTTATAATAAAATTTTGAATAGATTTATCCAATATCTTACCAAATAAAATAGCTATAGACTTCTCATTTCCATTTAATTCTACAGGTAGAATTTCTTTTGGCACGTGCTCGTATAATGAACTTAATTGTGTATGCACCAATATTCGATTCAAAATCTTAGCTGGTAATAATTTCTTTAATATTGTTATGAGTACGTCTATTGTCTTCGATGGAGTAAGAAAGTGGACACCTTTCAGTCTAAACGCGTATCCTTTCTGTAAAGAATAAGCATTAAAAAATACGCTTCTATTATGATTAACCCGTACATGTATGAAACTCCTGATTGTAACTCTTTCATCACACAATATTACATGAAATCTTATATTGAGTATAATTTTTTTCTAGGCGTTTACTTAAATTATTTGGTGATCTTTTCCTATTAAGCAAATTATTGTCTGTAAACAAAATCTAGAATATTATTTTATCCTGATGTTTTTCTAATTTATGCAATAGATTATTATACCAGCTGGTGCCGGTAAAAATGCATTTTATTTTTTACTTTTTAAATCAATAACGACATCGTTCAGACCACACCTATAAGTATAGAATATGAAATTTTATAATAAGAAAAAACAGAACTGACAGCAAACCATCTTTTTGTTGTTAAAAGAGCAGAGAGAGTATAGACACTGTGGAACATAGACAATTTAAAAACAAAACTTATTTTTATTTTGGATACACGACATGAAACCATAATTTCATATATCAATAACACGTTGCAACTTACCATTAATACATTAATAGCTTGACTTAAATCGACCAAATTACAAGCAGATATTAAATTTGTCAAATTGAGGTCTCTATAATCTAATATGGCTATACATCCAACGCAGTAATCACTGAGAAACGAATATTCGCTCATCTAAAAAAAAAATCAATCGATAAGTGAACCTTTTACAAACTAGAGTATTTTTAAGGTTGTTTCTAATCAATTTTTGAAATCCATGCGAAATTCTCGTTACTTATGTTATGCTTAAACAAACATTCTTAATATTAATTTTAAAAGTTCCATCATTGAATTTTGTTTTAAAGTGGTGAAATGGATTTTTGAGTTTATTTCGCCTGTATACTATGTAGAACGTTTGTTTTAAAAACAATAACTATTGATCCTTCTTCGGCATTAGATTGTCCAAAAGAATCTAACAGAGTACTATATGTAATTTTTCTTTTTATGCACGCTGCAACGTATGAAGTTCATTTTTTTACATTTAGAGGCTAAACTACTAATCGTACAAGAAAAAGTTAAACGGAAGACCTCTTAATATTTTACAAAATTTATTCCCGTGTAAATTAATTTGTTCAAAAATCATAATGATCCAAAATCTTAATTTATTGTTATTCATGATACGTAAAATATAAAGCGTTTTGTAGACAATTTAATGGTGCAGAAGGATCAATAATTGTTTATTTATAGAAATACTTAAATAATTAAAATAATTAAAATAGACGTGACTATTTGTAAGATCTAAGATGTAAGAATAGCTTTATACTAAATACATGTGTCAAAAACATTTTTTTTTTAATGATGTCTGTCTGTTTCTTCCGGCTAATCTCCAGAACGGCTGGAACGATTATGGCGATACTTTCTGGCAGATAACCAAGCTGAAGTTATAAGACGTAGCTTAGGTACCTACTTTTATTTCAGGATAACAAATAAGGTTCGCGTAAAAAAAATTAAAACTTATCTAAACGTGAACGCAATTAGATTCAATTGACAGTTTTACTGGCAACTTTTGGAATTTGCGAGAAATGTCTTGGCTTTTATAATGTGCCGTACCCTCGAACCGATTTTTTTTGCAAAGGTTTTTGTCCCCAATTGGGAAAGCTGTTGACGCCGCTGCCAGCGCGATGCAGTGACACTGAACATATAAAACATTAAGCATTACACGCACAACACTGCACACACACTCCTGCACATAAAACGCAGGTACACAGGTCCTGCGGCCCCGGGGGGTTTTAGTGGGTATTTCCGGGCGACCCTCGCCCAGGTGAGTCCCACACTGGCACGGAGCTCGTCACTCTGTGCCCCCTTATCTATTGTATTTGGGGGACTTTGATCTCACAAATACAATAGATAAGGGTAGTGTGTAAATGCATTTCCCCCCGTCAAAAAAAAAAAAAAAAAAAGGTACACAGGTACTGCAAGGGACCATTTTATAAATAATTATTAAATTTAAAAAATGTAGTATTTAGCTATGTTCAAAATTCGGAGCAATTTTTTACACTCAGGTAAAGGCCAAGCCGAGGCACTTTGGTAACCCTTGTGCTAGTTACCTTTTTGCCGCTGAGTGCCTTCAGCACTCGCCCCCAAAGTCACGGTGAAGCTGTAAAGCCCTTCCGGTCAAGAGCATTAGGTAGTTAGAAAAAAAAAACCAGTATTAGTTTACCGACGCTTCGTCGCATTAATTGCTGAATTGAATCTATAGCCGTGTTTCAGTTTCAATTTTTTGATGTTGCTGTTACTTTCACTGCTTCCTTTGTTTACTCTATTGTGTTCGTGAATAAATCTATTGGCTTTAATTTTGCTGTTTAATTTATTTTTATATAAACGGACCCTGCATTACCATTAATAATTTAGAAATCGGTGCCAGCTTACGGATAATAAAGTGGTGTAAATGTACGTCGCTAATTACATTAGATTTCTATTAATTATTCTTTAAAATCACTTTAGGCCTTTGACTAAGACTTAGACTACTTAGACTTTGACTTATTTAACCTTATATGTAATTGTGATCAACTTAAGGTGGTTATTTTTATTTATAAATGACTGGGTACATTGGTTCATTCTAGCTGGCACTGACTTCAAAATTATTAATGGTGTTAAAATTGATAAATAAATTATGTCTTTTTGTACGTTTTTATAGAAAATCGATTTTGTTTTTAATTTAAATTGTTTTGTTTTCTACGTTTTGTTAAAGTGTCTACTATAGTTCATATAAGCAAAAGTATGTATAGGCATAGTTTTGTAGCATTCTTGATATTTTTAGAAATAAATATGTGAAACACGTGTAAGTGTCTATAAAATTTGAGGGTTGCTCTCGATTTTCCTGAGATCCACTGATCAGATCCTGACATGGTGACATTGACACCGGCAGTGTAGTCCATCGATTGAAAAATTTTGCAAATCAATCCAAAATTAACGAAGAAATCGCGTAACAAACATACAAACGAATAGAGAACTTATTCCTTTTTGAAGTTGGTTAAAAATACATTATATAATTAAATAGACAGTCTGCAATTTCACAATTTGAAAAGTACCATATTAAATATCCGTAATAACCACCCATCCATCCATTCAACCATAAAACGTCCACTTCTGGGCATAGGTCTCCTCCAAAAGGGAGGGATTACCATAATCGCCACGTTTAGCAGTCGAGTTGGCGATCGCAAAAGGTGTTTTTAGTACTCAGAGGATGCTGCTGCCCATGCCTTTTATATCCCTTAGTCGCCTTTCACGACATCCACGGAAAGATAATATGTGGTGATACTCTTCTTAGCCGGCACCACACGGCATCTAATATCCGTAATATCATCTTATCATAATATCTAATATAAATAATAATTATCGTAGATCTTATGTACTCGACGAATAAACTTACCAAACAGCTGAGCTTGTAAGCATCCTGAAGTAAATTTCTACTGCAGTCGTTATTCCAAAATTTCACTAAAAGCACTCTATAATTGTCGTGAGTAAGGTTAGGAAGTACGATGCTAGAACTGAAATGAAAAAAAAAAGAATAACTTCATTATAAGCCAAAAAAGAAGGATATAAAAATGAAGTAGAAGAAAATAATATATAATAAGTAATAGTGAGTCAAGCCTTGGAGCATTTAAAATAGTAAATGGTTTATCGCATCCCGATTAATGTATTGTTAACTCATAAATTTTTTTAGATTAGATCTATATGCTATGTGAATTTACGATCCATGCAACGGTAATGACCATGCGGACGGAACTAAAGATCATCTGACTAAAGAAATAAAATATTTCAGTGAAAAATGAATTACAATCCTCCACACCAACACAACGACTGTTATTAAAACCGTTTGTTACATAACATAAGCTCACGCCTGTTATCTCCGAAGGGTTAGGCAGAGGTAAATATCGAACTCTACTCCACCCACATTTTGCCGAACTTGGTTCCGTCCCAGGTGATACAGAGGGCTAGCCTGTCGGCCATATCGGGCACAAATTCCAAACTCCGGGACGATATTGAGTAGAAAATCCTAATATCATTTGATCTGACCCGGGGATCAAACCCGAGGAACTCAGAACGACAGTCGTACCTTTATACAACTGCGCCACCGAAGCAGTCCTATATTTAGTGTTATATCTAACTAATATACTGTTTTGGTCACATTTGAGTTGATGCTCGTGCATATCAGCTTTCTCTTTTCGAATCCGGTCTAAAACGATCCATCGTGGAGTGTACTCTTGGATATTTTATGCTATAATAATAATAAAAATAATGAAAAAATCTTTATTCGTATAATACAATAAGAATCAGAGGGAGCATCGGACCCGGAAAAAATTATGGTTTTGTGTCCCGGGATCCAGTGCCTTCCTTTATAATATTACAGATTTATAATATTAATATCCTCGTGCAGTGTTTATATGAGGTGCGAGTCAGCGTGGGTATAATCGATTATGTGTTTGAATTTATATGTAAGACTTTAATAAATTAGATGTCACGACTAATACAGCCTACTATTTGAATTTAATCATTCCAAAATGCTTTAATCAATATAAGTCTTGAAATTGACTTTTTGGCGACTTGAATTGAGAGAATTTGTCAGAAAACCGTGATGCATGGGGTAAGGGAGTCGTTGACGGCATAAAAATCCATTACGCTAAATGGTGTAAAGAACTTGCACGTAAGTGCGTCTTAAGACACCGGGACGCTGCCAACCCTACTCCTCCGAGTGACTTGTTTCGATGAACCCTGTGTGGCAGTTGCTGTCGCTCTCGGATTGGCTTGACAACTTACAAAAATAAATGTTACCACGACGCTCATTAAAATCATCTTGCGTAGATATAAAGGCCAATGATGGCGACTTGAGTATTTATTCTAGTCACACAAAAGTTTGAATTAAAATACATTACGATAGTTAATACTAAGTTATGTGGTGCCGGGTAAGAATAGAACCACCCGATATCTTCCCGTGGGTGTCGTAAAAGGTGATTAAGGAATATAAACCAGGGGATGGGCGGCGGCATCCTCCGAGTACCACGTAAACTTGACTGCGATCTCCAACCCGCCTGCCAAGCGTGTCAATTATGGCAATCCCCACTTCTTGGGCGAAACCTATATCCAGGAGTAGACGTCTTATGGTTGAATATACAGATGTACTATTTAACCTTTCTTAAAATTTAACTGAGAATGAAAAATTCATCATATATGGTCTAATCCAATTACTTGCCAAGTTTTATTCAAATATCCGTAATCCCTCTTAGCATTGTATTTATTGAAGAAATTAGGCATTAGCGTTTTGAATGTGCACAAGTTATCAATAAAGGATTTCGCTCTTTCCACTGATCCTTTGTGTGATATAATGGCTCTCTCAAGGTACTCTCGAGCTAAAATGTAACAAAATCGTGTATGCAAAGATTAAGTTTAAATATATCTTGATATTGCAATAACATATATAATACTCTCTCTACATTTCTTAAAACAAAACCGTAAGTAAATATATAGGTTGCCAAATAATGAATTTTCTGATGTGATTTTAGACTTTATGTTACTTAAAAAAATGTTAAAGTTTATTGTGTTTTTTTACATTTGCTCGGTCTTATAATAGTATTGCGGATTACTTTTTGCGTCACATTGATGAGTATATCTATATTAATAAATAAAATTGAAGTGTCTGTTTGTAATATCAAATTAAAAACGTTTTACTAAAAACATATGAATGTTTAATAAATTATTAAAAATTTTGTTTTCTGTTTATTCCAGGTAATCTCCGAATTGGCTGGAGCAATTTTAACGGGATTATTTTGGTAGATAGCTGAAGTTTTTTAATAATTAATTTTCATTACTTTTAATTTTAATGAAGTATTTTTAATTTTCGTAAATAATTAAGGTTCCGCGTAAAAAAAAAAAAAACTAATAAAATTGTGAATAAAGTTTGATTCAACATAGTTTAACGGACAATGATTTGAATTTATGAGAAATATTTTTATTTTATCATAGTACAAAAAAAATAGGAAAAGGAAAATAATTAGGGTTCCGTATAAAAAAATAGAACGCAGTGAAGAATATATGAAACGCGGGCGTAGCCGCGTGTACACAGATAGTATTTCAATAATTGTATAACCTAAGTTGCTAGGTTACTGTATAACTTAAGCTACAAAATACACTTTTCTAAAAATTTACCTGTAAAATAAGGACAAAAAAAAAAATATATACAAACGCTTACAGTAATCTTTCTTAAGAAGATGTCCTTGTTTCTTCACCCAGTCTTCAAGTAAGTCAATAGCTTCATCCATTTGTCCCGGTTTATCTAAATTAAACATTTTACGAATTGATAATAAAGTATCAGGATTAAATTTCAATATTTTATTTTCCGGTATAGTATCCATGGCGATTACTGCTTTTAATTACTCTTAAAACCGTACTGAGCGTTCTACCATTGACACTTGTAATTAAGTACTACGTAAACTTGGTATTGGTTAATTTTTTGTTGACTATATTCGATCAACGGTTTTGCTTGCGTGTTTTTTTTTGTTAATAATTAATTAATTTTCAATAAAAACATATCACAAAAAATATACATGCACATATATCCACGTAAACCTTCAAGGTTTGTCTGTAGTTGTTTACAATTGAAATTTCTGGTACAAATAGATAAGTTCATTAGGGTTTTTTACAAACAGGTTAAGTGATATTTATTTAAATGTAGGTTGCAATTTTTTTTACATTTAATGTTGATACATACGGCGGTAGGTAGAGATTTTGATAATCTAGAAATAAAATATGTAGGTAGTCGTAAGTTTGCGATAACAATTATAGAGTGAGCGGGTAGTTAACATATTATGCACGATTTGACCTGTGTATTTTCTTTAATCGACTTCATTTAACTTTGACACATAAAAAGCGTTTGAATGTATTTAAAAAGTGTGCTTTTATCCGTGAAATGAGATTTGAATTATTAGCTTGTAATCTATAAATGCAATGCAGGTAGGTACTATATGTACCACAGTAAGTAGATACGCCGTGGGATACAATCGAATCAAACAATACCATAATCTCGTTTTGATAAATAAATAACATTTAGCTAGATAAGCACGTAGTTTTTTACATATTCGTTCAATGTGCCAATTGATTTTTTTGTCCAAAAACAGTCCCAGTTTAAACGGCTAGTTAGTATTTTATTAATAGTATTCTAAAATAAACTAGCTTTTTTTTCCTGTATAGAATAAATAATATGTGTTGATAAAAGAGACTATATTTTAAGAAAACAAGAAATACCTCCTTCGCCGATAAAATACTACAGAATTATTTAATGTTGACCAGAGAAAACAGTAGATATTTCAGAAATCTATTGGATTGCCTCCCAAAGAAAGAGTTGTAATAAACGAAAGGGACGGCTGCAGCTCGGGCTGGTTTTACGTATGCAAAATAGATGAAAACATCACTTCGTAAGTAACCTGTTTCCTCATCCAAAACTGAACCGATTTTTTATTTTCTTTCAGTTACAGATTAAGAAAAACTTTAGCTATGTGTGTATGTTTTTTGCTTTTTTTAAATTTTAGCCATCAAATTTGTTTCACGAACCCCTGTAAAATGACGGTAAAATCGAGCATTGTTTCCATTTTCTAAGGCTCCTAGTTTGTACAATAACTAATTTATAGAAAAAACAAAAGGTACGGGCGTGGTGGTGGTGGTGGTATTTTTTTATACGGAATAGGCTCAGTCCTTTGATCACAATATCACCTAATGTTAAGTGATGATGTGGTCCAGGATGGTGAGCACACTAAGCCTTAATTATCTTAATTAAAAAATATCTACCACATTGCTATTATCCAGGGAGTCATTTACCATCAATTATTCGTCGTCGTTATCATTTTTATTTTCTACACAGTTAATTTAAATGATCCATTGTTATAGGAAGAAAATCATGTACAGATTAGGATACAATAATTACTTGAATTTAATTCATTTAGTGTTTTTTGATTATATTTGAGTATTCGTTTTAGTTTGTAAAACTTTTTGCACGTTCATAATTACAGTAACAATATTATGTAACCCGAAAAACCTAGTGGCATAATTGAAATTTAAATAAAACTGTTTATATATGTGATCGATTAAATTTTTCAATTATATATAAATTAAAACCTAGATAGTTATTGAAACAAGTGATTTTCATTTCAATGACGTCATTACCTTGGTAGATTTGGAATAATCAAATTGAAATTTTAATACGAAAAAGTACTTTGTTAATTTTTTAATTTAATTCAATTTTTTTTTAGCATGTATATTATAAGAATTTAAATCTAATAATAAATGGGCATGGCTGAAGCAATTTCAATTGCTCTTAGGGCTATTTCTATTTTTGGAAAGTGAACACATCACAAAGGCTACCTCTTACACGTGCTACGATTCTGACACACTTCTATTACTTTCCTGAGCCCTTTTAAACAAGCTCTTCGGTTACGAGTACTTTTAGCCCGGTCATTCTTCAAAAAGTCTTCGACCTGGTTTAGATACGTTCGCCTAGTTCGAGTTTTTTTTTACTTATTTTGCAGATACTATCTGGACACGGGACTTTCGGATGACAACGGCCTGCCACAACTCACAACTCCGGTGCTCTAGAAGATACCGCGCAGCACACTCTGTGACGCAGTTTGGTGGCAGAGATGGGACCAAACCTCTCCTTGGCGAGCATGGTGAGAGTCATACTTGTTGAATGAGTCTCAAGGCTCATTACTAAATATTTTTAACACTTGTTGTATCGATAGTTGATTTAAAACCAAAAAAAAAAGTGGCTAACATAAGTGATATATTTAGCACTAGCCATACTAGTCGGGTGCGCCCGAGTTTCATATATTCTTCACTGCGTTTTGATTTTTTTGTATATAGAACCCTAATTATTTTCCAAAAAAACTTTTTGTTATTAAGATAAAGTAAAAATATTTCTCATAAACTATAGCACTTGCCCGTAAAACTGTGCATTGAATTGGATTTTATTAAAATTTTTATGAGTTTTATTTTGTTTTTTTAACACTAATTATTTTCGGAACAAATAGAACGATAGTTTCGGGTAATATCCGGAACGGCTCGACCGATTTTGACGGGACTTTTTTTCGGTAGATAGCTGAAGTTACTCCAGGTAAATTAGAGTACTTTTGATTTTCTAAAATTCGTTTAGGAAAATAATTAGGGTTTCGTATAAAAAAATAAAACTCAGTGAATATATGAAACGCAGGCACTCAGCTAGTTTATTATATTATACGTAATAGTCTTGGGTATCATACGTGAAGTTGAAAACTATATAGTGTGTGTTGCCAAGGATGGCATACGGCGCCGGGACGTGTTCGCTCACAATGTGCCAATTAAAAAAACTCAAAGTTGCTCAAATAGCAATGGAGAGGGCTATGCTCGGAGTTACACTGCGTCATCGAATCAGGAAAGAGGAGAACCGTAGAAGAATTAAAGTAACTGCCATTACCGAACTAAAATTCCAGTGGCTAAACTAAATTTCTCGCAAAACCGGTGCTCGGTAGAGCCAATGGGTTCTTTAATGGCTACCACGTACCAGACTGACAAAGGTATACCATTCGACCTAATGGAGGTAGCGGGAAACCGCTAGAAGCGGGTAGAGCAACATCGGTCACTGTAGAGATCTTTGGAGGAGACTTATGCCCAGCAGTTTAATGATGATAATTATAACACGGATAAAGTTTCTACACTGCTACACCATTTTTTTTTAATTCCATTCCACAACGATAATTCTACAATTCAAGTAATCTGTAATTACATATATAAGTAATAATATAATTATTACAAATTATGAATATTCATAATCTCCAAGTTATTAATTTCGTACTATGAAATAATAAAATTTATGTTCTACAAACGAAAATTATTTCGATATTAGTACATATAAATTTTAAAGTACATTTTGTAGATGAATAAATGAATGTATTTAGTCTCCATTAAAATATTATTATTTAAATCATTGTTATATTTGCAAATGTTTCAACTGCGGCAACCTACTTCTGCAGCGAAATAGTAGAAAAGTAGCGTATAATTTTTTTGATATAACCAATGATTTATCAAAGACGTATTTCACAGCTCATTTTCATTACAGCACCTTTGTTATTATTAATTATAGTATAGTATTAATTATAATAGTACGTTTTATATGTATTGTTATTAGTGTAATTATCAATGTGTGATAGTCCGGCTGTAAGGGTGTACGTACCACAAGGCCTGCAGCCTCATGCTGAGACAGGGACCTTTTGACCCCATGCAACACTTTCTTTTTCTTTAACTTTGTTGTATTATTAGATAATGCTGTTATAATGTGTTGTATGTATGTCGAATAATTTTTTTTCTTTCTTCTTTCTTTCTTTCTTTCTTTCTTTCACATTCGTCATTGCTGTAGTTACCAAATGAGTGTTTTTTTAACTTATTGTTTTGTTTTATCGCATATAATATTCTTTCTAATAAGATATGCGATATTTTGGTATAAACTTTGCCTTCAAAATGCTTGTTATTATTTTCCAAGAGTAAAAAAAATAGAAAACACCAATATACTCCCCGTACAAATTGTTATCCCATAAATAGTATAAAAAAGTAATCATACATACGCTCACGCCTGTTATCCCCGAAGGGTTAGGCAGAGGTGAAATAGCTAACTACACCATCTACATTTCCCTGAGCTTAGTTCCGTCCCAGATGTGACAGGGGGCGAGCCTGTCGCCATATCGGGCACTAATTCCAGACTCCGGGATGATACTGAGTAGAAAATCCCGTAAATCGTATCCGAGACCTCAGAACGACAAACTGCGCCACCGGGGCAAAAGAAAAGTAATCAATATAAGACTATTATATAAATAAAAAGTGTTGCATTTTTATAATATGCACAAACGGTGTCAATATCTGCAAATTAAAACGTAACATCTTTAAGTAAGCTTCATAACAACTATGCAGTATTTATTTTCTTTCATTACTATTCAGTTAAATTAATAATTCTAGTGTGTTATTAAAATATATAATAGCTCTCAAATTGACGCCACTAGGTAGCAGGTAATATTTATAAATACATTTGGGTACTTGCCATATTATAAACTAATGCTAAAATAAAAATGCAATAACTGTTTTCAGAATGAAGGTACTTTATTGTATTTTTCTGTCATCATTATCGCCATGCTCCAATTATTTTTATATTTTAGTCCTTGTCATCGAATTCCAAACCCGCTTAATTAAATACCTTATCAAACATAACTATTAATTAAAGTTTAAGTTCACTAAAATCACAGTACATTTCAATCAACAGTTAATCGCCTGAAAGATCCTGGCATTCCCATATATTCTTCGTTAAATTTAGATTCGTGTCTCTTCGATTCATCGCTAACCAATTTGTTTGATTCTGTGATTATTTTTCTTGCTTCATTTCCATTAAGTACTTCCTTCCATTTTTCTATAAAATATACATATATTTTAAACATTTATGTAATTTATTAACTGTTTTAAATATAGAAAAACTAGAATCATTTTCTATTACAGGTAACACCATAATAATATTCCACTAAAAAAACTTGTTTTATATTAATGCATAAATTGAAATTTTTTGCGATTATTATTACTCCAGCAAAAATAGGAATCTGTTGGTATTTTTAAAAGATACTTTTTTATGATAAACAAATATACCATCCATCGATCCATTCATATAACTAAAAGAGGTTCACTGCTGGATATAGGTCTCTCCCAAAGATCTTCACAACGATCAGTCTTACGCCACCCGCATCCAACGGATTCTCGCGTCGGTCAACCTTGTCGGGCCCTATCCACGTTATGTGTCCAGTACGCGGCTGCCATTCGGAAACCCCTGGGCCTCATCGGGCAACAGTTATACAAGCAATTAGCAGCAATTACCCAGCACCCAGCTCATTACCCCTTAAGTTTGGCATTTTTTCGGGCAATGTCGGTTACTTGGATTCTTATGCGGATCTTCTCATTTCTGATCCGATCACGCAGTGGAATTCCGGGCATAGCTCTCTCTATTGTCCTTTGGGTAACTTTGAGCTTTTTAATTAGGCTCATTGTAAGCGACCACATTATTATTAATAAATAATGCGTGTCTACTAATATTCATTAAAAGTTATCTAAAAATAGAAGCTATCGCATAGAATGAACCAGCAAACTTGAGTTAAACAGGTTGATTTCGATACACTGTTCATTGATATCAGTCACTATGACGGGTTTATCGAGTGTTTTATGAGTTAAGATTTGTAAGAACATGACCCAAAATTATGTACGCACCGCTTAACTTGGCACAAGATTGTTCGTCGCCGTCATAGTCTTTAGGAAGTATTTCCTTTGGTATATGCTTGTGTAAATCCTCATACGTGCTGTGTACGTGAACGCGATTCGCCACCTTCTCCCTCAGAGCTTGCTTCAGTAAAAATATGAGCTTGTCAACAAATGGCGGAGCGTTCAATATGTGAATTCCTTTGATCTTTGTACCCATACCTTCCTGTAATATTTGCGTAAATATATTGGACTAGATTGCATCCACTATGTTGAACAGCGTGAAGGTATTATATATATTTTATCACTCTTTCGAAAAATTCAATGGTTAATTTTAGAACGATAAAACAAAGGTCTTAATTAATTTGAAATTACTATTAAATTAAAGTTAACCGATGGCATGTTTGTACAAACTTTCAATATGAACTCTTTTAATTGTGACAGTTTTGACTAAAAGCATTCTTAAGAGAATTTGTTATTGATATTTATCTATACTAAATCAAATTGAAGTGTCTGTTTGTAACGTCAAAATTATTTTTTTACATTTTTTAAATTTTTGTCTGCCTGTCTGTCCGTTTGTAATGGGTAATCTCCGAAACGGCAGAACCAATTTTGCAGGAGCTTTTTTTGTTTGATAGCTGAAGTTACTCCGTGTAACTTAGGGTACCTTTGATTTCACCGAAAATAATGAGAGTTCCTCGTACAAAAACTAAAACTTATAAAAAATTGAATTTACGGACAAGTGTTTGAATTTATGAGAAATATTTTTTTACTTTATCTTAGTACAAAAAAAATTTGGAACAATAAAAAAACTAAAATGCAGTGAAGAATATATGAAACGCGGGGCAGCCGCGGGCACACAGCTAGTGTACATATGAATAGGTAAGAATTAAACAGTTCAGCATATTTTCTCTTTTGTTTTTCAACAGATTTTGTTGTTTTTTACAAGTAGCTATTGACGAACCTTACTTTTATAAAAAAAAAAATAGAACAGTTTTTTTTACATTTTCAGGGTTAATATTAATATGTATAATTTTGCTATTTTGGCTTCGCACTTATGAGATCAATTTATTTAAGACTTGTCTGTATGTACGTTAGTATTACAAATCTATGATTTAAGACATTTGAAGGGGCTAACCTCAAGAACAAACGTAAGATTTTTTTTTGTTTTAGCCCCTTTTATTGAGGAATATTTTACTCTATAACTCTAAGGAATATACAACTGAAGTAATTGAAATTGAAAAATTACGTTTAACGAGAACCACGACACGTATATGTCGCATCCGGGTCAATAGTTCGGGATATCAACTATACACAAACGTCAAAGTGACATGTACAGAGCCTAGATTGGAGAGGGTAATCGTTATAAAAGAACGTGCACTCTGTATTCGATTATTATTACGGTACTATTGGTTGAACACTAGCTTAGGAACTGTACTGTGTATATCGAACCTACACTGTGTAATAAAAAATAGTATCTGAATCATACAAAGTATTTATTTCTCGCCCGGATCCCTGCTGATGCCCACAATGAGCGACCGTGATGATAACGAGTCTCCGATATATATATAACCTTAATTTAAAAGTACAGGGTGTTAATACTTCCATTTAATACAGGTTGTTGCTTCCATTAATATCCAAGAATGGTGAAACAAAATATTAGTCAAAGTCTGTTCACGTCATTAAAAGAACAACTAACTCGCCGTAGGAATAAGTTATGTCTGTAGTAGTTTAATTATTATAGTGTTGTTTCGTATAGCTATTAACCTTGAGCACCTTTCTGGCGTTTACGCCAGCTTCCGATTCTTTTCCTATTGTTTCATTTTTATGGGTATTCGACACATTAATTGTCTACAAGTTTATTAAATTTATTTTCGGAATTAGCTGTGTCTGCGGCTTTACCCGTGTTTAATTAAGACCATTTGCAGCCTTTATTTTCTGGCATGATCGAAACATGAAAAGGTAATATTTACAACTCCTCCTCATCAAAATTTATCCTCTTATTGTTAAATTTTGGAAAAATGCCGATACAGGTGTTCATTTATTTCTAAACAAAAGTACGTATATTAAATGTCGTGGTTCTTAAAATGAAAACAATCATACAACAGCTCATCCCTTATTTTATACATCAAGCCAAGTAATTCAAAAAAAGTCTAAAATATATATTTAAATCAGGCAAAGCTAACGGATTAAACAATACTGTTAAAATTACGTAACACATAAAATCATGTTATTTTAGAACTTTTCACCAAACAACAACTGTTCACAGACTTGAAGGATTTAATGCAAATAAAATACGAAACTAGAACGCTTTTAAAACAATGCTATATAATTATACGTACAGTACATAAAACTTCTGATTTTTTCACCACAATCGGATTGACTTTACTGAGAAGTCCGATATGTACGTTACTTAAATCGATGATAAACCTCTCCGCTGGTGTGTAATCGAAATTTAGTCTATATTCTCCAATCTGGAAATAAAAATCTTTATGTTTGTATATGATACATTTAACTGATATTTACTTATAGGGTGGTAAGCATTTTTATATTTCCTACCAAAACCTTTACAAATTTATTTGCAAAGTAAGATTGTTTTTTGAAAAATAAATTTTAAAACACAGAATAAGAGAATAATGTGTATCTATATAATGTAATTTTTTTTCCCAAATAGATATAAATGTACACGATACACGATATCTACACCAAAAATGCAATTTTTTGTCTGTTTGTCTGTCTGTATGTGTGTGTTCGTTCCGGGTAATCTCCAGAACAGCTAGACGGATTTTAACGGGACTTTTTTTGGTTGATAGCTGAAGTCATTCCGGGTAACATAGAATACTTTCAATTTCGAAAATAATTAGGAATCCGCGTAAAAAAATTAAAATTAGACTTGGCGGGGATGCGTAAATGCATTTCCCGCGTAAATAAAAAAAGACATCAATAGACTCTTGGTTTGAATATACCTATCTAACTCTAAAATCAGCCTGAGCTTTCGGTGAACGAAAACATCGTCAAGAAACAATACATATATATATATATATATATATATATATATATATATATATATAATAGTATTCTAATAATGCCCACCTGGGAAGCTGCCACTCTCAAGTTTGAAAACCTGTCGCCAAATACCAATAAGTGTGTTCCGGAATCATCACTTGCTTACTGGTTCAGTACCTCTAGGCTTCATGTATTTACCATCCTGGACCACATCGTCACTTAACATCAGATGAGATTGTGGTCTAAGCACAGAGCCTATTTCGCGTAAAAAAAAATTTGGGTTCTTTGATTCTTTTATTGTAATCTCCGTTAACTATATCGATAAAAATGGTAATATACTATTTTGTATAGAGGTTAATTTAAATGCTTCATAGACTTTAAGTTGTGACGTAACCGTCGCAAGGTCGACTCTATTAAGAATAAAGCATAAACGTCATGTCACATCTTCGAGTGACTGCGTCATTTCGGACATTACAATTACCGCCATTATAAGCAATAATATTTATGACATGTTGAAAACCGTAACTCAAGAATATGCCTCAGTGAAGTTATTGTAATTTGTAATCATTATTTTGCTGTGATTTTAATATACTATATACTGCAAAATGTTAACGATATCCATAGAATTAAAACATTTAGAATAGCAGCAGTCGTACACGAAGTGAAGCTATTTCAAATTTTGCCTTAAAAGACCACGCTGCCTGTCGGTGATTACGTAATTGCATGTCGCTGATATATACATATGCATTTTGGCAGCTTCAATCTTAAGCAATTTTTTGTATGAAACTCTTAGTGTTATTACTCTATAATAATAACATGATGTGAAACACACATAAAATGTCAGAAATATTAAAATCAAAACTCACCAAATAACAGTATCTAAAATAGGATAATATACTGAATTGTTCCAGTTTATCAGTCAAAAACTGTGTCACCATAACCCTAGACTTGTCATTAGGACATAACTTTGGAAGTGGAACGTAAATCCTGGAAAAAAATTGTATTAAATTGATGTATGAATGATAATTTTTTTTACACGGATCACAATCTCACCTGATGTTAAGTGATCTAGAGGTACTAGATCTCAAGTGATGCTGCCGGTAAACACTTATTGGTTTTTGGCGACAGGTTTTCAAACTTGAGGGTGGTAGCAACCAAGGCGGGCATCCTTAAAAAATTCCCTACCACCATGCTATGGTTTCCTTACGATGTTTTCCTTCATCGAAAGCTCGGGCCGATTTTAGAGTCGGATAGGTCGGGATCGAAGTCGCGTCGATTGACGCGGTGTCCGGCCACACTACCCGCTGCGCCATCATCGCTTCAATATTAGTAAGCGGTTGAATTTTTTTTTCTTATCACTAATTATTCTAACATTATAAATATATATAAAGATGTATTTCTGTAATTTTACTTAGTAAAAAGCCTAGGTATAGTTTAGCTTTAGTTTAGTTTAAGAGGGACATGCTGGCCGTTATGATAGTTTTTTTAATATCAGACATTTTTAAAATTGTAACTCGTATTGCCATTTTGTACGTCAAATCTCGTTAAAACTTAAAATGTACTTTCTTTATTAAATCGTTTTTTTTTTATTGTCATGTATTTTAATCTAAACGTAACTTCAGTTTTTGTAACAAGTTCAAATTTGGATACAATTTCGGCATATTTACCGATTTTTTAATTCTCTTTTTAAATATGTGTGAAAAAATATTTTTATAAACATATCTAAGGAAACATACAAACTTCCTTACAATTTTTTATGAAAATAAAATGAAATGAAATGAAATATCTCGAAATTTACAATTACAATATTTTCAGCTCGTCCAAATACAGTGTAGTACGTTGATAATTTATCTATAGTTACTAACGGAATAAAATTAAAGAAATACATTTTCTTTTTAACCGACTTCAAAGGGAAGGAGGTTGTTTTTTTTTGTATGTTTGTTACGCGAATTTATCCGTCATTTGTGCACCAATTTGCATTTTTATTTATAATCGAAGGAGTACACTTCGGTGGTGGTCCCATTTCCAAATCAGAATCTGATCAGTGGAACTCAGGCAAATTGAGAAAAATCCTCGAATATTATATACACTTACACGTGTTTCATATATTCATTTCCAAAGCTATGAAGTAGGCTACACGCCTATACAAGTACATAGTTAAACTAAAAAGTAGAAAAAAAAAAAAACTGTTTTAATTAAAAACAAAACCGACTTCAAAAAAAAATAAACTGTAAAAATGCACCAAAAAGTCAAAAATAATTACTTTATTAATCTGCTTTGTTAATTTTAGAGTCGGTGCCAGCTAGAGTTAACTAATTTACTCATTTATAAATGAAAATAACTGCCGAAACTTTATCACAATTACAGATAAGCTAAATAGAGGACTAGGGTGATCTTAAAGGATAATTAATCAAAATCGAATATAATTAGCGAAGTATATTTATACCACTTTTATATCTGTAAGCTAACACCGATGTCAAAATTAACGAAGCATATTAATAAAGTCAATATTCATTGACTTTTTAGTGCATTTTATTGTTTATTATTTTTAAGTCGGTTTTGTTGATAATTAAAAAGGTTTTTTTTATGTATTTAAAGTCAAACATTCTGCGACTGCTTAGCTTGGTAATAAAATGAAACTTGATAATGACATTCCTGAGATAGGACAATAAAACAAATTACTCATTAAGTAAAACATACACACAATCCCAAAGGGTTTGGAATTCTTCTATGCTCCTGTTTAAACATAACTCAGGCATCATACTACGGGATGTTAACATTCTATCGAGTTTTCTTTTCGTCTCTTCCACCGAACCTTTGGACATCATGAATACTCTTTCCAGGATTGTTCGGCCTGAAATAGTACAAAAAGAGAATCATTTAAATTAATTTAAGGCTCGAGAACATTCTGCAAAAGAGACTGTTTTTTATTCTATTTTATGAGTTGCAATAAAGAGAAAATATTAATTCAATCAAAATCATTATTGCAGATGTAAAGGAAAACCTGGTTTAAATTTTTTATTACTGATGACATCAAAGATCGTCAATAGCTAAACAAACAAATAACAAAAAAATCTATTGACAGAGTGGAAAAAGGTATTCAACTGTTTTGTCTTTGCCTATCTATATATAGAATAGTATCTGCCTTGTGGTCGCAATTTGAACATAATAAATACTAAAAATCTTAAGAAAAATCCAAATCCAAATGTTTTTTATTGGTAACACTAACACTCGTTAAAAGATACTATACAAAAAAGAAGGAGAAAATCGGTCAATAAACAGAAGACAAAAATGCATTGAACTGTTTTATCTTTGCCTATTTAAGTTAAAATCCACAAATTTTACCTAAAACGAGATACAAGATAAAAAGATTCAATATTCAATCCAGCCCAATAGCCAAATCCACTCAAAAGGGACGGATAACGACGTTGCCCAATGGGTTACTATGGTGCCACTTACTAGACAAGTGACAGAGTTCCGATGACCGGCTATTAGCGTTATAAAATAAACCCTACTGAGGCTTTGAAGAGGTCTATAATCCTTACAATAAGTTGACATCTAACAAATGTAACAAATAAAAGAAGACAATATATAAATCTGCAACAATTTGAGATAACGGAAAAGTGTTGGAATATGAAAATGCTTTCAAATAATTTCAGAAGCGAAATAAGATGAAATGTTAACTGCAGATAGTTAATAAACGTAGTTTCTTTGATACGAAATATTCTCAGCTTTAAAGCAATGACAATGTTTATTATATTACTAGCTGTTCGCGTGATTCCACTTGCGTATCATTATCTATTCCGCATAATTAATCACTGCGTAATATAAAATAGCTTCCTAAATATTTTATAGGAAAATAACGTTTTGATTGTAATTAATTTTTAGGTTAACATATAAGCAGAACCCTAATTAATTTATGTACTGACCCTAAAATATTTTTGTTACTAATAGAAATCATAGATATTTCTCACTGATTCAAATACTTGTCCTTAAACTGACCATTAAAAAGGATTTTGTTCACAATTTCATAAGTTTTAATTTTTTTTACTCCTTATAACTTTAGATATTTGCCAGAAAATATCCCGCCAAAATTGCTCCAGCGATTTCGGGACGAACAGATAAACAAAGGGACAGACAGAAAGATGGACAGATAGACAAAAATAAATGTTTTTTTTTTTTAGTAAAAGTACTGTATATTATTTCCTATGTATAAAGCTGTAATTTTAATATTGAAAATAGACACTTTGGTTTTATTTATTTGTATCCATTCATCCATCTATTCATGCAACCGAAAGATGTTCACTGCGGGACTTAGGTCTCCCCCAAAGATCTCCACGACGACCGGACTTGCGCCACCCGCATTCACCGGATTCCCGAGACCTTCGCCAGGTCGTCGGTCCACCTTGTTGGGGACCTACCCACGCTACGTTTTTCAGTGCGATATTTGTATAAATAATTATTATCGTAACTGTAAATGCCCAGGGTACCTATCTAATTATTTTGATTAGGCTACTACTTGAAATGACTTGCATAGTTTTATCTTTCGTTGTTTTTAATGCCTTTGTTATACATACTGTAAATGTATTGGCATTGAAATCAACTATTGACCAGTATATCCTGTTAGAATATGGTAATTTAAAAGTTTTAAAATATATTTATTAGGACACAAATCGTTACTTAATGATTTTTTTATAGGTGAAATTGAAATTCATGGCAAAAATTAAACTGGAGATTATATTCAGAATTTTTTTAAATATGTTTAGAGGAAAAAATATTAAATAATACTAAAAAACATGGATTACAAATTTAATTAAAGTATGAAAATCGCGTAGCCGTTTTGCAGCGATCGATAAGCCGGTAATTATACAGAGAAAATTATAATCAACTGATGTGCGCGTGCACGGGTGTGGTCATCACCCGCCGAATACTTCGCACACGGTTTTGATACTTTTAATAATATTTTTAATGTAATAAATTTTTATACGATTTACTTTACTTTGGTACTTTTTTCATAATCATAATTATAAGCTCCCGTTTAATTATTGCCATTGATTTTAAAGTCACCATTTTATATACTAATAATTATGAAAATTTTCATACTTAGGTATTCGCTAGCTTCCACGAGATGATCTTGTTTCTTCAACCATTCTTCAATAGCATCCAGACCCTCTGTAATTTGATTAACATCTTCAGTTCCATATAACTGTCGAGCTCTTTTCATATCCTCTTGAGTGACTATTACTAACGGATGGTATGGTATGGTCTCCATCGTTAACACTGTAACAATTAAACGAAAATGTTTGTTTATTATTTTTGTTATACTAAACGACATTTCGAGAAACCGTTGGTCTCATTAGGCATCGGTTCTATAAGCAACGTATCCAGACCATTTCCACTTTAGTTTGTCAATCCTACGGGCAATGGCGGTTACTTTGGAGTTTTTTAATACTATATAGGCCCAGTAATTTGGTAAATACACTAATCCTAGATACTGGTTCTCAAGTGATGCTGCCGGTACAGACCTATTGGTATTTGGCGACAGGTTTTCAAACTTGAGGGTGATAGCTATCGAGGCGGGCGTTATTAGAAAACGCCCTACCATCATGCTATGGTTTCCTCACGATATTTTTCTTCACTGGAAGCTCAGGCTCATTTGGATTGGTGGGTTCTAACCCGCGCCCATTGAAGCGAATCCGGCCACACTACCAACAGCGTCATTATCGCTTCAGCGATTCTTCGCAATCATGATTGGATCATGCAGTAAAACTCCGATCATAGCCCTCTTCTGGGTTCTCGAATGGCTGCCCCGTACTGCAAGACGCAGCGTGGGTAGGGCCCCAACAAGGTGAACCAACGACCTGGTGAAGGTCGCGGAAATCTGCTTAATGAGGATGACGGAAGTGGAGGTCTTTGGGGAGAAATAAGTCATAAAGAGGATATAAATCTATCAATAATGATGATGAAACGATATTTTATTAACATAATTATTTTGTTCTAATTGACGAAACTATGCTTTCCCAGTGTAATAAAAATGTATAAGCTTAAAGCATATCTTTTGATAGGGCAAAATGTTAGTTGTATTAAACTCAATATTTTACAACAAAATACTACATCATTAAATATATTAACTATAGTAAGGCAAAGACCTTAATTATAATCTATCTTCAGTTACCAGTCACATCAACTTTATGATAAATTACACTGTTCCCTGTAATAAAACAAATGAAAAATATAGACGTTTACATAACATTTAATATTTGTATCGTCTTAGTGAACAGTTTCTTAATTGTTACTTGTCTGTAGTCAAAGTCTGTACTTTGATTTTATTATCACTATATAAAAATAAATTCGAAAACACATATAGCCCTACAAACTGCTTCTTAACATAGAATTTATGTGTACAAGATTTAATCGAAAGCGATTAAGCCGTTCTTGAGTTCATTTCGGACATACACGTACACAGACAGACTGAAATATTTTTCAATGTCAGATTCGAGATTAGCAAACGATAACAAAAACAACTGTTACAACATTTCTGAAAAAAAAATGAAATGTAGAGACAAAACTTCAGTTTTATTATTAGTATAGATTAGATCAGCTGCAGTCATTTGTCAAACTTAACTAAAAAAGGTAAATTTTCTTAATCGATATTTGGTTAGGTTATAAATTTATAAAACTTTGTTTTTGTATTAGCGAAAACATACTAATGTAGATAGAATATATATAAGACAGTGAATATACGTAGTATTTATTTATAACATACTACTTTTTCTTGTAGGACCTAGGTACATATGTACGTGTCTTTGAAAAGGCTTACTAATTTAAAAAACAAATATTTGTAGTTTAATTTTGATAGAATTCATAACCGCAATCTCTGTTCAAAAATCGACGCAGATTACTCTAAAACTGTTTGAAACTATTATTATTACTTTAAATATTGTTTTAATTCATATAACTATATCGATTATTTAAAACAACAATATATATTAAACATATTTTAACCTCTTGAGCACTTACGCCAGCTTTCCATTGTTTTCCTATTGTCTTATTTTTTTGGGCACTTGACACATTAAGTACGTGATAGAAATCGACCAGTAATAATAGGTTTTAATGAACGCATAAATGTAAAATAACTTATGTTTATTACATTTATAAACTATCAGTCGCTAACTAACATAACATTGCAGACACAAAATTTTACCAAAATTGGCCAACCCTTTTTTTGACTTAAAGCCGATCATTTACAATTAACATTACAATTTTAAAAACGTTTGTAGGCTATAAATCTCTTCTTGACATATGAACCCTGTGTACAAAATTTCATCAGTGTACAGAATAGATTAAGTCATGATGGACAGAGGACGAAAATTCGGGTTTGAGTATTGTTTACCAACTAATCATTCGAAATCCAAGTAAACACACTAAATAGAATCTCAGATTCAATCTAGAAAACGTATAGTTGCACTCATGTAATAATATGAAGGAAATTCATACATACAATTATTATTATATGGTTGTTAATTAATATTTATCTGTCAGTCTGTTTGTTGTTAGCAAATAAATCACAATGTTAACGTCGTCTTGACCATGACTTGACGTAAGGCTGACGTCAATGTCAATATACATGAGCGACAAATACTGACAAAACAAATACAAGATGTCAATAGATTGCTTCAAAATGTTAACAAAAAAACTTAACTTTAAAAAGGTTTATATATTTTATTTCACTTATTAAACTTTTTTTTTATGTATAGAATAAACAATACACTTGAAGATTACAAACTGAGTAATAGATTTTTGATAATTATTGTGGAATGATAATTAGGCCCGTAGACATATGAGGGATGATAGAATAAGATAGACGAATGGAAGTGAATAGGATAGCAAAATTGCTGGCAACAGCGATCAATTAATCTACTTTTTCCTGGTTAATGGCAATCTGCGGTTAACATACACAATTCTGGCAATGTCATGTGATAAGTTGTGCTTTAAATCTTGTGTCAAAATTTCTAAGCTCCAGCAAAACGGGTGGCTAATCTCAATAGAACTTGGAGTTTTCGTGGCACCTCAGAATAAACGTTTTACGTTATTATCTCCAATACACATCACTTATGCACTCTAATGAAAATTACATAATATAGGGTCAAATACGCAATTTAATGGTTTAAACAAAATAACTGTCATACACGACAGACTGAGATCTTGCCAAAAACTCCATCCACTAATCTAATCGACTCATTTTGAAACGAATATTTTCTTGAGTGATTTTAACTCTCTAAAGAAGGTATCTAAACAATACAGCCAAAATCAGGCGTTCTAATCTCTTGTTATCGTTTGAAAATGGTGATCATCTTGCCAAAACTCTCTGAAGATTTTTGTGGTATCTCATAATTAAAATTCCGTTTCTTAACATGAGCATAGTAAACAAACTACATAGCATCAAATATCATCAATCCATTCAACCGAAAGACATCCACTGTTGGACATAGGTGTCCCCCCAAAATCTCCACAATGTAGTGTGTCGTTCATGACGGGGAACTTGTCATAATCTCTACGCTTGGCAGGAGGGTTGGCGATCGTAGTCAGGTGTTTGTGGTACTCAGAAGGTATTGGTGCCCATCCCTTGGTTTATTTCATAGTCGACACCCAAGGGAATATATGGGGTGGTACTATTCTTAGCCGGCATCAAAGAGAAAAAATAAAATAACATTAAGATATGTAAGTAAACCAAGCCGCATGCAACTGTGCTGCCAAAAATCCTTAAAACGTTTACATTTTCTTTTGCTTTTACTTCAACAGACTGATTTAAAATAATAATGTAAAGGAGTCGTTTAGTTTTCTTTATTATCAATAACACTACAACAAAAAAAAATGTCAATAGATACTAAAAAAAATAAAGATATAATGAAGTCGGGGTTGATAAAGGCGCGTGAAAAAAAAATAGGAGACCCGAATATTATTTCTTATTCATATCAAATAAATTATTCGTAGTTGTATAAAATAAATTACGGTAAAAAAAAATCTATCCTATTTTGTGAAAAATAAAAATATACTGAGAATAAAATATGTAACTCATTTTCATTTTTTTTGTTTTTGTATCCTTATTAAAAATTAATGTTTCTTTATATGTTTATTCCCTATGTTTTCCTAAACTTTATTCATCTGGTTGTAATGAAACATTAGTAAGTTTTTTTCAAAAGCACGAGAAGTTTTCTAGACAAAAAATAACTACCTGTGTCAGCGGATCCGTCTGCGTTTCTCTCCCTAAACTCTCCATAGTTTAGCCCTCTATCAACTATGTATTTGTGAATCGCCCGGCCTGAAGCGCTGATAATACTGACCTTTACACGGAACCCATATTATTGTTCTAAATTTTTTTGGTACTAACGAAAACCAAAGATATTTCTCAAAAATTCAAGCAATTGCCAGTAAAATTGATCATTGAATCGTTCTTTTTTTTAAATTAATTGTTTTATTTCTTTACACGGAACCTTAACTATTTTCGCGAAAAATAAGCGTAGAATAATAAACTACGCTATGCAACTTCTGTTATCTATCAGAAAAAATCCGGTCAAAATCAGTCGAGACGTTTCGGAGATCGACCGGAACAAACAAACAGGCAGACTGACAAAATGTTATTTAGTAACAAATTGTTACGTTATGTTATGTTTCATAATAAACAAATAAACATTATAGTTGCCATATGTTGTGAATCGATTGACAATGCAAGTACAGAAAATGTTTAATAATCATTTTAATGCTAATATAAAAAAAACTTACCGAGATTTGATTGCAACACTTAATGAAACCAGCCGACAAGAATTTCGTACGCGAACAGAATGTCCGAGAAGCACGGTAGGTTTTTTTTTAAATAAGCTCTAACCTTTACGGCAAACAATATGGTTGTGCTACATTATTACGTGAAGTATAAAGATATATACGCGTACAAATGGGTTGTCACTTAAACGAGCGCTTGTGCGATTGTGGTCAGTCAGATCTCAAGGATTATCGGAACATCGAAAATTAATTATGCATTGATAGATAATACTATAACACAATACGTAGTATTATGAAGGATCGTTGTGTAAATAGTTTGTAATTTAATTTGTACTAAATTGAATTCAATGTAGTTCTTTTTAGTATAACCATAGATAAAAGGTATATTTTATAGTCTTTGGTATAACTATATCGTTCGTTATGTATTTGCTCCTTTTTATTCCTTATTTGTAAAACTACAAAATAAACGTTTTTTTCGAAACGGATTAAAATTTAAAGTATTTCTTGACATTTAATTTGATACTATTTTCAAATTACATTAATTTGTTAAGAACTTTTCCTCGAGTTCTTGTTATAATTTTATCTTATTAAATAGATATGACCATAGAATGAAAACACTCAGATTGGCAGTAGTCACACGCGGAGTGAAACCATTTCAAGTAGGCCTTAAAAGGCCACGTACGCGTTTGTTTATGTGTCGATGAGTGGGTAATTCCGTGTCGCTTACACACAAACATATGTATATATTTTTTTGTATTAAATTTTCAGCTAATTTTCGAATGAAACTGTCGCTCTTAGACTTCTTAATCTTGGTATATGACAATAAGATTATGTAAATTCATTCATATGGAAATAACATGTATGTAATAGAATACCCTTGTAATCTAGCACCAGTATGACTTATGAATTGGATACTATCTGGTCAGTATATAAAACATAATTCCTTGTTGAACTTACATAAATAATTTTTAGTACAAATCAAAAACTTTTGATCTTTAAAGTATATGGAATTATGAATCTAAAACAATGTAATGGATATAAAACTTAGTTAAAATTGACATAAATACTAAACTCACTAATAGAGCACTTTTACATATATGTAACTACATAACTGGATTAAGCTTCTTGTAGCTACTGTAAAAATAGCATTGCCACTAGTTAAACTTGATTTGATATGAGTAGTTTGAGGATATGGTAAAGACATTGATAATTTATCACACCACTTAATTAAGAATAACCATGACCATTATTTTCCTCTTTATTAATTTACTTTTGAATAATTCGTAACAAGTAATAATGAAAGAGTTTAATTAATTCTTTATTTATGTGATCTGGGTTAACAAGCAAAAATAACTGGGTTATTTCATTTTTTCCGGCATTTTCAATGATGCGATATATCAAAGTAACTGAATCATAAGAAACAACCATTTATTCAGTTTTAATTACTAACTAAAAAACTTAAATTCAAGTTTAATATAAGAGTTTATATAAAGAGAGACATAAAAATGTGTATTATTTGTTTCTCAAAAATTTACCTTTCCACTCCAAAAGTCGTCGTAAAATACGAAATTATCGGTTTCATATGTCCGTCTTTGGATCATCTTGTTTACTTTATAGTTATGGCGTGTTTACACATCTCAGACGTTCGTTGACAAGCAATTACCAAATAAACTATGTACTGTCATGTCTTATCTGTAAAATTTTACGTTTATTCGCACGTGGTTATACTGACATTATTATTTGAGAGTTTATTGCGAAAACCTTATATTGAGCCTTGTAAGTTTTGTGAATTGTATTAATAACTATAATATCACAAAGTATTAGGTAGGTAACAATTTCATTAATTAAACAATGATAAAAGTTTGAAGTTATTTT
Organism: Samia ricini; assembly: GCA_014132275.2. NCBI lineage: Eukaryota > Metazoa > Arthropoda > Insecta > Lepidoptera > Saturniidae > Samia > Samia ricini. The sequence continues at coordinate 24,300,279 of AP028168.1, forward strand.
GTGGCAATGACGATCCGCAATAATTCTAATATTGCATGACAAGAATTACATACATTTCATTATTTACATTTATGTAGAAGGTTTTTGCAATAAAGTAAGAATATGTTATTAATTTAAACACAAAAAAAAATTGTATTAAGAACGCCGACAACTTTTATTCATGTAACAGTCGTCGGTCATCATAATCAGTTAAGGAGTTAATATGATTTTTGAGATTTGTGCCCATTTTAATAACTCTTAATCGGTTTTTACCTGTCTGTAACGGTGTTTTACTAAGAAAAATAAATAGTTTCGTGTGCCTTAACGTATTTTTAATAAAAAAAGATTATTTAGCAAGTTTTCAGAGTAAACCCTCGACACACGTAAGACATCAATGTCTTTGACTATGCCCGGGTACTAAATAAATTTATAAACATTCAGTTGTATTTTCTTGCATGCATAGTGTGATAGTATTTTGTAAGAAAACAAAAGTCAAGGACAAGTGTAATTATACAGTATATATATATATATATATATATATGATTAAGGTATACAAAGTATTTTTCATTTGTTTAACATAAAACGAATATAGGCCTTAGTATAAATTTAATCAGTGCTCAGGATTTTACAAGATTTATATGCAAGTTTATCTTGACATTTACAATATAAAGTTTAAAGTAACCATCAGACTATAACCGAAATCAATATTACAATGCCTCTTCTGTCATATCGCCACCAAGCGGCGGCTATGAAAGGCGGCTGAGGCGGAAGTTTATAATCTATACCAATTTAGCTTAATTATTAATTAAATTACGTATTAAATCACATCATCTGAACTTTCATCAACGTAATGGAATTTTCAATTTCCATCAAATTCGTGGTGTTTAAACGACAATATCGGAAATAACATTGTCGTGTACAAATATTACACTATACTATAAGAGTAATGAATAAAATTGAAGTGTCTGTTTGTAATGTCAAAATTATTTTGTTTTACTAAATAGATATGATTGTATATGCGATTACCAATACCAAAAATACAATTTTTAAAATGTTTATCTGACTGCCTGTCTCTCTGTCTATCTGTTTGTCCTGGCTAATATCCGAAATTTGACGACGTATTTTGAATTTTGACGGGACTCTTTTTGGTAGATTGCTGAAGTTACTCCGTGTAACTTAGGGTACTTATAATTTTCGAAAAGAATTAAGGTTCCCCGTAAAAAAATCAAAAGTCATAAAAATTTAATAAAAATCCGATTCAATGCACAGTTTTACGGGCAAGTAAGTAATATTTCTTCTCTATATTGTCTACACACCCTCGCTCTATTTAGTCTATGTATTCATTATCTCTTCCTCTTCCTATTCAAAAACGGAACGCCAACACGCAACTGCCGCCGCTGTCTCTCATATGTTTAAAAGTGCACATTAGTTATCAAATTATATAGAACATTCAAAAAGTGAAGTGAGGTGGAAAATAATATCTGAACCAGCTTAATCGAAGGCTAATAATAAAGGTAAGTTCCGCTTGCTCCTTTCAACATCATACTTTCTAGATATTTCCACACCAGCTTTTCTTGCAAATGATACTAACTGAACCTGTCTGTATGTGCCTATTGACATATTATCATACTTGACGGTGGTCGCTAACTATGTGGCCATTAGAAAATGCCCTATAGACTAATAAATAAAGACCAGGTGAAAAGTACTCATAACCGACGAGCATGTATGTAAGCGCTCATGAAAGTAGAAGAAGCGAAAGAGTTGTGTCAAGATCGTAGCAAGTGGAAGGACGTAGTCTCAGCCTACACCTCCAAGGAAGAAAGGTGTTATGATATGTGTGTATTTATATTCTTATAAAGACTTCTAAGAAATAAGACAGATAAAAATATTTCAATAATCATCAGCTTGTATTATACTTGAAGTAACTATTTTGGTAACAGTTGAAAAATTTTGCAATTATGTTTACAACGAGCAGTGCTTAGTTTATTTTGGAGCGAGACGGCTAAGCGGGTAGTGCGGCCGAATTCCGCTTGAATCGACGTGGGTTCGGTCCTAACCTATCCGACACTAAAATCGGGCTGAGCTTTCAGTGAAGGAAAATATCGCGTGGAAACCATAGCATGGTGGTAGGGCATTTTGTTATGACGCCTGCCTGGGTAGCTACCACGTTCAAGGTTGAAAACCTGCCGCCAAATACCAATAGGTCTGTTCCGGCACCATCACTTGAGAACCAGTACCCTAGAGGTACTAATGTGTTTACCACCCTGGACTACGTCGTCACTTAACATCAGGTGAGATTGTGGTCAAAGAACTGAGCCTATTCCGTGTAAAAAAATCAATCAATACATTGCTCGCAATTACCTATATCTTCTCATCCGTGACTGAACATGCGCAAAAGACAATTTTGAAGCTCTGTTAATTAAATATTAACGTAAGATATTTTTCAGGCGAATATAAAAAAAAAAAACTTTTGATCACGAAGTAAATCAAGCGAAGGAAGTCATTTTTTCTCTTAACAAGTTAAGAAACTTAAAAACCGTATAAATTTTACCTGGTCTTAGAGGCCTCATAATGTAAAAGAAGTATTAAAAAAAATAATGGTTTCCACGATATAGAACAATTAATGTAAACGGCGTTAAATTCAATTTAAAAATAAAATAAAAGTACTGGCATTGACAAATATATTTTATAGTATTTGCTGACATTATAATACTGGCCTATTAATTTCCTACTCTTAAAAGGAGGCCTTTTTTCTCGAAGATTCTTTCTTCACACGATTCTACACCGGCCCACGGTTTATTACAGATTATTGAGAAGTCATTCGTTTTCCTCCTATGCAGTTAGTAATACTAAAACATTTCGCAATAGTTATGTTGAATGTCCTTATGGCATTACAACCCATTAACCTATATTCACTGCTTACGTAATTTAAATGTATTTAAAAATTACGGACACGTATGCGGCATAGTTTTGTTAACTTTTAAAATTCTGTTACTTTTATTATCATGTAGTGAGAGATCGCAAGGTCGCGACGATATGTTTACATATATAATCTAGTACACCACCCAAAGACAACCAACTAAACGACCACACTATCATTAAGGAATACATTGTTAAAAAACTGCTCTTTTTTAATATTACACTTAAGTCTAAGTTTACTTTTAAGGAGTTAATATGTCGATTATCCACAAAAATAAGACAATAGGAAAACAATAGAAAGCTGGCGTAAACGCCAAGGGTTTAAATGCTTTTCAATCACCTTACAATACTAAATAACAATTTCAAGACTTCCCTCATTATTAAAATTAATAATAACATTAGTTTAAAGTTATAATTATAAAAATGATCGTGTCTTCTTTATTCTACTTCTAAGTAGTTGATAGCTTTTCAAAGGAATTATGATAATTATTAATAAGGTCATCTGAATACACAATTTTTAGTATTGACTTTACGTCTATGGAGAATCTTCGTCTTCTTTTGTGTATTCTGCCGTTTCTATAATGAGTTGTGTTTTCAAAAATTATTTGATATAATGCCAATCTCTACTTGTTCTACGGCTTGCAACGTTCCATACGCTTATTCTTATATCTTGGAGCACAAATATTCACGGCCAGTACGGTTCCAGAAGACTATACTCCTGTGAATGCTTCCGTTTTAGAATGAGCTCACTCCTGAGTTTTTCCAGGAGAATAGCGTATGACCCCATAAATGAGCGTAAAAGAGTTTGTAAAAAGTTGGCAACGCGCGCTCCATTTGTGTGGCATTTATGCATAAGTTACAGTGATCATAGTCTGTATGCCACCTTCTTGGTATGAAAAAATTGTTTGACAGAGGACAAGAATGTATTGAGCTGTAACACTTTGCCTTTTGATATGTTAATTGTAATTAACAGGGGTCAGTTTTAATTTTGAATTATAATGGAATGATCTAGAAACTCATCTAAGGCATTATAAAATTAGTCAAGAGCAAAATTATGCAAAAAAGTACAATTGAATAAGTTTAAACGAAGGCGAGTTTCGAATGGTGATATAACAACAATTATTATTACGGGTTTGTTAAAGTTGCTCCACTTGATCCACTTTAAGAAGCGTGTTTTGACTGACATTGCTGTGGTATGTTTACCTCCTTTATTAGCAATAATTGATAATCTAGGTTATTTCGTAAACTTGGCATTGACGATATGCTACGTACCTTTTTTTTTTTTTGTCGAGGGAAAATGCATTTACGCACTACCCTTACCTATTGCATTAGTGAGACCGAAGTCCCCCAATGCAATAGGTAAGGGGATATGCTACGTACCTAGTGGACTGGATATTTGTAATTATAATCGATATGCTTAATTATGTTGTACGTCCCAAAAATTCTACAAAAAAAACAATCATTAATTGGCTACAGACATTAGCTCATTTATGATTATTAAATTAATAATTTGTTAATATACGTTGTGTAAGCACAATTTACATTAGCTATTTCGTTTTATCATATGGACTTGCGATTTGTGTTAATAAAGAAACAGAATGAAGTGTTTGTGGAAGAATGATAGCTTAAGTTCTGCCCTGATAAATTTATTTTAACATTTTAAACCATGTCAACTTTAGCATTGTTATTGACGTCTCGCTATTTAAATTTATCAATCGCCAAGTAACTTTCTTAATGTGTCGAGTACCCGTAAAAATAAGACAATAGGAAAACAATGGAAAGCTGGCGTAAACGCCAGGTAAGTGCTCAAGGGGTTAACAATGAATGTTACAACTTTGTTGGTACACGTTAATTTTTTTATATTTTAATTTTTTTTATCTACAATTACATTGATGCTTAAAACTTATACTTCGTGCATCGTAGTGATAATGACCTCAAAAAGTACTCCTACGTGCAACTAAATAAAAAAAACCTCAAACTTCTCTCTATCAAACATCTAAATTACAGAAAATCTTTTAATAAAGTTTCCGTTGAAGCGTTACTACCGAAATAAAGGGGTTAAAATTTTCTGCTAACTGCGTTTTTGTTTGGCAAGGGTTTGACGTTATCTGCCGAGACAATGGAGTTGTAAACTGTTATATTTTATTTGCATAGTCTTTGTTAAATGTCTTCGGGGATTTTTTTTCAACCTTTTAAAATGTCTAATTGAAAAATGAATAAACATTTTCTGGCGACCAAAGGAAAAAATAACTCGCGATTATTATTGTTATACAAGGAAAGAAAATGTTGCGTAATAACATAAAAATTAGTTTTTGCATCTTTTATATTTACATATCAAAATATGAAGACGAAGACGAATTTATTTATTAACATATTCTTAACAAGAACCCACGGATTATATTTTTCCTCATATATTAAGAAAATGCAACGTATATTATGTCTGTTTACCTTTTAGTGGTTTTATACTCGGAAATCCTTAACTGTTTTTTTAATACATGATATAGGCTTAGTACTTTGACCACAATCTCACCTGATGTTAAATGATGATGGGATTCAGGATGATAACACACACTAAGCTTAGATGTACCTACTTTTTCTCAAACGATACTGCCGAAACACACCTGTGTATTTGGCGACAGGTATTCTTACTTGAGAATTATAGCTACCCGGTCGGGCATTATTAGAAAATGCTTTAAAACCATGCTATGGTTTCCTCACGATGTTTTCTTTCATCAAAAAGCTCAAGCTGATTTTAGAGTAGGATATTAGGATGTGAACCCGCGTCCATTGTCGCGAAATTCTACCGCACTACCAACTAAGCCATCATCGCTACAAAAATCTATAGAAAAATACTGACAAACCACATACATCTCTTTTAGTCAGATTTTAGTACATGTATAATTTATGTTATGTTGTGATAATAATAGTGAATTAAGTCAACCGGTACGAAATGTTGTTTAACTTAATAATTGTATACTTAAAAATAGAAAGATTGTGCCAAATACTATGAAGAAAATCAGTTCTTATATGTAAAAGGAATCGCGAGTAGAGCTAGTTTTTATAATAATACAAAAATAACCGATAATGATTCATTAAAAGTATATCATAAGTTTGAAATTAATTGTGTATCCAGTAGTTTCCAGCAACAGACCTGATTTCGATTAAATAACTCATCAAACTGTTTATATGTAAAACGTTTTTGTGATTAATTTATTTGTAGTAGAAGTGGGAATGGCAGGATGACCAGCAAAATCTCTTTATAACCTACTAAAAGACCTCAGCCTGCCAAGAATAATCATAAGTTCTTTATTAGAAAGAATAACCAAAGCAGTGTTAGTAGGATCATATTAAATCTGGCTAGGTAGAGAGGGGAACACAGGTAGTGAAGGTGAGCGTAGATGCGCATTGTAAGTGGGTCCCCTTAAACCTACACCTGGGTCACAAGTCCCGGGCACTGCACTGGGTTTCCCTCTCGGCAACGCGATGGATCCGACACCCGCACGGAGAATCCATAGAATGCTAAGAAGTTTCGTCAAAATAGTTTTATCTTAGTATACGACATATATCTTTGTTATAATTTAAACTTATAATGAAAAAAAAATAAAAGACAAGACAGACAGATAGACAAGACAGTGGAGAAAATCGCTTAAAAATTCTGCACTCTAACAGTAAGTCACTGGAGTTAAACGCACATTGAAGTTTTCTTCTTGAAGTAATCTTGTGAATCACCTCCAGTAAAATATCATTATCTTCATCGGATCTCTGATCGAGAAGAGGCACCGATCAATATGGATCATCCATCAGATCCTACTTACTCTACATACACAACTTAAATACATAGCTTGTTCGCGCTCGACGCCGCACTTCAACGATAGTTCAGACAAATTATGGTATAGAATTTGACCCTAATTCAACCAAAGGACTCATCGCTCCAGAGTATATATATATATATAATTGTTGAGGACAAATGAACCTCTTACATCTAATACATTCGATTACGAGAATAACATCGCGATTCACATGCCTTACAACACACACACACACACTAGCTGGAAACACGAGAGAGAGATAAGATATGTACCTCATGTGTGTAAATGTAATAGATAATAAGTTTTTAGACTAAGAGTAACTATGTGCTAGTTGTAAGGATTAAAAATGTATAAGAACCCGTACCGACCGCTGGCAAAGTTGTACCGGCAAGATATAGTTTCTAAATACGTGTAATTCCAAGATTAATAAACACAGTCCATTATATAGAGAAGTTGGGGTTTCATTGGTGAAGAAAGGCGTCTCCTGCAATAATTGTGTTAAAAGAATAAAAACTAAAAAAAGAATGTATTGTTACCAATATAAATAAATCATGGCATGATGTTTTTTGTTTAGTTTCTTCTACATAACATGAGGCGGTACGTACATGAGATAGGTAAAGTTTAAAACTAATAACCAGGTCGGAGGAGATACTCGAGTCTTGGAAAACGATTTATAACTCCCTCAACACGCGTACATAGATTGCTACGTTGTGAAATTGTGATATACTTGTTGTAGTAACAAGGTATCAGGTTGCAAACTATCTCATGAGAGTGAAGTGAGTGGTTAAGTTAAAATGTTTAATTGAAAGTAAATAAACAGGGATTGCGTTGACGTTATTCTGATATGTAAAGTTATTCCGTTCGACTTAAGAAGTTAAAGTCTACAACAAATGGTCTAGTAAAATTTGTTTTGAATTAACAAAAATATTAAGTGTAGTAAGTACCAGGAATATGACAGTAGATGCTTGGTGATAAATCTGCAGGTTTGTAGAACCTTAGAAAATATCTTATCACCGTATAAAGTATTTTTAACAATATAAAATTAGAAACAGATATACAGCCCATATTGTGACAATAATTTGCATTCTGACCCAAAGGACTTTCCAGTTATGAGGCTAATCAAAAGAGGCTACTTTGCCTGAGTAATGCCGGTGATTAATCTCGTTTTAACTGCTAACTTGCTTTATAACACTATTACTAAATAAATTTAGTTGAGTAAAATTATGTTCCTATTAGAACATGAATAAAAATGATCATCCTAACCTTTATACCTCATTAAATACTTAAAAAGAATGTTATTACTCCAGTTATTATAATAGATTGCCCAATTTTAAAGAGATGACGGCACTTTTGGAATTGCAGGTGTTTTACACGTTCCTACAATAACGGATAAATGTTTTTATGTTAATTGCCAGCCAGAATGCTATGAAAGGATAAAGGGAATAAAAATAAATTTATAAAACTCGGGTGTTAAGGCTGTTTGTAAAAAAAAATCTAAAGGCGCGAAGAGGGTTAAGGGTCATTAATTATTTGGAAGGTGAAAAATTTCCAGATTAAATTAAGCCTCCATAAAAGTTTATGTACCAGTAAGTAGTTAGTGAATTAACGATATTAGATGAACATGATTTTATTAAGATCCCAAATTTAATTTAAGACTTTTTTTAATGGCCTTTATGAAGCAACCTAGAAGAAGCGAAGTAATCGTTATTGCCCGAAGAATTGCCAAGCTTAATGGGCTGGCCACATTACTCGTAAACCCGATGCCCGATGGGGCCAATGAGTTCTCTAATGGCTGCCGAATACCAAAAGACGCAGTGTAGGTAGCCAAGCACAAGGTGGATCAACGATCTGGTGAAAATCACGGGAATACGCAGGATGCGGGTAGCGTAAGGCCGCAGTAGAGATCTTTGGTAGACCTGTGTCTAGCAGTGGACGTCTTTCGGTTGAATACATGAACCTTTTTGAAGGGATATCTCTAATCGGCACTGACTGCCCCTAGAGTTTTTATATGTTACAAAGTGTCAGGTAATCTCATCATAGTTTACTTTGAGCGACGGCGTCAGCTTTAGGCAGAGACTGACACCAAACAGGACTTGATTTCATTTCTCGCCAAAAATACGAAGATACCGAAGTACGCTTTTTCCGTATTAAGTAAACGCTATTCATCGAAAGTGCATTGATAGCTTCATCAAACATTTGAGGCGAGTGCTTAGGACGCTTCGCCAGGAGGGAGTAGCTAGCGCAAGGGCACCAAAGTGTTACGGATCTTGACTATGGCTGTTACTCGAAACGTAATTTGCCACGGACTTGGCTATAGCTAAACCTACGTTAAAGGAAACTACGGATCACAATGTCCTTTAACTTTACCATGTACTTACGCGAGCTGTGCAGCGTAATGCGTACTATACTATTGCATGAAAGTGTGACTACACTACGCTGATGATCGGTACAGAAGCCTCCCAGGTTAGGGATCGAAAAACGTTCAAGGCTGCTGACAGAAGGACCACGGGATGTAATGGAAGTACGAGTTTCATCGTGATGTTTGTGAGCGAATCCTCGAATCGAGGCCACATTCACAAGCCACATAAGTTCCAACAACATTCTAGTTCCTGTCTTTACCAATAAAAATGTGGAATATTATTCAAGTACTCAGATCACTTCAAAAAGTTATTATATTTTAAAGAATATATTAAGAATAGTTATTCCTTACACGTTTCTAATTTACCGATATCAGAAAGTTTATTTATATTTTTCGTGGAACTTGATTTGTTTGTTCGCTCTCTCACCGCCCATTAATCGGATACATACAATATCATAAATAGAATTGAAGCGATTTCTGCGTAAGCTTAAACCCTTATCAAAACAAACGACGTTGGTATCATTTTAAACAGTCAAATAAGCTGAGTTTATGTAACCTACATTTCAGTAAGCTCGAAATCCACACTTGTGTTGGAGCTCCTTAATTTCATGATATTACTCGTAATGTGAACCGTCTCGCTATACGGCTTACGGTGAAAATTTCAACGTACACATCATAACAATTTTTAATATTCATACAATGCGACACATCTTGCCTCGTGCGCGACTCAGAATAATTTACAGTCTATTGTCGTATAATTGTATTGCGTTCTCTGAATGCTGAAGGAATTATGATTAATAAACATATAGAATTAATTACAGTAAATATTTAGATGCGATTTCAAAATAACCGACATTATCCGAAGAATTGCTAACTTTAAGCGGCTGTGAGCTGGGCACATTGGTCGCAGGGCCGATGCCCGAGGGGCCAACGGGTTCTCGAATGACTGCCATGCACCGGAAGACGTAGCGTAGGTTAGCCAAGGTGCAAGCACAAGTTTAAGGTGGACCGACGACCTGGTGAAGATCGCGAGAATCTGCTGGATGCGGGTGGCGCAAGACCGGCCGTCGTGGAGATCTTTGGGGGAGACATAAGTCTAGCAGTGGACGTCTCCCAGTTGAATGGATTTCAAAGAATTGAAAGTTTGTTTAACTAGACACACTATATGATTATGTGTAGCTATTACACTTTACGATGTTAATAGTATTATTTTAACTGTTTGTATTTATTTCCTTAAGACTGTATTTAATTATTAAAATAATTATTTATCCTTATACAAAGGTGCGTGCTGCTAAACTAAATTGACAGATAATGTTAATATTTTCCTAGATATATTTAGATACTTCAAGTAAACAGCTAGTATTCATCTCATGTACTATTAAATAAGTTAACTGTTTACCTAGTCATTGCGGCTAGTAATACTTGCCAGTGTATGATATAGCAATAGATAAATTGAATTTTTTTTAATAAGAATTCTGGATAATCGAAATATCTGACTACAGCTGTTTTGTATTTGGAAAATGATTTACATTTGTAGTCGATTTAAATTACAAAATTGTTTATGCTAGACCATATTAAAACTAAAGTATTGACTGTAGATTATTAATATTTTTTATGACAGATTTTAGCATTAAAAAAATGTTTTTCTCACTGTCTGTGTGAATATTCGGATTTAAGTAAAAAACGGCTTGATCGATTTCGATGAAACGGCAAATATATGTCAAAGAGAAATTGAAAGGCTATAAAGGTATTTCAAGCTATTTTTAGAATTTGCATTAAATAATTAAGAAAAATATCAACAACAAAAAAAACGGCTAGGCACATACAGACCGAAAGACATTTTGATATAAATTATCTGTGCATAAAGTATATGTAAATTAATATAAAAAGATTAACAAAAATATCCATATCATTTTTTTTAATTATCATTAAAATATTTCAATAAACTTTGGTGTACGTACGGGAAAAAATATGTCGTTAAAAAACAAAACAACCTTAAGATGCCCACATTTAATCATTATAAAATACATTGATGAAGTCACGGGCGTTCACTAGTTGTACATAATACGTAGAACTAAAAACATTTTTAATTCAAAACAAAACCGATTTCAAAAGAATGATCTACAAAAATGCACAAAAAGTCAATAAATAATTACGTTATTAATGGTTCGGCGCTACCTTCAAAGAAATTTGAAATTTCACAGTTCACAGTAGCTTAAAAAGGTCATAAGTGACATGGAAATTTGAAAGAAAATTAAAACTAAACGAAAAGTAGAAAAGTAGGTAAAATCGTAAAAAGTGATCATAGACAATTATTTTGTCGGTAGGTACTTTAAATGATTTATTGCCGACATTGGACTACTAGTGATGTACATATTCTATGAGTTATGGATACTTCTATTTTCTATAAATATTACAGATAACAAAGTGGTGTAAATGTACGTCGATAATTATATTCGATTTTGATTAATTGTTCTATAAAATCACCCTACTCCTTTATTTAGCTTATATGTAATTGTGAAAAAGTTTAGGCAGTTATTTTCTTTTGTAAACGAATACGTTGGTTAACTCCTCTTCCATTGGACTCTATCTGGCACCGAATCCAAAATAAACGAAGCAGATTAATAAAGTAATTATTTATTGACTTTATGGTGTATTTTTATAGTTTATTCGTTTGAAGCCTGTTTTGCTTTTAATTAAAAAAATATTTTTTTAGTTTAACTATGAACCCTAGGTATAGCTGTGAAGCCTACTTCATAGCTTTGGAAAAGAATGTATGAAACACGTGTAAGTGTCTATAATATTCGAAGCTTTCTCACAATTTCCCTGAGTTCCACTGATCAAATCCTGATTTGGTGGAAATGAAACCGCCTCGGGAGTGTACTTCTTCGATTTAAAAAATTGCAAATCTCTCCACAATTGACGGAGAAATCACGTAACAAACATACAAAAAAAAAAACTCCTCCTTTTTGAAGTAAGTTAAAAATTACGCACAGTGAACAAAAGCATAAACATTTAATTCCAATCGTAACATAACATAAAGTTTCAAAATAAGTTATAACTTTCCCTTTAGAACTAATGTTAGAAACAAGTCCAACCAAGTCTGAAAGAGGAAGGAAGTGAGATTTAGAAAGGACCAAAGTTGTTCAAACTATTGATCTCGACCATACTGTTCCTAACAAAATGGTGTCGCTTCTTGTTTATAGTTCTGATATTCTCGTAGATAGTTTGCAAGCTGTTAGTAAGTTTTATATGCTATTTATAGCCACGATTTTTGACAGAAAATAACCGTTTTAAAAATTAAATAGAAGACGGAAAATTGAATGAAATATAAATTGTATTTGCTTAATCTTGAATGTAAAAGAGAACTTCGATTGAATCCATTTAAAATAATGTTCCAAATCAATTTTATTTCTTGTACTACCATCTAATGGTAAAATGCTTATTAAAACAATAGATTATAGATTATAGAATACTATTCGCGTTAGAAGGAGATCTTTGTCCAATAATATTGTAAATAGGACCAAGAACTGTATAGTTAGGAGACAACTGCCCTCTCTTAGAAATTTAAACATCCACTAACGAAATCCCTGTAAAAGTGGACTTCAACGGGGATCAAAAAGCTTAGCTAGCATTAAAATTCTGCGGAATTTTTTTACTCACAGGTAACGGCCGAGCCGAGGTTCGTACCACTTTGGTGCCCTTGTGCTAGTTACCTTATTGCGGCGAGTGCCTTCAGTACTCGCCCCCAAAGTTACGGTGAAGGTGTAAAAATGACTTTCCGGTCAACAGCATTAGCTAGGTGGTTAAAAAATAGATCAAAAAGCATTATCCAAAAAGATGAAAAAGCAGTGTCGTATCGGCCGTCGTCTGCTGCGGACCTGGGTCGTCAAGTCTGTCGTGTCTGAGCGGCATTGCGTGCGGGTGTAAGACACTCCATACGGTTTGGCAGACTTATTGATTGGTCCGTATTTTTATTTCAACTAATGAAACTTTGATTTATTCATATTTTACTGTGAATTTCACTTCGTATTATAATTACATATATTATATGTGTGATACATTTGAAGCGGTACCCGATATTATTCTGTAGCAACAGAATCGATCGTCTTATTGCTAATTTATTTTAATTGGCACTTTTTCTATTATAGATTTGAAAACCGTTTGAATTATATCTATTTATAAGTCTCTTAATATTATATAATCATATGAAGTAATAAATCAAATAATGCAAACTTTTCATTGTTTATATTATTTTATTTATTTCAAAAGTTATAGATATGGGTAATAATATTACATCATTTATTTTTCAAAACAGACTATTCTTTTGGAAAATGTTTTCGTATTTTGTTTAGACAAAAGTATGTATATTTCTAACATATAAGCAAAGAAAACTGGGATCTAATTTACATATTTATAATCCATTGAAAACAAGCCTAAAAATTACGTAATTTTTAAGATAAATTACGTGCCTCAACAGATACGACAGACAGATAATGAACAAAAAATAATATTATCTACTTAAAGTTATTATCCATATATAGATTTTAAAACGTCTTATTTCTAGTATACAGTTATTTTCATAGTCTCGCCTACAAGATTAGCTCTCAGCGCGTAAGTGGTTATGGCGGCTTTAGAAGTGAATATTTTATAATATGTCGGTGTCTGTTGCAAGATCACCTGCAAGCTCTTAACAAATTTTCGTCGCTTGCACCATTCTGAATCGTAAACATTTTTTTTTGACACTCGCATATTTTATATTGTTAGTAATATCATTAAATTAATATTAGTATGTACAGTAAGTCTATTAATACGATTAATTCGTCTCATGTAGGCCTTTACGAACATGTAGTTCCCATACAATTAATCACAAAAGATCCATCCATTTCACAAAGTAACACCTTCAGAAAGTTATTAGGACGAGTCCTGATCCGCCGTACCATCAAGTGAGAACGCTGACAAATGATGGCAAAATATCATCGACTCTAGTTTTAGTAAATATACCCTATGCGCTGCAGAATCGAGACAATCACAATAGCATCCTGGACGCATTGTTATACTGAATACGCAAAGCGTTGTAGGCCTTCCGCGTATACTTAACCCATAGGCTACACGATTAAAACGTTTGTCAATACGCCTTAAACAGTGTGAGTTTCACTGGATTTGTGCAACGAGCTAATTCGCGGAAAAGCATATTGAACTGGGCCGCCAACGCCTTGCGTTCTCTGTCTGTATCTGTTAATGTCCATGTGGCAAGGACAATTGGTGACTTGTAATGATTGGTTTTAGTTCTATTCATATTTATAATATTTTTTTATATTATTACTATTTATATATCTTCATTATATTTATTTATTAAATTCATTAAAAAATCCGAAGGTTTTCTTTTACTTTATTCATGTCAACTGTCAGTATATCTTACCCGTGCGTTCTGCTAATGTAACATGAGTTTTATTGGATTCATTGAGGAGGCTGTTTAAGAAAGAACACGTACAAATTTGAATATTTGGAAAATCGCGAGAAACAATAGAACACTTAATGGATTTAGAAAAAGGAAAGGATAACAGCATAATCAAAATTTCAAGTAAAAATATTATAAAGTATAATAAATAGCTATAACCCGATGGAGTAGGAGAGGACGTGAGATAATGGACAACGGAGTGATCTTTAGACAATTTTTTTCATTATTATATAAAGTAATGTAATTAGACACACTATGGGTGATGAAGAACGGGCGACACTCAACGGCCAGTTTATTGAACATAGTCAAAAACATAGATCCGGCAACGCTATTACATTTTACCGTCCAGACTTTTGGATGAGGCAAGCGTGTACAGGCGTACTGTTCAACAAATTCTGGTATAAGTATTGCATTTCATATGGATTTCTTTGCTGGTCAGGTTCATTATTTTTTTTTTACTACATATTTTATGTAAGCGAGAACTTTCGGCTTTATATATATTATTTTCATATTTTCATTTCCTTTTTAATTTATTCCTTTATCCAAATTTTATTTCAATTGTCCTCGCGACAGATTCTACGCTCCAAGTTGTTAACAGTTATGTATACCTGGGTAAAATTATCCAGTTCGGTAAGTCCAATTTTGAGAAAGAGGCTAATCGATGAATCCAATTCGCTTAAGCTGCATTCGCAAAGCTGCACAGAATCTTTTCGTCCAAAATACCGCAGTGTGTGACATATGGCACTGAAACATGGTAGCTGAAAATGGGCCTCATAAGAAAGCTCAAAGTTAAACAAAGGGCAAAGGAGATGGCTATTTTCGGAGTTTCACTACGCGATAAAATTAGAAATGAGGAAATCTATAGAAAAACCAAAATAAACGATTACTGTAAAATACTGTAAAATAAATTACTGTAAGAATTCGGCAACTTAAGTAGAAGTTGGCGGGACACGTCCCTCATAGAACCAATAGCTGATGGGACTAATGTTCTCGGATTATCTCCAATAAGATGGACGACAACCTTTTTTTTTTTTTTTTTTGACGGGGGGAAATGCATTTACGCACTCACCCTACCTGTTGTATTAGTGGGACCGAATGTCCCTCCAATACAACAGGCAGAGGGGCACGGAGTGACGAGCTCCGCACCAGTGTGGGACTCAAACCCGGGCGAGAAGCGCCCGGGAATACCCACTAAAACCCCCCGGGGCCGTCCGCCGCATTTGGGGTGGGGGCGATACGGGGTTGCTAGGCATGTCGCCGCGTCGCCCCCTGCGGAAGACCCACCAGGCCCGTCAGTGCAATGGCCTAGCGGGGATGGGGGGGAGAATGAACTTCTGCCCCCCCACCTCTTAGCCCCCCCCCCCCCCAAAAGGAGGGGGGAATGGACGACAACCTAGCGAAGGATGTTAGATGACATAATATCAGCCGTTATGAATGGTTCCTTCTTTGTACGAAGACATGGTGATAACTAAAAATTAATAACAAAATTGCTTCGACCCCGTTATAAGATGCGAAATATAAATCTTTTAGTAAAAATACCTTACGAGATTTAATATTTCATAAATCATAATGCATCTGTCATGTCTCTTTTAGAATAAAACCAGGCCGTATAGAAGACGCTTGCCGTAAGTAATTGGATTTCGTTTTTAGGGCACAGCATATGTGTCTAGTCTAATAGAAACCTTATTTAATTTATCTCATTTACTGTTGGTTAAATATGAATACGACACTTAAGTCCAGATAGATTTGAAACTACATTATGAAGAAATGATGGTTCAGTAATAGTGTTGTCGGATACCGCGGATATAGGTTCGAACATAGAATTAAAACACTCAGAATGGTAGTAGTTGTGCGCGGAATGAAGCCATTTTAAGTTGGTCTTAAACACTATCCTAATTAATTCCTTATTAACTAACTTTATCTAAACGTAAGGAATATGCAATATATTACATAATAGGGAATATTTATTAATGTCCGATGTTGAGGTTTTGTCAGATAGTAATTAAATCGAACTAATTTACTCAGAATATTTAAAATGTTTACGTAAATGAACAGAAGTAAAGTTTTAATTTTAAAAAATCAAAAAATTCGTTATTCAATTTAGCCCCTAATAAGGTGCTTATGAACGTCAAAACACTACCACCGGTTCGGAAATAACACAGTCGAGAGAAACCGGCAAGATACTCGATCTGGTACTTGTTTTTTATATAAATTTAAAATATAAATATACATAATATTTTTAAATAAAGACTATACAAATCATAGTCTATTATAAACTACTATTATTCATTTCTGGTTACAACTATTGTTGACTGAAGCAAAGAGAGGGGTGAAAATTCCAGACATCTCTATCGTTCACGTATTGATCCACCCTGTAATAACCTTTTAAAACTAAGACATAAAACAGACATAGAATAATAATCTAAACGTGTACATATAAACGGAACCCTCAGAATCTTCCATTGGTTCTAGAGAAACATTTTTAGATACCCTAGACAATACTATGTGGCGTGTGTATATATACATTTTCGTGAATTGATAAAAATTTCTTAGAAAAACGATAGACAGCAAAGAATTTGGCCCTAAATATTGAATAGCGATTAAATATGTATCGTACACATATTTTATGTATAAGCTGTACTAATAAATCAAATTGAAGTGTCTGTTTTGTATTATTAAAATAACAATTTTTATCAATACGATACTTAAACCAAAAAAAAATTGTCTATCCTTCTGTCTGTCCGTGGAGGTGTCTCTTTGTTCCGGTTAATATCCGGAACGCCTGTACCGGTTTTGACGGGACTTTTACGTGCAGATAATCAAGTTATTCCGTTTGACTTAGGCTCCTTTTATTTTTCATAGGTAATTAGGGTACCGCGTAAAAACTTAGAACTCATAAAATTGGGAACAAAATCCGATTTAATGGATAGTATGAACAAAGCATTATTTTGTAATGATTATTTACATACTATATTACTTTATGAAGAATATATGAAACACGAGCGGAGCCACGGGCAAACAGCAAGTAACAAATAAAAATAACAAAATATGTTTTCATTTGAATTAAATAATATAATTATTAGAATTATAATTAGCTTCATAATATATATGTTTTCACTTCATTTGTTACATACAGAATATGACATCATAGATTACTTACTTAGATGTTTTTTTAAAAAAAAAGAATTAAAAATGTTCGATTTCTGTTTTTTTTTCAGTCTGTAAATGTAAAATATCTATACTTCTAAATTAATAAATAAAATTGAAGTGTCTGTTTGTAGTCTCAAAATTATACTTTTTTTACTAAATAGATCTGAATATATATATATATTTATATATATATATATACGATACCTATACCAAAAATAAAAATTTTAAATTTTTGTCTGTCTGCCTGTTTGTAATGGCTAATCTCTGGAACGGCTGGACAAATTTTGACGGGACATTTTTTGGTACATTGCTGAAGTTACTCTGGGTAATATAGGTTACTTTTAATTTTCGAAAATAATTAGGTTTCCGTCTAAAACAAACTCATGAAAATTTTAATAAAATCCGATTTTATATACAGTTTCACGGCCAAATTCTTTAATTTATGAGAAATATTTTTACTTTATCCTAATACTTAAATAAAATTAGGTTCCGTATAAAAACATTAAAACGCAGTGAAGAATATATATAAAGCGGGCACACCGCTAGTATATAGTAATATATACCTAGTTTAAATTTAAAATTTGGATTACGGTCTTCATCAATCGAATATCTTCCTTACCAAGTTTAGATTGATTCTATCTTTGATTTTAGCCACATTTAATACCGGCTTAAACTCTAACTTATAAAACCAGACTAAAATTATGTCGCATAATAATATATGGTGTTATATTTTATACTTCCACTTTATTACCAGTAACTTAGATATTAACTGGTCTTCGCCTGTGTGATAATAAAACCATTAGACGAAGCGTGCGATCAATTGCTTTCCCTCGGACAATAGAGGGCAGTTTCTGACCTTTGGGAAAAGGGGTTATAATTTGCAAAAGTACCACCACGCCTTAGTTCTCTGCCATTTTTCGTATATTTACTGACATTACCTAATAATTTATTCTTGATCCCTTTTTGTATTAATTCTCGACGATGAAATCTATATTTATAAGAAAACCGTAAAATAACAAAATATGTACATATAATACATTTTGGAGAAAATCCATTTTTTGGACTTTAAAATTAATGATAGAACATATTTCTATGATTATGGAATTTGGGAATTCAATAAGTCATTAAACTCTGTATATTTTGTTATATAAAATATTAAGTAAGAATTAAAATAGTTTCCTTTTGAAAATTTATTCCTTGAATTATCTATTATGGTTCTTTTGCACTTGGATAAGAATTTATATAAATATAATAATGCAATTATTTTTCAAATTAATGTGATCTACTGTACGATATTTATTGTTGCTTCATTTATTAAGTTATATATCGTATCCGTACGAGAAATTTAGCTAAATATACGATCACATCAACCAAAGCCAAATAATTTTAAATCTTAGTATTTTATATACCAATCGTAAATTATTATATCACTTTTTTTAAATGATACCTAATTTAAATTAATTCAAATTTCTTGATGAAAACGAAATGAATCCTCACAACTTATAATACTAGCGTTTAACAAAATAAAATATACAAAAGTTACTTGAATAGATTCACTCGGTTGGACGAAATAGACACTCAGGTTTTCCGAGAAAAATATTCCGTTTTAAAATATCTTGAATGTGAGAATATCAGAGTAGGTTTTGCCTTGTATTTTGTTTTTACTTTTAGCTTCAGTTTTATTAGCGCAGTTATTAATGAACGCGCTTACCGCGGTTTCACCCGCGTGGTATTCAGATAATATGCATCCTATATTGAATGAAATCTATTTAATTAGCAAATTGTATCAAAATCTATTTAGTGATTTTGATCCGGAACAGTAACAGGCAGACAGACAGAGCTAGCTGGCAACTTAGCTTGTTTAGAATTAGTACTTTGAGTATACTATAGAGTATATCACTACAGTAGAATCCAGATTATCCGAATCTAATAAAACCAGGGGTATTCCGTATAATTGAATATCCGGATTTTAAAATCAAATCAAACAGTAATTACATTTTAATAACATCCTTATTATAGAATGGAGTTTACATACGTTATTTAGACAATACGATATAAAAAAAAACGAGTAATCTATGTAATTTAAAATTTTAGTTGGAAATAATTTGTAATTACTCTTTGACGTATCATTTCATAGTAATTTCAGTAATCATTTCTAAGTCGGTAAAATAAGAACCGCGAAGAATGAGTCCGGATAATCGGATGTCCGGATAATCGATATTCATATAATCGGGATTCTACTGTACCATACGAACATTTTATCTTATTGGGTTCAGTAGTTTTTGCGTGGTTGGCGAACTAATTAACAAACAGACAGATAGGCAGACCGACAGACAAACAAAAATTTATAAACCGTCTAAATGTGTTCTGTACTCGATTCTGAAACCCCACATACTATTTTTCCCAAATATATTAAATGTGAAAGTTTAGTCCTGTTAGCATATGTATTCGTATATATAAAAGAGTGATTACACGATATTGGTAAAACATAATTTATCATATTGGTAAATATGTATTTGCCATATTGTCATGATTTTATATTATTTACTGGTGGTTCTATTAAAACAAATTCTACAGAATAGTTTATGTATAATCATGCTTGTTGTAATTTTACTGTGTTATCATTTTTATCGTGTGCTTTTGATAAAAAAAAAAACAACGCTAATGTAGATTAATATAATTATACAGTGAACTTTGAAATTTGCACTGTGTATATTCTATCTAATTAGATATATATCGTATCTTAAGTGAACTTGGAAAGAGTGTTGGATTTAACATTTATATTTTTTGTGATATCTACTAAAATATTTTTGTGATTAGATTGATCACTTACTTTATGTTATGAAGTAACGAAAAGGCAAGCAAATACTGTTTACAATAGATTGTTGTAATCGCTACATAAATAACTAACATTAAATAACAGTAACCCTAACTGATACTAGAAACGGCTTGTATGCGTTTTTATGTGCATTTATTCTTTGCGTTGGGTTGGGATCAACACAATAATTTCGGTGTGTAATTTGTTATTTTAAATTGTTGGACTTCAATTTGTGGTATGAATATAACGAAGGCTTGCTTGTTTCGCAAAACTTGTTGCAAAAACAATACGTCAATTAAAGTAATTTTTAAACCATATATTAAATTAAGTATGTTATCTAACAGTTGCAAATGATCCTAATTTATTATTCTCACTTATATTTTTGTAGATTTATCTATTCGAGCAATGTATTCGAACGTAACTTTGATTGACAAAACGGTTGCCATGACGATATACATTATTATTTTAAAACGAGAATATGATAAAACTTCGATTTGAGACATTAAAATAACTTTATTATATTTTGGATTATAATTACGAATCTGATCTGATTCCTTGATGATTTATCAATATATCTATCTATTTGATACTAAAAATATATCTATATTTTAATTTTGTACTAATTTGATTACACTATTCTAAGATTGTTTATTGATGGATTCCGTTAGATTTTTTTTGTTTATGAAAGAATGAAAGAGATTTAACTAAAAAAAACCTGTTTTCGTAAATTGCCAGTTAAAGTTTGTAGAAGTCTACGCACCTTTACTTTTATTCGTTAATATTTTCTTAAAGGTTAATACAATAAAACATATTTAAACTTATTTTTAAAATTTAAATGTTTCATTTAAAGTCATTTCGTGCCGATTCTAACTCAGTATCTTGATTTTTGACTTGAATCAGTTTCATTCTAATAGTGCGATAAGTTGAATCTAAATTTAACATACAAACACACGTTCTTATCATTACTTGTAAGAAACTGCTATTTAACAATTTTGTTAGACATATATATTTTTAATTATGTGGAGGACAGCCTCTTTTGTTAATAATGCGGTGTTGGGCGTTATTGGCTGCGACACAGTTATACTAATAAAGATAATATAGTGTACTTTTGCTTTTTTGTAAAATTGTTAAGGTTCCAATCAACAATAAATAAGGCATTTATTATAGGAATAAATAATAATATTAGAAAAAAAACGGCTTTCACAAATAAAAAAGTGGTTAGATTTTATAAACGCAAGTAAAGGATAACAGGCCAATATAAGATATGACACAAATTTAAACTCAAACATTTACAGTAATATACCGTTTATTATCTCTAGCGTAGAAGAATTTAAAGTGAGTTTTATGAGGTTTTTATTTGTTCAACTAGCGGCAAGTGTCGTCGCGTCGGTAGCATCCAGTGGTACAAATTGCGTTTACTTTCCAATTTCGTCCTGACACGCGTGATAAATTCTACATCATTTTTCTACATCGTCGCGTTTATTTCAAGCAGTTATTTTTCAAGTACAAAGTTTTTGATTAGTTAATTATTTTCTTTTTATAAGTATTCATCCTTGCGTTAAACTTGAACGATAAATAATTTATATGAAATAATTCATTTATTCATATTTCAACTCACATATAAAAAAAAAAGAAGTAAACAGCCATGAGGAAGTGATAACTCGTAACTTTGGAAAAACTATATTTTAATGTATGCATTTCATAATATTGAAATTATTAACATAACCTAACACTTAACATATAACATTTGTCTGGTTTTTAAATCTTTTTTACGCTCCGAGCAATAATTATGTACATTTTACCACAGCTTATTCATAATAAAAGAATACAATAGGCTGAGTAAGTATAAATTTTATTATTTATTTCTGAACGCCAACACTTAAACGCCATAGCATGGTAAAGCGAATCAATAAGTTTATCCCCTACCGAAAATCGTTCAATGCCGCTAAAGAAGTTTAAACTTCAAAAAGGTAATGAGTTAAAACTTTATAAACATCGAATGTAAAAATAAAATCATTCACACTTATAATGTTTGTTTCTAATACAGGTACTGCATAAAAATAACATCCCATTACTATACAAACAATTCGTTGGTAGCGAGTAGAACAGAAAATGGTTAGATATAAACAAGCAAACATTTTAGTACGTTACCAGGAGATGAACATTTTGAAAATGGTTGCTTTTAATGCAATTTCGTAGGAATCCCGCAGCGTGGCCGCATTGTGTGGTGAATTTTGAATATGTTTTAAGCAAATTGTTTGCACTCTGCAATCAGCAATATATCCCGCTCTAAGAATAAATCAGATAATAAAACAAGTTATTTTGAGATATCGGAACTTCTCTGACAAAACTCTTATAAAAAATTAGTCAGTTTTGTCCTATGAAAAACATCTTGTCTCTCTCTCTCTCTCTCTCTCTGCATATCTGTTTGTTTGTTAGTAGGTAATTTAAGAGGCATGAGCTAATTTACATGATAATTATAAATCAGTGTCATAATTTTGTTAAATTAAAACAAACAGCAAATAAGTACACCTCCCGTTCCCAATGTTACCAAGAATAAGCAAAGCGTAGACTCATTGTTGTGATTGAACAGCCCCTAATACGATTTTCTTATTATTACTGTGAAAGGCTAGAAAAGGCTATACAGGCTAGAAAAGGTCGGTAAAAGTTCAGTTGTGATCGCCACACAATACTAGAGCTGACTGTCTAGACAGCCTGGATATACTCCAGAAACTTTATGGCTAAGAGTGTTTGTATCTCCTCTTAACCAGAACAAGGTTGCGTATTAGTATTAAAGGGTCACACAAAATGTGCTTTTGGGGTTCATGTGCAGTTTCACAGAACCTACAAACTCTGTACGCCAGTGTTGTGCACGTGTTTGTCTAAAGCAATAGTGCCCAGTTAGTACTCTCACTAAAACTCGTATCTGGTTCTTAGTAAGCCTTAGGGGCTTTTTCATTTTTGCGCTGAGTGAATGCCCTGATGAGATTTTTGGAATGAATTTGTCCTAGCAATATAACTTTACAGGTGTATTAAGACCTTTATTTTCAATCGAACTAGGCTTTTCCGAATATTACAAGATCGTTCAGACCTAATTTATGTTTCCACAGCTCCTGCTCTTGCAAGCTCATTCGCAGCTTCATTTTAGAGAACTCCTGCATTTCCAGGGACTTATTTCATAATTAGCCTGTTATTCTTATCCAGAATGTACAACATTTCCACACAATTGACAACTAGCTTCGACTCAATTACGTCCAAAGTCAGTGCCAAGAGAGTAGCTTCACTATCTGAATGGTCGCAAATTGTATGTGTAACTTAGATTTTCTGCAGATTTATATAGGTAAATTCTACAATGCTGTATTCCTCGGCTTGGAAAATGGTGGCAAAACTGTAAAGATTAGTTGTTTTACTAAGATTATGTTCTTTATAGCTTAGGTTATACCCTAATATGACACTAAAACCATTTCATATTTAAGAAATACAGTGAAGTCTTTTAATGAATTTGCAGTCTTTAGTCTTTAGGCGCGTAGCAATACTACTTCTTATATAGAAAAAATTAAATAAAACACCAATTTTCTAATTCAATACACTAACAAAACTTTTTAAATTAAAAACAAAACCGACTTCAAAAGAATATACTATAAAAATGCACTAAAAAGTAAATAAGTAATTACTTTATTAATCTACTTCTGCTAACTTCGATATATCCTTTGTTTTAATATCATTAATAATTTTGAAATCGGTGCCAGCTTACGGATAACAAACTGGTGTAAATGTACGTCGCTAATCATTTAAGCATATATATAAATGTGATGGAGTTTAGGCAGCTATTTCCATTTATAAATGAGTACACTGGTTAATTCTAGATGGCACCGAATCCAATATTATTAATGATATTAAAACAAAGAATATATCGAAGTTAGCAGAAGTAGACTAATAAAGTAATTATTGATTTACATTTTATTGTTTTTATTGTATATTCTTTTGAAGTCGGTTTTGTTTTTTTAATTAATAAAACCACCACCTCGAGGGACCACCTCGGGAGTGTATTCTTTCGATTAAAAGAAAAATTTTGCAAATCGGTCCACAATTGACAGATATACAGATGAATTGAAAACGTCCTCCTTTTTGAAGTTAAAAAGAACTTGGTTAAACTTTAGAACATATAAATGTTACACCATAACAGCCAGTGGTTTACAAAATATTATGAAAACAATGTTTTTGTAGTCCCAGTAAACATACGGACGCAGGATATAGGGGGAGAGGGGGGTCTGTTTGTGACTAACTGTATACATAACCGGAACTCTGGGGGTGTGAATTATTTACACGTCTTTTGCCCTTTCTCTGCGTATAATATATTCAGTGCTGGCGCGTGTCGAAAATTGTTTGTGTAAAAACATTTTAATGTTTGAAATATGTGTACATATATGTATTTTTTTTGTAAAAACATTCTCGCTTACGTACGTGACATTAAAAATATTTGTAAACGTTTAAATTACGGACGTAACATGAAAGAATATTTTATTGATAATTAAAATTATTGTCAAACTGAATGAAACGTAAATATATTCGTTTTACTAAATAGCAACTCTTTATAGAACTGATTTATTACGTGCTTTGATTGATACTATCCAGATAACTGGATAAAAAAAAACGATAAGAGTCGACCTTTCTTAAGGTGGATTTTGTGGTATTTACACATCTCCCTGCCAACTTTAATCCGGGAGTAAAACGTCTCCTGAACGAGAAGCTTCAGGAATACCCACTAAAACCCCACGGTGTCATCCACCGCCTTCCTGTAGCGACACGAAAATTGGTAAGAGACAACGAGCGTATTTCGACCTTATCGAAGCTGTTCTAAAAAAAGGCCAAGTCACAAGTATCCATAAACGTCGAGCATGTACGAAGACGTAGCAAAGGAGGAATACCAGGGTCATAGCAAGTGGAAGGATGTAGTCTCTATCTGCACTCATAGGAGAGAGGTGTGATGGTATGTATAAACAGATACAGTACATTTATCTATATCTAATAAATCTAACATTGAAATAAAGTAATTAATTTAATTCTATAAAATTACAATACTTTTATGACATTTAAAGAGATTTTAAAACGCTCTCGTTGAATATAAGGAAAATTTTAACACACATTAACATACTGTGAAGGTGTTATACATCATTGAACATTTCATCGAATAATTAGGAAATATTTATTTATTCTTGTTTCAAACACTTAATAACGTCCCAATTCGTATTTTTTATATTAAGAAACATGAGTTCTAAATTCGTTAAAATCAATGTATTTGCCGCATGTAAGTTTACTTTCCTACGACAATCACCGAATTAAAAGCCGGTGGATAAAACACTATCCGCTATAACGTGAAGGAAGCACGTTCTACTAGACGCTTGTAAACATTACTGGCTATGTACAAAACATTTGCGCCGCCTAGCAACCGCCATATTTTAGCACTCGTCGATTATTCGATACTTGAAATTTTCCTTTATATGATAGGCATGTTTGAATAATATAAGCGATGATGACACAGTGGGTAGTGCGGCCAAATTCGGCGTCAATGGACGCGGGTTCGAGACCACCCATCCAACTCTAAAATCAGCCTGAGCTTGCGATGAAGGAAGTTAGGAAACCACAGCATGGTGGTAGGGCATTTTCTAATAACACCCACCCGGGTAGCTACTTTAAGTTTGAAAACCTGTCGCCAGATACCAATAAGTGTGTTCGGGCAACATCACTTGAGAACCAGTACCTCTAGGCTTAGTGTTCTTACCATCCTGGACCACATCGTCACTAAACATCGGGTGACACTGTGGTCAAAGCATTTAGTCTGTACCATGTAAATAATATATATATATATATATATATATATCCAGGTCAAAAATTCCAGAGGTCCAAAACAATCTGAAAAGGTGCAGTGCTAGAAGATACTAAAGAGAGCAAAGGTTCCGACAGCAAACGATTTTGAGGACAGAGGAAAATGCAGACGAGAAACGGAACAAGCTGATAAGAACCAAAAAGTTTTCTAACTCTTACTTTTGTCGCACTGTGAGGTTATGGAACCGTCTTCCTGTCAGCGTGTTCTCTGCTTCTTATAATATTGGGTCCTTCAAAAGAGGCGTGAAGAGGTACCAAAGCATGACAGCGGTGACTGGCAGTGAATTCTGTTCAGTGTCAGCCCCCGCAGTTTTGGATTGTACTGTACTTAACATCAGGTCCAGTGCAGTCACTTTGCTGCGCAATAAAAAATAAAAGTATCTAGGAAGAGAAAGATTCATAATAATAATAAACTGTATTGCAAATCTGCTAGTGATTGCAGATAAAAGGAAACCCCGTCTTCTACACCAGTATAATAATTGTGTTTTCGTAAGACAGTTTCACAATAATTACATGATTAATTACCTGTAATACAATACATTATTATTCACAAGAGCAACAGCAACAACTATAACATAAAATATATCAAAACCATTGCACTGTTTTAAAATTTTATTCAAGTATATCAAAAGTGGAGGCATAACGAAACAACGTTAACCCATAAACAAGGTAAGCGGAGTAATAAACTTTAATCATGATGCTGGCCTGTAATTTAACTTCGTAATACACTTTTCGTGTCGACAGGAACATTTTATTGCTTCTACTGGCGAGATTTGACAAGACAGGAAAGGGAAAAGAGATCTAAAGAAAGTAAAAACTTTTAATATACATAGAAAATTCAGAAGGTGCTTAAAAACATTATTTTTTTACTAAGGCTTTCTTATTTATGTTAAGAGGATTTTTTTCATTTCAAAACAGTTTTTCTTTTCATTTGTAAATATTTTAAAAGCACGTGCTGCGAAATACTTCGATACAAATTTAAATGGCAAAACAATTATGATAACTGTCTTGTAAGTAAATTACATTTTAAGCAAAAGTATTTTTTTAAGTTTCATAAATGGTTACATATGTTCGTAGTAATCTTATGTTTAAACTTTTTAGAACGTCTGTTAGTACTTATTATCCTAATCGTACAAACTTTAGCGTTAGCCTTTGGTCAGCCTTTGGTAACGTCTAAACAATTTGAAACACGATTGCACTTAAATGGAATTTGATGATTTTTACTTGTGAATAATGTCAAAATTCACTGACGATCTGGTGAAGATTGCGGGAGTCCGCTGGATGCGGTTTTTTTTATTTTTTTTTTTTTAGTAAGGCCCCCCCTTTTTTTTTTGACGAGGGGAAATGCATTTACGCACTACCCTTACCAATTGCATTAGTGTTACCGAAGTCCCCCAATGCAATGAGTAAGGGGGCACGGAGGGACGACTCCGTGCCAGTGTCGGACTCACCCGGACGTGAAGCGTCCGGAAATACCCACTAAAACCCCCCGGGGCCGTCCGCCGCATTTGGGATGGGCGACACGGGGTTATTAAGGCCCCCCTGACAGAATCAGCGACTTTGGCATGAACAAGGCGTAAATAACAAAACAAAATACCCCCCATTCTCCCCTTTTTATTCTTTTATTAGGCTCGTTTTTTTTTTGCCTACCATATATATTTCTTGTCTTTCCCATTTTTTCTTTCTTTATTCTTTTCTCTTTTATCTTTTATTTTTTGTCTTTTATCTTTTATGTGTCTTTTCTTTTATTGTACAAACTTATAACTCAACTTTACTTAACTTAACTTTAGACATTATTATTACATTTCGCTTCTTACGGTTCTTATCTTATAAATCAGCCATACATTTACAATTACAACACAATTACAATAATTACAGTTTCTATAGCAACGAACCGAACCGTATGGGTTTGTTTACCCTTCCCTTCTAGTTCCAACTCTAACGATCGAATCCCACTACTCGCGAGTCCGGCCTCACCACCACAACTGATTGACCACCGCTATTTGTTACGTATCCCAGCATCCCTTGCAACACCGTCCATGTACTGCAAGAGAGCTGGGTGGTGGTCATCGTCCAGCAGCTGGATGCGGTTGGCGCAAGCCCGGTTATCATGGAGATCTTCGAGGGAGACTATGTCCCCTGACTATGTCCAGCAGTGGACGTCTTTTGTTTGAATGGATCGAAGGTCAAAATATTTATAACAAAATACAACACACAAGGCTTTGTGGGAAAAATAATTGAGCTGATAATATTTCAATGACAAGATCTTGCACTCATTATACCAAATACTAAATTTTGATCAACATAAAAACTCTAATTTGAGCAATAATGTTCGTTTGAATGTAAATCAAATATTATGGATAATTTTAAATATAAGATTTATTATCAGTATCAATAGGCTACTCATCGTCATTCTCGTGTCCCGTTCCCAACTCGATTGAGGTCGGCACAGTATGTTTTCCTCTTGCATACGTCTTTGTCAGCCGTCATCTCTTCATTTATGCCTTTTCGTTTCATAGCATTTCTTACACACTCCATTCACACTTTCTTTGGCCTTCCTTTACTTTTCCGTCCATCCACATTCATATGCATTAGTATTTTACTTACATGCGCTTCCTTCCTTCTCATAACATATCCATACCACGACAAGGTTCACGACCTTTCAATTTAATAACAATAGACTACTAATATGTATAATTCTAAATCTCAGCAATAGTGATCCTCTCTTACCACTATCTTTATATACATTCGTTCAGGAACTAGCAACTGTTTTGTATTGCTTTTCAGTTTCTGTGATTCATGGTGATTCAACTAGTGTATACCTGCATAAATAGTGGTTTTTTTTAGTTATAATATACGCATTTGAGATGATAAAATTGTCTGTTAAAATATCCTAATCTATTGTCCGAACACCACTTGCTTCGAAGTTGTACTTTATACCAAAAAATAATGATAAAATACATAACTGGCATTAGTTGCTGTATTAGTTCTAATTTCAAATAATGCAATATTGATATATGTTCATACTATTAAGGTTTATTTGAAATATACGAAAGAACAATATAGTTCGTATTTATCAAACTTAAATACTTATCCAAAACACAACACAATAGAGAATCCTTTGTAAAGATCGCAGTTTGTTTCCATAAACCGTTGCAAAAGCCCTGGAGATCAAATAAGCACCTTGCTTCAGCTCAGTGGTTTTAATAAATTATTAGGATTATATATACAAAGTTTACTGTTTTTTGCGTTTTGAATAATGCTTAATTTATTTTTTACATGCGACTGAACTTAATTCTTTGCAGGTATTCACCGTAAGTTGGATTTAATATTAAAAGTTTATGTGGAAATATTATGACGATATTGAATACTGGCTAATCCGATTTTTATCGACTCTATAACTATAGAACATTATCGCAGATTAGTATAAACAAACTAACTGTGACATAGCTATATTTGTAAATACTATTGTTATCTACAAATATCCAATGTGACAGAGCTGTTATTGATATCTACATATATCGTTCTACGTGCAACTATATCGTAATCATAGTGACGATGATATATTGATTACTAATGTAATTGTAACAAAAATGCGGTTGTCATTATTTATAGCTTTACCGTTTAAATAATAGCAACGCAAATCTGATGTAATAGCAGCGATATATTTTGCAAAAACGACATATGCAAGCATAAACTATAGAGCTATCGATACGCCCTATAAATAACTCTATATCAAATACTCAATCAGATTGCAAGAGATGTAACTGTTTTTTTCAACCTGACAACGCTATTGATCTAACAAATTTATTGCGCTTTGTAGCAAGCGCTTAAGCCAATCTGTCAGAAAATTTATAGTTCGTGAACATCACAATAGTACGAGCTTATGATTGGACTGTTATTGATATGCAAATTCTGTAGATTAGCCCTTACGAAACCCCACGGTCCTTTATGAAATCTTGCATACAGTGTGATAAGTATGTGATATACAGTCAGTGTATTGCGTGTGTCGTTAATGCATGAAATGTCACTGCATCTAATGAAAGAGAGTTTCCTCAGTTAAAGATTAAACACGGCTTGGGCCTCTGCCAGAGAAGGCCTGGGTTATATATAAATTGTTATATCGGAAGCTATTACTTTATCTCGATAAACTACTGAATCAATCTAAATAGACTTATTCCTGTGCTATTTCCTTGAACAATAAATGTTTAGGTTATAAATATTTCATATTGGTGTTCAAAAACTGAGAAGATAAGCTTTACCAAATTTATAACATTTAAGTGGTATTTTAAGTCAATTTCAATGGTATTATTTATTATGTTCTCAATTTTGGATTTAAATTATATGCTGTATATTATATTTTTCTTGTATATACGTATTAGGAAATTACTTGTATCATGTTTTAGATATGTAATGTTGTAAATATTTTATTTGATATAAATAATTAGAGTCTTTATTTTATTTGTTACGTAAGATGCTCATGAATACTGTCACTAGCAGAGATATTATTCTGCAATTTAAAAGTCACTAATCTTGTACGGATATATGCTTGGAGTATATGTGATCATAGTTAAAAAAATAAAGTTACTAATAAACTGAATGGAAATTGCATTCTAGTAAAACGCACGGAAGAGACAATATACTCGTAGCAGGAAACAGATGGATGAGTGAAGATTAGCACAGGCAGCAGTAGCATATCACAGAAGAGATCACAAGCTTTTTAACATAATAGCAATTTTACTAGGAGATCGCTTTGAGGTGATTGATTTATGAAGGCTTAGATTTACCATATTTTTTTAAAATCATATAATTAGAAATAAAAATCCAATTAGACAGTTATACGAAATTAATATAGGTAAGATCATAAAAATAAAAGTAAGAAAAGCAATTTATCTTACAGTTAATCAAAAAGTAATCTTACTTCGTGTATAAATTATCAAAGAAAAACTTGTACGTCAAAACGGTGAATCATAATAAAAAATTTGTCACATTTTTTTCTGCTAAGCTGACGAAATGTAATGAAATGAACGCCCACCTTTGTAATTTAACTTTGTAATAAAAAAAAAACTGTGTGACGTGTGTCATAATTTAAAAAAATCCAGAATAAAATAGGGCTACATCTGTACATAAAGATAATAATCTGAACATTCAGCTTGGAGTAGGTATAATTAGCAATTGTAATACTATCATATTTTCTTTTTTATGATACTTTGTATGAAAAAAAAACAAGAAATATTGTTTAGGGGGATTAGTCTATAATCATATCACACCATGGTAGATCACAAAGATATCATCCTGAAATATGAAAATCTATTACCAAATATCAATGGGTGTGTTCCGACAGCACCACTTGAGAGTCAGTACTTAGCGTGTTTAAAAATTGTATCTACTATATCGCCAAGATTATGATCAAGTCGCTGTGCATAGTTCAGTAAAACAAAAACTAATAATTTCAAAGTTTCAAGAAGTAATGAAAATATATAATTTGATATTTAGAATAATTTGTTTATTTTACAATTTTATCTTTTGTGTGTGCATTTTTTTTTGTTTTTTTTTTTTCGACTTGACTAATTGTGTTGACCAAAAGGCCATGACAACTTTACCGAACTTTGGGGCGACCATTTAAGGAGCTCAGTCGAAAATTGTAACTAGCACAAGGGCACCAAAGTGCACCAACCACCCAGGGCCAACCAGGTCACCAACTAGTTTTCTCTTGGCCTTCTACTTCCACAAGGGATATTATCGCCCACGTTGAGAAAAAAGTAAAACAAAATTTCGGCTTCCTGATTATTGCTTAAATCAATCAAAATCCACAATCAATTTTAACGAATTAAATTCTCAATTTATCGACATGAAACTTTAGGGTGTCAATCTCCCAGCATCATTGCTTACTCTTAGTGAACGTTACATTCACAAGAAACTATAAATTGTAATAAGTAAACAAAACACTTGGAGCTTATTTTTACTCTGTGCTTTCACAACAATCTCACCTGATATTAAGTGACGATGTGGTCCAGGATGGTAAACACACTAAGCCTACAGGTATTGGTTCTCAAGTGATAATGTTGGAACACACCTGTTGGTATTTGGCGACAGGTTTTCTAACTTGAGGGTGGTAGCTACCCAAGCGGACATCATTAGAAAATACCCTACCGCCATGCTATGATTTCTTCACGATGTTTTCATTCTCTGAAAGCTTAGGCCGATTTCAAAGTAGGATAGGTGGGGATCGAATCCGCGTCGATTGACGCGGAATCCGGCCGCACTATCCGCTGTGCCATCATCCTATCATATATCCTATTTTACCTTTTGTATATATATATCACCATACGCAGCGCTCTGAATGAAATACTCTAATATCACTCAACCACGAAGAAACTCAGCAATTGCCGTTCATGAATTTTAACGAGACATTTTCTTTGCGACACCTAAAGTAATCCGGCCACTTAATCTTGCACCTGGGAAAAAGGCTTGGTAAATAGTTGGTACATATTATTACACATTGAGGTAAATAGAAAAACGCGTAGTTTAAATAATATGTTTTTTTAATGAAATTACAATTGATTAATTATTATATTTTGATGCTACTTTAACAGAACTCCTTTAATTGAATTTATTAATTTTCGTTAAAATTTTGAGAACAGAGAAACCAATAAAGGAACAAATACACCATTTTGCATCTAGTATGCTCGTAGTATAAAACTATATTAAACAAATCAAGCTAGTTTATTTAAATTCTTCTTTACATTTTATTTAATACAAGCATGCGCCCGCGGCTTCGTCTATATGTTTTATCTTGATTAATCTGGGACGTCCTGATTTTGTTTTGTTTTTCATAACCCAGTTCCTCAACGACACGTGCTTCTCGTACTCCAAATGTAATTCAAATATTTTTTTTTATAATTTCTAAAATTTCCAAATTCCAAATTTTATCAAAATCAGTCAAGCGGTATTTGAATTAAAACCGATAATATTTTTCTCTTAATTATTTTTAAAATAATTTCAATAGCTTTTCAAAAGCTCCTAGACTTAGTTTTTCTGCGTACAAAGTTTCATTGGAATCGGTCAAGCCGTTTTCAAGTTAAATCCAGACATAGGCACAAAGAGACAGACAGACAACATTTTTTCAATGTCCGCTTCGAGATGAATAACGGCTAAAATATACTTACTGCCACAAAATATTTAAAAAATCTATAATATAAAACCGATTTCGGTAATTTATATAAGTTAATAATAAGTTATTTATAAAACATTTATGTTTAATCCTTTCCTCCTTTAACGTGCTATTTGTAAGACTATTAATATAAAAGTATTGTCTTCAAAAAATCCGTTACAAAAAATACACAAACAATGTAGATAGTTTCTATGTAGAAAAGAATGACCCAGTGCATTAGTAAAACGGATGCCTTCGCAACGCTCCGTACCGTAGCGCCAGATGAGACTTTACTAGTGATGTGACATCGGTTCAAAATAAAAGTGTTTTAAATAACTATTATTAAAAGCTATTATTAATAAATTACCTGGCTTAGGAGAAGTTATTCTCTCCATTCCGATTTGTTCGATTCCTTATTGTTAACGGGATCCATTATCATATATGTATATGAAAATTATCTTCTGGTTCTATGCTGTCTATACGCTCCCGCTCTGTTTAGTCTCTGTATTCATTCGTTATCCTTTCTCCTTTCCTATTCAAAAACAGAATGAAACCACGCAATAGCCGCCGCTGTCTCTCGCAATGAAATTAAAGTGCACATAAATTGATTATCTGATCACATTACAAAAATATATAGATTTTTTTAATGTGAAGTGTGGTGGAAAGTTAACTCTGGACGATCACGAATAAAGGTAAGTTCCGTTTACTCCTATCAACATCAATTTCTGCCATATATTTCCACCATCATTTTCTGATTCATCTCGAAGGACCTAATATATACGAGAGACAGCGATGGCGGTTGCTGGTTGCCTTCTGTTTTTGAATAGGAAAAGAGAAGTGATAATGAATACCTAGACTAAACAGAGCAGGGTCGCATAGCAACATAGAGCAATAAAAAAGTATACATTATAATAGAAGGAGTTAACACGTCTTATGTTTCCAAGAAACACTATATTACGTTGTTGTGGGGAATACACAATATGATACGCGAGAACAGCTACTTATTAATGATTAGGCTCAGATTCTATCGTTTGAAACCGAAATCTTTTTTTGTCTTCTGAATATAACTAAACATATATAAATAGTAGGAAATATTTTTTTTTCAACGTAAAATGAATCGGAAAGTTGATATATTCAAAATATACATTTTCAGCGCCATCTTTTTAAATGGCGTTGCGAACTACAAATATACTAGATGGTAAAATAGCAATTCGGACAAAACACGTCAAAATCTATAAGATCAAGTTTCAAAACTGTCGCTAAACTTTTCAGGTTAAACTAATAAATTACAGTACTATGACGACGTTGAATTTTTAATATAATTATGTAATAAAGTAAACGTAAAGAACGTTGACAAAATGAATAAAGAAACTAATACATTTTTATTTTTATTGAGATAATAGGATTTTAAATGATATGATTACTATTTTTTATTTAGAATTAGAAGTAAATGAATACTAAAATAAGTTTATATTATCAACAACCCTGTCACGATAAAATAACTTTCATGTCGACAACACTATAGAATTTCGTGCCAGAAGATTATTATCCCAGAGATTACCATTCCACAGAGCCAAAATACTAAAAAGAGTTGCGAAATCTCCATACTAGCTTACTTTGAGAGGGAAACCTTTAACGTTTATGCTAACATTGTTTTAATTAATTCATAACCTTCCTCGCACAACAAGCAGGTTTACTAATTTATATATAATACTATGTTTTATGACTAACATTAATAATTAAGCCATAAACAAAATCCTTTCATACATATGATACATATTAGAATGCTTAAATCTTGATTCAGGTCACTGTCGCGGTAAATAATAGAAGTACGACAAACACGAATAATTCTAGACTGGCTTAAATCATCAGTTCTATTAAAACAGATGAATCTTTCAATTATAATTGTTAAATAATATTTAGCTTACATTTTTGTTATTTTAAAAACATAGATAAGCACCAGGAACGCTACTTTGTTTATTATTAAATAAAACGATCGAGTCGCTTCAAAGTTCAATGTAACTTATAATTAACATTCAAAGTTAAAACTAAGTACTTATCTTATGAGCAACGGATGTATGTCGTCATACTATTCTTAAAACATTATCGCATCTAGTCTGTGTCGCCCGCCCATAGCGTAGACGCTTAAAACCGTGGTTATAATATTGAGGGAGGGTGCATATTGCATAACTACACTAAAAATAATCATATCTACTATCAGGCTCAAAATACGATTTTTATTATAAATTATCTATATACAAACAATAGAAATTTTTACTATATTTAAACTAATAAATAAAATTGAAGTGTCTGTTTGTAACTAAATACATATGAATATATACAAGACACCTATACCAAAAATGAATGAAAATCAAATCTGTCTGTTTGTTCCGCGTAATCTCCGAAACGGCTGGACGGATTTTGACGAGACTTTTTTTAGTAGATAGCTGAAGTTACTCCGGGTAATTTTAATTTTAGAAAATAATTAGGTTTCCGCATAAAAAAATGAAAACTCATAAAACAATTAATAAACTCTGATTCAATGCACACTTTTACGGGCAAATGCTTACAATTTGTGGGAAATATTTTTACTTTATCATAGTAATAAAAAAAAAATTAAGGTTCCGTTTAACAAAAAAAGCAGTGAAGAATATATGAAACGTAGGCGCAGCCGCGGGCACACAGCTGGTTTAATAATATGTAAGTACAATTTAATTTTTGCTTTGTAAAGCTTGTTAATATTTTATCTATACATTTGTCTAACCACAAAAAATTGTTTAATGGAGTGATCATTTCCTTCTCTTTTCCAGTTCAAGTGATTATATAACTAATTAATGGTGTTTCGGCTCACAATAAGACCCTTTTCAACCTAACACTGTGAGGATCATTTTAACCTAAATTTAAAAACGTGAATTCTCTTAAAATGTCTTTTATTTGGAGTCCAAAGATTGTCTGATAAATATACAAAATCTTGATAAATATCTTTAAATAATGCTTATTTCGCGATCGGGTGATACTCATTTGAAATGCTGATTTTTTAAAAGTTAGAACATTTTTTTAGAGAAATTACGACTTGGAAAAGGCGCTGTTACATACTTTTACAGGAAGTTTTTCTCTTTTTGGAGTTTGAAGTTTTTGGGAAAATGTTGAAATAAATAACAGAATGTATCACAGGGATTCATACAATGATAAATAACAATAATATATGATTTTTTTCAATAGTATAGAATTTATTCAGCAATATTTAGTATCTAATTTTTGTCAATAGTTCTTTTCGTGTAATTATTTGCAATAGCAAAATAATTTAATTTTTTTATATTGAGAGCTTCTTTTTTCCTTTTGGTTAATGGCAATCTGTTCAAGCGCACACAATTCTTTTTTTTTTATATTGCGCAGCACAGTGACTTCACTGGATCTGATGTTAGGTACAGTACAATCCAAAAACAGCGGCGACTGACACCAAACAGAATTCACTGCCAGTCACCGCTATCACGCTGGCCTGCTTAAAATACCTCTCCACGCCTCTTTTGAACGACCCCATATCATATGAAGGAGGGAACACGCTGACAGGAAGACGGTTCCATAACCTCACACTTGCCAGTGTCATATGTATAAAATATTTTACAGTCTTTGCCAACGCTTGAAAGCTCAACCAAAACGGTAACCATCCTGCTAAAACATTCCAGGGAGTTTTGGTGGTAGTCCAGAATTAATTTTCCGTATTATAATTTTCTATACTCTTCACTTATATCCAATAACTACACTATCCCATACAAAATTCCATCAAAATTATTTAAAACAATACGAGTTAATGGAAAAAGATACAGAGAAAAGTTACGGCCGGTTTCAATGCGTGATCTTAATCTGTTTTATCTAGTCAAATCCGAAATTTTATTGTTTTTCTTCTCTAAAGCAACTCTAAATCTCAATCTTATAAGATTAAGTATTAAATTAATGTATTGTATTAATGTATTGCCTCATCTGCTGTATTTTATACTAGCTTCGTGCCCGCGGCTGCGCCGGCGTTTCTTATGTTCTTCACTGCGTTTGAATTTATTTATACGAAACCATAACTATTTTCGTAAAAATTCTTTAGTATTAAGACAAAGTAAATATATTTCTCATAAATTCAAGCACTTCCCCATAAACTATGCTTTGAATCGGATTTTATTCAATTTTTTTATGAGTTTTAATTTTTTTTTAACGCGTAATTTAGTAATATAAAAAAAAAATGACATTACATACAGACACTTCAATTTCATTTAATAGTGTAGACTATAGATAATATACAGTCACAATAGAATCGCGAATATGTAATCTCAAATAAAATATTTTATACATTTTCCCTTTATTTGAATAATACATTTTCACTTTTACAAATTCAGTTTGTCAGCACAACGTCAAATGATTCAATATTTATTAATGTTTATCGCAGTTTTCAACAAACTAGATAGTAAATTCAATCATCGTGGAGCGGAGGCCTCCTGTTTTTATATTCATAAGTAAGCCCGCAAGGGGGACGGCGCTGTACTTGAATAAATTCCTTTGAGAATGAACGATGAAACAATGTACTTTGTCTCGAGGTTAGAATTCACCTGTGTATACATAAAATATATAAACTCACACATAGTTACTCAATTAAATGTTAGGTATTTGGCAAGAGCCTGTTCCATCTGCCCCAGCCGTACCTACAGTAGCAGCGGAAGTCACCTGGACCAGAGTTCTCGGATGAAAGGAGAAAAGGGCTCTAGTGGCTGCTGCAGTTACTCCACCCACGTTGGCTGCGTCAAACCAAAAGACTCCTGTAGCGAAGGCTCCCCGAAGCTGCCAGCTGTCCCTAAGTTAGCTGCAGTGATCATCAAGGTGCAGCCAGGGGCGGTTGCGCAGGGTTTGGACTACCGGGGAGTCCTGCAAAAAGCGCAGGAAACAATTTCCCCGGCTGAGCTAGGGATAGAGGTTCTCAAAGTATGCCCAACGAAGACCGGAGCTCGCATTATTGAGATCCCGGGCTCAAAAGCTGCAACCAAGCCAGACACATTGGCCCAACTGCTGAAGGGGGTACTGGCAGACACGGTCGAAGTGAGCCGGCCCATGAAGATTTGGATAGCTCGGTAGGTATAGAACAGTTGATGGCGGCAGCTGCAGCTAGAGGTCAATACCAACCCGACCAAGTAAGGGCTGATGCAGTAAGGTTTGGAGGGAGAGGTGGAGTGGGTCACCTGTCATTGCCGGTCGAGGCTGCATAGAGGTTGGTGGAGGCAGGGTCCTGGTCGGATGGAGCGTGGCCAGGGTTCTCCCATTAGCGGAGAAGCCCAAGCGGTATCACCACTGCATGGGCACATCCGGTCATTACGTCCGGAGAAGGACCCCGACAGGTGCTCCTTGTGCTTTAGGTACGGGGAAGGTGGGCACAGAACATCAGAATGTAGGGCGAGCAAGCCCCACTGCGCTATGTGTCATGCAAGAGTGGCACCGGCGGATCATCACATGGGGGGGGGGGGGGGGGGGCAACTCCAAGCCCTCCAGTGGCGAATAGAGGCTCCCAGTCCCATGGGCCATAGGAGAGGCTCAATGGCAGGAGGGAGTTAACAAGGATCACTAATGGACTACGACCATGTTAACTCCAAGGAAATATAAAACACTGCGTCGCCGTCCAGGACCTTTTCGTTCAAACGGCGGCGGACGGCGGCGGAGTGGGGAGCGGATGTCAGGATCGTGGCAGGGCCCTATCATATCCCCGCCCAACCCAACTGGGCTGGGGACGTTGAGGGCCTGGTCGCGATATTTATCGCGAAGGGAGTGTCCCTCTCGGCCAAAGATAGAGGTGATGGGTTCGTGGCGGGCGTTTGGATTAGGTACGTTTTCGTAGGAGTGTACTTCTCCCCAAACCGTCCCTTCAGTAAGTTTGAGATCTTTCTCAAATCTCTGGCGGTGGCGGTTGGATAGCTGGCGCCTCTCCCTGAGGTCCTGCTTGGCGACTTCAACGCCAAGTCCATGACCTGGAGAGAGAGGAACATAAGCCCAAGAGGCCGGGTGGTGGAGGAATGGGCAGGACTGCCTTAGATTAACTGACCTGGACAGGTGGGACTGTCCCTTCTCAACCGCGGCACGGTGCTGACATGCGTGTGACATAACGGGGGGTCCATCGTGATTTTACGGTAGTAAAAACGGTAGTAAACGGTTCCGGATATTACCCGGAATAAACAGACAGATAGACGAAAATTAAAAAAAATATATATTTTTTGGTATAGGTATCATATATACATTCATACCAAAATAGCAAAAAAATGTTTTGACATTACAAACAAAGATTTAAATTTTATTTATTAGTATAGACTAGATTAGTATGAAATAGATAACATTTCAGATACTCGAGAACAGATTTCCGTGAAACCGGGGGCATTGTTGTCGAAATCTATTAAGACTGATTGCTGTTGATTGGTCACGTAAAGGCAGACCGAGACGCGTTTGATTTGTCAAAGCAAATAACAATCAAGATGGCTCCTCAGCGTCAAAGAATGAGCATCGATTCGTAGTTTCAATAAATAAAAATCTCTAATATTTTACGAATTGTATTACTTTATATATCCTATAGCTATTGATTTATCAAGGGTGTTTTTTTAATATTATGTATACTTTTATTATATACCAGCTGGATGCTCGCGTCTGCGCCATTTTCATTTGCGCCAGTTTTTAATTTTTATAAGGAACCCTAATTAATTTTCAATTTTTTTTTTGCTACTAGCATTAAGCAAAGACAACCATAAATATTTAAATATATGTGTACTAATTAATTAAATATCAATTATCGCGTTCGTTCAGAGACGAGAGTCTATTTGAGTGATTCAGTTATTGAATTATCAAAGAAAGAAAAATGTTTGTGAAACCTAAACGAATTACTTAAGTAAATATATTTGATTTTGATAAAATTCTCTCTGATTATCGTAACGTAAGTCGATGAAAATGCCTAGCATCGACATTAACTAAAACCTTTCGACGAGATTATGTTTAACCCAGTTATTGAGATTTTGACTAGAAAATCATCAAATTTATACTGCGAATATTCTCAATGAAATATAATCATATTTAAAACTAGTTGTATGTCAGCGGCTGCACCCGCGTTTCATATGTTCTGCACTATTTTTAAATTGTTTTATACGGAACCCTAATTATTTTCTAAAACATTTTTTGGTATTAAGATAAAGTAAAAATATTTCTCATAAATTCAAGCACTTGACCGTAAAATCGACCGTTGATAAGGATTTAATTCGAAATTTCATGAGTTTTATTTATTTTACACGGAATCTTAATTATTTTCATAAAATAAAAGTACTCTAAGTTACGCGGAGTAACTTTAGCTATCTACCAAAAAATGTCCCGTCAAAATCGGCCTAGCCGTTCCGGAGATTACCCGGAACAAACAGACCAAAATTAAAAAAATGTATTTTCGTTATAGGGATCTTATATAAATTTATGTGTTTAGTAAAAAAAAATGTTATTTTCACATTACAAATAGACACTTCAATTTTATTTATTAGTATAGTCTATTAATAACGGCGTACAAATATAAAACTTGAAACAGTCAAATATTATCTAGCAAGCTGTACCCGCGGTTTCGCTTGCGTATTATAATTCGAATTCCTCGCAATTATTTGCTAAATTGTATAATATAAGTAAAAAAAAATGTATATACACATTATTCACCTTTATTAATCAATCACTTTCTTTTTGTTTTTGTTATCAGCGCACTTTATTGTTATCAATGAAAAATTTGGGAAGGATTGTTTTTTCTTCAGTTTCAATATTTCAAATAAATTGCTTGGGTAACACAATATATGCAAACAAACGGACACACAGACAGAAAGAGAGACGTTACTCTTAATAATAATATGTATGTAAATGTAAATAATAGAAACGCGATAGTTGTAATTTTTGTAAGGACATCAATTTTAATTGAATTTTATCAAAGGAACAAAAACAAAGAAACATCTAAATAAGCTGTGATGTAATT
Source organism: Samia ricini (assembly GCA_014132275.2). Classification (NCBI taxonomy): domain Eukaryota; kingdom Metazoa; phylum Arthropoda; class Insecta; order Lepidoptera; family Saturniidae; genus Samia; species Samia ricini. The sequence goes on from AP028168.1 coordinate 24,341,824, forward strand.
CACAATATATTATTACAATTCAAAAAGATCCTAACGCTTCATATATAAATATACCATTTTTCCCGCGCTATAAACACCCACTAAACGTGAAATCTCTATTGAAAAGCACCCGCGCAGTGGATTCAATTTGCGCATAATATTCAATTTTCCCCGTGTCAACTTTAGCGACGAGTGTTGCCCAAACATATTGAACTATCAAACACAACTTTTCCACATTACATTTATTGCCGCTTGATCGAATTCGTAAATGTAATTGATTACTTTATTACATCTGTCTTAGTGCGATGAAGACGTTTCTTTTAATATTTTATATTCTTCTTCCAAAATTAAATGGAATATAAACCATTTGCACTAAGCTCGGTTCACGTTAAATACTGAATGAATGGGCTATTAATTAGGACTTATATTGTGGTAGTAAAATAAATTCACATTTGAAACCAATTGTCTAGGAGAAAATAAAGCTCCAATGTTTCTTGAAAATACGATCTAATAAGTGTCATAGTGTCTAATGTTAGTTTTTCTTTTTTCAATTATTATCTATCGTTGTTTTTCAAATAGTATTATATTTTATAGGGGCATATTTCTTATACCAAATTGAGCGTTATAAATAACTACCATTAAAGAAGTGACAACTTATTTAGCGGCATTGAGCGATTCTCGATAGTGGAAAAATCTTATAGATTTGCGTTACGAATGCCGTAACATAACATGCTATAATATGTCAAGTATAAGACGGTATTTAGGTGCTGGCTTTTTTGTGTTGCCACAATTAAAGCATTTTCCAGTAAACGCTTATTTTAAATTTGTTTTTATTTTTTTCTATCAATTCATACTAAATTTAGTTATTCTATTTTTGATAAATGGAAATGTGTTAAAACATGAATAGGTAACATGTTCTTAAGATACCGAGCTAATTTAAACGTTAAAAAATAGTTTTTGCAATATTTCGAATTTTTAATCCCTATGGCTGCTTAAGTTTCTTATTATATATATACTATACATCAATATAAAAGGAATAAATTTAGATTTTAATGCAATAAAAATAGTTCTAGTATCCGTTGTTTTCTGAGGTTATAGAAATAATTAGACATCTTCACCAATAACATATTAGTCAACTATTATTAGTTATGGAGATAATATTTAATAAAGTAAAAACAAAAATGATTACCATAATGAGATACAATGTCACTGCATTATCAAATAATATTATAAGATTTATAAACTTCTATAAACAAACGGAGTCACTGATAAATCTTGTGTAGTATAAAAAACGTGCTTTAACAAAGCCTGGACTTATGCCAACAAGCTAAAAAGATGGTTGGCATTGTAAGATTAGGCGCTGCAAGAGTTGCAGTGTTGATAATTAAAAAGGATTCATTCTTTGTTTAATTACATATAAACACACTTACACTTATAACTATTACATTAAAAAAAAACCTTTTTTATCCGTTATATAATCCATGATAAATAATAAATAATATCTATATTGTATCTAAAATTATTAGAAGAGTTGGAATATAAATTATGCAAAATAGGATCAAACAATAATAATTAACAAAAATTTAATTATCGAAATTTTATAATTATTTCTATAGCCACAGTAAACAATAATTTTTTTTACTAAATTATCATTCCATATTTAATTCTGCTTTAAATATCAACAAATAGCGTGATGAAGAAAAAAAAAAATTAAATTCTTTATAAACAGTTTAATTCTTCAGCTAATAAGCAAAATCACACCTTTATCAGATAATATGTTAATAAAATTCATGAATATATTCATGGAAATTGCTATTTATTATAATAGTAACAACATGACATCAATTTAGAAAAAAACAAGTATTATTTTCTATTGAGAATTTTAACGAAAGGCAAAAGACAATTGAATTACAATCTATAGTTATAATAAAAGGCTAACGAGACGAAATCTGTACATTGAAGATATTTAAATAAAATACTACGCGGGGCTTCAGAATAGACTACAGAAAACATTTCGATAGTTTTTTTTTTGTCTGTCTGTCTTAGATGTCTATCTGTTAAGGCTAATGTCTAAGTAGGTGGGCGCTGAAATGCACGGCGAAAATTCCCATCCTTTTTCCTTTTATATGCCTTCTCTTTTTTTCTTACACCCTTCTCCTCTCACCACTGCATAATCAGTCGAGTGATTGAATTTGATCGAAACATCTCGAGAACAATACATTATTATAAAAATACTTTTAATTGCCCGTTTGTCGGATATAAGAGTTTTTGCAGTGTCATCGAGTACACAGTACACAAATAGGAGGCCTCCTAACGACGGAGAACAGCAGAACAGGGGTGAGTCTCATTTTTCCACACTCCATACTTCATTGTCGCCGTGCAGTGTTTTCGTGCCCTACCAGCACACGATTTTATTTAGCTAATATTTTGTACCATAAAAGAACCAGCGCGAACACTATCTATCAATTTATTCGCAAATCACGCAAAAAACTACTGAACTGAATACGGTGAAAGTTGGTAAGGACATATGTATATTGCACTCAGGCCGAGAACATAGGATATTTGCAAATTGTCTGAATTCCAAGCGAGTAACACGGGTTGTAAGTGAATAATAAATGTGAATTTTTAGAAAAACCTACATCTTATAGAGTATATTAACCACTGACTTCACACCACTTAGACACCAGCATATATGCTTAGACGATATTGTACATACGTACGTCGGATTAGTACAAGAGGAATTAGTGTCGGCTCTTGTATTCTGATTACTCTGTCTCCACAGACAGTTATGGTAATACCAATTGGGTTTAATGAATATATTGTTCTCGGTAAATCTTAGAATATATTCAAAGGTAAATAAATATATAACCTAAGAGTATCATTCTGTATAATTGAAGGTAAAACAGGAACCTATATTCAGCGATACTAATTTATAAAATAATATGTTCCCATAGCACTTTATTGAACTACAACTATATTAAAAAAATGTCTTGTAATAATATATGCTAATAAATCCGTCCAGTAGGTACCTTTTATAATTTATAATACTCTTCAATATATATGTATATATATATACAATTGAAGTGTCTGAATGTGAAAATAACATTTTTTTTACTAAATACATACACGATAGCTATACCAAAATACAATTTTTAAAATGTTGTCTGACTGTCTGTTTGTTCCGGCTTATCTCCAAAACGGCTCTACCAATTTTTCTATCCTCTTATCTTCTTTTATCTTCTATGTTTCTATCCTTTCTATCCTCAGACTAAACAGCTAAACTAAACAACTCAGGAAAAAAAATGTTATATATTATATTTTCAAAAAAGAACCAGATCGAGTTTCTTGCCAGCTCTTTTCGACTGGGTTGTTTTCTGAACCGGTGGTATTGTTTTAGACGTTCATAAGCGCTTTCTCAGGGCCTAAATTGAATAAAGATTTTTCGATTTTGATTTTTTGAGTCTATAAGTGTACACACTAAAGCGACTATTAAATAAATAAAGAATGAACACGAAAACTGATTTAAATATTTTTAAAGATTTATGTTCTTATGTTTTTAGATTTGCGGCTTAAATTCGCAAAACAAGAACAATAACTAAGCGTATTGTTTTAAATTTGTACAAAACTAAGCCAAAATACAACTAAGAAATTAATAGAATTCAATAGGAGAACTCGTACTTGACTCGACTTGTACTCGTATTATTTAGGTACCTATTACTAATAATAAATTTAAATTACAAAAATAAAACAAGATTAACAAAAAGAAAAGAAGCCCAAACAAAAATATTCATTAAAATATAGAAAAATAATTAAACTGAATTTAAAAAAAAAACGTAAAAACTCACGAAAGAATCTGATAGACGTCACCGAAATTAAATTCAAAAAAGTAATTTCCAAATTCAATTCTCTCGTAAAAGTGAGACAACGTTTTCACAGAATAAAACTTTACAGCGAAACTAAAGTTATATAAAACTAACAGCGTTATTGGTGTGAAGTTATAAAACCTTTTTAAAAGGTTTAAAACCTCCTTACCTTCTTGAACAGATGTTTAATTAGCACTCGAGACAGAAACGTTGGATGTAACTCATCAATTTTCTGATGACACCTTCGTACAACTGCTACCTGGTACAAAGAAAGTTCTTTCAAATTTCGTCAAAGTATGAAACTTTAAGGATCTCTTAAAACTTGCTAACTTATACTCGAAATATCACAGAGACAGCTCAGACATCTCTCAAATTAAAGGAAAGAATTAAAACGTAAGAAGGTTTTAAGGAGAATAAGCTATTAGCTAATTATATTAGATCTTGTTAACTAGAATTAGGGAGTTTGCCTCTGAGTATAAAACTTCTTTCTTGAAAATATTAAACTTTTTTCAATCTTATATAAAAACTAGCTGTGTGCCCGCGGCTGCGCACGCGTTTCATACATTTTTCACTGCGTAATATAGTTTTTATTTTTGTTACACGGAACCCTAATTATTTTCACAAAACATAATTACTCTAATTTACGCGGAGTATAGATGGCTGAATCAAAAAAAGTTCTGTTAAAATCGGTCCTGCCGTTCCGGAAATTACCGGAAGAAACAGACAGGCAGACAAAAATTTAAAAACTTATATTTTTGTAACATATGTATTTAGTAAAAAAAATGGTAATTAATATTACAAATAGACACTTCAATTTTATTTATTAGTATAGATGATTTATCTAAAATTATAAAAATAATCATATAAACCATTTACATCTCATGTTCGTGTTGTAATTGCATATAGAGAAACGAAACTTTGGCCTATTACAAAATGTAAAGGTAACAAATATTCACTTCAAATCAGGTTTTAATCTGACAATCAACAGATTTTTTTTTCTTCTTTGACATTTACTGAGACCTGGCAATGGACGCCGAAAAGGCAGACGGCCCATCTGATGGTAAATGGTTACCGTCCCCTATGTATAACTGCAACACCAAAAGTATTACCGATGCGTTGCCGACCTCGGAGAGCATATACGTATGGTACAATAAGCCATTCTGTTGTTGTTGTTTTATCTGTTATTTTAATTTAGTTTGTTATCTTCCAGTGACTCCTATGAGTCTGCCTTCACGGGTTGGATGATTTTTTTTTTACTTTTTACAACATCCTATGTTTAAGCTTAGATACACTAAGTCTTTTAAATCGGCTGTCCACCATACTCCTTTCTCCTTCCAGCTTTGACGCTAGTATGTTAATGTGTTCCTGCTGTTTTCTGCCGTCCCCTTTTTTATACTGTTAGTATTAACATCCATACGAATATAGTTGTTTATAATATAGTGTGGAATGTGCAGCTTATAACGTCTTGCTTTGAAAATTATAAAATAAATCCATATAGTTTCCATTACATTGGCAATTAAATATTATTACTTTTATACGATTAAGGTTTAAGGTTATGTGGCCGCCTCCTATATGATAAAAGAAAAAATTAAATTATTTATAAAATGCAACATGTGTACTCCACCTGCTTGTGCGGCGGCGGAGCGGCCTGCAGAGGCAGCAGGGGGCGACGAGCCGCGCACACCCGACGGCCGCGCGCCTGCGACGCGTACGGCAGTACGATCCGAGATCCCTCTGCGCACTACCCGTTTGTTTGTTATCGCGATCAATAATTATTGTAAAGTTTAAAATAAATCGAGTCCGTTATTCGATAAAATTAACTTTCATTTTTATTCGCCTTATGACGCCACATTCGACCACACTACAGTTATAATGATTTTTTGCGTATTTATTTGAAATATTGTTTAGTTATTATGTTATAATGTCATGTAATATTATATAATGTAAGTTATGTTTAGTTATAATGGGGGTCTTTGAGGCACCGTCACTTTAAAACTACTTAACGGAATCGGGATGGGGCTACTATCATTCGTTGCGGAATTTTCCATAGATGGTTATAGGTTATATTATTTCCATTGTGATCTTTTTAAGTTACTCAAACAATTACACCTAAAGAACATATGAACCGCGGGCACCAGCTAGTATCCATGTATACAATATATATATATATATATATATATATATATATATATATATATATATATATATATATATATATATATACATATATATAATAACTATCCTTCAATTTTAGGTTAAAAATAAACTCATGTGTTGCTTCTGAAAACGAAGTTTTATTTCGTTAGTTTCTTACAAATACGATAACTTATTTAACTACACTATTATTACCACTTTACCTGAAAACGAAGAAACGACAATTAAAGTCTATTCTTCTACCAATTATTCTTATTTATCTATTTTAATTAACAAATCTGTCACAATAAATCTCTTTTACAATGCTATTTTTTTTATAACCTCTCAACTGACCATAGACCTCAGACCAAGGATGCCACAGACTCTAGCGCTTGTCAGTTGTCAATGTCATTGGTAATGTAGTAAGCTCGGCCAAATTCAAAATTAAAGAAATATTGTTTCTTTACATATATATATGTAATATTTAGCAGAATGGAAATTGCATTGCATTATTGTCCGTGTTTATAGTGCTAACTACATATTAAATTGACGTTATGGGAAAAAACTTAACCACTCCCAACACAAAAAAGTTACCCATTCTAGAATTTTTAGAAAATTGTCTATGAAAACCGCAAGACTTTCGCTTCGACTGAGTCTGGCTCATTGAAATTCATGAGATGAAATTGTTCCCCGGAGTAAGTAAGCGTGTAAAGTGCTGACCGCGAGACTCTTCTACGCCTGTTTACAAAAAAGTATCTAGACAACTTTGTAGAGTCCGAAATAATTGAAACTATGGCAACAATTTCATATCTTTCGAGAAGAAGTGACTTCAAAAATATTTAATCAGAAATACTTGACAATCCATTATCAAGTTTTACATATTATCAACAATTATCGTTAGTCGATAGGAGGAAGTCAATCGATAATGAGTTAGTTTTTGTTGAGAAAAACAAATCAGATTGGCTGTCACGGACGTTACCAGACGTTATGTGTGACTATAACTTAAAACTTCAACCAGCTTTCTCGGCGACCATTGCCGAGGATCTATGGTATTGTAAAGTCCGGTGAAGATTTTAAGGCCATTCTGGTAAACAGCGTTTAGTCAGTTTAAAAAAAAATGCATGCATTCGTATTCATCCGTATTCCCCAACAAATGCAGCATCCGTATTAAGACTACACTGAAGCCCATCATCGAACGCAACCACAGCTTTAGTTGCAATTTGTTAAAGTTACATTTTCGTTCACAGTATTTTCTCAATGTTTTTTCACATTTTTCTCAAGTTTTATGGAATTTATTCCTTTCAGTTTTAACGAGGTTTTATTACTCATGTGAGCCCCGTCGATATTTTTTTACTGAGGTTATTTTCCTCGCAGTTAAGGTTGTAAATCCCAGGCCCTTGGTTAAACAGAGCGAACATACATGCTTATTACGAACTTTTGCTTAAAGCTTGACGAATAATTACTTGTCTACCAAGATAGATCGGATCGAAAAGAAAACAAATTTCGATTCGTCATACCTTAGCCGTACTGTAAATCTGTGGAACAGTCTTCCGGCCGATGTATTCCGTCCTTCCTATAACATCACGCCATTCCAACGTAGTGTGAAGAGATATCTGTGCAGGCCGGCATGACAGGGACGACTGACAATGGATAACCGATCTCTCACCAGTCGTCACTGTTTCAGGATTCCATTGTGCTTACCATCAGACACAATGCCGTCACTGTGGCGAGCTACTATTAAAAAAAAATTAAATTTGCATCCCCTCTCGTTCTCAATAGTAGAATAAAAGAAACTCTGATGATGTTTAGCGATTTAATTGACTAAGCAAATACGATAGACGCTCAAATAGTGAGAAATGGTACACACACCTACCAAAAAATTAACAATGAAAGGTTTTTTAAAAGTTAAAATGTACAATTTCTATACAACCTAAAGGGATAATTAATCATACTTTATTCGATACCGTTAGTTTACAATTATTATTATTATTTTTATTATTATTATTACTCCGTACGTATACATTTGCGAAATTACTATAGAAAGAATTATACATATATCTTATATAAAACGGACTACTGTTATCCATGTTATTATCTAAATTACAAATTTCAACATATTCGACTGGATAGACTCATGACGATGATGGTGGTTGATGAATTTAAATAAAAACTAGGCAGACATGGGGACTGCCGACAAAACTTTGAGAAAGACTGTATTTTTGTTGTTTACATTGTTTAGTATAGGCAGATAGTAAATAATTTTAAATTTTTAATAGTTGAGCGTATGTAGTTTTATTGTGACATACCGCGACTGGACTTGCGGTCGAGTTGAGTACTTGCGTGAGTTGACGTGTTTGTTGTATAACGTCGGTGCATATGTTTGATTGTTTGTTAGTTGTTTGATTATGAATTTAAGAGTAAGAAAATATTGCATTTCCATAGTGGAGTGGGACAGTTTGTTATTGTATTGAACTTTGAGATAAACTTTGAGAACGGAGTGTTCGAGAGTGATCGTTCCGAGCCGCCGCCTTTGGATGTTAGGTGGTATCACGGTTACATATTACTCACATCTCCTACACACAACCTATACACCCTACTTCTATCTGTCTCCAGGGCATTTCTGCCCATGTCGGTACTGGTGAGTAAAATTATTTTAGCGCTGTGGTAACGCATGCGGGTACTCCGTTGTACGGACGCACCGTTCCGCCCTCCGACTATAACATATAAATTGTATTAACGGACCCAGCACGCATAGTTGGATGGTATTTCGAGTGCGCTCGGTTACGTAAAATACATGATATTTTAGATGTGGCAACACAAAAGTTTAAGAATCTGCCATCATATAGTTAACATTCCTTTCCATCAGAAATAAATAATAAAACTCTGGCAAATGCTCCTGCGACGCCAAGAAATCAGTGGAAAATTCCATGTTGTTGACAGCAAGTTCATAGTTATTGTCACATTCCATTGGTAACTTGAATCTATAAATTTGTTCCCTACCGAGAATTCCTTAACTCTGCTAAAGAAGTTTTCGCTTCAAAAAAACAATGTAAGAACAACTGCAAACATTATAGGAATAGAAGCAACCCTAACTTCTCGCTGCCGGCAAATTCATAATGGATATGAGTTAAATCTTCGAATTCCCGTTTGCAATCACACCGGAACTATTCAAAGTTTTCAAACAATCCGGGTTTATCACTATTCTAAGTATCTATTACATTACTTTCAAACAAAATACATCTATTAAAATAGCTGAGTTCATACACAATCGTATTTAGTTTGTGCTCTAAATGAGAAACATACGATTTACAAAATAAAGTGACTTTCAAATACAACGTCACTCCTCTCTCCCATTAGGGTAGAAAGACACTAATTCCTTCCACCTACTACGATCCTGACAAACGTCTTTCGCTTCTTCTACTTTCATACATACTCTTTGGTTACGGGTACTTTTGACCTCGCTTTTCTCCAGAATGTCAAGATATATTCGCCTAGGACGAGCCTTACCGGCTTGCCCAGTCACCGTCACAGTCACTATACAGGAAGGATAAAAAAGTAAAATAACTACTAAACATTTTTCACCAACATATAACTGATAATGCCACGCTATTTGTTACTTTGTCAAAGCTTCAATATTAGCTATATTGATTACCAAGACAGATTCAGAACTTTTTCATACAAAAAAGAAAAACAGTTTTAAGTTCAAAAACTTAACTTGTTACGAAATATTTACAGCAACAAAACCATGCCAACATTGTTTTAATTCCATTATAAAAACATAATGTATAAAGACATAAATTATTGCTTCAGAGTTAGATGTAGAATTACCTACAAAAGTAAAACTAACCTTATTAGATTATCAAGAAGCAATCACGAAGAGCAACTGAATATATTTCCATCGGCGCTGTTCACGTCCATGATCAGTATTCACCCCTCAAATGATACCATCTGTACTGTATATCACAGTATATCTGCACTCCAAGTGAATAGCCATAGGTAAAGTTAGAAGACATCTATCATTTCTTCAGATATACTAAGTTACCCTATACAATATCTGGACCCTCCCTATTCTTTGTATTAATCACAAACGACTTAGGTTGCCTGAAACGATGCTATCTATGCTAATAAGTAAAATTGAAGTGTCTGTTTGTAATATCAAAATTATTTTTTTTACTAAATAGAATATGAATATAATATAATATTTTACACAATACCTACGCCATAAAATGCAATTTTTAAAATTTTTGTCTGTCTGTCTCTTTGTTCTAGGTTATCTCCGGAACGGCTGGACGGATTTTGACGGAATTTGTTTGGTAGATTGCTTCAGTTACTCCAGGTAACTTAGGGTACTTTTAATTTTCTAAAATAATAAATGTTCTGCATAAAAAAATAAAACTCATAAAAAAATTTGATTAAAATCCGATTCAATGCATAGTTTTATGGGGAATGGCTTAAATTTATGAGAAATATTTTTAGTTTATCTTAGTACTAAACAAAAATTAGGATTCCGTATAAAGAAATAAAATGCAGTGAAGAACATATCAAATGTGGGCGCTGCCTCTGGCACACAGATAGTAAATAAATTAAACAGGTAATGCAAAAAATATGAGACTTTTCTAGTCTCAATTATCCGAAACGAATCTAAAACCATGCTTTCTTTTTCTTTATTGTGAGATGTTAAGCTTCATTAGGAAATTAATCATGGAACGCGCTATCTAATGTTTATGAAATATATTCTTAGGCTTCGTCTTTGCATTACTTTTACTAAAAAAGATATTTGGAAATAAAGTTTTATTTTATTAATTCATACTTTGATTTTGCGTCTTCCACAATTTTGGTCTTTTCTACTTCTTTGTCTTTCATTAGTATATTTCACTTACCTACCTAGAACACCTTTCTAAAACAATAGTACAGTTGAGATTGTGGTTAGCAGTGAATATTCTTCTACATTTGGAAAAAAAAAATCTAAAACTCTATAGTAGTTGAATAAACGCAAATCTTTAATTCTTAATTATGTATTCTTACATGTGAAAATATTTCCAGTGTCTTTAATTCAAAAGAAACTTCGAAACGTGAATAATAATTATCTTCAGTATATTATACATTTAAATTTGATGAAACTTGAGTAGTTATTACATTTACAATAACCTTCGCTTTATTTTGCTTACGTGTAATGATAACGTTCTTATCACGAGTAAACGAGACAGGAACTTTATCCGTATCTCGTAAACTATCAAGTACTGATCGGTATATAACTCTAATTGGAGTATGTTTCAATCATTTGCGAAGTCCTCTTTACTCTAGATTGCCACTATTATTCAATTACAGCGTACGCTCAATTTCTTTACCTAATAATACGCATGCGTGAAATCTGTAAGCCCGCTCAAACTTGAAAAACCTACTCTCGTACAAACAACAAATTTTAAATTTATTTCTATTTTAAATCAACTATTGGCAATTGTTAAAATGTGGGACTTGACCATTCTTAATATATTAGGATACGTGTCCTTAGGTTTGATAATATTTTCATTGATCAAACCATTAATTTGTGGATTCTATATTTACGTCATTGGACCTTTAGTGAATCGTGTGAACTTCGTGTCTAGGGGCAAATGGGCATGTAAGTAAATTATCACTATTTTAAAATAAAGATAACTTGATTCCATGGAAAGCGTATTAAAATTTTGTAATGTCGTTATCTTGGAGTTTTTCCATTTGCAATTTTTTGACGTCCATTATACACAGACCAAAAATTAACTCATAATTGTAATTGATCTTTCAATTATTGTTTATACATGGAATTATAATACTTTAATATATTACTTAATTGAATTAATATATTAAAATAGAAATAATAGTATACGGGAGGATAAAACAAATATTTATTTGTCTTCTATATTTATCTATGCTTCTATTGAGACATTAACCGAGAGTTAAGGCAAAGAATCAACTCTGTTTGGATGAAATGCTAACAGGTCTCTGTTATTCTTGTCTTGTGATTCTATGATGGCCCTTAAATTAAAGAGCAGGATATATAAATTCTTTATAGGACCTGTATGGATCTGAATGCTGGGTTAATAAGAAACCGGATGAGAAAGGGTTGCATGTAGCTGTAGGTGATAGGATGTCTGGTGTGGCAAGAATGGTTGAAGTCAGGAATAGCCCAAAGAAAGTGTGGGTGGAGTGCGTAAGGAATAATATGAAAGAAAAGGAATAAATGAAGAGGTGAAGGTTGATAAAGTGTAATGGATCATGAAATGTAAAGTGTAAAAACATACTACGCCGATCCCAAGTTTTTTTTACACGGAATAGGCTCAGTGTTTGTCCACAATCTCACTTGATGTTAAGTGATGATGTAAACACACTTAGCCTAGATGTACTTACTGGTTTTCAAGTGATGCTTCGCTTGTTCGCTTGCATGCAGCCGTGCAACTTCTCATGTATGTATAAATCACTGAATATGTATGTCTCCATGATTTTTATTGCTCCAGATATTTCCACTCCAATATATCAAAGAGTTAAGTAAGTATACTAAGAAAGTTCTAATACCAAGAATTAAAGATGGGTTTATAAATTTACTACAATTTAATACAAATGCAGTGGCAATGCTGACGCATAATTTTCGGTATTGCGAAGTGCGACACATTGTCTACGGTTCCATTTCTATAAGTCAGTCATTGTGTGAACTCCGCCGTTAACTCACGAAACTTTGTAAATTAATTAGTAATTGTAGAAATATATTAAATAATTACTCAGCGTATATTTCTGGGCTATCATTTATCCGCCCTACACTCGCACACATTCGCACTCACACGCAAAGGTTAAGTAAAAATACCCTTAAAACAACAACAACAACTTGTTACTCTATGATTTCACATTGCGCATACATACTCCAATTTCTCATAAACTGTATATTCCATCAATGGTATCATTGCCTTTTATTTTCATAGATGGGTTTAGATTAATTGAAACTCAAACGTGTATTACTTAGTATTCTTGTTTATTCATAACAACACGCTCCAGTTTTATGTTCAAACTAACATTATTTTCTTCATTATTTTTCTCTCTGCGGGAATCATATGTGTTATTTTAACAGACAATTGCTATATTTAGCTGAGGAGCAATTAACATTTCCACATAAATATTATTACCTTTACTATTTAGCCTTATATTCAGTGTTACAAAACAAAAATTACTGTTCTTTATTAAAGTTAACTTCTAATAAAAGATTTGTATTAATTGGATTTTTGTCTCCACCAAAACTGCTTTATCCCAACAATAAAACATAATATTTTTAAACATAAGTTACTTGTATCTCAAGTTAATTTGAAATAAAAGTTTTAGCTTGATTGTTTTTTATTTGAAATTTAATCTTAATACTTACAAAATATAACATAGTAATTTTATACAGCTTCATATATTGTTTGAGTTAAAACATTTATTTATATGTAAACTACGAATAATTTAGCATTTTAGTTGATTTGTGGGCACTGTCATGATTAATTAACCAAAATATCTATACTTAAAATGGTTATCACATTCAATATTATGTACTATTGTCTATTGTAGATATATAGATATAGTATGTTTATTAGAGAGCGCGCTGGCCCAGGCTGGCCCACTATTGCAAGGAACAGGGAAGTATGGTTGGTAATGGGGGAGGCCTACGCCGAGGAGGCGACTATAACCTATTAGTTTAATTTTTCTTTAAATTCTCTGTATTTTTAATGTTTCATTTAAGTTATAAGTTATAGATTAAAGGCTTTCTTATTTTTTATTTTATTTATTTATTTTATGTTTATTCCTTATCTATACAATAATAAAACTGTAACTAGGCCATATATGCATACATTAAATATTTTTTGAAAATTATAATCGGGTGGACTTTGTGTCGATATAGAAGCCAAAATATTTTATTTAGAATTTTTGTCTGTCTATCTTTCCCTGTGTATTCTGAAAATACAAAATCAATTTTGACGAAACTTGACACAATGATAACAAATGTTATGAAGTAACTTTAATTTTTGTCCCATTAAATGCAAGGGGGTCTCCAGGATAACGGACAAAAATTTTGTAGTAAATTAAATCTTGACGGAGTTTGATGAAATTTGGTTTGTGCTATAGTAGACAAATTAGCTAAAAATTTAAGCTATGTTTCATCTCGCAATGCTTCTTAAAAAAGCGACTAACAAAAAAAAATCACCGCTAGATTTTAAACCGATTACTTTGGCCTGTATAATGAACGTTAAAATTTACCTAAATACATCAGCTTAGCGTTTCTTTGCGAAATAATCAATCAATTTAATTAATGTAATAAGTACAGGACGGGACGGGACATTAGTATGATTGCATCTAGATAAAGAATATAGGCTGTATATTACAATCTAATTGTCCGAATTCCACGCGAACGAAGTCGCGGGCACAGCTAGTAAGAAATATAATTGATAAATTGTATTTAACTATAAATCAAAGAATACGTTACCAATATAATAATAATAACACAAGAATTTAATCGTCAAATGAGTTTGTGTCATTTCAGTATGACCATGTAGATATTTTTAAATTGATAAAATATCATAAATGGAAAAGTTTTCGTAATTTGTAATAAATCATAAATATCTAACTTGATTAATTTGTATCGATTAATAATATAATAAATATTAATAAAATCAATAATAATGTAATCGATTTTAATTATGATTTTAAGTCGTTTTGCAACTACGAACGGTTTAATAATATTTTTGTTTTGTTGTATCTTTTTTGCTCACAGTTTTAGCTGTTTCAAATCATACTCGAAGTCAAATTTCAAGTATGAGTACGTACATATATCGATAAATTTTGGAGCTTTTGATTTAATTTTGATTGAGTCTAGATTAAAGATAAAGTGAAAGTCTGAAGCTGATAGTTTTAATGATGACGAAGTTTTTGCTAATAGCAATTTAACTAACAATTATTACTTGGTTATTCAGTGAGATATTTCTTATTAGCGAATTTTAAATCGATGATCGTATACTATTCATGTTTAAAATCGGAACTTTTTTAACCTACCTCGGCAAAAATACTTCTGATATTTTAAATAAAGTATCTAAGAACCATCTAGGAACGATGACAATCGTCGAAAAATGAGAATCAATTTACAGTCGCCGGTCTACATCTACGACTAAAGGAAACCTTTTAGTGGGTCTGAATATACATTTGCAGGTCCTCTTCACCGCAGGAGGGCGGGGAGAGCACCTCCCTTTTTTTTTGGACGGGGGGAAATGCATTAACGCACTACCCTTACCTATTGCATTAGTGAGACCGGAGTCCCCCAATGCAATAGGTAAGGGGGCACGCAGAGACGAACTCCGTGCCAGTGTGGGACTCGCCCGGGCGTGAAGCGCCCGGAAATACTCACTAAAACCCCCAGGGGGCGGGACATACTTCCCGCCCTCCATAGAAAGAAAAGAGAAGAGTTGGGACAGAGCAGTGGCGTGCAAAGAGAAAAGGATGAAGAAACCCGCCACTGCTTTAAAAGGGAAGTAGGTCCCTCCCCTTCACTCGTCTTGTCTTAGTCGACAAAACGTAGAAAGGGGAGAGCACCTCCCTAAGCCAACCGCGGTCCAAAACGTATACCTCTCCTACTGTGTTCTTATTGGTAGATAAGATAGATGTATGGAAAGGATGGATGGGAGTTTTAGTGAGTATTCACAGGCGCTTCACGCCTGGCGAGTCCTACACACCTATACATTACTTCGGTTACCGAGACGTTACTTCCGGATTGAAGAATCTGCCCACCAGACCGTATCATACCATATATATATATGTAACTAATTATGTTCAATAACTAATAAAAATTTTCAACACTCGAAATAAAAAAAATGGTTTCAATATACATTTGCCTACTCTGGAACATATATGTGGAACCTTGAAATAAATATGATTGGTGTCTCACTAGTATAAAGTTGTTGCCATCCAGACGGGTTCAATTGCACCACGAATCCGCTAATTGCTGGATCAATAATAGCTGATCCTGATACGGCACAATGATAGGGCCATTGAAATTTATGCCTCTATGATCTTCATACTACACTTAAATCCATATATCCATAAATTAAGTTACTAGATACTTGTATGCACATTTAAAACTATATGTGTATAAACTAAATCTTTATATTTTCAATAGAGATTTTTCTTTTGTTGCAGTAGTTACAGGCTCCACCGATGGAATTGGCAAAGAATACGCAAGACAGGTAATACTTTTATCATAATAATTAATTAAATAAATGTCACATTACGCAACAACCGTAGTAATTTAAGCTTTAATGGAAATGTATTTTTTTTGTTTAATTAGAAATTACGTTGAATACAACATTCACAAAGTATACGTACGAGTATGTTGAGTACGGTGTTTTACCAATGCTCTTAATTTAAGTGTTCTAAAAGTTTCACTTGAGAGCCAATCTAATTTATTATATACTAGCCGTGTGCCCGCAGCTGCGCCCGCGTCTCATATGTTAAAAATATTTCTCATGAATTACATATTTATCCGTAAAACTGTGTATTGAATCGAGCTTTATTAATTTTTTTAGGAGTGTGTTTTTTGGTATAGGTATCGTAAATGTATAAGTATTTAGTAAAGAATTGTTATTTGACATTACAAACAGACACATCAATTTAATTTATTAGTATAGATATTGATGATCCACGATTATTAACCATGTTAAACTTTAGCATTAATATTCGAAATCACAATCAATGGTTATTCCATTAACCCCTTTTACAAAAGCAACGTCTCTTTCAAAAATCCAATATCTAACATGTGTCGCTTTTACAACATCTCATTATTATGTTAGGCTCCTAATGTAGACTCCACTATTGACATATTTCATTTCAATTTGTTTCGATTTAGAAATATAATTGAGAAATACATGGATTTATTTTAGTGTTCAAATCTTTTATATTAATATTCGTAAAAAAATTTAGTCACTGTTAGAATTTAGAATTTTTTATTACAAATACTACCATGGATACAGCATACAGTTATACAGTAAGCGGTACTATTAATGACGTGCATCACGTTCTGATAGAATGTGTTAAAAATTATAACGTTAGGATAGATTTTATTGATAAGTTTAAGTTTCATAAATTAGATGTAGGAATGTTCCATAGCATTTTAGTAAATCCTACTAAGGAGATTGCTAAAATGTTATGTGAATTAACTAAAATATGATTTTAGAAAGGTGATGTATGTATTTTTGGTAATCTTGTAAGTCTATCTTTAGCGTTTCCAGAGTACGTGGAATATCTTAATTCACATAACCTGAAATTAAACAACCATGTTCCATTACAATATTGATTAGGTGGTTTCCGTTGTTATTTATATGTTAAAATAGCAATAAGCATTCATACTTCATTACGAATAAAAATATTAATATGGTGTAGCTTGAATATATAATAGCATAATGTATGTGCATATTATTGCATTATTTTAAACTTATCGCACGTTAAATATTATCTTTAAACAAAGAACAAAGATTCGATTCTGTTGTTTTATCTCCTTGTTTATTTACACAAGATGGGTAATGTATTATCTCGAAAGTTAGAAATTTACGCCACTTACATTACAAGAATAAAATGTACTACAGCATTAAGTTTTAAAAATTTTCTAAAGTTGCTTATAAATAAATGATAAGCAAAATATAGAAATTGAAAACAAAATTTATTAATACACTAGCTGTCTAAACGCGGTTGTGCTTACGTTTCTTATATTCTTCACTTTTTTTTTAAATTTTGTTTATTACGGAACTGTAATTGTTTTCCTAAATTTTTTTGGTACAAAAAAGTAAGGCACAAAAATTAACAATATTTCTCATAAATTCAAGTACTCGCCCATAAAACTAACATCTTAATAGTTTTTTTTTTTTTTTTTTTTATGCACAAACCGTAACAATTTTCCTAAAATTATTTCTGGTACTAAAAAAACAAAGATATCTTTTTTGATAGGATATAGGTAAAGTGCTTTAGCCATAATCGCACCTGATGTTAAGTGAAGATGTGGTCCAGGATGGTAAACACACCAGGCCTAGAGGTACTGGTTCTCAAGTGATGCTGCCGGAATACACCTATTAGTATTTGGCGACAGGTTTCAAACTTGAGGGTGGTAGCTACCCAGGCTGGCATTATTAGGAAATGCCCTACCACCATGCTATGGTTTCCTTGCAATGTTCTTCGTTTTAGAGTTAGATAGGAGGATTTGAACCTGCGTCCACTGACGCGGAATCCGCCAGCACTATCCACTGCGCCATCATCGCTCACAAATTCAAACACCTGTTTGTGAAACTGTGCGTTGAATCGGATTTTATTCCAAATTCCATGAGTTTCAATTTTTTTACGCGGAACCCCAACTATTCTCTAAGTTATGCCAAGTGATTTCAGCTATCTACCAAAAAAAATCCCTTCAAAATCGGTCCAGAAATCTTATAAATTACTCAGAACAAACACAAAGACAGACAAAACTTGCATTTTTGGTATAGGTATCGTATATACACTCATATCTATTTATGTAAAAAAAAAAATATTTTGACATTACAACAGACACTTCAATTTTATTTATTAGTATAAATAATAACTTACTATAGACGTTTTGTCAATTGTTAATGGATGAGGAAAAATATTGTGATGTTTATAAAATAGATAGGTCGTAGTAATTTAATACACATGTCGGCAGTATGTAAATGAACGAATTGAACGAATTATTCCAGCGTAATGTTAAAAACGAGAAAGATATGATAATGTCAGTTTCTAAACCTTCGTTCGAAAACACTAAAATATCGAAAGATAAAGTAATGGTGAATCCTAAGAATAATCCTTAGATAAGTAGTGAAATCTTTACGGGGTACTGTCGAACGTAATTATAGAGAAGAGTGACATTAGGTTTTTCATCAGATTAAACTACGCCGAAGTAATCGTTAAATGAATAAAATTTTGTTTCAGTTGGCGGCTCTTGGTTGTGATATCGTTCTGATTAGTCGATCAATGGACAAATTGAAAGCAACGGCACGAGAAATAGGTAAAATAAGTAATTAAGTGACTTGTTTAAATGTACTCAGAACTGATGATGATAATGATAACGACCCAAGAACAGGAATTAGTAATTGTTAAAAGAGCAGTACATATTAATAGACAAGAATAAAACAGCTCGGTACCTTTTTCTCTTCTGTATGTCAATATTTTTAACCAATTTTAGCTAGTAGTTATTGAAGAGATTTAGTTTTGCACAAACAGATGAAATACAGTAACTAAAAAAACAACAGTAACTTTCAATAATTACTGTGGCTGAATTTCTATCACTAAGCGAACACTAATTTCTTAAATATCATTATCGTGATTCTTAACTAAAGATACCATGATTCCATTTCATCCATTCAGCCGAAATACGTAATGCTTTCGTTAATGATCTTCGATGCTCTTTTTTCAAAGAAATCTTAACATATTAGTTTTATAATCAAATATTATTTTTATGCAAACACAGAACAGGAATTCAAGGTAGCAACAAAGGTAATCCAAGTCGATTTCAGTGGAGATGACGAAATCTATGACCATATAGAGAAGAACATAGCCGGTCTTGACATCGGTACACTGGTGAATAACGTTGGCGTCTCATATTCATATCCGGAGTATTTCCTTGAATTACAAGATTGGTAAGATCCCCATTAAAGTTCATCAAAATATTTTAAGAGTTTATTTAAACGATACAGAACAGAATGCACTAAATATCAATTTTACTTTGTCACTTAGTATGTGCTCAAAACCTAATGACTAAACCAAGATAGAATCTAGTGATAAAGCATTTCTCTAAAAGTCGCATAAGTAAAAAAAAAGTCAACGATTAAAAAGAAAATAGATCAAGGCAAAAACAAAACATGGGTTTTAACTTGAAACCCCACTGATATCTGATGTAATATGTACAAAATGGTGCTATTTAGGTATATTGAAAACATTGCGTGCTCATATTTTAACACTGAATATTACAAAGACAGTTAGTTACAAATCTCTCTTAATATTAATTATAACTTATTTTCACTAATTTATATAATTAAAATGTAGTTTTTTGTCTGAGCTATACATTTGCTTCAGGGAAAATGTTACTTCTACAATAGTCAAAGCAAATATAGTGTCGATGATTAGAATGACTCGTCTAGTTCTACCGGCGATGGTGAAAAAAGGCAAAGGTGTCGTGATCAATGTTGGGTCATGTTCTTCGGTTATACCTAGTCCTTTACTAACCGTTTACTCGGCAACTAAGGTAAATCAACTCCGTACTTTATTGTTATTATATTTTTAATGCCTTGATTAAATGTGTATTGATATTGTGCAAGTTCTGCGCAACCTAATTTTCTACATGATAGATTCTTGTAATTTCTTGGCAATTTTCTATATTCATTGATTGATAGATGTCTATTTCAGCTTTAGCCGTTATTAGTTTTGAATATTACATTGACAAATATTTATCAGTACTCGTGTATGTCCGGATTTAAATTAATAACTGCTTGACCGATTTCAATAATACTTTATAGGTGGGAAATATATGTTAAAGAGTTATTGATAGACTAAAAACGTAATAAGCAGTAATGATAAAATAACAAAAAAATGTCAAAAGACTTCCCACATTTAATGAAGAAAAGAAACCTGAACAAAGTAGCAAGCATCCGCTGGTTTTATAATAAATATGAACAAAGAAATAAAAGTGTGACTTCTTACAGGCGTTTGTCGAAAAATTCAGCGATGATCTTCGAAGGGAGTATGGAAATAGAAATATTATTATACAATGCATAATCCCTGGCTACGTATCCACAAACATGACCAATCGACGTGAAAGGTCAATTTTTACACCAATTCCTAAGGATTACGTCAAATCCGCACTCGGTCTTGTTGGGACAACTACAAAGACCACTGGTTACCTTGCTCATACTATATTAGTAAATAGTATCAAATTGATTTACAGTATTCTACCTTCTTTCTGCGTTTGGCTTGTCATCCAAGCTATGAAGGATACGCGCAGTAAAGCCTTAATGAAATAAAGTTTTATTAGTAATAATTGTTTTATATCATATGGGGCAACTGCAACGTTTGGTATTACGTCAACGAGGCCTAGTTTTGCAAGATTGTCAAAAAGTTTTATAATTTAAAAAAAGTTCAAAAAGTTTAAATTGAATTTAGCATACCGGGCAATTTACTCAGTGCATAGAATTATCAAACTCATAAAGTGTAAACTCTATATAGCGACACCTAAAGGACTGTGCATTTTATGACGTTATTGAGAATTGCCGTTAAACGGAAAGAAGAAAAATCATGGTAAACTAACCAAATTCAAGTAATTACGACGTTTCAAGAGGTCTGCCGTCAATTCTAGCGGCGTTAAATGGAGTTTACGCTATATAGATTATAATAAGTGTAACTGCCTATTATTTAATTGTATTTGTATAAAAGTTGATTAATGAATGTGTTACTTTGCGGAAAATCTATGGTCAATATTTCGATTGAAATTGCTTTGCCAATTTCAGATTTTGTTCTTTTTATTGTTTTTTAAAAGCTTTAGTTATTTAATTATAACATAAAAAAAGGAGATGACTCGTATTTGATAGCACTGAATGTCTCAATAGAAGCTTCAATGCCATCTTTATATTACTACTAGCTGGCGCCCGTGTTTTATATATTCCTTAAGTGTGAGTGAAAAAGTTTATATGCTTATATTTAACACGCAATTATCTTAGGCAAGAATATTAAATAAAATTATTACTGTGAGATACTCGTATATAGATTTGTTCATACTGAAATGGAAACGGCATCATTATGCGGACAATATCATATAAGTCACTATTAATATAACATTAATAGTATAATACCCTCCCTGGTATATTTCCAAGCTACTTGGAAGAAAATGGATAGTTCTATAAAAGACTTCTTGTTTTTTTTTGACATACAATATTAACTTCGTTAGATTTGTGATATATTTTTTGTATTAATATAGAATTCTTGCAAGATTATGCAATTGCGCATACACTATTTTTCTAGTCTTAGTCTAAAGATAATAACATCCTTATTTATTTACCTTAAGTTTTATATTCCAGGCGATGTTATATTGTTTTGGTTTATGTAGTGATGTTGATTATTATAAAATTTGTATTTAATTTAGTCACGTTCATATTTACTTAATTTAGTATTATTTCAAATACCATCGAAAAGCTTATTGTCTCCAACGCCTGTACACATTTTAATAGCATTTCAGTGAATTGAGTTTTATTAATAATAAACTGATGATAATATTTTTGGGTTGTTTTTTTATTTTCTTTTATTCATTTCAATTATATTACAAAATTTTGTTGTAATCAAAATAAAACTCAATTATAATTAAACAAGGAAATAAAAAAAATTGAATATTATTATATTATATCTCTAATAAGATATTTTTTACGTGGGGATACCCTCATGTCCGGAGGGTTATGTGAAACTCCAACTCACTAAAACCCCACAGTGTTCCAACCGCCGCTTGGTTCGGGGCAATGCGGAATCGAACCTGCATTCAACCGCTTTACCCAGATTACTCCAACGGCCATCCCGGAATTAATAAAAGCGTTTTAATTTTAAAAACGATTCGATATTATATCTGTGCTTGAATAAGTTTTATTAACCCCTTGAGCATTTTTTTTCCTTTGACGAGGGGAATGCATTTACGCACTACCCTTACCTATTGCATTAGTGCGACCGGAGTCCCCCAATGCAATAGGTAAGGGGGCACGGAGGGACGACTCCGTGCCAGTGTGGGACTCGCCCGGACGTGAAGCGTCCGGAAATACCCACTAAACCCCCCGGGCCGTTCGCCGCATTTGGGATGGGGGCGATACGGGATAGCTTTCGCAAGCACCGCGTCGCCCCCTGCGGCAGACCCACCACGGAACCCCTTGAGCACTTACCTGGCGTTTACGCCAGCTTTCCATTGTTTTCCTATTGTCTTATTTTTATGGGTACTAGATACATTAAAGAGCGACACTTAATTCGTTAAGTAATTATCAGAAGTTTGAATTTCAAACAAATAACTGAATGTGTAATGTTTTTTCTTATAAAATGTATAAGTTAACCAATAATTAAAAATGTTTCTGATATAAATTAATATATATACAGCGGATATAACATAAGTATGATAGGTGTATTAATGATACAATAACGTGTAAATAACATTTTACGCGGTAAACTGTATTTAACCATCCTATCTACTTTAATATGATTGAAAGTAATATCTTATGATTAAATTATTAATTATTTAATTATTAATACACTCGCATAACGATAAATACAGACTTATAAATTTATAAATAGAATAAAACATTTCTTGTTTCTGATTTTATCAGTAATTATTATATATGTATTAGCTGATGTATTTAACTTATACCTAACCTAAAAAAAAACAATTGAATGAAGAAAAAGGAGAGTCTTTTTGTTTTTATTAGCAGAAAAAATGTACATAAGAATAAATTGAAAAAAAAATTATAAAGGGTCGATGGAATCCAAAAATTAATGTAGATAGCTACGAAAAATTCTGCGTCGAATATGTTCAGTAGTTTTGAGGTGATGGTGCGTCAAAGGACCTCCATTTTTTCTTTTATATATATAATGTAGATAATTTCGAGTCAAAGGAATGCTAAGCTGTTTTCCATGACATTTCTATCCTGTTACTCACACAAAGCCCTTTACAAAAGTGGTGTACTTCGCAAGGCGTCGCTTGCTCCCATTTTTTTTTCATACCGCCTGTCCGCCGCCGAGGACTGTAGGGCCCTTCAGAGAGACGTTTTCCTCAAGGCCTGTTGCCCGCTACTCACTTTTGTTTTCTTTGTGCGGAAATACGTTTAATACCGTTTGTAGGTTCGTTGCTATTTATAGAAAAATGAGGTGGTAGTTTGTATGATTAGAAATATTTTATATAAAAAAATGTGTAACGGACGTAGTATTT
Source organism: Samia ricini (assembly GCA_014132275.2). NCBI lineage: Eukaryota > Metazoa > Arthropoda > Insecta > Lepidoptera > Saturniidae > Samia > Samia ricini. The sequence goes on from AP028168.1 coordinate 24,365,788, forward strand.
TATGTATATTTCTGTATGTTTATGTCTATAATTAATTCTAGATTAGTAATTACTGAAATAAAAGTGAATTAAGTAAAAAAAAAAAGCCACATTATCGGGCAATCATTTGACTAAACCACTCAATAATTAAAAAATAATATTGCTTGAAAAGAATATTTTTTGAAGAATAGAAATACTATACGCGAGTAAAGCCGCGGGCTCGCAATTAGTATATAATAAGAAACCAGAGCTATCGATGAGAGGGGGAATATCGTGGTGGAAATATACGACGTGGGACCTTATTGATACCTGAATTTTTTAATACTAAACTAGCTAATGCTGTTGACCGGAAGGGCCTTAACAGCTTCACTATAACTTCGGGCGCGAGTGCTGCAGGCACTCTCCGCAAAACATAACTAGCACAAGGGTTCGAACCTCGGCTTGGCCGCTACCTATACCATAAAATTCCCGCGGAATTTGAACCTAGCTAAACTGCTGCATTTTTTATTTCTTAATAATAATAATTAAAAAAAGGTTTCTTACAGGTCCTATGTACCTGCGTGTTATGTGCAGAAGTGTGTATGCAGTGTTGTACGTGTAATGATTGATGTATAAGCAGTGGCACTATATCGCACTAGCAGCGGCGTCAAAAGCCTCCCCAGTTGGGGAACACAGCACGTCTTGGGCCGCCACCGGAGAGTGTGCGGGAGCAAAGTTAGCCGCCTGTCCCCGACAGTTCCGGGGGCGTGAGCGCTGACACGCAAATGAACGCAAACGAATGAAAATGTAACAAGTTGATAGCTGATGTCATAGTATTTGTACCGCGAATCTATAAGATTTTCCCCTACCGAGAATCGCTCTACGCAGCTAAAGAAGTTTTCACTTAAAAAAAAAAGTAAATGAAGAGAAGACGACTGATAGGGACATGACAAAGCAGAAAACATACGACGCTAAACATAAAACAAAACAAAAGTGGATATAATTCTATTTATGGATTTCTTACATCCTTGTTTTCTTTTATCATAGATCAATAAAGTGATTAAAGTATGAATACCGAATGCGAATGGAAATACGCCTTAAGAACTACAGAAGGCGAGCCTTTTTGATAAAATGCCTTGTTAAACCTAATATCATAACCACACTGGTTGGGATACAGGCTACGAATTAGCCCGATAGACCAAAGATAAGAGTTTGTGAATTTTTCGTTTGTTTAGAAATTATGCATATCATAAAGCTGTGATTTCGTAGACGAGCTCATGTTTTATTCTAACACAAATACCATATAATTATGTAATAAGGCCAAACAACTTCCATTTAAGATTTCCCTTGATTGATCATATAATAATTTTAATCAAAAATTATTAAAGTTCCATATTCGTACCACCGTACGTGTGGTGCCAGCTGTGCCGTGTGGTGACGGCTTAAGAATAGTACCACACCATATCGTTCCCGTGGGTATCGTAAAAGGCGACTAAGGGATAAACCATGGGATGGGCAGCAGGATTCTCTGAGCACCACAAACATCTACTGCGATCGCCAAACCGCGTGGCAAGCGTGGCGATTATGGCAAATCCCCCCCTTATCTTTAGGGGAGACTTATGGCCATTAGTGGACTTCTTTACGGTTGAATGGATGGATGGATATTCGTACCAGCTTAGATAATGAAGTTTACTTATAATTAAAATTAAGTACATAGTATAGACAGAGGCGGTTATAGCCCTTGTAGCGCCTGTATGCAAACAATATATTTTATGCTATCAAACTGGTCAAATGCATCTACTAAATGAAGCTATAAATAATATAACTAGTTACATGTTAAGGTTGTCAAAATTACTTACAGTTAATGCATAGAAAAATACACCTAATTGTTTCAGTTGGCGGCCCTTTTTTTTTTTTTTTTATAATATACAGCACAGTGACTATACTGGACCTGATGGTAAGTACAGTACAATCCAAAACAGCGGCGACTGACACTGAACAGAATTCAATGCCAGTCACCGCTGTCATGCTGGCCTGCTTAAGTACCTCTTCACGCCTCTTTTGAAGGGCCCAATATCGTATGAAGGAGGGAACACGCTGACAGGAAGACGGTTCCTGTTCTAGTCTAGTATGATTTTGATTTCTTGCAGGCTTTTGTTGCAAAAATTCAGCGATGATCTCCGAATGGAATACAGTAAACAAGGAATCATTATGCAGTGCTTATTACCTGGCAATGTATCTACTAACATGTCCATTGAATCACGATTTTATCACCCAGTGCTAAGATCTACGTGAAATCTGCAATTGGCTAGTCGGAAGCAATCCGAACAGCATCGGCTACTCTTGAAACCGTCTAAGCTTATCATAAATCCATGCTAACCTTGTAACTTTGTGACTGAATTATGTGAGCTACTTTTCTAAATATTACGTATAAGTTGACTTTATTTTTGTTTATGCTAAAAATGTTACATGATTTTTCTCAGAGATATTTATTATAAATCATAAGTTTTTTATACTGAATTGTAAATAGTATCACCAAGTGAACAAACTTGCAAATAAAACTTAAATAATAAATTCAGAAGTGTTTATTGTTTGTGATATCAAAATATATTTTAACCAAAAACATAATTTTAAAAAAATTTTGCCTGTCTGTCTGTTTGTTGCGGGTAATCTCCAGGACGACAGGACCGATTTTGACGTGACTTTTTTTGGTAGATAGCTGAAGGTACTCCGTCTAACTTGGAGTACTTTTATTTTTTGAAAATAATTAGGGTTCCGTGTAAAAAAACTAAATCTCTTACAATTTGAATAAAACCCTATTCAATGTACGGTTTTATACAGGCAAGTGCTTGAATTTATGAGAAATATTTTTACTTTATCTTAGTACTAAAAAAATTAAGGGTTCCATATAATAAAATAAAACGAAGTGAACAATATATGAAAAGCGGGCGCAGCCGCGTGCACACAGCTAGTTTACTAATAGGTATTGTTAGTTTAGGAAAATTATGTTTAAATATAGTCATTGGGTACTTTGTATGCTACCTTAGTTAATGTTTTAATTATTACTAAACTGAATGCCAAAGTATAAAAAAGTTGGTTAATGTGTATATAAGAAGGTAATTTAATATTTAAAAAAATATAATGACTCTAGAATCCACATGCAAGCAACCGAGGAAAGTTACTTGTTATCTCATGTGTTGTTTTTTATTGTGTACTAGCTGTGTGCCCGCGACTGGGCCCGCTTTCTTTACTGCGTAATATAGTTTATAATCTTTTTTATACGGTACCCTAAATATTTTCTAAAATTTGTTTTGCTAATAACATTAAGCAAAGATCTTACTTTAAAATTCAAATACCTGCCAGTAAAACTGTGCATTGAATCGGACTGTATTCATAATTTCATGAGTTTTAATTTTTTTACGCGGAACCTTATTTTCTGAAAGTCAAAAGTACCCTTAGTTACGCGGAGTAAGTTTAGCTTTGAAAAATTCCCGTCAAAATCGGTCCAGCTATTGCAGAGATTATCCGGAACAAACAGAGAGACAAAAATTTAAAAAAAAAAAAAATGGTATTGGTAACGTATATCCATTCATATGTATTTAGTAAAAAAAATGTTATTTTAACATTAAAAACAGATACTTCAATTTAATTTATTAGTAAAGATAAAATACGTACAATGAATTATTAGATTTTAAGAAAAAAATCCTGCAAATTTTTAGCTTTGATCCAAAACTTTGTTAGTGCACCAAGAATAAAAAAAAAAAAATGCCAATTCAAGCCTAAAGAACATGTATTGTAAAGTCATAAAAACTTTAATAAACAAAACGTGCAAAAATCTCTATTTCTCATATAAATACAAAGAAGTTACCGTGAAGTATACAAACCAGTATAAATGACAACGCGAACAACATTAACCAGTGTCTTTCACTTTTAATTGGAACTATGTAAGCGTCAAGGGTTATTTTAATGAAGACAACATCGCCGCAACGACGCTTTTAAAGGAATGTGTTTAATTTATTCCAAATAACGAAGTACGTAATTATGTTTACATTGAAATAGTTTTGTTTGTGCATTTTGTATTCTTCATATAAATTTTAAACGTCTCATATAGCACGATTTTCTTTACATAGATAGAATGGCTAAAGCTACATTGCTTTTTTTTTTTTTTAAATATGGCGGTTCTTTCACGGTTAATTGTACTACATATTTTATTAAAGTGCGCTCTCCGTCTACGATGATATTGAAGTCCCTTCATCTTTGATCAGATTTTAATTATGGAAAGGAAAGGAAGGTTGGAAGGTGGTGGAAGGAAAACATCGCTAGGAAAAAATAGAATGATGGTAGAGTACCTACTAATAATACCCGCCTGGGTACCTAAAACCCTCAAGTTTTAAAACCTGTCGCCAAATACTAATAGGTGTGATCCGGCAGCATGACTTGAGAACCTTGGTAAGGTACAGAAAAGTACCTCTAGGCTTAGTGTGTTTGCCATCCTGGGCCAATAATCACTTAACATTAATTGAGATTGTGGTTAAAGCTCAGAATCTATAACGTGTAAAAAAAATGTGAGTCTCTAAACATTTCTCCTAATGTGATGTTGATATAACTTTATCGTATTTCCAGTTTTTATACAACGTTCCATTGCTCTTTTTTTAGAAGAATATTTGGACAGTTATTGTCTACAATAACCAGACTATATCAAATGAAACACCACAAAAAGTATATAATACTAGTTTTGTGCCCGCGTTTCATTTATTATTCACTTTTTTCCTAACACAATTTAGTACTAAGATAAAATAAAAAAATATCTCTCATAAAAAAAAAAACTAGGCATTGAAGCGGATTTTATTCAAATTTTAATGAGTTTTATTTTTTTACGTGGTACCCTAATTCTTTTCGAAAATTAAATGTACCTTAAGTTACCCGGACTAACTTCATCTATCTACTAAAAATTGATATTACAAACAGACAGTTTAATTTTATTTATTAGTAGAGATGATATTATTATTACAAAAATACGATGCACATAGGTATGTGAAATGATAACATCCTTATCACGAGTAATTGAGACAGACATTTTATTCCTATCTCTTTAAAACCATACATGAAATTGCAACATTTTTGTTGTTCCATTTGTTCTCTATCGCCGCTAGCATTAATTCACATTGCACTGTATACTTTTTTTCGGCTATTAGTACGCATGCGCAGGATCTGTCAACGCTGACAGCATAATAACCTAAAAATAATTTTTGTTTTCTTTTTCGAAGTCTCAAACATTGCAATGTCAAATATGACCTCTCTAGATATATTAGCATACCTATGTTTAGGTCTAATAGTGTTTTTCGTTGATTAAACGATTATTATGTGGAATTTATACGTACGCTATCGGTCCTGTTATGAACCAAATCGACTTCGTCTCTATGGGACAATGGGCATGTAAGTATATTACTTTATTTTAAGTACCATAATATACTTGTAAAAAAAAATAGTCGTTTAGAATGGATCATTCACACCAATTCATCGAAAAAATATCCGTAAACACTAAATTCAACTACAATTTACAGCTGACTTGTATTGTTTGTTTACGCATAGTATTCAGATTCTCTGGCTGTTTTATTTTCTTTCAATTTAAAATTTGATGTGAAAATGACGTATATCAAAATGTTCTTAATTTAATTTCCAATTTTAGGGTTGAGAAATACTTATTATTTCATCTTGCGTCCGCAACTTCCTTCATTTTACGGTTACCATGGAAACGGTAAGCGCTTAGATGACTTATATAAGCGAAAGGGAGTTGAGTATGTGATGATTTAAGGCACTGTATTTCATACAACCATTAGACGTTTACTGCTGGTCACAGGCTTCTCCTAATATAGGGTGATTGTCATAATCGGCAAGCTTTGAGCGATCGTAGTCAGGTGTTTGCCACACACGGGAAGATATGGGGTGATACTATTCTTAGCCGGCACCACACGGAAATAATATGTTATATGTAATCACGGAAATATTGTGTTATATCTTTAAAATACAGCTTCGTGCAGGCCAGATTTTATAGTAATTATTAGTCTAAGGATCAGGTCTACAAATGTTGTTAACTTTTTAATAATAGTATTCACTTAGTTTCTTTTGATAATGACATATAATAGACATGAAATAGATATGAAAGACTGCTGAAAAAATTCTTTATTAAGGTCAAATCTTAAAATTCTTTGTGTGTCTATTTTTAGATCGGTACTATAGAGGTCGGTACATGAAATTAGCTTGCAATCTGTTTTTTGGCCTAAACTTATTACTTTCATCCAGATATACTAGTGAACGTTATACTAGTTTAGCGTAATTACATATGTACGAGTACATACATGTTCAACTAGAAAATTCTTAAACATCGTTGTTACAATTTTATTTCTATAAACTTCTTTCTTTCTAAAAAAACTATTAAAAGTTTCTCAAATTTAGTTTTTTTGCATTAATTTTACACAATTTGCATACCTTGAAACTGCATTATTATTAAAAAGAAATAAATAAAAAAAAAAAACAAATACGGAAATTTTGTTCCTAAATATTTCCTTTTAGCAGGTTTTTATGCGGTATTATGTAACACACAATCAACTCAATCCAAATGAAGCATCATTTGAACAAATTATTATGACCAAATAACTAATACGTCTAAATAGATATGAGTACCTAAAGATAGAATTGAAAAACCTGCGTACTACATAGCAACCAAGTTGACTTATGCTGTTAATACACGTACGGACCGGTTAGCGGACATGGTATGTTGAGCGACCGTGGCCGTCAGTCGCATAAATAGGGATGGAGAATAAGATTTTTCAAAAAGGTCGGTTTTTGAATCAATTCACAAACAAAACAGCCGAGGTCCAAGAGATCAATATTTTTTCTTTTTGTTTTGTTTGACTTTTACTCGTAAATAGTATTCTTCCAGTAGTCGTAATTAGACTATAATCATCATTTATTGCAAACACTGTTTCCATTTTTCTTTATTAACGGCACTAAAGGTCGTCAATAGCAACTAACTAACAAAAAAAGGAAGAATACCTAACCTACTACGGAAAAAAGATAATTAACTTTTTTATTTTTTGCCTATTTATATATATATATATATATATATATATATATATATATAGATAATCATTATATCATAGAAAAATTGATACTTTATTAGTTTAAAGATCAATGTTTTGTGAATCGATTCATCAAACTTAAATTCGAATCAATTTACAAATTGATCTATTTCGGAAAGGATTCCTGTCCCTACTTAGGGGACTAATAACATTGGCCCTCCGCGGTCCGGTCCGTACGTGTGTTATCACTATTATTCCTTTTGTTGAATTACCAAACTCTATATAATTCGAGTAGGTATTGTATGCGGACTATTTATTGGTTTAGTGGGTGGGAGTGGAATTTTGTTTCATCTTACTGAGGAGTACCACTTAACGAGTGTTCAAGTAATCGAGACTCCACTGTATGTGAATTTAAAAAATTACTGCTGAACTGACCAAAATTTCATCATGATTTGATTAATGTTTTGAGTGTATAGAGACCAAACGTATGTTAATTTTTATTTATATGTATTAAGATTGGTATAAAATTTTAAACTTGTCTTAAATATTCTTAGTACCCAACGTTCTTCCGTTGACGACTACTAATACATTATATGTACATACAAAACTATGTATATTCAAGAATATAAAACGTTCCAACAAGTTTGTTTCAAGTAATAAACGTAGTTAGTGTCTGTTTCCTTTTTACCTTTAACTGAATAAAGTAAATATGCACTTTGTATTTCAGTTGACTCGCAACGGAGAAATTAGCATTCTGGGATTCATTTGTTTTAACAAAGAATTTAATTTTTTAAAAGTTGCACGGGTATATTTAATCCCTTCGTAATTTTACAGAGATACATAAAATATCCTGTAATATGACTTAGAGCATCTAAACGATGCGCTAAATAACTATAAATTAATGGAAAACTTTTACTTTTGAAAGATAATAGATTAGTTATTATAATTTTTGTGAACAGTCTACCAGATAGTTACTATATTTCGTAATACCATGTATATGTAATGTAATCTATGTACATAATGTTTATTATACATTACTATATATAATGATAAATTGAACAGCTGGTTCAAATTTCAAAAGTATGTTAAAAACCTTAAGGTTGAGAACGAATTGGTTTCAATAATTGACATATAACGAGTTAAGGCAAAACTTGACTTTAAATATATTAATTGTATTCAAAAATTTATTTATTACATTTCAAATATGAGAACAGATTTATTATGTAAATTCATGTAGAACATAATTTCGCTGGATATTTATCACCATTAATAAAAATAACTAGCTGCGTGCCCACGGCTGCGCCCGCGTTTCATATATTACTCACGGCGTAATATAGTTTTTAATTATTTTACATGAAACCTTAATTATCTAACTTTTTTTTTTCTAATATCTTAATTTTTTTTAGTAAGAGATATATTTCTCACAAACTCAAGCATTTGTTAGTAAAACTGACGATTAAATGTTTTTTTTTTACAATTTCTTATGTTTTAATTCTTTTAATAATTTTACCGTAATTAGGAACCAAAATTATTTTTAATAATTTTTTTTGGTACTAACAGAAAGCAAAGAAAGATATTTCTCATAAATTCAAATACTTGCCAGTAAAACTATGTATTAAGTCGGGTTTTATTCACAATTTCATAAGTTTTAATGTTTTTACGCGGAACCCTAATTATTTGAGAAAAATAAAAGTAGCCCAAGTAACGCGGATTAACTTTAGCTGTCTGCAGTACCATTAAAATCGGTCCAGCCGTTCCCGAGATTATCCGGAACAGACAGAGAGACAGACAAAAATAAAAATAAAAAAACAATTTTGGTATAGGTGTCCGAAAAACAAAGAAAAAATGAAAAAGAAATAAACGAATTAAAGTTATGGCAGCTCAGAGGTAATATGGTGGTATACCGCGTTGACGGATGTAGACAAGAATCGATCAATCCCATTCTTAGTGCCTAACCTTTGGTAAAGGAGAACATTGCGATGAAACCACAGCATTATGGTAGGACATATTCTAATGCCCATGTGGGCAGCTAACACCGACAAGTTTGAAAATATGTTGCCAACCGCATATAGGCGTGTGTGCTTACTATGACTTGAGAGCAAGAAATCCTAGGCTTTAATCACCTTGAACTAATTCGTTACTTAACATCATGTGCGATTGTGGTCAAAGCGCTGAGCCTCTACAGTGTTAAACGTATTTTTCTGTATATCGACCAATGAAAATTTCACATGTGAGATGAATTCTATCGGCAATAGATCGTTCAATTACTATAAATGTGTTGCATAGCTACCTGGAATGTGATCGAGTTGATATCGTTCGGCTTAGTTCTAATCTTTACAACATATCGTGCATTGATTTTGTTTTTTTTTTTTTACTTTTTGTCTGAAAACTTCCATGACCATAATAATCAACAGTCCTAATGAAAAAAACATGAATTATTATCGCGAGTTTATAACAAAGAAAAAGGACTTCTATTTATTACCGAATTTTCTAATTTTAACGTTATATTATAATACTTATTTAAACAAATCGAAAATCGGTCCAGCCGTTCTTGAATGGAAATAACCCGATTTTGTTTTATATAATTATATGGATTACAATAAATTGATTTTGTTAAATCTATAAATTTCTATTAATAAAGTTCTGTACCTACCTATAGTTTAGTGCACAGAGTGAATAAAAAAAACGAACTTTTTACTAAGCCATGATGGCGCAGTTGGTTAGGCGGTCGGATGCCACGTCCTTGGACGCAGGTTCGACCACACCTATCCAACTCTATAATAAGCCTGAGCTTTCGTTCAAGAAAAACATCATGAGGAAACCGTAACATGATGGTAGGGCATTTTATAATAATGCCTGCCTCTGGGTAACTACCAACCAAGTAGAAAACCAGTTACCAAATAACAATAAGTTTGTGCCGGCAGCATCACTTAAAAGCCAGTACTCCTAAGCATAATGTGTTTACCATCCTGGATTATATCGTTTCATCATCAGATAAGATTGTGGTCGATGCATTACAGTGTATAAAAATGCTATAGAAATATATTCACATTTGATCTCAGCAGTAGCTAATGAAAAGTGGATTGACATCGATAAAGTAGCGTGTCGTCCCAACAAATGTTAATTTATTAACGCATAAAGTTCAAAATGTTGCCGTATTATATTGTTTCGGTGACAACAGATTCGGCAACAGATTTGAAAAGTAGGTATTTCAGAAATCTATTGCTATAGCGTTGGGCCCCAAAGAAAGAGTTATAAAACACGAAAGAGACAACTGCAGCTCGTGCTGTTTTTTACCTATGTAAAATAGACGATAACATCACTTCGTAGTATCCTATTTCCTCCTCCAAAACGGAACCGATTTTCTTTCAATTATAGAATAAGATGGCTTTTGGCCATGCCTCTACGATTTGCTTTTTTAATTTTATTCATCAAATTTGTTTGACGAACGTCTGAAAATGACGGTAAAAATTGAGCATTTTTAGTTTCTACAGTAACTAATTTATGGAAAAATTACGCATGGCGGTGATGGATATACATATATATAATGTCCTGATTGACTGAATCATCATCGCAGATCCTAAACCGCGGGCCTATAAACTTGAAATGTTGGCAGTGGATAGCTTTTACGATGCAGGATCCAGTAAGAAAGGATTTTTGGAAATTATTATATATTTTTATATAATTTAATATACGTACTTGTGGTCAAAAATAAGTGAAGACGTATATCGGGGTTTTTTTAAAAATTGCACCCCTAAGAGGGTGAATTATAGGTTGCAACTTAACATGGTAAGTTCGTCATTCTTTAATCAAAAGGCATAAAATTTAATGCATATGCCTATAGTTAGAAATAAATGAAAACGTACATCGGGTTTTTTTAAATTATAACCCTTAAGAGCATGAATTAGAGGTTGGTAATTTGTATAAAAAGTTCGAAATTTTTGAAGCAAGAAGCATATAATTTTATGTTGTAAAATTCGACATTCTTGAAGAAGCATACCGATCAGTCTGTCGATCTGTTTATCGATCAGTCTACTGATCTATCTGCCGATCTGTCTATCGATCAGTCTGACGATCTATCTGCCAATCAGTCAACCGATCAGTCTGCCGATCAGTCAGCCGATCAGTCTGCCGATCAGTCTGCCGATCAGTCTGCCAATCAGTCTGCTGATCAGTCTCCTGATCAGTTTCTGTTTTGGTTTTCAATCTCACATTTTTGTTTTATATTAACGCAGCTCACTGAATAATTTGAGTACTTGTTAGTTGATAATTTACAATCAAATATTTATTTGTGAATAGTGAATTTTCGTAAAGTCAGAAAGCCGCGTGGCTTATATTTATCGACATCCGGTTTTCGATGATTACTGATAGATATCAGCATCTTTGCTATTGCGCGTGAATATTTAAACTTTATCAGAGTAATGGCTAGCATGTTATCATTACTAATACATCACTTGATTACCGATGTTTGCGTAATCTTGACAAATGTTTGCAATAAAATGTGAAAAAAAAATGGTTATATAGTTCGGAACGTAATGTTTTCGAAATATGTTAATTCGAATACGATTTCTTTCATTAAATAGACAACATTTCATCTCTACAATACATCACATCCTCTTTTAAATCGCTCATAGAGAAAACGGTTTTGTAAAAATAAATAATATGCCTATAATCTCATATTTTTTTATTGAAGTTATTAATATGGGTGTAATATGATTGTAGTAATTTGTTTAAAATTTTCCAAAACCTATTTAAATGAATAATAAAAGCTGAAAGGTATAATTATCAGTCTCGTTGTATTATAAGGGATGTAAACGTCGTGAAATAAATTTCTAAGTCACATATAATAAATCACTCGAACGGGGTAAGCAACATAAGTCGGGTTTTAAAAAAAATGTTTTAAGTAACTTATGTAGAATTCTATCATTGGGTTTACGTGCTTCAGTGTTTTCAGTTCGATATAAGGTTCTTAAACAAGCTGCATTACCCTTTTTTTTTTTTTTTTTTTGACGGGGGGAAATGCATTTACGCACTCACCCTACCTGTTGTATTAGTGGGACCGAATGTCCCTCCAATACAACAGGCAGAGGGGCACGGAGTGACGAGCTCCGCACCAGTGTGGGACTCAAACCCGGGCGAGAAGCGCTAAAACCCACTAAAACCCCCCGGGGGCCGTCCGCCGCATTTGGGGTGGGGGCATTCGGGGTAGCTAGGCATGTCGCCGCGTCGCCCCCTGCAAGCTACATTACCCTAATAGGTCATTATCAATTTTACAAAAAAAAAAAAAAAAAATTAAAAGTCGATCAAATTTCGTCAATTGGATTTAGACATTTGCCCGTAAAAAAACTGTTATAGTCGATTCATAATTTCTCAATCCTTTTTGATGTTTGCTCTTTTTATTTGCATTTAAATCATAAAACAAGCCAAAACGAATTCAAAGTTGTGCTAAAAATATTTTTCTAGCTATACGTACATTCTCTGAAAGAAAAATATGAAATATAGCTCCGTTAATTCCATTCGTCAACAATTAGCCACCATGACTCGTACGTAAAATAGTGTTGTCTGTGTATTGATTTTTTCTAAATTTTATAGGAATATATATCGAAAGAGTCATCTCGGTTTATTATAAAATAAATTAAAAAGTCTTGATTTGTATCAATGCAATTAATAAATAAATATTATATTATTTTTTCCGAAAAGAGGGAGAATTTGCAGCTTCTAGGTCTCAATACTAAGTATTCCAAAAAAATACGTATCCAATAAAAGGATTGTGATTGATATGCGTTCTTGCATATCATATATTGTTTTATTGATGCATACCTGTAAATTTTAAGCAAAACCTTTGTCTTACAACTGATATATTTCCGGGTCATCGTCATACCAAAGTGGTCAGTAGGTACAGAGTTTCCTTTGCTGTGATAACTCATGTTTCCGGCCGTTCTATTTTGAATATGACATGCTTTTCAAACCTCTTTTAAATTGTATATTGCATCAAATTACAGCGAATAATACATATCAAACATGGTAACACAATATTCAGAACGACAACTTAACGGCTAGAGGTAAAATAACTATGAACCTATGGAGTGTAGATATAGATTATTATGATATATTATTCCTGTTTATTATTATCTATTAGTAAATGTAGAAATTCTGAAGGTGGTTATTTTAGAATTAGTAGTCTTATATCAAAACATTAAATAAATGATTTTATTTTGTTCCAGTAATCACGGGCTGCACTGATGGTATTGGAAAAGAATACGCAAGACAGGTGATACAATAATTTAACTATAAAAAAATATAATGACATTATTATTATTTTATTTTTCATCGATATAGATTAAGTGCTTTGACTATAATCTCACCTGATGTTAAATGATTATGTGGTCCAGGATGATGAACACACTAAGCCTAGATAATGGTTTTCAAGTGATGCTGCTGGAACACACCTATTGGTATTATGCTCTACCACCATGCTATCGTTTCCTTACGATGTTTTCCTTCACCGAAAGCTCAGGCTGATTTTACAGTTGGATAGGAGGATTCGAACCCGCGACCATTGACGCAAAATCCAGCCGCACTAACCACTCTAGTATCATCATCATCATCTTTTCTAAAATAAATATTAGGTACTTAAGTACCTAATACCTGTTATATTAATATAACAGGCATCATAAGTTCAATTTGACAATATTGTAATTTCAAAATCTTGAATGGTAAAAAATTAAAGAAGTAATTGAAAAAATATAACATATGTCTACTAAATTAAAAAGTTCAGTTAAAGCTAAAGAAGTTTACAATAAAAAAAAAGATGCATAGGAAAATCCTTTTATTAATGCGCGCATTTATTATATAATTCAACTGCTGTGATGCGTCCTTTTTGTATTTGGTACGCGAAATATGAAAAAGTATAATCTTGTTTCAGTTGGCGTCCCGAGGTTGTGATATCATTTTAGTCAGTCGATCGATGGAGAAATTAAAAACAACGGCAATAGAATTAGGTAAAACGTCATTTGAAAATACATTTTTCAATATATTCATGCGTTTAAACATTAAACCCTTGACTACACTACACTAAACTAATTGACTGCACTACATGGGAAGCTGATCGAAGTTAAGCGTATACGATAGTGTAGTAGGGTATGCTTCGTATAACCGCGACTCGCCACGGATGATTTACGATTTTTGTAAGTTTTGTTTTTGGCAGTTCAGTCACTAGCTGTGTGTCCACGGCTGCGCCCGCGTTTCTTATGTTCTTCACTGCATTTTAATTTTTTTACACGGAACCCTAAAAACTCTTTAATATTAAGATAAAGTAAATATATTTCTAATAAATTCAAGCACGTGCTCATAAAACTGTGCATTGAATCGGATTTCATTCCATTTTTTATGCGTTTTAATTTTTTTACGCGGAACCCTAATTATTTTCGAAAATTAAAAGTACCCTAAGTTACCCGGAGTAACTTCAGCTGTCTACCATAAAAAGTCCCGTCAAAATCCTTCCAGCCGTTCCGATGACCACCCGGAACAAACACACATACAGATAGATAAAAATTTAAAAATTGTATTTTTGGTATTGGTATCGTATTTACATTAATATCTATTTAGTAAAAGAAATGTTGACATTACAAACAAACACTTCAATTTTATTTATTAATAGTATAAATATATTTGTCATACCGAAATATTAACAATCTCGGGATTTTCGTTTATTTTCCCGTTGCAGCTTTTTATATCTCTCGTTAATATTCGTTGCAAATATACTTCGTCTTTTAATAATTAAAGACGTAATAATATTTTTAATAACCCTTTCAAATACATTTCAATGAATGAAAACATCACTAGTTTTACGAGTAGATTTAGTTAATTATATCTTAATTCTATCTTCATTAGGGCTTATTCAAATGAAATGCATTTCTGATTAGTACGAAACAGCCTAAGAATGTCGGTCGTCAAAAGGCAAATATTTGTTAAATTTCGCTACCGTATTTTATTATGCAAATTTGTCTTCCGTATACGAATATAATGTTTTTTGTTTACTTATACCCGTAGAAAAGGAATTTATGGTATCGACAAAGATTGTGTTTTATAGAATTTTTATTACTAGTGCTTGCATGTGATCGAAATTCGACCATAATTCATAAAAACGCTAACAATTTTGTTTGCTTTTCATTGTCAATTGCTTAACCCCTTGAGCACTAACCTGGCATTTACGCCAGTTTTCCACTGTTTTCCTATTGTCTCATTTTATGGGTAATCGGCATATTAAAGTAAAACCTTCTCAAAAGTCAATATTTTGCCAACACGGTAAATAAATGTCAAGTCTGACATTGACTTGTGATTGATAATGCATTGGTAATCGTATGGGGTAATGATAGATATATGTCTGTGTCAAACTAATGGTAGTGTGTAAACTGTATTGTTTTATTAATGTAATGTATTTTTATGCATAATTAAAAAAAATTCCTTTTTTCTCTATATAAACTATAAGTGTGCGGAATTACATATTACTCCGTCTGCGCAATTTTCGTAAAAAGGGGTATGAAGTTTTTGCTTCACGTATTAATATTTTGATGATGATAATCTAATCTAGGCTTAGTGTGTTTACCATCCTGGACCACATCGTCACTTAACATCAGGTGAGATTGTGGGCAAATCACTAAGCCTATTCCGTGTAAAACAATGTTTACTATTATTATTATTGTTCACTATTTTTTTATAATGTTAACAAGGGCCGTTGTGTCTTACGTAAGCTAATTTTACATTAGCACTGTAATCACAGCAGATTTACTGTAATTTTACTTCAATTTTAACGTTTACTGTTTAAAAATACAGTGGATGAAAACTAATGGATTAACATAAACGTTAAAAGTGAAGGATCTTAGGAGATATCTTGAAAACTTTACGCTAAGTGTAATACGTAAATTAATTATAATATAAGTATTGATGTTTCTGTTAAAAAAGTTGCTACATTTTACACGTTCTACACGTTGCAATATTACAGAGGGTGCATAAAAACCGGTTAAAAAACAATTAAGGAATTTGGTTGATTACAAATGTTCCTAATTAAAGGGAAGATTTTATCGTGATATTCATTACATTACGTAGGTAGTTCAACTAGATGTGTAAATTTGGAACAAAACTATGAAAGGGTACAAGCTGACAGTGTACAAATTTGTAAAAATCTTATACTATTATAAAAAAACATTGTATTTAGATGAAAAATATACTGTATTTTTATTTTAAACACATCGACTGTAATTTTCACTGTAAAAACCTGACATTAACTTGGCAACACTGTATTAAAAAATGAATCCGTAAATATCGCTTATTTCATAACCATTCAGTTCCCTGGCATATCATAAACAATAAGCAAAAATATACCCACCTTGATGCTGAGATAGATAATATATGAGAAGCCTACAAGGCACGTTGCACTCAGAACTATTAGTCGCATATCTAATAGTGGACGTTTTTCGGTCGACATGGTGATGATACAATTTAACAGGATTTTCAAACTTGAAGGTGGTAGCTTAAGCAAAATAGGCCACCACTATGCTAGAAAAATATCAAACTCTATTTTAATTATACTTCTATTATATGTTATTTCTATTTTATTTATACATGTATACCTATTTACTCGTGAAAGCTAAGTGTTTCATTGACCATTCAAATAACAAAACACAACCAACGAAAGAAAAAAAACAATAACGAAATTAATAAACAGATGACAACGAAGTAAATAATAAAAAAAAAACTAATAATAAATTATTAAGAGTTCGAGCCCCATCATCCGCGGCATCCTACTTCTTTCCGCAGATACCTTAAATTGGGTTCCACGCCTCGTCTCGCACGATGTTCACATCCGCCAAAAAGATTGAATTTAACTATAAGTATGGCAGAAGTAAACAGTTGTTAATTATTTTTTATTCGGAATTTGAGTTTACAATATGGATCCGGTAAAATGAGATACAGAGATTGTATAAATAAATATACGGGTCAAACCAAAAACATTTGAATAGGTATATTCTCGCGTTATTATCATCGCACGCAGCAAACCGCACCACGTTTGAAATCCATTTTCAATAGGCACCAGGTGCTCCCATATCTCGATGTCATGAGAAATAAGTGCCACTAAACTGGAATATTATTCGAACCATCGACGCTCTATTGAATGCGGTTTATATGTGGCATTTATCTTTTATTCGGCATATAGAATTTTGAATATTGAAATCTTATAATTTAATAATTTGATTTATAAGGTCACAGCGGGGAATTGTGCAAATTAGAACGTTCCTGAATAAAAATGATACATAGGCTATATTCCAACCTTATGTGTTCACATTTTTTATATGTGATCTTGTGCATTATGCCTTATAAGTGACTCTTAAAATTAACTAGCAAAATAACAAAAGTATTCGTAAAAATATTTATCACCGAACTCACGACTAATGATTGTTTCATAAAGATTTCATTTTTAATTATTTTTCATATTTTCTTTACTACTAATCCAGTGTCGAGTACCCATAAAAATAAGACTGTAGGAAAACAATGGAAAGCTGGCGTAAACACCAGGTAAGTGCTCAAGGGGTTAAGCAAAGATATTTCTAACATATCAAAAAAAAAGTGTGCATTGAATCGGATTTTATTCGCAATGTTATGACGTTTCATTTTTTTACGTGGAACCCTAATCATTTTCAAAAAATCAAAGTAACCCAAGTTACGTAGAATAATTTTAGCTATCTGCTAAAAAAGTCCCATCAAAGTCGGTGAAACGGTTCCAGAGATTACCCAGAACGAACAGAGAACAAAGTATTTAAAAATTGTATTTTTATTATAGGTACACTATACAATAAATAAATAAATAAATGTAAATATTTTGACATTTTAAATAGTCATTTCAAAGTAATATTTTTATAAACATTAGTGGTTAATTTAGAAACTCACCGTTCGTTTATATGTACAAGTTTTTCTTAAAACTGAATTAGTGTAAAATGAAAAAAATATATATTTTTTTTTTATCAAGATAATAAACGAAACTGGAGTTACTCGTTACTAATTTTTATCTTTTGCTTTAGGGAAAACATTACATCGGCACTGATCAAAGTGAATATAGTGTCAATGATTAGAATGACCTGTTTAGTTTTACCAGCGATGGTTAAAAGGGGCAAAGGTGTTGTGATCAATATCGGTTCAGCTTCCTCGGTTCTACCTACACCTTTATTAACTGTTTACGCATCAACTAAGGTAAGCAATTCCTAACCATTTTTCCGCTAAAATTTCTTGATTCAGTGTGTGTTGTTGCACTTTTGTTTTTTAATATAAGAATTTATTTGGTTAAGAAGGACAAAAGCTTATAGATTCTCTTTACCAATGCTATGACGTCAGCCGTTAACATGTTACAGTGGGTCAAGTATACGATGGCGTTTAAGTGCTGGCGCTATGTCATAAATAATAAAATTTACACTTATGCAGTCTTCAATCACTCACTCACTCAATCAGTCACTCACTCAATGCTTTGATTATGAATAAACTATGTATATGTAAAAGTATGTTAAATGCTATAGGTTATGTTAACAATGTCAATTAAATTTAAACATTAAATAAGAGTTTATTTTCAAAAAGTTTCGAATTTTAACATTTATCGGAAATCTCTGTAGCTGCCTAGTTTTTTTTTGTGAGTTATGGAAGAAAAATAAGTAGTAATAGTATAGGTTTTTGCAGGCATTTGTGCAAAAATTCAGCGAAGGCCTCCGGATGGAATACGGTAAACAAGGTATTATCATACAGTGCGTTCTCCCCTGGCTTCGTGTGCTCAAACATGTCCGGTATACGTGAAAGCTCATTCATAGCACCCACCGCTAAGGACTTCGTTAAATCCGCCATTTCTCTAGTCGGTACAGTTACAAAGACCACTGGCCACTTTCCGCACACTATCTTCGTCAATGTCATCACTTTTACCCACAATAATACTTTACCTTCTTTCTGTGTGTGGCTCGTCACACGAGTCTTAGAGACTAACCGCAAGAAAACTATGAAAAAGTATGTTAAGACTTAGTCATTCTTATTTTTTTTTGTTTTTCCTCATTTAGAATATTTCAAAATGATTTTTTTTATAGCAGAATAAACAATATAATTTTTGTAGTTATTATTGTAGTTTTATTAATCTATTTGTTATGTAGATTTCACCTAAGGTTGCCATATAACCTAGACCGTAAATGAATGCCAGGATATTTTTCGCTATAACTATTAAATATGGTTTGTATTTGCTTTTTATTCATTTTTTATGTGTATTTTGTTTTTAACTTTAACTGTAATTTGCTCTTATTTATATTTATAAATCTTATGATAAAATCTATATGGTATACTTATACATAAAATTGAAGTGCCTGTTTGTAATGTCAAAATATTTTTTTTTGTACAAAATAGATATATATGTATATACGAAACATATACCAAAAATACAATATTTAAATTTAAATTTTTGTCTGTCTGTCTGTCTACCTGTCTGGTTGTTCCGAGTAATCTCCGGAACGGCTCGACGGATTTTGACAAGACTTTTTTCGGTAGATAGCTGAAGTTACTCCGGGTAACTTAGGGTACTTAACTTAATTTTCGAAAATAATTAGAGTTCGGGCGTAAAAAAATTAAAACTCATAAAAATGTAATAAAACCCGATTCCATGCACAGTTTTACGAGGAAGTACTTGAATTTATGAGAAATATTTTTACTTTATCTTTGTCTTAAGAAAAGTATTAGGGTTCCGTATAAAAAATTACAACGCAGTGAAGAATATATAAAAAGAGGGCGCAGCCGCGGGCACACAGCTAGTCTAAAAATAAAACTGATTATGATTATGACAATAGTGTCAGCAGTATATTATGACGCATGATATGTAATATATTAAATGAGATAGCATCAGTATATGTTGGTGGCAAAATATCTGATAAGTTTACGTTAAATTTTTTTATAAAAACCGAGAATTGTATCATAAAAAATTTGAAATACAATTCCTCTTGTACAACATTATTACAGAACAAAACTCCACAGCGAAACTAGAATTAAATAAAATGTTTCCTTATGCGCAGTTAATGTTAAGAGTTAAACCTTTAAAAAGTTTAAAACCTCTTTTGTGAACAGATGCTTAATTAGCACTTTAGACAGATATGTTTGTGAGTAACTCGTCAATTTTATAATGACACCTTCGTATAACTGTTACCTGCATGAAAAAATGTTCTTTGATACTTTGTCGGATAATGAAAGTTTATTAAGGATCTCGTAAAACTTGCTTATTTCTGCTTGAAATATCACAGAACAAGCTGAGATATTTCAAATTAAATTAAAGAATTAAACCTAAGAAATATAAGCTATTAGCTTAGTATATTTGATCTTGTTATCTAAAGTTTAGAAAATTTGCCTTTGAGTATATATATTTTTTTATTTAACTTTCTAAGGACTGTTGCCCAGAAGATCCTTGATAGCTCAAGCGAAAGCTCTAAGCAATCAGCCGAAAACTGCAGTCAGCGCAAGAATACCAAAATGGTACGAACCTCGGCTTCAGCCTATAACTACGTTAACATTTCCGCTCTAACTAAAAATAAGAGTAAAAAGGACAGGTTAATTAAAGAACCCATACCATATACCAATTTTTATGTGTATGTGTAGCGTGCGTATGAGCAGTATAATACGGGTGCATTCGATATGACTGTATCCCACGGGCGGCGGCTAGAAGAACTTCCTTTCTCGGAAATCGGAGTAAAACTAGTTACGTCTTGATTGAGATTAAAAAAGATCTTAGGATTAGATCACTTTAAACTCAAACAAGGAAGGAGACTAGTCACTGATTTCTTTTTTCATTTTTAATCATTAATTAATTTATTAAATATGCGTACGTGTGTGAATAAAAATTAATATAACACCTATTTTTTGTTTTATTTTCTGTATATAGCTTGTTTTTTTTTTTGCACTTGAAATATTTATTAACAAACTGGTTACGTATGTGACAAACTTATATACAGTTTCCGATGACTTCTCGAACAAACAAGGCTAGCTTAAAGTGCGTAACTATTATGGGCTTTTATTGTCGCGCAAGGGATCTTAATATTACCCCTTTTGTATTGTTTATCCCTTTAAAGGAGGCAGTTTCGTGTCCTTTATCTCGGAAATGACCGTTAATACTACATGATGTCTAGAGTTGGATAGTAATTACATTGTTACATGTATAGGATTAGTATGTTGTATTAGGAATAAGATTGAAGATTAGAATACTTACAATCGTCAGCTTCCAGCCACTTTCATCTACAGCGAACACTAGGAAGCCATTTTGGTTCACTTCGATGGACTTAGATTCTTGAAGATACTTGAAAAATGACATTATAATAAAACCATTGATTTTTTTTCATTCATTGAACCACGTCCTTTGCTGGACATAGGTCTCCCCAATATACCATATAATACCTTATCCCCAATATTCCATAATCGCCATGCTTGGCAGGCGAGTCGACGATTGCAGTCAGGTGTTTTTGGACTCGGAGGATGAGATGCTGCTGCCCATCCCTTGGTCGCCATTTACGACACCCACGGGAAAATACGGGGTGGTACTATCTGCTATAACCATAGATAAGTTCAAAATTTATCACCAAACACCTTGATAGACAGAACCTCTTGGAATACTGTTTTTACTTTTTTAGGCTACATCCTCACTCAGCCCTCAAGTAAGAGAGTGGTCAAAGTACTGAATCTATATAGTTTTGAAAATGCTTCACGATCAGTGTCTAATTGAACTGATTTTTCATTTCCATGTGTATTGGATATCGTATCTATCCTACTTTCGCCATAAATATCAAACAGTATATTCATTGCAATCATTTTTTTTCGAATCAAAACTTCTTAAATGACGTCGAGTGATTCTTGGTATAGAAAAAACTTAGATTCGCGTTACCAATGCTATGACTTCAGCCGTCAAAAATACTACGGTATGTAATAGCGCTCAGAGATAAATGATAAAATATATTCTTACGCAGCCTATCGCATATTTTGATTACAAATAAACTATGAAGATGTAGGTATGTTTTTACTACTCGGAACGACAACAGATGTAAAAACCAGACAAATATTATATGTAAGGGTATGTTAATAATTTCAATGAAATAAAAACATGAAATAAATAGCTTTTCCAAAGTTTCGAGTTTTAACTTCTGTCGGCAGTCCCTATGACTGTCTAGTTTTTTTTTTGTGCCATTAAATTATATGTTTCAAATCAACACCAAAACAAAAGTAAAGATTATTATATATGTTCAGTAAATTAATGCATATTTTATTTTAACAACAATAGCAAACAAAACACAACAATAATAAAGTGCCTGATCACAACTTGATACGCTTAGTCACCGGTAAGTATTGCTAGTAATAATAAAAATAATACATTAATTTGAGAGAAATGAGTGAATGTATTGAGTGTACCTAAGTCACCAAAACTTTCGTTTTTTCAGGGCTCATTACAATAGGATCACCCCATATGGGGGCGCGTTCTGTCGGCCCCCATATCAGACGACGGCGCCATACCTTACTCAAGGGCGAGTAAGTAGGGGACAAGAATCCAGAAGAAGCGGTAGCAGAAGGCTGCTGGAAAGAGAGAGAAGGAGGATGGAAGGACCTAATCGGAGGGCCTACTTCCTTCTCCTATTGACTTCTTGTCTAAAGACAAGAATGCAGGGAGAGGAGGGATGAGGGCTCCTTGGTTTATTAGCGGGCGAAAAGTGGACGGGTAGCTGGTATCAGGCTGCCCCCCCTCGGAAGGAAGTGAGCTGGTTTCTAGGCCTGCCGCTGGGGCGACGCATTGCGCACAATCCCGTATCGCCTATCGAAGTTTTAGTAGGTATTTTTGGCGCTTCACGTCAGGTGATTCGAGAGTTGTCTCCCATATTAGAGATGACAGGGAGAATCCATAAATGCATTTCCCACGTTCAAAAAAAGGCTTATACAACACTAGTTATGGATTTTTTTAACGGACTTCTCTGCTAATATATTTAGCTAGGACGTATAGATGCAGTAACTGATCATATAAACAAAAATCGATCTCTTGAACATGACATACGTATTGCAGAAGTAGGAAACTTCTAAGCACAAAATTTAATCAACTTGTAAACAACGCGAAATGTTGAAATATTAAATGTTGTTCGTTGATCCAAGTTAGCGCGTGATTAATTGTTTTGTATGTGTCGAAAACCACTGTATTGATGGCTAGAATGTTAACGATATGTTTTTATAAGATGAATAAACGCTAACACTTCTAAATAAAAATAGAAAATCTTTTAATAGTAAACTGGATATTTCTACAAGAATAGAGTTAAAAGTAAAAATAAGAAACAAATGACTATTATTATGATAATTATTCCAAAATTATTCATCGTATTGTATATTTTATATAGGTTGCAAGTTGTCTAAAATTCATGCGGTTGAAGCCGCGGACGCAGTTAATAAATGTCAAAAATCTGACCAAATAATATATTTACGATTTAAAAAAAAAACATGAAAATAAGACAACTACCGAGCAGACAAGCAGATAGACGTTGCCTGTTATATATGTTTTATAATATTAGACAATTATACGTATATAGTATGACATGTACCTAATATAAATCACAAGTATACCTATTATTTTTAAAGTTCATTCCTAAACGCATTTGAAAACAATTAACTACGAACATTATTTTCAAATTATCTTCACGCTCCTATGTATATATATATATATATATATATATATATATATATATATAATACTTACGTGAAATGATAACATTCTTATCACGAGTGAACGAGAGAGACACTATATCCCTGTCTCTTTTCTTTGCATGCTTCTACCGTTTCCGTTGTTAGCATTCATTCTCGTTCGCCGCTATCGTTCATTCAAAGCGCATGGCCACTTTCTTCAGCCATTAGTGCGCATGCGCGAACTCTGTCAACTTGTCACACGTTGACGGCAACTGTCTCGCGATAACCTAATTTTTAATTATTGTATTTGTGTTACAAATAAGGGATATCCCAACGCTACAATGTCAAATCTGTCCTCTATAGATATATTGGCATACCTATGTTTATGTTTAATAGTGTTCTCATTGATTAAAAGATTATTATGTGGAATATATACGTACGCCATCGGACCTGTAGTGAATCAAATAGACTTCGCATCATTAGGAAAATGGGCCTGTAAGTAAATTACTTTATTATAATTTTATTTTAAAATACAAAAACTTGATTGCAGAGAAAGGATCACTTTCTCTACACTCGCCGGCTTATGGAAAGTAAGCAGTTATAACTGCAATACTATCTTGATAAATATTTTTATGTCATTGACTTCAGTTATGACTGACTTGCATTTTGTTTTTCACGCATATTATTTAGAATTTATCCAGACCTTGTTTCATAATTACGTTAATTTATTCGTTACAAATCGACTGAATGTATTTATACACTAACGGTGTTTACATTTATTTATTATTAACTACTATTTTAGTTATAACTAGGTTTATATTTATTTTAGAAAAATAATAAAAAGCTATATTATTGTTAAAACGGACTATTTTGCGAATATATTACCTTCATACGATAAAAACTAAACCATAGGATTTTAGGATCTCGGCTAATTAAGTCGCGTTTCCGGATTCTAAACCATGCTTTCACATTTCAAATTAACTGCACGGCATATAAGCCATCGGTAGTCATATGTCCAGAAACTCTGCTCTTTAGCAGAGGTCGCAGGTTCGAATCCTTACTTTTTTGTCACATTTTTTGCTTCAAATGATTTTTTTTTTACTTATGTAGGCGTGATACGACTTTAATACTAATAGAAATTCCATTAATTAAATTTAATCGAATACTTTAACGATTTTAATTTTACACACAAACAAACAAACACTTTCAAACGTTACTGTCAAAAGCACGCAAATTAAAATGAACTAGGAAAAGACTAAAAAAATGATGCTCTTTTTTTATGGATGGATGACGTCAAATGTACAATTATAAATTTTTTTATACACAAGTCGTCATAAGGAAACGTTGAAAAAAGGCAACTTACTCTCGAATGTTAATGATTATTATTATTTATTTTACTTTTTATTACTTATACGGTAAATTGTATTACGAATAAATGCTAATGTTAACTTACGAATAAATGTTCATGTGACACACTTTTGTATAAATCTTGTGATATCATCGACAGCAGTCAAAGAAGTATACTTCGACTGCGTGTAAAGGTTACACGCACAATTTTTTTGTTAAATTAACTATTGAATAATAGTAGTAGTTTAAAATTAATTTTTTTTATAATCGATATCTAGCACTGAATTAGTCTAGTAAATCTATCTTAAAACTTAGGACATCGAGGTTCAATTACTGGATCTATAAGAACCATAAAATTATTTACAATTAATAATCCAAACATAGGTAAATGTTTGAAAGATTGTCACTTAATTAATTAAAAAAAACTCAAGATATGGCTTTGTGACCAGTTTCTTTCGCTTCTTCGTGAGCTAAAAAAATCTCCGTTTGTACATTATTGAGCAGTAAGCACTTACAGTATTAGTTGAGCGCTTACTACATTAGAATCGATTCAAAAATTGATCTTTCGGAAAGACTCGCCCATCCCTACATACTACCAATCTTGTCTTGTATCAACACCCTAGCGAAACGCTGGTATCCTTCTAGCGCATACAGTGGAATTTTCATGGCACCTCAGTATAACGGTTCCGTGTCATCACCTCCAATATACTTTACTTGTACACAATAAACAAATTCTATTTCGTAGAAAGCCACCAAAATTACACAATATAAAATCGAATAACACAAGTTATAGAATTAGAATTGAAGACAAATTAACTTTTAATATAGTTAAATCAGTTTTAAAACTAACATGCCAACGCATCTATCGATGTTGATTTCGATTAAGTTTTAGATCCTGACGTCTAAAATTTTAATAATGGTCGCATTTTGTTTTACCTAGATTACATCATTTCATGCAGCCAAAACTGCTGATTCATGCTATTTTATGCATATATGTATGTAAACTATACGGTACATAACACACTTTAAGGTTCTTCATTAAACTGCATATTCATTCAAATTAGAAGTGAATACAATTTCAAACAATCTAAAGTTTTTCACAAAACGTTTTAAGTTTAGTAGAAAATTTTACAAGCTTCTTTTAATTCCAGTAGCATTCAGAGAATTGCGTAAAAATGTATTTCTTTTACACAAGGTGCCCGTTATAAAACTATTTTTAAACTAGACTTGAGTATACACGGTGTTAAGTTTTAGTGCAGAAAATTGAAAAGGAAATAGGAGTGTTTAGAATATCAGATTTTATTTTTAAAGAATCTCATATATGGGTTTTTTATCTCGGGGAAATCCTCCTATGATATCTACCCTCGTTGGGCAATGATGGGTAGGTTATTTCGGACTTCTACCGACTAAAACCTCACAATACTCTGTATCTTAAGTCCGGGATGGTATGGGGCGCGTCTACTCAGCATCACACCCGGTAAGTCAGAGTTTGAGCTCTGTGGAGAAAGTTAAGGACGCGTGCAGGGTATGCCACGTTCCGTTTCTGAATGTCATGTATGGTTAGCTAGATCTAAACTAAGCAGTAGGTAATTTAATAATCAAATACCTAGTTGAAGTACGTATATGTTTATTAACACTTACGTACGCTCACTCACTCACTCCGCTACGAATAGTTTTTAATGGACTTTTGAATATTATATATAGATTATACTTTATCATAGTTTAAATGTAAATTTTTTTACATGTACAAAATGAAGTTACTGATGCATTCATAATAACAAGCATTAAAACTAATCTCCTGGAGGCTTATAGTTCACTTACTTTGAAGTAGTTAAATAGTCAGAAATATTTCAAATGACACGGGCAAGATAGTATATCTACACCAATAAATAATATTGAAGTGTCTGTTTATAATGTCATTTTTTTACTATAATATACAGATATGAATGGATACACGACGCCTATACTAAAAATGCAATTTTTAAATTTGTTGTCTGTCTGTTCCGGGTAATCTTCGGAACAGCGGATCGGATACTGACGTGACTTTTTTTTGGTAGATAGTTGAAGTTAATCCGGGTAACTTAGGGTACTTTTAATTTTCGAATATGATTAGGGTTCGCGTAAAAAAATTAAAACTGAAAAAAAAAAAAATTGACTAAAATCCGATTCAATGCACAGTTTTACGGGCAAGTGCATGAATTTATGAGAAATATTTTTACTATATCGTAGTACTAACCAAAAGTTAGGGTTCCATATAAAAAAAATGCAGTGAAGAATTTATAAAACGCGGGCGCAGCCGCGGGAACACAGCTTGTTTCATGATAAATGTTTACTTTTAAATGTGACCTCCTTTTGTATTAATAATTTTATAAGTGGTTTGTAAAATAACAATATGAATATCGGTTAATTGCAATTAATTAGTATAAATATTTAGCTGGTGTTTCGCAGATATAAATACATATTCTAGAATTACATTTGCTAAAACAAGTTTGTTCAAACTAAGAAACCGGTGAAGAGTCTGTTTCCTTATTAATTTAACAGAAGTACAAACTTCTTTGTATTTCAGTCAATACTGTAGTAAGTTTTCTCCAAGATACGCGGTTAAAATAGTGCTTTCATTATCCATTTATTTTAATAAAACGTTTAATGTTCAAAAAATTTAAACAATACTTTAGCATTTGCTAGTTTTGTAGAGTATTCATAGCTTGTAAAATAAGAACTAAAAAGGACAAGTTAGGTAACCAATAGGTTAATCTAGGGCATCTGAAATGATTTTATGATATAAGAGATTTTTGTTTGATATACATTTTTATGTGAGATGTATCAGATGGTTAAAATATTCCGGAACATAGCAGTTTTAATCTATCGGAAAGCATCGGACGGTTGAAATCGGATGACACTGATAAGCATAATACAAAACTTCGACATCTAGATTATAACATTGATTGATCTCAAAACGCTTTAAAGTGATAGTCCAGTCAACAAGTTAAAACACGTGTCAATTATTGATAATGCTTCTAAAAATACGTGCTTCTAAATATAAATATATATACGTGCTTGTAAATTGTATCTCGAGGATTTATTAGCGTATAAAAAATTTAAATGTTTAGGTATTTCGTTTTTCGACTAAATAACTGAAAACCGATTAATATTTTTATTACATTTTTTTAAACTTGTAGACTGAACTGGAATTGTTGGCAGTAGAAAATTTTACTCGTAAACAATAAGAATGCATGCACTGAGCATTGGACAACAGTTCCATCATATTGGAATTTAAATCATCTTTATCTAGAGGTACAATATTAGATTTTATTAGATTTATGAGTGTTATTTTTTATTCTATAAATCAAAAATCGAATTCGAAATACAGTCTGTAGTGTGTTTTATTCATCGAATTTGAATATTATGCAAAGAGGTCTAGTTTGATAGTTGCGTGGTGGCATTTTTATTATTTTTAACGTTCATTGTTAAAAAACGACAGCTAACATATAATTCAAGCTTTACATTTGAATAATAAACAGACATTAAGCGTATAAAATATAAATAAAATAAGCAAAACGTTAACAGATCGACTTCCTTATTTTTCGTGATATTAAATTATGTGTGAAAATTAAGATGTTCGTTTTAATAAAGTATGTACTTCGATTTTACCACTTTATATATGTGTGTGTATTTTAATTTCCATAATCTAATTTCTTAAATAACTAAATTTCAATGAGTCTCAGTTTGTTAACTTATTAATATGAATTTCTTTATACTAATTAGTAATAATAATGATTATCCTTTTAATTATAACGTAAGTATTGAATTGGTAAATTATTTTGCGCAATTTCATTAGGGTTATTTAATTCATTTTAAAACGAATACAATTATATAACTGATAACAGTTTCGTAATTTCTAAAAAGTAATCAATTAATTAATCTAATACGCGACGAAAATAAATAAAAATTAAATAGACCACTTATCTAAAATTAACCAAGTCCTATTAATATTGACTGTAGAATACTTCATTATTTTTCAATCTCTTCGGCAATGGCCGAATACGTACTCAGATCCCTAAACATAGAAGCTCTTGCAACATCTGCTAGCGGAATGCACAGACACTTCATGCACTAGAAACAGATGTAACAAATGATAATCAATGTTTTAACTATCTAAATGTTGTTATTTGCATAGGCCTTGCTTGACAGATTCCCCGAAGTCTTAGTGGGATCGCTTACGGTACTCAGCCGGGAGTAACTGCAAATCCAAATAATGCGTACTACACGGTACACATAGATTCTGTAAGGGACCTTCCCTTACATGCAAAAGTAAAAGACAAAAACATAGGTTTGACTAAGACAAAATCCATGGAATGTTTATGTCAATAACAAGCCGAGGTCCGTACCAATGTGATGCACACGAGCTAGTTTTAATTTTCTGGCTGGAGTACCCTTAGCGATCGTCACAAATCGTGAGTGTAATTATCAAAATTCTTCAAGACAAGACAATTCTTGCGTTAGTCAGTTCGAAAATCAAATTCATATTAATCCTGTTATTGTGTGCCTTTGTAAATTACATTATAAAACACCGATTTGGATTAAACACCCAAACTGAAGTGTACGCAAATATTGTTGTTATCTGTTTTTTTTTTAATTTATTTTTTTTTTATTTAAGCACCTATCCTTAGACATAGATCCGAGATCTTGTTTACGTTCCTTATAGCTAACTCGATTTTATTTTAAAATTCTTTGTTTAAAGTTGTTATCTATTATCGGATTTTACATTTATGATACTTATTTTACAAAACTGGAGAGTTTGTATATTTAAACGCATTAATCTGCTTTTTGATTTTGTTTTAAAAACAGGTTATATTGATATTACTCTGATGCTATTCATCAGATTTTTATTTAATTGTATATATTACGTGGCTTTTCCAATATCTAATAACGGTATATAGTCTGCGGCAAAGTTATTAATAAACTGCATACATCGTTTGAAAGATAAAATGAGTGTTCATAAAGGTAAAAAAGCTTGTTGAAAACTATATGCAAGTCTTGAGCAATGTTATTGTTGTCTTTACGCCAATAACTTTCACCTACGCTGTGGACAAGTTCAAGGAAAGAGGCCTTAACTCGCTGCACACAAGGTCGTTTTTCAATCGTAATGTTAATAATTCAACATAACAGGTTTCTTGATGTGAAATGTTATTATTGACCGCAGCTAACGGATAGCCATGATCATGGTCAAGGAGAGATTAACTGTAAAATGTATTCATATTTTAGTATTCCAATTGAGTACATTGTAACTTAAGCTAATAGAGATTGCATTTTATCGTATTATTATTACTAGTGCTCGCCTGTGATAGATATTCGACCATAATTCATAAAAATGCTAATAACTTTGTTTGCTTTTCATTGCTTAAAGTAAAACCTTCTCAAAAGTCAATATTCTGTCTACACGGTAAATAAATGTCAAGTCTGGCATTGACATGTGGTTGATAACGCATTCGTAAAATCGTAAGGGATAATGATAGATGTGTGTCTGTGTCAAACTAATGGTAATGTGTGAACTTATTGTTTTATTAATTTAACGTATTTTTTTGCATAATTTAAAAATACTATTAGCATTCTGCACTCCTTCTCTATATAAACTATAAGTGTACGGAATTTCATAATCCTCCGTCCGCGCAATTTTCCCAAAAAGGGGTACAAAGTTTTTGCTTCACGTATTAATATTAAGACCACTTGCTTGAGTCTTGAATATGTCCAGATTATTAAATTTTTTAAGTATTGAAGACGGGGCAATAAATAAGAATAGTACCAAAAATAGAAATGTATTATGTTTTTTATCTTATTAGTTTTGGATAAACTTACAGACTAATATTACAATACATAAAAACACATAATTGTCAATTATTGTTTATAAATAGCTTCCACAAACAAATACCTTGATTATTACTTGGAGAGATGGAGAAAAATAAAACTAAAAGAACACAACAAAACTAAAGAAGAGTTTCAATCATTCGCGGCATAGGTCGTATAAAAAACAGTAGTATATATATTGAAGAGGATATCCTAGCGGCCTTTATTCCATGCAAACGTAGTCCCTTATTTCCTTCCTGGATAATAGCATTAAGGTAAATATTTTTATACCAAATATCCGCCACCGCCGAACGTTTTGATTTTTTGCCATAAATTAGTTATTGTAGAAACTAGAAACCTTTAAAAATGAAAAAATGCTTGATTTGTACCGTATTTTCAGACGTTCAAACAATTGTATTTTCAAACAAATTTGATGGATAATACTAAAAAAGCAAAACGTACAGGCATAGCCAGTCTTTATTATTCTAAAACTGAAAGAAAATTGAAAATCGGTTCCGTTTTGAAGAAGGAAACAGGATACTATGAAGTGATGTTTTTGTCTATTTTGCATAGTAAAATCAGCCCGCGCCGCAGTTGTCCCTTTCACTTACTTTCGGAAATACGTACTTTTCTGCCGCATGTCCTCTTAATGTATTCTGCTAAAACTTGTTACATCTAAATCCTCAGATCATGAAGACCCAGAAAAAATAACGCTAGGATATTTGCGGTTTTACGTAAATAAATCATCAATTAATAGTTTATTTCGCGTGTCACAATAGTGTTCTACGATACCTATTTACTTTTATATTAATAACTTGTTGAATCGGACAATTCATGTTATGATGAATTTTGGTGAGTTGTCCTGCATACACCAGAGAAAGTTCTTAGCCCATAAGAGACTTTCCATGGTATTGCAAAGCATGTGCCCGGGCACAGGTAATAAAATAAAATAAATAAAGTTATCAATTAATATATAGAAATGGTTACCATGGGAACAGTTGCTTACTGCAAGTCGGTGTGTCCAGTTTCAGTATTATGTCTGTCGATGCTAATTCTGTTTTGCATACTTCTACATTTTCTAGATAGAGTTTCTGTAAAAATAGTGCAACATTTGAACATGCAGTGCACTGTAAAGATTGAAACGTTTATCCAGTTATTAACAAAATGAAGCCTGTAGATTATTTACAGTGTCACAGCGTAGTAGGGTAAATAAAAATCTTTAGACTAATCTATATTTGAAATCGGTCATAGATAGAGTAGTACGCTGTCATCATTTTTAATTATATGACTTTCCTCGGAGAAAGTAAACGACACATTCACATACTGGTATGATTATTAAATAAGAATTCAGATAATTTTGGGACATATATGGAGTCTCACACAAGCTCACCTGATGTTAAGTGACGATGTGGTCTAGGATGGTAAACACGCTAAGCCTAGAGGTACTGGTTCTCAAGTGATGCTGCCGGAACACACCCATTGGTATTTAGCGACAGGTTTTCAAACTTGAGGGTGGTAGCTACTACCCAGGCGGACATCATTAGATGATGGCCTACCACCATGCTATGGTTGCTATGGATAAGTGGGGATCGAACTTGCGTCGATTGGCGCGGAATCCGCTGCGCCATCATCTCTAGCGCGGTGCACAATGAAAATGATTTTAATAGTAATTATTTGAATTGGAGATTTATATTTTACTGCCTACATATACGTATTCATAAATTGTCGTTAATTTATTAATATGCTTTAATATTAATAGTAACTACTTATTGTGATTTCCTTTATAAACTCTTCCTGCTGATTCTTCGAATGTTGCTTTTCAAACAGCACCTAGTCATACAATAAAAAAATGCTTAATAATTATTTCCATTAATATGAAATGAACCATTACACGCTTTAAAAGGAGATATGGTCTTACTTGAAAAACATGCCTGCCTCGATGACGCAGTTTGTATTACTGTACGATTGTCGTTCTGAGGTCGCGGGTTCGATCCTGGGTCAGGTCTAGTGATATTGGGTTTTTCTACTCGGTATCATCTCGGAGTCTGGAATTTCTGCACGTAATTGCTACAAACTCGCTCCCTGTCACGTCTGAGACGGAACTAAGCTCGGCGAAATGTGGGTGGTTTAGTTCGATATTTCACTTCTGCCTAACCCTTCGGGAATAACAGGCGTGAGCTGATGTTATGTTGAAAAGCTTACGTACATTTATTTATTCATATAGTAATTATTGTTCCATAGGTTAGAAGTAAAAAATTATAAAATAAAGTATAAAATTAATCATTGTAACTATGATATAAAAATTTATATACATTATTATGATTTCATATTGAAAAGCCATCGGCAGTGTTTTGTTCAATTTGGTTTACAATAATCACTGCTTAATTTATGTGTTGGCCAACATAACAAAGTATTAAATTAATATTGGTTACAGAGAATATTTTTGAACTAAGTAAAATATACGAAATATTTAACGTTGTGTTAACTAAAAGGCACGAGAAGAATTTTTTTTAGGCATTTGAATTCCTCATTGGACATTTAGTGTGATTTTTTATTATTTTATATTAAATATTCATAGTATTTTTAATTTGTTTCCATTGTTTCCTTATAAAGGAAGTTCTCATCGCAAATAACCTTTACTTTATTGTTAATTTACTTGGTATTTTTGACTGTGTTTTATTTCCTATTGTTTTTACAGAATAATTAAGTAACTTCCATCCAGACACGAACCAAACATTTCAAATTGCAATAACTTTGGCGTACTGTAAAGCTGTGGAATAGTCTTCCGGCCGTTGTGTAGCATATGTAAAGAATATAACATCACGTCGTTCTAATGTAGCGTGAAGAGATAACTGTGCAGGCATGACGGGAACGACTGACGATGGATAGTCTATCTCTCGCTTGTTGCCACTGTCTTTGGATTGCATTGTGCTTACCATCAGACACAATGCAGTCAGTTTGACGAGCTACTAAATAAAAAAGGAATTTGTTCGAAATCTCTTATTTAATAATGGTTTCGTTCTCTTTATAAATTCGTTAGATTTTTACTTAGGGAGTTGTTTATCACAATCTATTTTGGCAACATTATAGCTAACCAATTGCCCTATATTCATTTAATCAAATATTATTCCTTGCTGCGGTTCTTACGTTAGTACAAAAATCTATAAGGTAAACAAAAATATTAATTTTAAAATATAAACCTACATTGCCCAAAGAATTGCTAAACTTAAGTGGCAACGGGCTGGGAACATTGCTCGTAGAACTAATGCCCGATGGGGCCAATGCGTTCTCGATTGGCAGACACGCAGCGTGGGTAGGCCCTTCACAAGGTAGACCAACGACCTGGTGAAGGACGCTGAAATCCGCTGGATGGGGGGGCGCGGCGCGAGACGGGCGTTGTAGAAATGTTCGGGGGAGACCTATGTCCAACAGTGGATGTCTTTAGATGAAATTGTACGAATTCGATTGACAAAATAGTTTATTTAACCCCTTGAACACTAACCTGGCGTTTACGCCAGCTTTCTATTGTTTTCTATTGTTTCATTTTTATGGATAATCGACATATTAAGAACTCACAGATTATAAAAATGGCTGAATTAAAATAAAACTTTAACATCTATAAACCGAGCTATATTCAAACAAGATTTTTCTCTGAATTTTGAAATGTTTGATATCTTTAACTAAGTAGGATTTGAAGGTTTATATAGTTAGGTTAGGTTAGGTTCGGTGCCTGCGAAAGCCACCCCGTGTCGCCCCCATCCCAAAATGCAGCGGACGGCCCCGGGGGGTTTTAGTGGGTATTTCCGGGCGACTCTCGCCCGGGTGAGTCCCACACTGCACGGAGCTCGTCACTCCGTGCCCCTTATCTATTGTACTGGGGGACTTCGATCTCCTAAGTACAATAGATAAGGGTAGTGCGTAAATGCATTTCCCCCCGTCAAAAAAAAAAAAAAAAAAAGGTTAGAATGTAAATGAATGTAAAAATTAAAATATTTGTAATGGACTGCCTCGGTGGCGCAGTTGTATTACGGCACGACTATCGTTCTGAGGTTTCGGGTTCGATCCCCGGGTCGGGTCAAGTGATATTGGGTTTTTCTATTTAGAATCATCCCGGAGTCTGGATTTTTTACCCGATATAGCGACAGGCTCGCTCCTAGCAGATCTGGGACGGAACTAAGCTCGGCGAAATGTGGGTGGTGTAGTTCGCTATTTGACCTCTGCCTAACCCTTCGGGGATAACAGGCGTGAGCTTATGTTATGTAAATTTGAATATAAATGAAATGTAATGTTTAATATTGTAAAATTTAATTATACTAAAAGAGTGATTCAAATGAGCATTTTAACTTGTCAACACTCAACAATGAACAGTGGACCTGATGTGAATACGTCGTAAAAATTTATGCAGTGCATACATACGGTTTATATAGCGCTTTACATTTGAACATGTGAACTTTAGCCTGACTCGGACTAATAATGAAACTTAATAAATCCATTTGATTTATGAAGGCCTCACTTTACGGAAACCCGGCGTAAATGATTTCATTGATATTTTGTTTGTAACAAACCCGTTTGACATTATTATTACTTAATTTATTTACTTCATCTAAAGTTGAATTTTGAATACATACGTAATCAACACGATACTCGTAGAGTCTGTTATCTATACTAATTAATAAAATTGAAGTGTCTGTTTGTAATGTGATTTTTGTTTTTACTAAATGGATATGAATGTATATACGATACCTATACCAAACATATAATTTAAAAAAAAAATTCTCTGTCTGTTTGTAATGGATAATTTCCGGAACAGCTTGGCCGATTTTGACGGGAATTTTTTTGATAGATAGCTGAAGTTACCCCTGGTAACTTAGGGTACTTATAATTTTCGTCAATAATTAGGGATCCGCAAAAAAAATTAAAACTCACCTGCCCCTGGACTTATGACTTAAGTCATACTTTCCTTGGAGAGGTGGGCGAAAGAGCCTGTGGGTCAGGCATCGGCATTCTCCCCCCCCATCCCCAACAGGCCAAGTATGGACGTGGCCCTGTTGGGTCTGCCGCAGGGGACGACACGGTGCTTGCGAAAGCCATCCCGTATCGTCCCCATCCCAAATGCGGTGGACGGCCCCGGGAAGTTTAGTGGGTATTTCCGGACGCTTCACGTCCGGGCGAGTCCCACACTGGTGCGGAGACGTCCCTCCGCACCCCCTTACCCATTGCATTGTGGGACTTAGGTCTCACTAATGCAATGGGTAAGGGTAGCGCGTAAATGCATTCCCTCGTCAAAAAAAAATCCGCAAAAAAAATTGAAACTCCTAAAAATTTGAACAATATCCGATTAAAGCACAGTTTTACGGGCAAGTGCTATAATTTATGAGAAATATTTTTACTTTATCTTAGTAATACTTTTTTTTAGGAATATAATTATGATTCCGTATAAAAAAAAAATTAAAACGCAATGAAACATAATTAAATACACGGGAGCAGCTAGTTGTAGAATAAAATTAATAGTTCATTGCATTGTGTTTTGCTTTTCTCGTACCCAGAGAAGCGAGGATGCTTTACAAGCTAGTGTTGGTAGCAATTAGAAAACATTTGTGGTGTTGAAAATATGGTTTTCACCGTGTTGACATGGTCAATGTTTAATTAAACCCATAAATTACAGAAGAAAAAAATTAACAATATTACTAAACAGTTACCAATAAACACGTTCTTTTTGTTTCAGTAATCACAGGATGCACAGATGGAATAGGAAAAGAATACGCGAGACAGGTAATATTTGTATAATTATTTGCTGATAGCTATGCCACAGAGTCGAGAAGAAGTAAATTCATTCACCCCTGTTGCTTTAAAATCTTCCACCACACATTCATCTTTTCTTTTGGCGTCTTTTTCCCCTGGAGCTATCAACCTTCTTAGTCAGCAATTTTTTCGCCAAGTACATTTCGTCTCTTCGGAAATCATGTCCATACCAAGACAATCGATTCCTTTTTCAGGTTTTCAATCACTGGCGCCACTTTCAAAACTTCCTCTAACATACTCATTTCTTGTCCACTCTTGTCACGCCACGCATCCGTCTCAACATCGACATCTCTGCTGCATGCAGTTCGTTTCTCATCTTCTTACTAGTTCGACACTCCGATCATACAATATTTTTTGTCACATTTTTGTTCAAATCGACCTGTACGCATAAATAAATCTGTTATCAGATATCTATTTTCTAAAAAAAATTGCGTCTTATTCATAACACAAAAAGTTACTAAACGGATTTTAATGAAATAATCCTACGTTGTTTCTATGTTATAATTGAAGACTATATTATTAACTGAGATGCTTTGTAATAGAATGAATCAGTAATTTAACATAGAAGCTGCTAAAAATGTATCGCGGACATTGTCGCGGGCTATTCTAGTTCTCCATAAAAGGGGTTTAAAACAATACAATAAATCGCTCTCCAGCCTAAGTACCCAGTTAAATTTATAACTTTCCTAATTGGATAATGGAGTGAATCACTTTTGTGTTTCAAATTACCATAACGACCTGTTGTTTGTTTCAATTGCGAAATGTACATAATGTTTATTATTAGGGTTTACTGAAAAATGCAGAGATAATTAATATGTCGATTACCCATAAAAATGAGATAATAGGAAGATAATATGAAAACAATGGAAAGCTGGCGTAAACGCCAGGATAGCGCTCAAGGGGTTAAGAAATTTTATTGATGAAATTTGTGATATTTGAATTACATTTAAAACATATACATAACATATTAATATTCACCCAGAAATCTAAATTCTATTGTTGATAATTTAATGAAAAAAATGGTTTCTAATTTTTTTTTATTGTTAACATGTAAGGCTCGTCACGAGCTACCAAAAAAAAAAAAATAAAATCGGTTAACAAACAGAGGAGAAAAAATGTAGCAAACATTAAGAAAAAATTTAACATATTTATTATGAGAGTAACGATTGGTACATACATATACAAATTACAGTATTATCTATTGTTTACGTTCAAGAAACTACACAATCTTTTCGTTTGAAATACAACACTGTTTCAAGCCGAAAGCCGAACATTGTGTGTTTCAAAAATCCAAATACATATTTACATGACTGAAATTACGAGCGCTACTTGGCTTTTAAGGTTGCCATTTAAATGTAATCTTAATTGAAATAAAACACATTTACCTGTTTACAATTAATTTTAACTCTTTATGACGTCACGTCTTTCCACTCTGACAATATATACGTACGTGGTTTATCATTAATTCACACATACCGAAACCGAACATCCAATCGCATTACAATATTAATATAGTTCCGATGGAAATATGTACGTTATAATGATAATAAACAGTGTCATTCCAGTGTAAATACGAATAATATTAATGTTGTACCTTTTTTTTATATACCTTTTTTTTATATAATATTAATAAAAAAATGTAGGTAACAGCTGCTAGGACACAACTCTCGAGTGAGTTTGAATATTCAGGTGACGGCCAAGCCGAGGTTCGTACCACTTTGGTAGCCCTTGTGCTAGTCACCTTATTGCGGCTGAGAGCCTTCAGCACTCGCCCCTAAAGTTCGGTGAAGCTGTTAAGGCCCTTCCGGTAAACAGTATTAGCTAGGTCAAAAAAAAAAAAATGTTGTTTCCCTTTCAGCTCTACATACATTTTTTTTTTCTAAAATTATATATTAACCTTACAACCAGTGTTAAAATATATTAACTTCAAACCGATAACAAAGACTTGTCACACGGGTTTTTGTTCTTTTATCCAGGGTTTATGTAAATATTTTTTTATAGCCTATGCATTTGTAAAATAATAAATGTAACGCTATGTATATAATATTTTATTGGGGCATATATTACATATTATATACGATATAAATATGAATTAAAACTGTTACACTTATAAAAATTATTATATTTTCTTTCGAATTGGTTTTTAATTGTTACTATTTCCACAATTTAATCCAAAGTAAATAAATTAATAAAAACAAAAATATATAACTTACATATATAAATATTTTAATATATTCACACTATATTGTGCAACAGAGATGCGAATGTTGTGATGGATTTGTGGCGTAATGCGAATGGACAGGTTCAGAAATTACTATGTTTGAGGAAGTTTAAAAATTACACTAGTGATGGAAAATCTGAACGGGAATTGTTAGTCTTTGAATGCGTTATGTTTTGAGAAAAGACGAAACGCATATTACTAAAAGTATGTTGACTATGAATGTTAATGGATGGAGAGGGAGTAGACGGCCAAAGTAAAAAAATGCATACATTGTGTGAGGCAAGATATGAAAGCAGAAGGGGTGAATAAGGACATAGTTGTTCGTTAGAGATATATGGAAAAATAATGATGATTATAACTTATTAAGTAGTATATACTGGCCAACTAATGTATACCAGAAACGAATTTCTTTCTATGAAAATCGCAAACTCATTCTTGTTTCAAATGAATTGGTACTAATACTGCCAACGCTTGAAGGAAGAAATCGTGAGGAAGCTCAAACGTTTCAAGCACTAGCCCATTTAGGTGGAAAAATAGAGGAATTTACTTTGAACATCGGCAATAGTTCACGAATCAACTTAGTAATTAAGCTCCCCTCTTTTCTAAACTTGGTACAGCATGACGGTCTTTAGAGGCTTTTTGTAAACTCATAATAATGTCTAACTTTATTTTAGAGTGTACCGTAGTATTTTAGATATAAAAAAATATAATTTTGTTTCAGCTGGCTTCCCGTGGCTGTAATATTATTCTAGTCAGTCGAACAATGGAGAAATTGAAAGCGACAGCGGAGGAATTAGGTAAAAATATTTTACAGTAGATTATCAATTTTACTAGAAAATATCGTGTGCCAAACGTACCATAAAAAGATCGTAAACCACAGGTGGAAGGAGCTATCTCCAAAAGACTTCTTAATTTATTTTTCTTATTATAGTTATAAATTTAAAACAAAGAAATTGACGATAAAAGAAAAGTGGATTTGGCAGGTGATATTCTATACCATTTTATTTTAATATATATCTATACTAATAATGAAATTGTAAATTGTTCGTGTCTGTACATTTCCGATTTTTGTGAAAACAATTATTGGAAGGGACTAATAATAGGTAATTAAACACATTTTTAGAAATGTCTGTCTGTCTGTCTGTTTGTTTGTGCTGGCATCAATTAGAAAATACGAAGTATATTTTAAAAATTAAAAAAGATAATTATAAAACATATTCCGGAGTAGCGTTAAAATTTTATTTTATTAAAATCGGTCCACTCTATCAAAAGTTATAGTAATTTGAATGACAGGCGCCGACTTTAGTACGAAAGAAGAGTTGGTAAATAAATGCGTTTTAGCCTAATTCGAGAACAAAATATTGAGGCAATGATTGAAATTGAACAAAAAGACATAATATAAAATATATGTATAGCTTATAAATAATAAATATCTAAGACATAGTAAATGAGAAAACAATATTTTGATATTCCATTTTCACACAATCATGTAGGCATTTTAGCCGTTGTATTAAGAAGTAATTTCATGGAAGGAGTGAACTGAATTTCAATTATGAAATCAATAGGTATAAATATGGCGTGGAACATAATATTATTTAATTGTAACTATTTCAAGCTTTGTTTTTTTTTTATGACACGGGGGGCCAAGTGTTTTGAATGGTACAGCAAATGATATATGTATTTCTGTCGATTATTTATAGATGGCGCTATACTTATTTTTTAATAATTTGGACTGTTCTGAAACAATAGTACTCATCTATACGACACATTTGGATAGTTTAAACAAAATTACCTGCTTATTAATATGTTCGCAAATCACGCAAAAATTACTTACCGATTTTGATGAAATTCGGAACGGGACGGAAAAATTAGGTTGTTTATTAGAATTTAAATGTCTGAATTTCACGCGAGCAAAGTCGCGGGCACAGCTGGTATTATAATAA
This sequence comes from Samia ricini, assembly GCA_014132275.2. Classification (NCBI taxonomy): domain Eukaryota; kingdom Metazoa; phylum Arthropoda; class Insecta; order Lepidoptera; family Saturniidae; genus Samia; species Samia ricini. Next base: position 24,406,698 of record AP028168.1, read on the forward strand.
TTATTTGCTTGCTCTATGGAAAGAACTGCCACACTAAAATATATTTCTTTTCTTGTTTTTTTAATGCAGCGACTAGTTATCAGTGTTTGTTTCTGTAACATTCATTGTGTTTTCGCAATTATGATTTCGCTTCAATGGATGCGGGTTCAAATCCACCTATCCAACTCTAAAATCAGCATGAGCTTTCGATGAAGGAAAACTTTATGAGAAAACTATAGTATGGTGGTAAGGGGGCGTTAGAAAATAATGCCCGCTTGGGTAGCTACCACCTTAAAGTTAGAAAACCTGTTTTCGAATACCAACAGGTGTGTTCAGGCACCACTTGAAAACCACTACCTCTAGGCTTAGTATGTTTACCAACCTGGTTTGCCACATCGTCACTTACCATCAGGTGAGATTGTGGTTAAAGCACTGAGCCTATGCCGTGTAAAAACGGTGCTTTGGGTCTTCTAACGAATAAAAAATCAGAAATATATTTTGATATCTATAAATAGGCAAAGATGAAAAATTCACCACTGTTTCTCAACCGATTTTATTTTTTTGTTAAGTAGCCTTTGATGTACAATTTATTAACTATTGTTACCAATAAAATTAACTTTGAAACAGAATTTTTCCCTCAAAATTGTTATAGGTAATGATTATGATCGAATTTCGACCGCTGGGCGAACATTAGCATTTATAAATAAACGACTTTTAATAAATCTAGTCCAACTCATAGAGCTATAGATTGATGAATTAATGAATTGCTTTTATTAGAGCTTGTTCATATGTACTGTACTTTGTGGCGAATGCGCAATAGCCTAAAAAAATTGTCGAGAGGTAAATCATTGGATCACGTATTTACTTTGTGATTTTATTGTTTACCATCTTTATATGAATAATATGTTTTGTTTGCGTGTTCCTTTAGAGAAAGAATTTAAAGTATCGACGAAGGTAATCCAAGTCGACTTCAGCGGAGACGACAAAAAAAATCTACGAACACATCGAGGAGAATATAGCCGATCTTGAAATTGGAACCTTAGTAAATAACGTCGGTGTTTCGTATTCGTATCCGGAGTATTTTCTCGATTTACCTGACTGGTGAGTTTGTTTATATTTCTTTATCTTTTAATGTCATTAGCAAAAGTTTTGTTGGCTTCACTCGTATTCCACGTTAAAGCTTGAAGCAACTATGATTTAATTGGTAGTGCTGTTTGATTGCACTGCAGTGGAAAATACAAATGTGAAATAAATAGTGAAGGAAAACATCGTGAGAAACTATGGTTGGTAGGGCATTTAACTATCAGCTTGTAGTTTGGTCGCCAGACACTAATAAGAGTGTTCCGACAGCGTCACTAGAGTACATCTAGGATTAGTGTGGTTACCATTCTGGATCACATCGTCCCTTAACATCGAGCCAAACTGTGATCAAAGCATAGAGGCTATGCAGAATAAAAGACCTGCTCATTTTGTCGTCAAGTTTAAAATTTGTAAAATTAATTACAACACTCATCGACGGTGCTAATTAAGATGCATTACTATATACTAACAAGCTGTGAATATTTTATACGCGTACCTAACTCTGCACCCTGAATATGAAATATTGTAATTGTATATTTTTGTAGCGATTCGGTTTTTAATATGACGATTACCCATAAAAATGAGAATAGGAAAACAACGGAAAGCTGGCGTATACGCCAGGTTAGTGCTTAAGGAGTTAATGATAGTTAATTGTCTATATATCTGTTTAAAACTGTCCAGCTGTTTAGCTCTCGATATAAAAAGATGTTGAATAAGAAGATGGGGATTCATCGTGGAATTCTAAGTTTAGATTAACACGGATCTTTCAAAGTGATACATAAATAGTTATTATTTTTACTTGAATTTAAATTTCCAATAATGGTCGTTCAAGTATTTTTTTACTTCACTCCTTTGTTTGAAAAAAAAAACGAAAATCAAATAAGTAGACATTTCTTACGTAATAACGATCACGCTCCATTGCCATCAAAAATAAACAAACCATATACCCACCCGCCCCCTATTGATGCTTACGTAATCACATCCCGCCGTAATGCCATCAAAAATAAAGAAAGTTTATACCCACCCGCCTCCTATTGATGCCTAAGTAATCCTTAAATGACGCCCTATAATTATAGGAGCGATAGATAGATTGATATATAGGTTAGTACCTACTCTCTGAATTAGTTTGTGGAACGGAAGGTATTGAATAGTTATGACAGGTATCCCCGATTTAATATCATATAGCCTGGGCTTCTCGTGCATTAAATGCAGCAAACCGCGTCACCTTTGAAAGCCATTTTCAATGGGTGCCAGGTGCTTCCATATCGATGTCATGAGAAATAACTGCCAGCGAATTGAAATATCATTCGAACCATCGAACGAGATTTGTACGTAGAATTTCCGGTATACTATCGTACTCTTTTTGTGGATATTTGAATTTTAAATGTGACATTAAAGATAACATTTATTAAAAGGTTACGTTTAATGGTGACGAACTGTGTTCCGTTGTTAAACCAGATCGGTTGACATTTATTACTACTTCTCCAATTAGGTTTGTATAAGTGAATTATGATGAATGAACGAATATGTTATGTTACCTAGCTCTAAATGATATTTGCGAGATTAATCAGGAAATTAGCGCGTTTAAACACTAAATATCCAGTTTTATGATATTAGCATAGATATATTTTATTAATTTTATAACGCATACTCTAAAACTGGCTAAGCAAAAATAAATAAATTATATAATTTTGTACCTCATATACACAGGTAATAAATATTGAATTTACTTTTCATTTTATTATTTATATCGTCATTTAGTTGTGTGTTACTTTACTGATAACATGAGAATGATTTATCCAATTTACATGATTCCTTTTAAAATCACAGTTATGTTAACCAGTTATCTGGTTTTAGTAGATACCCTTTTACATAACAGTAATTTTAATTAAAAAAATAGTCAATAATTAAAGAAACTGAAATGCGGGACATCTAGGAATTAATGTTTGGGAATAGTGCATAGTCGGGGATATTTCTTAGCCCAGGTATTAGACAAGTTTACGTAAATTATAGTTTTATAAAGACAACGAATCGACCACAACAAGAACAAGGAGGCCAATTAAAAAGGTTATCGAAGATTCGAATTTATTCAAACGATTATTCGCTATCCAAATTATTTCAATCCGCTTCTGATGAGCATTTATGATTTTTTTAAACATAACAATCTAGCCTCAATGCATTGTATAATATTATTTAGAGGTGATAATTATACGAGCTCATACTTATAAATACACTAGCTGTGTGCCTGAGGCTGCGCCTGCGTTTCATATATTCTTCACTGCGTTTTAATATTTTACACGGAACCCTAATTATTTTCCTACAAAATGTTTAGTACTAAGATAAATTAAAAAATATTTCTCATTAATTATCGCACTTACCCGTAAAACTGTGCATTGAATCGTATTTTAATCAATTGTTACGTGTTTTAATTTTTTTACGCGGAGCCATAACTATTTTCGAAAATAAAAAGTACCTTAGATTACCCGAAGTAGCTTCAGCTATCTATAAAAAAAAGTTCCGTCAGAATCGGTTCAGCCGTTCCGGAGATTCCAAACAAACAGACATAGAAAAAAAAATAGTACTCCTATAGATATCGTATATACATTCATATGTATTTAATAAAAAAAATATTATTATGATATTACAAACAGACACTTCAATTTTATTTATTAGTATTGATTTTTAGAATACAAGAGACAACAGAGGTAGAGAGATAGAGTTTGTACGTAATAGAACAACGTAAGTTAAAGTTGGTACTATTCTGGTGACTTTGTGCTAGCTACCATTTTTCGTTTAGCGAGCTTAAAGCGTTCGCTTCAAAATTCGGCAAAGCTGTTGAGAGGCTTTTCAGGATCAACAGAGTATTAAGTCAGTTCGCAATTTTTTTTTTATTTATTTGTAAAAATTTTAGTCACATAACTCACGACTAATGATCGTTCTATAAGGGGTTAATTTGTGGTACTCAGTATATTGGATGGGACGTTGCCCCGGGCCATTAGTGATAATGGAAGCTGTGATTAAATTAATAACACTAACCCCGGTCACGCATCGTGAACCTCCCGAGAGTAACGTTTGGTGATGTTAGCGTATTGTAATGCTCGATATAATTACTTTTAATAAAGTTAGCAATGATACGTTTTTGGGGGGTTTACTTTTTTACTTTCGTTTATATATAGCTAAATTTTCACCTGCAATTGGTGAGAATATCTTAATTGTTAAAAAAAAAAAAACTTTTATTTCAATTGTTTGCTTGTTAACTGCAGGGATCTCCTTAAAAAGATGAACCTTGTAGTACGACGTTCAGGCAGTCGCATAAGTAACAAATAAACTTTTTAAGCGTCACACTACAGGACGAATGTTTGTCAAAACTCGCCTCTGTTACCAATGATCGCTAAGTACAACAGTATAAAATACCTCCTCGATACTTTTGCTTGAACTGTAACGATAGTCAAGATTAAATGAAAATCATGTTCTGGAGCATAGATTAATTATATTTAATGTATAATTTTGATATACTAGTAAAAACTATCAAATGTAAGTAGTTTGTGCAAACTGTGTTTACTTGTTTAAGCCACACACCGTAGTAGCAAATAAAAATAAATGAAGTAATTTGTACGTATAAGGTTGAAACTTTTAAGATTGTTACATGAAAGTAAGATGTTTGGTATTGATTTGAATATTTTGCTTCAGGGAAAACATTACTTCGACGTTGGTAAAAGCAAACGTAGTGTCGATGATCAAAATGAGCCGTATAGTCCTACCAGCGATGGTTAAAAGAGGCAAAGGTGTCGTGATCAATATCGGCTCAGCTTCATCAATTATACCAAGTCCTTTACTAACAGTTTACGCGGCTACTAAGGTAAGCGATTTTATGACTTCACTGACTTTTTTTTAAATAGATGTACTAAGTATTATGCAAATGGTGGAAACTGCGCTGTAGTTGCACATTTTCGGTGCATCGAGAGATCAGTGTTAGGTGATGTGCTTCGACAGCTCCTTGGTAGCAGTAAAAATGCGGTTTTGTATCAATAGTGTTTAATTACTTAAGACATATATAAAATGAGACGTTCCGAGCGATGCTTATTAATGAATGAACGGACCAGCTGATCCTTGCGTGGGCGACGGGGTGATGGTGCGGGGGCGGGTGACCAGGGTAATGTCCTTAGATTCCATCCGCGCCCCGCTCCCCATCATTGCGTTAACAATCAGTCAGTGTAGCTCCAGCAGTTTACAGCCTGATAGGGTAATTGTACAAAAGTCGTTCCGGAATCAATTGGTTAGACCTACATAAAGGCTTTAACCGTGGCAGATCTAAGCCGGCAAGACGTTGGCGATTGTCAATAAAATTCTCAACTAACTGTGGTCGTCATCATTCATGGAGTGCACTCAATTTAATATCAGATGAAGTGCATCCATTTTGCCGAGCTCTTTTTAAAAAGAATGGTATTTTTTTTTGATAACCACAGTGACAATTTTTACAGGCTTTTGTCGAAAAATTCAGCGAGGGTCTCCAAATGGAATACGGTAAACAAGGTATCGTTGTACAGTGCGTACTCCCTGGCTTTGTTTGCTCAAATATGTCCGGTATACGTAAGAGCTCATTCCTAGCACCCACCGCTAAGGACTTCGTTAAATCCGCCATCGGTCTAGTCGGCACTGTTACGAAGACTACTGGCTACTTTCCGCACACTATCTTCGTCAATGTCATCAATTTTATCAACAATACTTTACCTTCTTTTTGTGTGTGGCTCGTCACACGCACCATGGAGAATAGCCGCAGGAAAACCATGAAAAAGTATAATAAAATAAACTAATCCTTATGTTATGATTTTCACTTTACTTGGAGCACATTGACATTGAGGTTTATTATAGCACTAAGAATCATTATTATTCGTATTAATCGCATTACAGTGTGATTAATGTGTTTGCTTCAAAAAATTGTTAACCAAGCAGACAATAAAATATCCTTGGTAATTTTTATTAATTGCATAATATCGTCGTTTTAGCTTTCGATGTTACACGATGTTTTTCGCTATAATTAGCCTTAATTTGAAAGAGCTCTCACTTCTTAATAATCACTTCTTACTATAACATTAACGTCTTTGCTTACGTTCTATTAATCGAATTTGCTTTCTAAAACTAATAGCGTTATCACCAAAGATGTATTTATTTAATTAATGTCACCGATATTAGTTCTCTTTTCACAATGTTGTCGATTTGCGTAATAAACATAATATAATATCGACATAATTGTAAAATTTTATGTTTTTTATATTTGTCGATTAATAACACTTATAAAAAATGTGGACATAAATATTTTTTATGTAAGAAATAGAAAAACAACTTGAGTGAAACGCAATCGACATAACTAAATAAACAAAAGAGTAGAAATAATTATTTTTGAATTTATTATGTTTTCATTAGAATCGTAAATATAAATATTTTATTTATTTATAAGTAAGTTACTTATGTCCTTTCAATTTTTTACTATCATTATTAGTTAAAGTTTTCAACCTCTTATATCCGAAAACAAAAATCACTTTTTCACTTATCGGTAGTGATTTTACCTGTTTTTTAATTAAATACGTGTATAAGACGCAATGATAGTGAATAGACATTGATAATTTAGTCAAATTGATGTCGACCGCTGCCTTCGTCTAGTCAAATGAATATAAAAAAAATACTTTAAATTCTGTGAAAAGACAACTATATCGTTAGTGTTGGGTACATAATTATGTAAATAAATAATAAGATTTAAATCATTAATAATACAATTTCTGGATGTGTGTGTCAATCGATTATAATTATTTGCATTTAGTTTGCTGTAAAATGTTTATTTAAAACTTTATGGATTTGGGTATTATTGTAATAGATTAAAATCTGGTGTAGAAATAAATATGGTTTGTACAAATTTATATAATGGTTTTATTAACTTAAAAAAATAAGGTTTATCTGTATATACTGTAAATTTTGTGTAAAATAAAAAAAAAAAACATAACGAACATTGTACATAATTTCGATGATTGTTATACCAGATAATTTTTTTCTATTATCATTGTTGAGTGGTAAATTTGATAATACAATAATAATGTTTAAGACAGAACTACAAAGTTATTTTGAGAACATTTAAAACAAACAAAAAATTAAAACAAAATTTAAAACAAAGTTATTTTTAATCATTTCATAAGATGAAATAAATCAGCACTTGATATTCCATTATTAATATGTCGAGTACCCATAAAAATAAGACAATAGAAAAACAATGGAAATCTGGATAAACGCCAGGTAAGTAAGTGCTCAAGGGGTTAACTAAGAAGTTCTCTTATAAAGGCTATTAAAAAAAGTTAGAGGTAAAAGTTGACAATAAATTGATATCTAGAATTTGGGTACAAAATGTTTTTAAGTTGACGTTTAAATTTTCAACCTTTTTTTTTTTTTTGACGAGGGGAAATGCATTTACGCACTACCCTTATCTATTGTATTTAGGGGATCAAAGTCCCCCAATACAATAGATAAGGGGGCACGGAGTGACGAGCTCCGCGCCAGTGTGGGACTCACCCGGGCGAGAGCCGCCCGGAAATACCTACTAAAACCCTCCGGGGCCGTCCGCTGCATTTGGGATGGGGGCGACACGGGGTGGTTTTTCGCAAGCACCGCGTCGCCCCCTGCAGCGAACCCACCGCTGTAAAAAGTTATTTTTATAAGAACTAGTATTTACCCGATGGTTGAAATTTGAGGGAAAAAACTGTTTCCAAATTTTTTTATACTAAATATCGTCAATCAAATTACTAAACAGAGAATAAATTAGTTGACTGATTTATAAAAGCGAAAAATATCCTGAATTGTTTTATATTTGGCTATTTAAATATAGTTGATTCGAATTTCAGAAATTTAAAAATTAATTCTCGAGCAGTAAAATTAAACACAGCACAAAAAAAAAACATTTTAAACATAACATAACATAAGTTCACGCCTGTTATCCTCGAAGGGTTAGGCAGAGGTGAAATAGCGAACTACACCACCTACATTTTGGCGAGCTTAGTTCTGTCCCAGGTGTGACAAGGGGCGAGCCTGTCGCCATATCGGGTACATATTCCAGATTCCGGGATGATACTGAGTAGAAAAACTTGACTCGTCCCGGGATCGAACACGAGATCTTAGAACGACAGTCGTGCCATGATACAACTGTGCCACCGAGGCATTTTATACGGAACAATAAAAAATAATCATATTATATATAAACATTTACAACCGGAAGACAATAGGAAAACAATGGAAAGCTGGCGTAAACGCCAGGTTAGTGCTCAAGGGTTTTTAAACATTCCGAACACCTATTTCAAGATTTTCACAACCGTGATCGTAGAACAAAGAAGATTAACGTTGGTTTAAACATACTAACTGTAAGAGATTAGTTAACAGTCCTTAAGAGATTTCCATTTAAATTTAATCAAATGCCTGATGACGGTAAAAAATACTACTCTGTCTTCAACATATTTTTTACAATATTTGTACGCATACATTTTTTAAACAGCTCTTCCTGTAAGTGGTAGCTATCTAGTTTCCACTTCTGTTTAATCCAACTAAATTATAATTTACTGAAACAACAATTGTTAATAACAACGATTGTAAATAGTAATTTTAATATATTTAACATGCATGAAGTAAAACACAAAAAAAAAGAACTTGTAAATGTGAAGGGTATAAATTATTTTTAATCAATTTACATTCGTCGTGATTCTTATTTCATTTATTATTTCTTTCAGGAGTGGAAAATTGGACGCGTGATGCATTACCAGATAAATTATTATTGTTAAATTAGATACTTCATGAAAACGTTTAGTTTAATTTCACATTTACTCATTTCAGTGCCCTTCTTAATTGTCCCATATAAATTTCAAATTAGTGTAACGCGGAATTGTTTTAAATGAAATGAATTCGTTCAAGTGCTATTTACATTTAAATAATTATTTATTGTTTTATTATATAGGTCATATAAAACGGGCCATAAAGTACGTACCTATGTGCTTAGTTTTTTTTTTTTTTTTCATTTATATTTTGTATGAATAAATTTTATACCATAGATACTGTTATAAAACACAATAATATGTCAATTATTTTTCTCAAATCAAATTGGCAAAATGTCAAAATCACATAATATAATAGTAAAAAATTAGACAAAAATAATACAGTAAATTCATATGCATTTATAAAGATTAGTATTGATGTAAATGTTACGTCGAACGCTAGAAGTACTTCGGTACAATGTTTACACTGAAAATTCTGTGAGATGGGTAAAAATAGTATTGATTCATGCGGTCTCAGTTTCAACTTAAACCAGCTATTGATGGTGATTGGGTCAATCGTCATATTGGTGCTGCTATTTCTGGTCGTTTGCCATATCACAAGCGGACGGTGAAGCATGGGGAAAAAGAACGTATGCTACAACGTTGACGTACTTCAAGTGCTATTGATCGCTTTTGCGTTCGTCACCCTTCTGATCGTCATGAGCTGGATGTGCAAATACTTTCAAGGAACATAGAATTTGAATATGCCCAAACAATCGACGCGTCAAAATGAACGAATGCGGACTGAATTTCACATTAAATCAATTTCTAACCGTCATCGGTTCGATGGTTGTGCTAGCAATTTTATTCATCCTTATCACTCATTTGGTTTCAAATAAATTAGCTTCGTAAAACGATCCCTATGAAGAGTTGCAAAAACCAACCGGCTTTTGATATTGCTCATTTAATTTTCATTACATTTGCTTTCTTAATATGGCTTATCGTAATGCGATGGATGTGTAAGTATGTTCAGAATCTACCGCCTTAGGTATCAATGATAATTTCCTAGAAAAAACAACTTGTAATTTAAAAAAAAATAAAAACATAGTCATGTATTCCTACTATATGTTATTACAAAATAAAAACTTTGTTAAATAAAATTTGTATGATTGTTACTCGAGACCTTTTTCATGTAATATTACCTTCATCCGAATTTACAATTATATTTGAACAGATGCTAGCTACTGTTGATTTGTATAAACTCTTGTATAAGTTTATTTTATTTCAGTTTTTTTTTGTTTATAGTAGCTCGGCAAAGTGACTGTATTGTGCCTGATGGTAAGCACAAACAGTGGCGACTAGCGAGAGATCGGGTATCCATCATCAGTCGTTCCTGTCATGCCGGTCTGGTAAATCTTAACATAACATAACATAAGCTCACGCCTGTTATCCCCGAAGGGTTAGGCAGAGGTGAAATAGCGAACTACACCCACCCACATGTCGCCGAGCTTAGTTCCGTCCCAGATGTGACAGGGGGCGAGCCTGTCGCCATATCGGGCACAAATTCCAAACTCCGGGATGATACTGAGTAGAAAAACCCAATATCACTTTACCCGACCCGGGGATCGAACCCGAGACCTCAGAACGACAGTCGTACTGTAATACAACTGCGCCACCGAGGCAGTTCATCATCATCCATCATCAGTCGTACCTGTCATGCCGGCCTGCAATTGGTAAATCCTACCACGGCAAAAGCCAAACGTACCAGGATATGCACTAAAAAGCAAGTCACTATGGCGGATTTTTCACCACATGCAAGGTGGTTGCAATCCAGTCGGGCAGTACTATAGTACCACCCAGCTAACTGCTCGTTTAGCACCACCCAGGGGTCACATGTAGGGTCTCGAGGGTAAAGCTTATGGATGCGAGCAGTAACAACCCTCAAAGTTTATTTCACTATAATAATGTTTTAGTTATTTTAGAATTTGTGCGTATAGTAGTCTATTATTCCCACCTTAAAAATTTCTTGAATTATTTACGAAGAAATTTGTTATAATGTTATGACAATACCCACATAATAATATATTTCATGCTACATATTTGGTACTAGCTGTATGCCCGCGGATGCGCCTGCTTTTCATATATTCTTCACTGATTTTTTTTTAAATACGGTACCCTAATTATTTTCCTAAAATGTTTTTAGTAGATAAATTAATTCTCACAGAACCGAACACGACCGTAAAACTGTGCATTGATTCGAATTTAACATATTTTTTTATTACTTTTTAATGTTTCAACGCGGCATTCTATTTACTTTCGAAAATCATAAGTACCCTAAGTTACCCGGTTTAGCTTTAGCTATCTACCAAAATCAGTCCCGTAAAAATCGGTCCAGCCGTACCGGTGATTAAACAAACAGACACTTCAATTTTTTTTACTTATGTAGATTCTAGGTATAATATAACGTCATAACTGACAAGTAAGTATAATGTACCTGGGAATCATATTCCAAATGAATCTCGCAAACCGGATTAAACTTTTCACAGCGATGGGAGACAGCGAGCCGGACGCAGACCGAATTGGATTTTAATATTAATTAGAGAATGCACTAACTGCTGGGAACTTTTTACATTGTTTTGGTACCTACCAAAACTATCTTGTTACCATGAATATTTGAGTAGCGTTATTAATATAAAAACTATTTAATTTCAAATTTATATACTTACCTCGGTTCATCCAAGACTATTACTGTTATAATGGGCTTTTTGTTACGAGTCACAAAAGTTATTTACACTGTTTACATAGTTAAAATTTACATAGATGCTGCGTATATTTTTGCTAAATTAATTTCACGAAATATTGTTGTAGATTTTTATTTACATTAGTAAAGGTAAATCATATTTTCAAAAAGTAACCTAGATAAATTGTGATTTCAACCATCATAATACTACAATTTTAAGCTCTATTACGGTACGACTGTCGTTTTGAGGTTTCGCGTTCGATCTCCTGGTCGGGTCAAGTGGTATTGGGTTTTTCTACTCAGTGTCATCCCGGAGTCTGGAATTTGTGTTCGAAATGGCGACAGACTCGCCCCCTGTCACATTTGGGACGGAACTAAGCTCTGGGAAATGTGGGTGGTGTAGTTCGTTATTTCACCTATGCCTATTGCTTCGGAGATAACGGACGTGAGCTTATGTTATGTAAGAGATAAAAATAATTTAGAATACTAGAGGTTCAAAATGTCACTACAAAGTAGATTATCCAGTTGCCGAAAAATAAATTAATGAGGACGTAAATTAGTTTTACAATCAAAATCTTATTATAGTATAATATGAATATGTGTTCCGACTAAGAATAGTACCACCCCGTATCGTGGGTTTCGTAAAAGGCAACTAAGGGGTAAACCAGAGGATGGGCAGCAGCTTCTTCTGAGTACCACAAAAACTTACTGCGATCGCCAACCCACCTGCCAAGCGTGGCGATTATAGCAAATCCTCGCTATTTGGAGGAGACCTATGTTCAGCAATGAACGTCCTTCGGTTCAATCAATCAAATGAATATGAAAGAAACTTATAATTAATTTTTGTAATAATAATTACGACCATCATATCATGCACATGGTATAAAACTCACTAACTACACGTCACAATGCGGGATCAGGCATTGTAGATCCAGCAGTTAACGGGATGGTAGGGCAATTTAGTTCATCTGGATTGCAACCAAAGTAGAGTAATAAAAAAAACTCTCACAATAACAAATTAGGGGGTAACAAATAGATATCAAACACTACTACTTAACTGTGGTAGATGTACGCCAGCAAAATGATAGCGATTAATACAATAGAAATATATTTACAGCACATATTCGAGTTTCTTGATGGCCCTTCTCGATTATAGACATTATTTTCCAAATCAATTTTAGTATTTTGACATATTTGAATACGTTTTCAGGGTTTAAACGAATGAATTTCATTCAGTAATTTTTGAATGAAAAATATATATTAACGACTCCGGTTAATTTTTGATGTTACATTTAAAGTACTTATTATTATGAAATTCGATCGATTTATATGAATTACACTGCACTGTGTGTTTATTATTCTTGCAGACTTTATAGGTATAAATGTAGACCGCGCGTTGATCAGCAAATGGATTGCATAGTTCATTACTGCAGAACAATAAATCACAGAAAGAATGGACAATAAACTCGACGATGCATGTTACTTGCTTCGTTTGGCTTTTGTACTAGTTCATAAAGAATATGTAAGCTTTCTTTAACTCTTGCTTGTACATTGTATTGTATTGTGTAGAATTTAGTATATTTTATGCCAATAGTGATGCCTTTTTTTATCGATTTAAAATGAATTACGGGCTATACTATAAATCGAGTTGGGTAATATTTAACAGATGCTTTTATAGTCTCTTAGCATAGAGCGAGACTTAGACATTTCTTTATACTTTAGTGTGGTATTGCTGTGGTGCCATGAGTATAAATTAACACGCTCATTCAGTTAATGATTTCTATTAGGAATTTGGTATACAACTTTTTCTGGGTTCTGTCCTTTGGTTCAAAGATTACGATATGACTAGACACATGATTATCCTGCCTCTAAGAATTATTTCTTGTATATTTATAAGCGAATTATCATATCTAGTCTTAACCTTTTTACAGTTTGTGTGTTTTTTTCTAATCTTTAGTAGCCAATCTTGTACTTTAGTTAAATGGGGAGTGGATATAAACCAATTTGCTAATTAGATTTATTATAAATCTGTGAGGCCAAGGTGTTAAGATGTCTTACAAATATGGGTAAAATTCTATGAGGTAAAAATTACACGCATCATTGTTTCTTCATTTATTAAGGAAACGTGGGTCAAATTGATTACATACGTCAAAGAATCATCAAAAAACCGTTAATATCTCAACGCTAATAATAGACACCGTTACTCAATTTCAAATTCTACAAGGGCTGTATTGATAAACATTCGGATAGTAAGCAATTTAGTACATCCACCAATTACAATTTTAGGGTCTGAAATCCGGTTAGTTATAAAGGACCTTATGTTATTGTGGGGTCGCATAAGTATGGACAATAATATTTCCGTTAGTTTTCTATGACCTTTTATATATTATTAAATCTATAAAGTAACGAATCATTCAATTTGAAAATTTTGAATTCAAAAAGATTTAGTAAGGAGAGCTTTAGAAATGACATCTCATAAGTAGATATACAATATTGTTTTTTTTTTTTTTTGACGAGGGGAATGCATTTACGCACTACCCTTACCTATTGCATTAGTGAGACCGAAGTCCCCCAATGCAACAGGTAAGGGGGACTCGCCCGGACGTGAAGCGTCCGGAAATACCCACTAAACCCCCCGGGACCGTCCGCCGCATTTGGGATGGGGACGACACGAGATGGCTTACGCAAGCACTGCGTCGTCCCCTGCGGCAGACCCACCGGGCCGGCAGACCCACCGGGCCGGCAGACCCACCGGGCAATTGTTGTATAACCTTAGTAAATGATATCATATCTTTTAATGGTCGAAGCACTACCGCTCATGTAATCATCCAAAAGTATTTAGTGACCAATATGTTATTCCAGATTGGCAACGATACCTGATATCACATCAGGAAGATACACATCGTTGACCGATTTTATACAATTAAACAAGTATACAGTATGTCGTAACTTCGCAAGTATACAACCTAACAAAGTTTCACATATTACGTATTGGACCCATAAATTATCTAAGTGCTTCATTAGCCCCACTATTGTTTCGTAATATACCTACTCGAAAATTGTGCGGTATGAGACCGTACGAAACCTAATTCTGAACAATTCGTATATAGGTATGCTTCGCAAAACTAAAGGGGTTATTTGCGGTGAACCTGTGTTGCGGTGCCCATACCACCGATAATCATGTTAGTGATTTTACTGAAGCATTAATCTCCATTTTCAAACAATAGTGCTCGTGTATCTTCTGTTATTTCTTTGAAAAAATCAAGAACTCTCTGAGGTCGGACATAACCAATTCCAATTATATTTAAATGTTTATAAACAGTCCTTTTTAAATTTTCTTATACCTATTATGGCTTCATATTCCTATTGTGGTAGGCTGAATAATTTGCTAAGGCCATTGATTCTTTTATTTCTTCCTAATAGTTATTTCTTGATAAATAAAATAATAATTTAACTAATGTTATTATTTGTATCATAAACCTCTAGAGTACCAACCTGTCGTTTACGCCAGCTTTCCATTGTTTTCCTATTGTCTTCCTATTGTCTCATTTTTATGGGTAATCGACACATTAAAAGACATAATTTATGGTCACAATCTAAATTCACTATTGACGTGAAACGCGAATTAAAGAATGCTTATTTATATAGGTAACAGGACAGGAGGACATGCGGTCGACAACAGATTTCAAAAGTATTTATTTCAGAAATCTATTGCTATCGCGTTGCGCCACAAAGAAAGTTATAAAACACGAAAGAGAAAACTGCAGCTCGGGCTGATTTTACCGTATGCAAAATAGACGAAAATATCATTTCATAGTACCCTGATTTCTCCTCCACAACTGAATCGATTTTTAATTTTCTTTCATATATAGAATAAAAAAGACCTTGGCTAAGCGTCTACGTTTTATTCTTATTTTTGTTTCATCCATACATTTGTTTGACGAACGTCTGAAAATTACTGTAAAAATAGAGCATCTTTTTAATATTCAAAGGCTCCTAGTTTCTACAATAACTAATTTATGGATAAAATCAAAACGTACGAGCACGGTGGTGGGGGATATACATATATTATTTGGTATTAAAATATTGACCATAATGCTATTATCCAGGGAGAAAATAAGGGACTACGTCTGTATGGAATAAATACCGCTAACATATCCTCTGAATTTTACGACCGGCCGTCTGCCTGACGTCAACCCTCCTTGGGGATTTTCTAATGGTTATGCATAGGTAAAAAGAAACAATTATATGTAACCAAGTCTCGAAAAAGATAATTTTCGTGGTTAAGTCTTAAGACTAACAATGTACTCGAGAATTGTGGTTCTAGAAAAATCATAGACATAAACTTTGCGATGGTATAACTCTGGACCCGATTCTAAATAAAATCCGGAACAAGTCGCAGACAGATGCTAGTGCATAATAAAACGAATAAGCACACGAATCAGATCGAAAAGCGCGATAATGCACCTCCATTAGAATCAGCCATCTATTGTTGCTTATAATCTTAAACCAAATTGTGTGACTACGCGAGATTCGACCAAGAAGAAATCTTGGTCCGTCGAGTTTAAAGTAAGATTTAGATTTCTGATTTTTTTATTTTTACTTTATGTAACAGTACTTTGTGGAATGAACAATAGTGCGATGGCTTAAATAGAGAATTATGAAGTTATCTATGCTTTACCGGCGTTAGTAAATTAAATAAATGTAAACAAAGAGTTGTAAAAAACTTCTTTTTTTTTTTTTCTAACCTAGTTAACGCTGTTTACCGGAAGGGCCTTTACAGCTTCACCGTGACTTTGGGGGCGAGTGCTGAAGGCACTCAGCCGCAAAAGGTGACTCGCACAAGGGCTACCAAAATGGTACGAACCTCGGCTTGGCCGTCACCTGAGTGTAAAACTCTCTCGCGAGTTTGAACCCTTAACTCACTGATAATAAACTCACTCATTCACAATGTAGGTGGTCCTTTTCTAATAGTTTTTTTTTTTTTTAATCTAGATATTTAACGAAACGGTTTAGTAATATATATTCATTGTAACATTCTTAAATATTAATGATATTTTACCTGGATCAGCGATTCAACATGCGAAAAAAGGACTACCACTATAACCAGGACAAGGCTACGTATCAAAAATACAGTACTACAAAATATTTCCAGCGCCATCACTTGAAAAAACTGGTATCTCTAAGCTTAGTGTGGTTACCAATTTGGACCACATCGTCACTTAATGTCAGGTGAGATTATGGTCAAAGCACAGAGCCTATACCGTGTGACCGTCTATAAGTCTTGAACAGTTTGAAATAGTTACACATTGAAGTATAATATATAATGGAAACGTGGTCTTATCACAATAAAGGTTTTATTAACCTTCGAATAGCTACTACGAAATAATGAAAAGTTAAAACACGTCTCTTTCACAGACCCACGTATCTACTGAATTAAATTATTTCTAATTTAATTACTGCGTGTTTGCAATAAAGGTGAATCCTTTCGCTGTGAACCCTTTCGTGAATAGATATATTTTTGATATAGATCGTAACTAAAAGTGATATTTTTAATATTGCTAAGGAAAGTTTTTTTTTTAGTAATCACCAAATACTTATTAATCAGCACATATTTCCTAAAGATGTAACTATTTCTCGCTAGATATATTTGGAATTATTATTTTCTATTATTCTGTCATTTTTCAATTTAATTTCATAAGTTAGATAAAGTCCATATTTACTATTTATATTATTTATATTAAAATATAGGATATCATAGAGGTGACAAACAGCGAAAATAATTCCCAATGGGGGATCAGATGATCTATGTTTTGCTTATTTTTAATGAGAAGAGGAAAAGGGGATCTTAATGGTTATTGCATAAGCAATGTTTATTTATCACTGTATAGGCTCAGTGTTTTGACCACAATTTCAACTAATATTAGGTTGCGATCTGGTCCAGGATGGTAATCACACTAAGACCATAGTTCTCAAGTGATGCTCTCGGAACATACCTATTAGTATTTTGCGACAGGCTTTTCAAACTTGCTAGCTACCCAGGGAGTATTATTAGCAAATGTACTATTGCCATTCTAATTACTATTACAACAATTTCTTTCTTTTTTATTTACAAATCTAAAAAAAAGGGGAGAAGTCAGAAATACCTAAGTTTCTGCTTATATAATACTTGTATTCAATTTTTATATTAATATTAAAAATATACATACGTGCACCAATAAAATTCTTTTCCAGTAATATTATATCTTCGATATAATAATTGACTCGGTGGCAAATTTAATTAAAACCCATCTACGCTTTGAGATTGATGAAGTTCTATGAAGGGGCGCCAACACACGTATTGTTCATAAATAAGGCGTTCCTCGTTTTTGCTGTATTGAATTTGTAAGCTTCGTTATTTATTTTTTGTAGTAAATAATACTACAAAGCTGTGCTCGTGACTTCGAACGCGTGGAATTCAGACAATTTGCAGCTTACATTTTCCATCTGGTTGCAATCTATTTCATAACCAAATTTTATCGCAATCTATTCAATGGTTTAGACTTTTTATTTATTTCTATCAAGTAGATTAATTGTTATTTTAGATTAAATGTTGTACTTCTTACTTTTAAAATAACGGACTTTTACACAGCGGTTCCTCTCCTTGGTGCTGATTTATCCAAAAATCATTTCTCAGAGGATGTTTTCATCATATGGGTTATTGTCAAAATTTGAAATTTGTAGCCCCAATGATTTAGACTCTGCGGTGATGAATCAGTCAGAACAAACTATTTTATACATTCAATATACCATAAATAAAATTATATATCTAGATTTACCCATTTGAATAAAAATATTTTAACGCGCCTGACTATAATCACATAGCAATGTGAATAATCTGATCTTCTGCATTAAAATAGAATTTAACGACGCTTCTTCATAATTATTATAGTGACTGCGTCGTTGGCGCAGTTGTGTTACGACTGTCGTTCTGAGGTTTCGGGTTCGATTTCCGTGTCGGGTCAGTGATATTGGGTTTTTCTACTCAATATCATCCCGGAGTCTGACATTTGTGTCCGATATGGCAGCAGGCTCGCCCTTTGACATATCTAGGACGGGACTAGCTCGGCGAAATGTGGGTGGTGTAGTTCGCTATTTCACCTCTGCCTAACCCTTCGCGGATTACAGCCGTTAGCTTATGTTATGTTATTATAGTTGTAAAATCATGAAAACGTTGCTTCTGAATTGTATACAATAAACGAACTGGAAAGTGAGTGTCTTAAGGTTACGGCGAACCCAGCGGCCGTGAACTTACATGCAAAATTATTAATATGTTAAATTTACCCATATAGAGAGAAACTCACATCAATTCTTCCGTGCGCTATAAATTTATTTATCATATTTTTTATGTTTATACATTATTTAACTCGAAACTTGTAAAAAGTGCAATAGGCACTTGCTTGCAATTATTTTAATATTCAATCTTAATACTAATTAATATCACTTATAAATTTACTATTTATGTAATTAAGATATATATTTTTAATTTCTTTGCATGATGTGGTTATTTATAATTATAACGGTATTTAAATGTTTATTTTTTTAATTATTGTACACGCTAAAGATCCATTTTTTTTTATAAATAAATAAATAATAATTTAAATTAATATTGTTCCGACAAAGTTATTCCAAATCGATAAAACAAATGTTAACGCCCCAGAACAAATGAAACTCATTTCTTTTGTTACACAATGGAGAACTTGTTACTGCTGTACATTTGAATTCCACGCCCGATGCATTAGACTGCTGGAAGTTCGAATGGAAATAAAACAAAATGATATGCCAATGAAAGCCGGCGGTCGTGAAATTTACATAGAAAATCTTTGTGTATTCTGTGGCTGTATGGAATGCAAAAATACATTGTTTAAAAATTTGCGTTTGAAACTATTATGGAGATTATCACGCATCATTTATATTACGATTGTTCAGTTTTATTAGTGCATCTGGCACGTATATTTTTGGCACATCAATAAAAACAATCAAAATATATGTTGAAACCTAAATGGTTAGCGTATATTTTCGGTACATCAATAAAAATCAATCGAAATGTATTTTCAAACCGAAATAGTTTGGCAATTAACCATATTATTATGTAATATTTATTACCTATTCCATAGGATTAAAAATCTTGTTGTGATTCTCATATGAATACAAAAATCTCGCTTGCTTCTAGTTGGTAAAATAAATCAGAATTCCATTATACACAGTAACCGTAGAAAATCGAATCTTGCAGCTCTTGTTTGAGGGCGCCTTTGACGTTTATCAGTCCGTAATGGGTCCTCTATTTTGCACGACACAGACCGGAGTATTGAAACGATATTTGTGCCACTAACTCCCATAAGTAAACTTTTGATATCTCAGAATGTAAATTTAAAATGTGAACAAAACTGTATATTGTTTTTACAAGATATATATTTCACGTTTTAATATAACTACAAAAACAACTGATGTTAAGTTAACGAAGCCTAGTGTATTTAGTATGATTCTTTAGCCTCAAACAGAGTCGTTAGATAAATTGTTTGTCAGCAAAACAATTTTCCTGTATTACTTCTCACATACAATTCAGTTACAAACATATAATTATCGAAAAGGGCAAGGGACTATACAAACAGGTCGAAGGGACCGACCGACACCGCAAGATCGAAAAAGGGTCGTCCTGTTATAAGCTCACTAGTTGTAATTAATTTCTAGTTTCAATTGTTAATTCGTACTGTGTAGCGGTCGAGTGGATCAATACACACAGCTAGAATGTCCAGCGAACGTAAAAAATATGGGTTTTTTTATTATTTAGCTTAATAACTTCTGAACGCTTACGACGCTCTTTTATCATTCGAGGCTGTACAAGAATTATGTAAGTAAAATTTTCGCACTTATTGACCCCTTCCTTGTCAGCAATTGTAAGCTTTTCCCGCGTCATGAATTTGTAACTATTGGCATAATATTGAACAAAAAAAAAATCCAAATATTTCTTAAGTAATCACCATCATGTCCTATATGTTATCAAAAATAAGCAAATAATAAACTCTCTCTCCCTTCCATCTC
The DNA here is from genome assembly GCA_014132275.2 of Samia ricini. Lineage (NCBI taxonomy): Eukaryota > Metazoa > Arthropoda > Insecta > Lepidoptera > Saturniidae > Samia > Samia ricini. The sequence continues at coordinate 24,427,362 of AP028168.1, forward strand.
ATGTTAACGTAATATTTGAAGGTGGTCCTTGCTACAAAAGTCAGTAAATATTTGATGGTAGTAAAAGAAAAAAAAAAAACAGATTCTGAAAAGTGGATTATGAAAGCTAAACAATTACGTATATTATTATAAAACACTATAATGCCTCTATTGCATTAATTCGAAAAATAATAATCTCGAATCATAATTTAAATTAACACATATTATCACCTATACCACAGAGTTTAAAAAATAAAGTTTTAAATAAATGCATCCTATCAGTAATGGCATACGGTGCTGAAACGTGGTCTCTGGCGGTACGACTGGATTATAAAATAAGAGTTCATCAAAGGGCGAGGGAAAGAACTATGCCTTGAGTTTCTGTGCACGATAAATACGGAACGATAATATCCGCCAGAGAACCAAGATCACCGACATAGTTCTTAAGGCTGGCACGTCAAAGTGTCAGTGCGCCGGTCATGTATGACTTTTTAACGGATGGCGAAGACGAGTTCTCGTATGGAGATCATGTTTGGTTAAACGTGGTGTGGTAACCTGCTAGCTGGAGCCACGACATTAGGAAATTGGTTGCTCGAGGTTGGATACGTACCGTCGAGGATCGTTTGCAGTGGCGTGACTCGGGAGAGACCTATGCCCAGCAGCGCACTAACACGGTCTGAAGTAGGATTGAAATTTAAACTTTATTGTTATTTATATTCTTATGTGATGTTTACGTTTGACTACAGAGAGATTTCGAAAATTTGTCTCATTTATGTATGTATAGGAAACTGATTAAACTTTCTATTGAGGCTATTAAAGTAAACATCAGTCAAGTCTTTTTAAAGTTTAACTCCTACGAAGATAAAAACAGTCTTAAATTCTGGTACTTTTACATGTAAAAGATTTCCTTATCGGTCGTACGCAATTCTTATTTTTATTTTGTGTTTGTTTTTTTTTTTGTTGGCGAGAATGTTGTTTAAATTGTAGGTAAGTATGTCATCGGTGTAAATGAGGGGCCAGTATTTGACTTTCATTTTCCAAGTGTCGTGTTTCCAACTCGTTCAAAATGTTCACGTATTTGTATTTAAAAGGTCTAATAGTGGATAAAGGCATGGACTTTTTAATGTTTTAGCCACAACCACTTATGTAGCATTTAATTATTATTAGACGTTGTTTATTATTTATTTGTATAATTTTACAGATACTATTTATTAGTTAATTAATAACCTTTTATTTGTATATACGATACGAATGTATTAAACAGTCCTCTCTTATTATATTTATATTTACATACGTACATAGTGTTACGCCTTTCTCCCGTGGGAGTAGGCAGAGATTATATCCTTGCACTTGCTAATGATGTTGACACACCTCTTTCGCTTTCTCTACTTCCATGAGCGTTTTCATAAATGCTTGTCGGTTATGGGTACTTTTCACCAGACCTTTATTTAAGACTTTCGCGATTTGGGTCAAAATACGTTCGCCTTTGTCGACCCTTACCTACGTGCCCAGTCACCCTCGCCTTATAAATTCGTTTCGTTAATCTTCTGTCATCAATCCTCTCCACATTCCCAAAACAAATATAAGCATGCCGTTCTCAATCTTACTCACTACATCTTCTACCAGATCAGAACGTTAAATTATCATACTATTCCAGGCTTTGTCAATCATCAATTTATATTTATGACGCTTAAATCTTGATTGATTACGATTTACTCAATAAGTAATGTTTGGAAAGCGTAAGGAGTAACTTCACCGGGGGCTGATTTAACTATGCAAAATAGACGAAAACATCACTTCTTCCTTGTTTCCTCCACCAAAACTGAAACTATTTATAATTTTCTTTCAGTCTTAGAACAATGTAGACTTTGGCTATCCCTCTACGTTTACGTTTAGCTTTTTTTAAATTTTATCCATGAAATTTGATTCACGAACATCTGAAAATGTCGGTAAAAGTTGAGCATTTTATTTCATTTTCAAAGGCTTCTAGTTTCTACTAATTTATGGAATAAATCAAAACGTACAGGTATGGCGGTAGTAGATATATATTATTGAGTATAAAAATATTTACCAGAATGCTATTATCCAGGGAGTAAACAGGGACTACGTTTGTTTGGAATAAAGGGCGGTAGGATATCCTCTTAAGAATAAAAATAAAAACTACTTTCCTTATATTGCTAAACAAAATGTGTTTCTTAATACCTACTATAAATGTATGTAAGTGTATGAAAAATGCGATCCTGCAAATACTTACTATAGTACATTTGAATAGATTTTTTGCACTTTAGGGATGAGATGCTCCTTTTGCACTTGGTATATTAAAAAAAACCAGTCTGAAGTTTATTTGTATGTGTGTTATTAGTTAAATGTGTTTTAAAAAGGAATATATTTTTACATAGTATTTTATACATTTATATGACATAACATAAGCTCACGCCTTATATCCCTGAAGGGTTAGGCAGAGGTGAAATAGCGAAGTACGCCACCCACATTTCACCGCGCTCAGTTCCGTCCCAGATGTGACAGGGGGCGAGCCTGTCGCCATATCGGGCACAAATTCCAGACTTCGGTATGATACTGTGTAGAAAAACCCAATATCACTTCACCCGACCCGGGGATCGAACCCGAGACTTCAGAACCACAGTCGTACCGTAACATAACTGCTCTACCGAGGCACAATTATATAATTATAGATATAATTGATGAAAAAATGATTTAACGTATAAATAAGTTTTAAGCTAAGTGCATTTAACTAAGTACATTCAAATATTTAATTAATAATAGAATTAAATTAACATTATATTGAAACGCAATGAAATAAATAATTTAAAAAAATCAATACTAATAATGCTTAGGTATATATCACATATATTTTTATACGGTATAGGCTTGGTTCTTTGACCACAATCTCACCTGATGTTAAGTGACGATATGGTCCAGGCCAAGATGTACGATGTGTAAACGATGCTGCCGGAACACACCAATTGGTATTTAGCGACAGGTTTTCTAACTTCATGATAGTATTTACCCAGGCGGGCAATATTAGAAAATTCCGTATAAACCAAGCTATGGTTTCCTCGCGATGTTTTCCTTCATCGATATAAATTAATATTAAGATGTTTTCCCTCATCTATATAAATTAATATTAACAGCTGAAAGAAAATATTTTGTAATAAAAACTAGAGGTATATATTTTTTGAAATCTACATTAATTTTAAAACGCAGGTATGCTAGAAAAACAAGCCACATGTAAAATAATTGCACACTTACGTAATTCCACATATCATGTACTGAATTACTCTATACTGTGGTGTACACCTATTTGATTTTCTGGTTGCATGCATACGCTGTATACTTATTAAATTTTCACAGACCTCGTAGTTTATTACAGTAGAAAATCCTTTGTGTTGTAGTTTAAAGTATTCATATTTCACATAATAAACTGGTTCTTTGTTTTTTTATATGCTAAATTTCCATGTTCCGTTAATGTGATATTAATTATGCATTATTTTAATAAGAATTGAAGTTTTATCGAGAAGTTATATTTTGGAATACATATCATTGTTATAGACAAAGATCATCAAAAATTCTTTATTACTGTGTGATAATCCAAATTTAAAATAACAACAATGTTTTGTAAATAGATAATTCTTTCACCACAGCATTATAACATAACATAAAGTGAACTAAGAACTAATGAATTATAACTGAAGGCCATTTTAATATGTTAATATTTGACCGAGCTTCAAAGGTATGCAAAAACGTGCTTACACGTTAAATAAAATATTTAACATCTGAAAACCATTTAGAGACGGTTTAAATATTCGCTAAAGTTAAAATAAACCATATAATATTATAGATAAAAAAAAATTAAACTCTTATTCAGAAGTGTAAGAATGTGTTTCATATCGAATTATGAGTTATAGGGTAAATAAATAAATCAAGCAATCTCGTCGTGGTGGATTCCAAACAACGGCGTCACTTTTTGTCAGAGACGAACACTAAACGGGATTTGGTGTCAATCATCTTCAAAAGTTGAAAATAGGCTGATATCTGGTACGGTGGCACTGCTTCCTGTATTTCTCTGCTTATCAAATGAAGCAAGAGCTGGCTTGATATGCACATAACCTATCGTCGGGTAGACTGGATGTTATTCGTTTCTCTTGCCACCAACTCGGGAGCGTGTATGTTCGCTCCAACTAGGACTGACCAATTAGTCTTTGTCGCCTGGGCCGTGAGAAAGACAACCTTTATAAAAATGACTCCTGTGGCGGTCACTTAGTAGCAGCTTTGAAAAATTCATTCATTCATTCATTAAAAGCTGAGAGGAATAAAATCCACTTTAAAAAATCACAGCACGAGGCTTCTGAACGGGTGGACAAAGAAGAATATCTCGTTAAATAATTACAACGGAGGCTGGAGTTGCAGGAAGTGATGGTCAACACTTTCAGGGGACATCGCTCGACCCATAAGCCACGATGGAGATTTTAGTGAGGTCAGTCTCATGAGAGCGTGATTAATCCAGTGGACTAATCCACATGTCTCATAGACGGTACGATTGAAAGGTCGGAGGTTCGAACCCAGGGTGGATAACACATTTTTATGTGGTGGAGTCCGGGTGTCCCCCGTATGGCATCGCCACTTCATCACATTGCTGAACCAAGGGGGGAAGGGGTGGGGACCCTGCCCTTCGATTGCACTGGGGAAGACGTCGGGGGAATGGTCTTGGTTAACCGGAGCTGGTCTCTAAACGGGTAGCGACTTCGCATTTGGGCTGTGTCATTCGTCCGGGGGTATGTTGCGGTGCTTCCTTGAGATCCCGTGTAGCCCTCCTTGTGTGGCGGTAGAGACGGTTACTCATAGGATTTTAGTGGGTAGTCACTAAGGTCCTCTTCCCTGATTTTAGTCCCAAACTCTCTCCTTGCCCCCACATGGGAGGACGATGCCTAAACGCATTTCCCTATGTAAAAAAAGGGTCAGTCTCATATAATCAGTCTACTGTACTCCATAGCAAACAAGTACCCAAAACGGAGTGCCCTATGTGAGGAGGCGTGAAGAGGTACTTAAGCAGGCCAGCGTGACAGCGGTGACTGGCAATGAATTATGCTCTGTGTCAGTCGCTGCTGTTTTTAGATTGTACTGTACTCAACATCAGGACCAATGCAGTCACATTGCGGCGCAATATAAAAAAAAAAAAAGACAAAAAAAAAAATGTCGTCACTGACACCACAAACTGGTCGAAGACTTTGGACTTGAGACGATGTGGTATTTCGAACGAGAAGTTGCTACGTATCTTCCCAAACGCAGTCTAACCGAGTTTTTCTAGACTATCGTTTTACAAGACTACTAGATATACCTAATCGATACATAGAAACGATAGGTAAGGACGTCTAATATTATTTCAAATCATTTTTCTGCCTCATATTATGTGAAAAAGTAAACATAATACCGAATAATATTCTCTTTTATCTGTAAAATCAAGTTTTCTAGAAATTTGGTAATGAAATGAATGTTAGTACCTAGAATTATTTTTTGGGCGTAGTTTAGAGTAGTAGTAATAAGAAAATATTTTCATACTAAATTAATTAACAGTGCTTTATTTATTCTCAAAATTTACCCATTTTGTAATTTTGCCTTTTACCAGCTTGTAGCATGGATATTATATTTCATCGTCGAATTCAAGAATATTAAAAATACTTTGTTTTTTAACAGTAGGTACATATTCTGAAAAGAATCCCTACGAACTCGGAAATACGTAACTCAATAAACCTGCAATATTCGTATTTTCATGAATCAAAAATCCATAAAAACAGCAATATAAAATAAAAGCCACGTCGGAATCACCTGGAAGGAAATGGACGGCGAAGTTTCCTTACCAATTTACTTCAGAAACCGAGCCGTTTCAAGCTTTATAGCAATTTCGAACGGACAAGCACAGAGTTGAACTCGGTAATTATTTCAAGTGGTCCCATAATTATAATATTTCTTCCTCATGGAACATATCCATCAAAAGATAGCCTGGAAGAGATTGCTATTAGCAATAAGGCCGCCCTTTGTACTAATTTCACATTCTCAAATGCATAATATTATATGTTTCTAATGGTGTACAATAAAGATTAAATAAATAAGATAAAAAATATTTTAGGCACATCAAAATTTATTAGGTAAATGTTTCTTATTAATGCGGTCGGTACCAACCTAGCGTTAACGCCAGCTTTCAATTGTTTTCCTATTGTTAAATTTTTATTGGTATTTGAGCGTTTAAAAAATAATATTAGTTATCGAAGAATACTTGAGATTGATATAAAAGAGTATGTTAAGAAAATAATATAGTCATTTTATATTATAGACCACAATCTGATATGATGTTAGGCGAAATAAACTACTAGAATAGGCGAAATATTGTGTTTTTCTTCAACGAAAGCTTAATCTTATATTGTAGTATATTCGCATATTCGATCCTACGACCATCAACGCAGCATCATGCAAACACTACGATCGTACTATAATAGCTTTAAATTAAAACATTTTAAAATGTATAAAATATTTATTACGTAATGAGATTCTCATGTATTATTTTCGACTGTAACAAAACCAAGATTAAATAATTTATCTTTGTAAAATTATCCTGACTCGGATACGTAAATACTGGATTGAGCGTATTCAAACTAAAACATAATCTCCCAATGCTATTTAGGGGTCTAAACCCTCTCTGATGTCCCACTGATTTCGTACCTGCCAAGGGCCCCTTTAAAATTTCATTTCACCAATTCAAGTGTAAATGGAAGGGTCTGTGGACCACGCCATCACAAAGGGCCAGCTAAGTAGACAAATTAGACAACCAGTTTCTGCATCGTATCATTTTATATAAATGTGAATTTGAAATTTGTTTTCTATTATCATTTAAAAGTCGGGGGTAAATTACTTTGTGATTATATTATGACTTTGAATTTGTTTATTTCTTTTTGTGTTTACTTTTAAGATCGGCCAGTCGTTTTTCAATGACACTATTTAAGAGATTTCTTTAGGTACCTTCAGTTACCTCAGAACCAGAATTACATAAATAAAGCTAATAGTATTGATCTAATAAATTAGGTATTTTTATTCAGGTAAATTGCAAAATCATACATGCCACCAGTGACGTAAATATAGGATGCTGGAAAACTAGCATGTACCCGGTCCGCGAAGCCATGAGCTCGGAAGAATCCTAACATTTTTAACAAAATTCAGCAAAAATTATAAATGCAATTAAACTTAGACACGACTAAATATTTAAACGCTTTATTGATAACTTTAGTGGTTTATTAGAAATCAAATTACATCTTGACAATTTTTACTGGGACCCCATCCAATGAATTTACCACGGGTCTCAGATGGTGTAGTTACACCACTGCATGTCACACGATGTTCTCCATTTTAGACCTCATAGTAACTTAACTTTTGAGAAGTCTATGATTGAGAAAATGTATTGGTAATTGTAAGATACGTTGGCAGTATAAATGCATACAAGTATTTTTTTTTAATGTGAAATATTTAATGTAATTTAAATTTTAGCTTTCTACACTTCTTTCTGTTTCAACATTAATTAAGCTCAACCTCACACTCCCCCGTCCGTGCAATATCCTTAAAATGGAATCCAGTGTTTTCCCTCCACGACAAATTGTACTGAAAGGTTAAAAATAGTAATGATGTATCCATTACTTGAACAGTGATATATAGCTAGCTCTCTGTCTGGGTAGCCTGTAAGAGATGAATGGCTTAGAGACACGCATGCTTGTGGCGACTGCTACAGTTTTAAAAGTTTGCAAAAGTAGATTCTTTATATACGATTATATAACTAATAGATCAAATTGAAGTGTTTGTTTGTAATGTCAAATTACATTTTTTTACTAAAAACATATGAATGTGTATACGTTACTTACACCAAAAATACAATTGCAAATTATTTTTTTTGTACGACTCAGTGCTTTGACCACAATGTCATATGATGTTAAGTGACGGTGTGGTTCAGGATGGTAACACACTAAGCCTAGATACTGGTTCTCGGGTGATGCTGCCAGAACACACCTATTGATATTTGACGACAGGTTTTCGAACTTTAGGGTGGTAGCAACCGATGCAGGCGTTGCTAGAAAATGCCCTACCACCATGCTATGGTTTCCTCACGATGATTTGATAGGCGGGTTTGAACCCGCGTCCATTGACGCGAAATCCGGCCACATTGTCCACTGCGCCATCATCGCTTCAATCATCTTCATTAGTCCGTCAGTCTGTCTGTTTGCTCCGGGTAATCTCCAGCATGGCTGAACCGATTTTGACGGGATTTTTGTTAGATAGCTGAAGTTACTCCGCGTAGCTTACTTTTGTTTTTCGAAAATAATTAGGGTTTCGCGTAAAAAAATTAAAAGTAATGAAATTTCGAATAAAATCCTATTCAACACACAGTTTCACCGGGAGGTGTTTGAATTTGTGAGAAATCTTTTTATTTTATCTTAGTATCGAAAAAAACTAAGAAAAGTAATTAGGGATCTGTATAAAACATATAAAATATGGGAGCAGCCGCGGGCTGTAATATTAATCTAGAATATTATAAAAACATTGAACTATAAAATCATTACTTTTAAAAATAAATCATATAGGTAGGAGGTTTAACTATACTTAATCTCAACTGTATACAGCTTTATATATACGGAGCCACAGCTGATTTTTTATTTCAAATTTATTTTTTGTTTAAAATTATACCTACATGTCTGGTGTTTTTTGAGATCAACGAACGTGTTAAAAGATTCTATAGACCACAACATACTATTAAATATAATTAAAAAAGGAACATATGTTAAAATTAGTGTAATAAATCGAATATATTGGACAATAAAGAGAAATTAATTTTTGGAATTTTCAAATAAAATTTGTTTCTAAACATCTCTCAACATTGTATCATGAATATTAGTTTAAAATGTTTGAGATTACAATATATAATCAGAGGATGTAGCCTTGATATGTTTCAGCAAAACTATGTATCATATCCGTTAAATGTGCGATGATATATTACTTTCCGTCAGGGTCGATTTGTAGACCGCTGTAAGACAAATGGATAGAGTGTACGCCTCGCTTGACACTGCGTTATGCTTTGTGATATAATATAAACTAAATGTTAGCAATATTAGTTTATTAAACAAATTGTTTCTTATTTCATATTTAAATAATATTTTGATAAGTTTATGCGTTAAAAATTCATCTATTCAAACGAATGACGCTGCCGGACATAGGTCTTCCCCAAAGATCTCTACAACGACCGTTCTTATGCCACTCGCTTCCACGTTGTCGGTCCACGTTAAGGAAAGTCTACCCACGCTGCGACTTTCAATATGTGATTGATATTTAAGAGCCCATTGCCCCCTTTGAGCATCAGTTCTACGAGCTATTTGCTCAACCCTCTGCCACTCAAGTTTAGGAATTCTTCGGGTTCTTCTATGTTTCTTCATTGAATCCTCATCTCTAACTTGATCATAATTTTTTTTGTTCGCATTTTTTAGTGCCCTTTTTTTATAATATCCGCCTCTGCAAAGTTTTAAAACCTATCAATAAACACCAATAGGTATGTTATGGCAGCGTTACATAAGAGTACTTTCTCTCTCTCTTCTAGGCTTAGTCTGTTCATCTGTCTGTCCATGGATCATCACTCAATATCAGGTGTGATGTGATTGTGAAGCACTGGGACTATAACAGTATAAAAAATTTCAACTCCATTTATTTATACAGTAAACTTTGAATTTCATGAAAAATAAATTGAACCTTACTTTCAACAAACGTACATATAACATATAGCAGGATATCCTCCCCTAACGTTACTAGAACTCCACCTATCCATTAAATGCACGGCGGATCGGTGATATATAGCTAACCGTTAGGGTCTATTGGCGACTCGTGTAAGATAAATTACAATAGTGCACGGATAGTTTGAAAGTTATAATTTTCATACACTATTTATAGATGGATTAATTCATATTTTTTCACTATAAACGTAAACATTTCATTTGCCATGCAAACTTGCATATATAAGTTTTTAATCATCATCATCATGTTCCCAGAGTATTTGGGACCTACGCACTAAGCTTTCTTCTTCCATACAATCACGATCTCTTCTTTATTTCATCCCTCTTTATTTTTGCTATCCTCTGCCTTTCAACAATTAGAACTTTTTACTACCACTAAATTTATTTACGTGTAATTCAAAAATAAATATCTAATTAGTTACTGACCCTTGTGAATAATAAAAAAAAATATGTTATTTTAATATGATACTTTTATTTGTCAAATGCATCTCAAATTAAAAAAGTTTTTTACACACATTAACTCAATTGCTATATAAATTGTTATACTAGATGGCACTAGAAAGAATCAGAGACACGCTATAAATTCAGTCAAATCAAATGGATTCTATCAGAATATAGCAACGATGGATACTAATGTCTTCCAATTCAAAATCGAAATGAGTACCTACAAAAAGATTCTCAATTCAATTGGAAAATAGATCTTTGAAATACAATTTACTATGATTTACTGCAGTTTAGTTAAGTAGTACAATTTTTCTCAAATGTACTTGAAATCTGTTACCATCAAAAACAAATTTATATCTATTACGAATTATTGAGATAAAACGAATGTAAACATCGATGAAGTACGAAGTTAGATAACTTCTTGTGGTGAATCCTGGGCAACGGCATTCATTATGGCAGATGCTGACACCAATCAAGACTTGGAGTCACTCCTCTCCAAAGGTTGACGACAGCTAATATCTGGTACGACGGCAATTCTCCACTCGTATCATTAATAGAAAACCTCGTAAAAAACAAGTGGCCTAAAAATTCATCAAGGAAGAGAGCAAAATAAAATAATTAAATGGAATTTAATGGAGCTTGATAACCTCAGTAGGGGCCACTTTAGGTGGGATCACGGACGAACTTGAAAGTGATACTCGTGGCCCTTGGAAATAAGACATAAACTGCCTGCTATCCTCCGTGATGATGGATTATCCAAAAAAGTGTGAACATCGATGCAACAAATAGAAATTAAAAAACTAAGCAGCCATGGGAACTCCCGACAGAAATGAAACCTCTAAACATTGGAAAAACCCTTTATTTTAATGTATAAACTTCATATTTTGTTAATTTCATTGTTAACATTACCTAACATTTGTCTGTTTTTGTAACTATTGGCGCTCCGAGCAATAATTACACACATTTACATATATTTTATTTACAATCAAAACATACTATAGGCTGCGTAAATACATTTTATTATTTATCTTTCGACCCTAGCACTTGTACAACATCATATCGTAGCATGTTGACGGCTGACGTCACAGCTTTGGAAATGCGAATCCATAAGTTTTTCCCCTACCGAGAATCGTTCAACGGCGCTAAAGAAGATTTTACTTCTAATATTATCAGCTTAAGTTTCGAGAACTAAAATGCTTTATTTTTTTTACACGGTATAGGCTCAGTCCTTTGAGCACAATCACACCTGATGTTAAGTGACTATGTGACCCAGAATGCTAAACAAACTAAGCCCCGAGGCATTGGTTCTCAAGCGATGCTGCCGGAACACACCTATTGGTATTTAGCGACAGGTTTTCAAACTTGAGGGTGGTAGTTACCCAGGCGGGGAGTATTAGAAAATGCCCTACCACCATGCTATGGTTTCCTCGCGATTTTTTCCTTCATCGAAAGCTCAAGCCGATTTTAGAGTTTGATAGTTGTGATCGAACCCGCGTCCATTAACGTGGAATTTAGATGCATTATCCACTGCGCCATCATCGATTCAACTGTATAGCAATATTAAGATTGCTTTCCAGATGATGTCATGGTCATTAATCAATCATATTGACGGTGTTATTGTGTTAAAATTTAATTATTATTGATAACTTCACTTCTGTTAGACTTTTGTTATGTATATGAAGCTTTTGTGACATAGTCATTATTATTAACTCGAACAATAAAAAGAAGGAATTTTCACAATGCTCTAGTAAACAATACAGAGTCGGTAGTCGGTTCTATAAATATTTATTGTATGAAACTGGACGCCGTATTTTACAAAGCAATTTTAGATATCTTTCGCAGAGAAATAATACAGCTCGAAACTACTTTGCAATTTATAGTGGTTTTATGATAAGATTGTCTTTGATCTTTACTTAGTGCTTTTATGTTTTGTTTATGTACTCGCGTTTAACTTGTGAGATTTTTATTTTTATTAAAATAAATATATGAACCATTGTGTAATATAAATAGTATTTATCTAAAATGATCTCTATCTTTATAAATAAATTTGTTCTATTCAAGTATATGTGCCCTCATGTAATGTTAGTTGAAGTTAGGGATGCGCTGATCTGATCCGATCTTTCAGAAGATTTGGAGATATTTTTAATCGTTTGATTTCCGGACGAATTGCCTGAATATAATTAGATATCGGATCACCAAGATCGCAATATCAATTAACTATAAAAAATATTTTTATCGGACTATCATTAGAACCAGAATTATATGGAAAAAAATGTGGCATCTGTATGTTACCGATTTATATAGTTCGATAATAGTCTCTCGATGGTCTTAAAACCTGTGTTTTAGTTAACTATTTAGCAATCGATAATTATTCATTACTGTTAAAATAAAAAAAAAAACCTATTCTTGTATTTAAAACGCTCGTTTCTTTGTAGAAATAAAATACAGTATTTTTATATGTTATTTTTAATCGATCGAATTTATGATGAAGATTGGATTTATGTTATGCGTTAATCGGATCGGGATATTAAGATCCATCACAGTCCAAAATATCGATACAAAGCAACGGAACGAGCATCCTTAGTTGGAGTTTAATGCTCGAATAATACGAATGGTTCTATATACTGAGCACGTGTGCTCGGAGAGTTCCGATGACGTGATGTAGTGCTCGGAACATTTCACCTACGTCTTGTGAATTTAAACCCCGCAAATGTTTCCTGGTGTTTTTGTCTTTGCAAAATTGAACTTTACTGCTCACATTGAGGATATAACGCGTGATATCAAATATGTAACAGCCAAGAACTTTAGAGTAATAGCAAAATAAAACAAAAATATAAATATGAGTTAATCGATTCCTTGGAGTTATATAAGTAATGTAAATAGTCCATTCATCCATTAAAACAAAAGACGTGCAGTACTGAAGATAGTTCTCCCTCAAAAATCTGCACAATATCTTGTGCCACCTGCATCCAGCGGATTCTCGCGACCTTCATCAGGTTTCAGTCTACATTGTGTAAGGCCTATCCACGTTGTGTTCCGTTACGTGATAGCAATTTTAAAGCTAGTCGACTCCATCGAACATGAGTTCTACGAGCAATGCGCCCAGCCCGTTGCAACTGAAGTTGGGAACTCTTTATATATTAATGAATTTATAGGTCTTCTTTGGTTCTCCTATGGATCTCCTCATTTCTGATTTGATCAACCAGCAAAACTCCAAACATAGTCCTCTCTATTGCCCTTTAAGCTTCTTTATTAGGTCCATTATGAGCAGCCATGTCTCTCGTCATTGCCAACACATACTGGTCGAAGACTTTCATCTTAAGACACTACAATATTTTGAACGAAAAGATTCCGAGTAAAATTTAAATAGTGATCAATTTTTAATAATATATTCACTATAAACAGTTTGTTCATCTGTTATTGTTTATTTTATTTGTTATTTTTAATAACAATTATAATATTCACAAGATTTAATGTTGAAATCCACACTCTAGATCGTTACTCATAAAATTCAATACAGTTGACCTACTCGTATTTATTATACATTACTTTCTTTCAATAAAAAAAACAACAATGCGAATGTTATTATTTGATGGTACAAAGAAGATACTTTGATACACTGGATTGGTTGTGTATGATTATAAACTATTGTAAAGCTTTTACTAATCAACGTGACCTTTCCCATTGTTGCGTCACATGACGTACAAAGAAATCAGAATTAAAACAGACACGAAAAAAATTTATAAGAAATAAGTAAAGTTTAAAAAATCAGTATATATCCGAACACAGAAAACAAGAGCCAATTGGTGAGCTCCATAAAACATGAACTTGACTTGCCCACGATAAGCGACGGTCAACATTGCGTGCCGCGTATTCGGTACTACTGCTTCTTAGGGCTGTCAGACATATCGAAGGAAAATCAAGTCATATTAACATTTAGGCCTTTTTAGAGGCCTTTTTAACATTTAAAGTTTTTATATAAGCTCCACCGTCTCCAAGAAAAACTGGCAATAACCTTAACCGATCATTGAATTTTTTTCTGTAATGTTGTCTTAATAGGCAATAAAGTCAAACACAGTAGTGACGCTTTATTTACTTGACTTTTAAAATCACATTTCAATATTGTTGTGTTTGTTAAATAAGAAATAATAAGACTAATTTTAAATTATCCTCAATTTAGATTAAACGATCTCTAAAATTTGTATTCAATTGATATTATCATTATTTTCATAACCGTAAATTAATGTGCATAGATGATTAATTAAAAAAAAAACATGAAGATTTAATTTATTATGTAAATACATAGTTATGAAATGAATGAACTTAATATACACTCGATAAATTATTTTACTGAAAAATAGGGAAGTTTATTGATTTGTTTTTATTGTCTCATAAATAAAAATCTGGTCACAGGTAAGTTTTGCAGTCAGTATTGCGCATTTAAATTTTTAAGGCAGAAAGAGATGGCAATATCGTATAACATGACATCAAGCTACATGTGCCATATATAAGTTGTATGCTAACATTTGTTTTCGGGAAAAAGATAGAGCATCCTCTCTCAATCCCTACAAAAATCTTTAAACGCTTGTATCTCCGATTTTTATTAAACGATTTATTTCTATCTTTTTTGTAAGTGAGTTATTATTATATTGTATTATTAATTTACTTAATTGTTTTCAATAATTGAAATATCAGTAAAATACCTAAATATTAAAACTAGTGTTCGAACATAATCATAATCACAAGTACGGCCGGATGCCGCGTCAATCGACGCGGGTTCGATCCCCACCTATCCGACTATAAAATCGGCCTGAGCTTTTGGTGAAGGAAAACATCGTGAGGAAACCATAGCATGGTGATAGGGCATTTTCTAATGATGCCCACCTTGGTAGCTCCTACCCTCAAGTTTGAAAAGCTGTCACCAAATATCAATGACTTGATATGCAGTACCTTTAGGCTTAGTGTGTTTACTATCCTGGACATCCAACTTCAGACCGTGTAAAAAAATACATTTCAGTAAAAAAATGTTTCTAATGAAAAACTTACTGAGAAAAGGATAGCTAACTGTTTCATTTTTGACTATTTGACCATTGGTTTATGACAACCCTAATACAGAGAACGGGTGTTGGCGATACAACCACAAAGCCGGGTTTAGTTTAGCAGAGATCACCTTACGGGTTTGACAGAAAATAAATCAACGGGCTGTGTCGATCCATCTCAACGATCACTCGTATAATACACATAAAAATTTATAAACTTAACCCTTAATAGAGATAATGAGATTCAGTTTGCAAGCGTTTACAGCAAAAAAAAATTTTCATTTTTTGGTTACTAAACTTTAGTGTATTTATACGAGTAAATTCAGAGGTTTTCTAAACCTCTTATGAAAGTTGCCTATAGCTATTCAGTTACTTTAAAAAGTTTGTTTTAACACGCTTTTATTAGCTTGGTATGTTTGTATGTAACGGAATCTTCGAACAGGATTTTCACCCACTTAAATACGTCGGGTTCATTTAAAACTTTACGTACTTATCAAGGACTGATAATAAAAAAATAAAAATACTCATTGAAGAGTTTAGAATGCAAATAGAGTGATTGAAAAAATAATAAATTTTTATGTAAAAAAGTGTGTGTGTACTTATGTACGCATGTAAGAAGTTATACTTCTTTTACGTAATAATAGAATAAACTAAAACGTTGACAGCTAACTTCAGAGTGTTGGTTTTACATGACGGTCGCGCGCGCGTCTTATAAATTTACTCTCATCATTTTTCGCTAACGCTTCAAAAGAAGTATATCTTCAAAAAGTCATTTTTATGATATTTTTATAATTACTCATCTTTCATCAACAATAATTTATATTAAGCAATCCACGTAATTATATATATAAGAAAAGTATCATGACTCCAGTTATCCGTTTAGAAATATCAAGTTTTGACAGCAACAATTCGATATATACGAGGCCATAATACTAAATCTAACGGTATTAGGTCGACAGTTTAACCAAATATGATTTATAATGCTAAAATCTACGATGAAACGTGTGAATAAAGATTAAAAATTACAGTAAGAGCATCTTCATATTTAATATAATAGATTTTGTAGCTTAACTTTTGTACCTTCAATAATAATGCCTTAAGTGATTTTAGATTTTATTTAGACTACATTTTTTCATCCGACTATTTTAGCTTGCAGTCATTTCTCCAAATAACATTTATCACGATCGGGGTCATAATTGACTTCGTAGAATGGCATGGATAGGTAGCTTTGTAGTCCTTATATATGAGTTAAAATAAACAATACTTACAATCTATGTTCTCTTGTGTAAAAAAAATCATAATATCTGAACTAAGCAGGTGATATTGTTATCACTATGATAAAAAAAAAAAAACAAATTTCTATCGATAAAGAGATAACAAAAACTAACCGGCCAACTATAGTATATACAAAAATGGATAGTTGTATGTGTTACATCGCTAAAAAACAACAAAATTCGCCAGTCATCATGGAAATTCCCATGTACATGCATTTTTTCATTGAGGAGGTATTCATGTTGTCCCATTTATTGTAACTCGTCGCCAGATGATACCGTTGCATATTAACTTCTAAACCGTACAGACGATCACCATTACAATTGATATAAATAGATATTCGCGCATGGCGTTTCTTAAAAAACAAAACCTATATTGGGTCTCTATATGCCTTCTACCGTATGTAAAGTCAAGAGTACTCACAAAAACTTTTCGATATGGTACCTTCGTCGCCGTTCCAAGCCTCCACCATTGGCTGCATGCTCTTCCCTGCATCTTTAAACCCATCCGTAACGGAACTACCCTTTTGTTTTACGTGGGCAATGCATTTACGCATCCCCCTGCCTACTGTAATCCGGGAGTATAATCTCCACAGGTTAAATATACCAGGCGGGTATGTGGGACTCGCCCGCCGTGAAACGTCGGGAATACCCACTAAAACCTACAGTACCATCCACCGCTTGGCATTCCAAGCGATTCCATGGGCAATACGAGATTAAGGAACATGCTCCGCGTCGCTCCAGCGGCAGGACCAACCAAATGGAATGGCAGACATAATCTGTCATGCCGGGTCAGGGCCCTCTCTGTCTTCCGTCAAAGGGAGAGAACGGTACAAAGCAATCCCCCTCTTCCTTCTTCTTTCCCGCCACCAGCCAAAAAGTCCGGCCCCTCTCCTCCTTGAATTCTTATAGGAAAAAGAACCCCGGAGGAGAGAGACTTGGGACGAGTGGCTGACTCAAGATGGCAGAAGGGCACGACAAGGTCAACCAAGAGATCCTCCTCCCGCTCCCTCTCCGTGATCTCTTACTGTTGCAAGACTTGCTCACAGAAGGAGGCCACAATGTTCCAGACCCTCTTGCTGCCGAGATGGCTTCCACCACGCTCGACAGCGACAGGTCCGGTCCCGTCTCTGCCACCACATTGCGACGCTGCTCAACCGTCTAGTACACAAATTTGGAGCCGGGGGCACAGATTTAGTATTTTATATCAACCTCTGTCCGGTTCAGATAATAATGTTATAATGTTAAAAAATACTAAATATATAGGTCGTACCCTCTGTTACTTAATCTATGTTTTAATCGTAAATCAGTAGTGCTACCAACTTTATCACGCGTTGTTGTGAAAATCGAATGCAGATAATCTATGAAACGATTTATTTCAGCAGAATGTTATACGAATTATAAAAATGAACAAAAGTAAATTAACATAATTATTTATTCCATTTAAATTCCATAAAAGATGTAAGTAGTCATTAAAATTTATCTGCCAAAAAAATTAAGTAAAAATTAAAATGGGAAAATTAAATAATTGACAGAAAAATCTGCTGTCTGTTTGTAATGCTAAAATATTTTTTTTTAACTAAATACAAATGAATGTATATAATGTACATATACCAAAAAACCAAATACCATAGAATAATTAGGGTTACGTATTAAAAAATCAAAACGCAGTGAAGAACATACGAAACTCTGGCTTAGCCACGACTACAGCTACTTTACAAATATTATCTTTAGGCATTACTTTTCCATATAAACTTTGACTTTGGCAAATCACACATTTTTTGGTGTTACTTCTCTGTCTTAAAATGGGTTATTTATTTAATAAGATCCGCCGACAATTGTTTACACTAACTCTATACCTACCATATAAATAAGAATAGTCTTACACTTTATTAAATCTAAGTGTAACCATTTTTATTGACGAACACCGTCTGCATGCCGTATTTTACAATAACCAATGATGTACATCAAAATTAGGATGCCCGAAACAAATAAAATAAGCTAATAATTTTCAGTACTACCAGTGACAAACTTGTAAACCGCTCGAATAAACGTACCCATGTTGTCGAAGTGAACATCGATCGTATCTTGCTCTATCTATTTGTATCGAGCTATTTAGGGTTTTACAGAATCTAGGAATAGGAGAAATTTTTCGCAGGACTGTAAACTTTAATGGTGGACAAAAAGTTGTGATTAGCTGTCGAGGTAAACGTGAAAGAACTCGAATTTTTTCGCACATATTAATGTTTACATTATTATTAGAATAATATCAAATTAATTTATTAGCACTCAGCGAATATCAGTTACTATACTATACAGTTAATATACAGTTACAATATCAGTTTACTATAAATGCATTTAAGCAGGCCAGCATGACAGCGGTGACTGGCAGTGAACTCTGTTCAGTGTCAGTCATCGCTGTTTTGGATTGCACTGTGCTTACCATCAGGTCCAGTGCAGTCACTGTGCTGTCCATTATAAAAAAAAATAAATAAAATAAAAAAAATAAAATTGATGGAATCGTCTGAAAGGGAAATAATTCCAGATATTAAGTACGTCCTAGATACGAACTGACAAGCATTCATTTATCAGTTTAAAATAAATTAGTATAGATTTATGTTGCTATAATTTATTTATACTATCATCTTTACTATTAGTGAGTAGAAAATTAAAATGTTATTTTAAAGACCTAAAGTCATTCTATTTGTGCATGTGGAAATTTCACATTCGCATTCAAACCCGTCTTTGCATAACAACAATGTAGACACATCTGAGCTAAGCTCTAAGTGGAGACCACTCTAAAATGTAACTCGAAAGCGAAATGAAAATAAAAAAGCAAACAATACATGTTTGCGAACAACAACAATGCATAATAATTATGTCGACGTCGTTCATTCTATTATTTGCTCTCTCGTTTGAGGTTGTGTCGAAACAAAAAGTATGTTTAATTTTCAAATCATTAATTTTGAACTAAACTATCTGTAGTACAGTCAATTGGCTGAAAAAATAGTTTTGATAATGGGTAAATGAAAAATTTTGGTGTGCTCTTTTGGAATTTCCAATTTGCCACCACGTATTTTTGCCGCTCACGCCGTCATATTGGAAAAATGGAGCCAACGAGTAAAAGCAGTTTTGACGATATCTCCTTTTTGAGTAATTTTATGATAAAACATCTGTATGTAAAAATTAAACTAGAGAAAACTTCCTACAGTTTATTTTGTAACAATTTTTCCCATAAAATCAATAGTTTCGGATCTTTACTACCAACAACTAATGAGATTAAAGCAAGAAGTTGAGCCGGAATTGATCAATAGAAAAACTTTTAAAATTAAAAACAAAACCGTTTTCTAAAGAATAAACTGTAAAAAATGCACTAAAAAGTCAATAATTAATTTCTTTATTAATCAGCTTCATTAATTTTGAAATCGGTGTCAGCTTATACTTCGCTAATTAAATTCAATTTTGATTAATTTTTATTTGAAATCTCCCTAGTCTTTTATTTAGCTTATGTGTAATTGTGATAAAGTTTAGGCAGTTATTTTCATTTGTTAGTGAGTGCATTGGTTAACTCTAACTGACCTGGACTCCAAAATTAACGAAGCAGATAAATGAAGAAATTATTTATTGACTTTTTAGTGCATTTTAATAGTTTATTCTTTTGAAGTCGGTTTTCTTTTCAATTAAAAAAGTTTTTTTCTACTTTTTAGCTTACCTATGTACTTTTAACTTTATAGCTTTGAAAACGAATATGTGATATACGTGTAAGTATCTATAATATTCGAGAGTTTTAAAATTTTGAATATCCGTGGACAAATGACAGAGAAATCAAGCAACAAAAAAAAATTAAACATAAAGACGAATTGATATCCTCCTCCTTTTTCGGTTAAAAATGTGTGGTTTATCTTCATGATAACGCTATACCACACACATCTTTAGTCACTCAGCAAAAATTAAGAGAGTTGGGCTGGGGGATATGGCATCCGCCATATAGCCCTGATCTTGCACCTTCCGATTTCTACCTGTTTCGGTCTCTTCAAAAGTCTTTAGGCAGTGTCAGGTTAACATCAAAAGAGGACTGCCAAAAATACTTTTTAAGATCAGAAGTCCCAAACTTTCTACAGAAACTGGATCATGGCACTACCTACAAAATGGAAAAAGTCATTCTACAAAATGCCACGTATTTATTTATTGTAATTAATTGTAAATTATCTTTTGAAAAAAAAATGTCTTGAGTTTTCATATAAAATGTGAAGAATCTTTTTCCCCAATCTAATATAACAAATTGGCTGTACCCATAGACATAATATGTTTTTGCTATGCTCAATCTAGTTCTGTGGCTGTACCCATATTCTATTCGCCTGATAACTACTTCTATATATTATTCATAACCTTTTTTAACGTATGTAAATGCTTTTAGACACCTTCCTCTCATACGGGGGCAAAACCCTAAGAGTGACCGTCTCTACCGCCACATATTATTGTTTATAACCTAAGGTAAAAAAATGTACTTTGCCCAGGACAAAATAAAATAATACATCTAAAATTTAAGAAAATGATTTATCTAACTCAATTTACTGGCTCTGGAATTATAAAAGACGTTACATTGTCTTTATTTTATTTACCTGTATACATATAAGGATAATAATATTTAATTACATTATTTACATAAAATGAAATCGTTGACCTGAACTGAATTGAAAATTCAACCTTCATATATCGAATTACTTTACAAATAATTGCACAAAACTTAAATTTGCATGTTAATATCAAAATGGCTTTAGTCACGAATTCAGCTAGGGTAAATAAAATGCTGTCTAATAATTATTATGCTTATTCTATTATATTTTGAATCAACATCAACACAACCCTATTGTAAATAGAAATGCAGAGGAATTTGCAAAATCGTGAGAGTAGTTCAGAAGTTTCATTTTCAATACAACATTCGTGAAAGAACCACAAAGTTATTGTATAATATAATATTATTATTTATCTATTATTTTTTTAGGTTAAAGTTTCAACAAGAATCAATATACGAATCATAAATGAAGATCTTAATACCATGTTTTCGTTTTAAGGTAATGTGTTCTTTCAACTAAAGTTGAAATTAATTTTAAAATTGGAACCGATATCTATATAGTTTTAAATCGGAAATGTAAGAATTTTAAAAAGTATCTATTTAGTTACATGTTCTTTTTAATGGAATGACACAATTTTGTTCAATGTTTCGAATAGATTACTGTTACTAATTTCCGAATTCATCAACATTATTATACGGGCTAATGATAGTTGGTATATAACTCGAGATCCACTAAACGTATTTATTTCATTCTATTTTTAAACGTAAACGTGTTAACTGGCCAAATTACAAAGATTAAAGTGAAGTAAATTAAAGAATTACCACCGGCAATTACCTGGCAATACTCTTATTAAATTATTCAAAAAAAGAAAAATGTTTAACGCAGTGAATTTCGAAAACAGAAATTTTATACGCGAACAAACCCGGGGGCACAGCTAGTTACAGGTAAAATTCCAGATATTTTTAAATTGTCGATTTTATTAATTTTTAAATTAATTTAAAGCGCCACAAAACAGCTCTTAAAGTGCAAGACATATAACATAAATGGGCTTTTTAAATTCCAAATGGGTCATTATGGTGTCTTAGCTTTAAATTAAGGTAAATAAATAAAGCCGTACCCCGCGTTACCCTTAATTTGTACTTTATGTCGGTAATTTACCTGGAAAAATGATCACTGGAAATGTTAATATATGTTAATTAATTCCTTAAGAATTTTGAAGAATTTTTGGATTACTCAATAGTAATTCTAATGTAAATAGATTCATAATATCATCATCATCTCCTTACCTTTATCCCATTTTTATGTGGGGTCTGCCCAACATGTCTTTCTCTGCCATTCATTTCTATTTGCAGTCATCTCCGCATTCACTCCCTCTCTAAACATATCATCTTTTACACAATCAATCCATCTTTTTTTGATCTTTCCCTTCCTTAAAATATCCTTATATATACAAATCTTGTAAAAAGGGTATGAGTTTAATTGCGCTGTTATATAAAAAACAGTTCAAATAAATTTACTGGTATGATTAGACCTGCCTATTTTATTTTTTATTAAGCCTTTATTTAATAGAAAATAAAATTTACAAACTTAAATCTAAAAACAGTATTCAGTACGTCTAAGGATCCGAAGGCCTCTTCCAGCATTTTCCACTTCGGGCGACTCTATGCTAGTCTTGTCCAAAGAGGACCAGCTGTTTTTTTATGTCATTAACCCATCTTCTGGGCCTATCCTCCTCTTATCCCGTTTCTGACCACACTGATCTGATTCTTAAACGATTTAAGTTTTTCAAGATAATTGTATGTGTTTAAGTAGCCGATATTTACATCATCCACTTTTACCAGTGTTGGGTCTCTATTCGTCATTAATTTAGTTTTTTCTTTGTTCATTTTAAGGCCTATGGTTTTGCTGGCATTTTAAAGTTCCTTTAACATTTCTTGTTTTAACAGTTCTTTCTACCAGCACTGTCAGCTATTAAAACTAAATCATCGGTAAACCGCAAATGGTTAAGTATAGCACCATTTATATTAACTTCGAACTTATCCCAATTTATTTTTCTAAATATTTCTTCTAATACAACCGAAAATAATTTTCCAAATAAAGGATCGCCTTTGCTAACTCCTCTTCTTATCGGAAATAGTCATTTTGCTGATTCTAACTGGCCTTATGCTGTGCTGTGTTATATATATTTTTAATAATATTTATGTATTTCTTTTCTATGCCCTGGTTTTTAAATGCTTTCCATATTTCAGACGTGCCTATGTCCAGCAATGAATGTCTATCAGTTAACTGAATAAATGGATGCGATGAATATGATTGCTTTTAGTATGATCGAAACATTGATACAATTATTTCATAATTTTTTACTACAATTTTAATTCCCAGATAACCGAAAACCTGCTGTGGATATGGGACAAAAGAGGGAGAATTGCCATAATCACCACGATTGGCAGATGGATTGGCTATCGCAGTCAGATTGTTATGGTACTTAGGTGATCCTGCTACCCATCCTCTGGTTTATCTCTTAGTCGCCTTTTACAATACCCACGAGAAGATATGGGATGGTACTATTCTTAGCCGACACCACAAGGCAAAATTTGAATTACCATAGAAATATAAAAATGACCATAAGTTATAAGTTATAATTGTTATGTTATAAGTATGTATTTTAGCTTACAAATTTATCTGAGAATCAAATGAAATTCACATCATTAGGTAGTGCCTACCGTAAAACTAGTCTGGTACAGTAACAACCAGAAGATTACGCATTCTTAATTTGTAAATACGACGATAAAATCCACTAAATACTTGAATCCCAGTAAATCATATCATAATGCAAATATAACGGGTGGCTTACAAAACTGTCATATTAAGAATAATTGGACTTGTAGCTGACTAGCTATATTCATGATTGGAATTTATCAAAAGATTATCAATTTACACATCTTTGCTAAGGTACAAAATGAAGACAAAACTCATTGTTAATTCAAAACACTTCCAGTAAGCTTAAAGCAAGTACTGATCGCTGTTAAACGCTTCTCTCCAGTCGTAAATCGTGGTAATTGGAGACGCCTGCAGACGCTCTCCGTCCTCACAGGAGCATTCGAGCGTTTGTT
Organism: Samia ricini; assembly: GCA_014132275.2. Classification (NCBI taxonomy): domain Eukaryota; kingdom Metazoa; phylum Arthropoda; class Insecta; order Lepidoptera; family Saturniidae; genus Samia; species Samia ricini. The sequence continues at coordinate 24,451,621 of AP028168.1, forward strand.
ATATGGACTACCTGAGAACAACACGTATTTCAGTTAGAAGTCCAATTAAATCCAAATAATATTTGATTCTATTGGTTCGGTCTGAATTTAAGCTTCTAGTAAATTTCAATTCCGAATGTTTACCTAGTGTAAAAACATTGTAATCTTTTTGAGTGTTAAGTTGTCTTCTTCAATATCATCTTTTTTACCTTGTCCTATATTAAGTTGATACATAATGTCTTCTTTCCTATCTCTTTTATCTGCTATCATTTACACCTTTTATACGCATATAGTTCTTCACACGGGATGTATATGGGATATGCTGATATGTATTCTTTGTAACGAGTTTTTAAATTGAAGCCCGTTTGGCCTATGTATACAGCGTTACACTCGTTACATTTCAGTTTGTAAACACCAGATTTATTGTATGGATTGATTTTGTCTTTTGTATTTTACAATCTCTGTAGCTTATTATCAGTTTTGAAGGCAACGTTGATCTTATTTTTCCTAAGCGTTTTGGCAATCTTGTCTGAATGAATCCTGTGTCTTGTATTGCCTGTATATTTTCGTTTGTTCTCTTGGGCTAGCATATAGAAGGTATTGGCAAATATTTGTGGTTTTTCACTTCACTAATTATTTGTGGATTGTATCCGTAGGCGATCGCAATTTGACATAATGTAATTAACTCTTTAGTATAATATTCCTTACTAAGAGAAAATGTCATTAATCTGTGTACATAGTTACGAAAGCCCGTTAGTTAGTATTTATTTTATATTTAAATAAAATAAAATTGTTATATTTTAAATTTTCTAATTTCTATAAGATAAATTGAAATGTATTTTTCTTTATATATTACTGTTTACTTAATTATAAGAAATTATTGCATATTAGTAAAAAAAACAAATTAGTTTCCAAGAAACGTGATAGCTGAAAATCATGTGAAGCGAAGTTAGCAAAGTAAAAAAATCAACCATATAATTGTTACCATTGATGTGAAATACTTCGAATAATTGAAACCACATACGTCTGATCGAAACAAACTAACTCCATTGTGGATTGTTTTAGCTTTCCTTTTTAACGAATTAAGTAGTTCATGTACTTACGTTCTTAATGTACCCATGTACATTAACTGAAGCATAGAATAAATTCTAATTCTGGTTAAAATAGATTTTAATTGTGACTTTTTTAAACCAATCATTTTTTTTTTTTGTTTTAACTATTTAAACCCGATTTATTTAAAGAAATACATTTCGAATACTAAATAACTAAAATAGGGAAAAAATGGATAATATAACAAAAATACGTTAAACGTTTTGTTTGTTAAGCGTTTTATTTCGTGAGGATATGATATAAAAACATAAGAGCTCAGTATACAAAGGAAAACTCATTGAAGAGGATACCTTTTGCTCTCGAGATCTGTTTGTTGTAAGCTTATTCTTCTGTCGTCTGCAAATAATGCAAAAAATATATATACATTTTAAAGTTACTCGTATGTTTGTGAAATTAAATACTTATTTTAATTTGTCCTAGTAAAACGAATTATTTTATGTTAATAATTACTAATACCACCAACATCTGACTGTTTTACTCTACTTTTCTTTGTTAGTTGCTATAAAACTTAATCCCTGTTCATCGGCTTTCGAATTAACTTTCAGTGCTAATTATTCAGCGCCCCTTTTTTAGGTTAGGTTAGGTTAGTTTTATAATAGGTTTTAATCTTGTGTATGTCATAGTATTTACTGATACATTTCCATAACATTTGGCACAATCCAAATCGTAACTTTTGCAATATGAAATCGGTTTAGTTAAATAAAGGATAATCGGATATTATATTACTAGCCATAGATATCATAATTTTGAGAATAATCTAATTTAGGTGAATCTTTATTATTAAAAATAATACGGCAAGTTGACAATTTAATACGATGTTATCTAGATTAAGGGTCATGAATTATGTCAACTAGCAACAGTTGACATTAGCAAACTAATCCTTTAAAGCCTACGGATGAAGTGTTGGGGTTACACGAATTGACATCTTGACAGCTATGTATTTAAAGCGGCATTCAAACCGCGTATCGCTTTGTATATTAATAATTTGCAATAATAAATAAACAGAGTACCTAGTTGAAGAAATGGTTGAATGCATAGTTAGGTTTGAGGTTTGTGCAAATGGAATGCTTCTTAGCTAGACTATAAACTAGCTGTCCCGTCGAACTTCATACCATTTTAGAATCAATAATGCTATGTTATTGGCTGAATTAAATTTAGTTTTTTTTTTTTTTTTTTTAAATCGAAATTAGACATCATCCAAAAATCCGTACCATACAAACTGTATGAACAAAATGATTTCTCTTCATTTTTTCCCCTGAATTATTCCAATGTTTTAATAGTTATTTTGGCATTCGGGATGGAGACAAAGTCAACAAATGAGATATTATATAAATCCGTTCTCGATTTATATAATCCTGTAACTTTGTTTAATATTAGATATATTAACCGTTAGTATATTGTAAAATAAACAGCGAAATATAAACGTCTTTGTTTGAAGTATATAACTTATACATTCAGCATTATCAATAGAAAACCTCTTTGAAGATGCAAAGATAGACTTATGGAAACAAAAGAGCAAAAGTGTTTTTTAAATAAAGTAGTAGATGATATTTGTTACTACGAACTGAATAGGAATCTAGTTTTATGGGCACAAGTAAAAGTTTAAAGATAATACATACCTTAAATTATTATTTAATTTTATAATTAAATAAATAAAAAAGCCAGTTTATTTCTTAAAATATGATACCGTTTAATATTTTATTACGTAAAAGATAATATCCCAAATATTAGAATATATAATTTATACACTGATGTTGTAAATTATTTAAACGCTGATAGCTTAGTGGTAGTCTGATCGCATTCGGTTCCAGTAGACTTAGGTGCGACTTCAGCTATCATATTCCATAATCTATAATGAGCCTGAGCTTTCAATAATAAAAAAAAACCTCACGGAAAATCTATAGCATGGTGGTAGGTAGGGCTTTTCTAATAATGCCCGTCCGACTAGCTACCGCACTCAAGATTGAACGTATTTCGCTAAGAACCTATCTGTGTGTTCTGACAGTATCACTTGAAATCTTAGCGTTTAGATTTATTTTCTGTAATTAAATTAGGCAACCGGTTATACCTTTCGATTTATTTTAATTAATAACTATCATTTTCTAATGATCTCCTAATCTAAAGCTTATACTACTGTTTTATTACTGGTGTCTGCCGCTGCAGGGTTGCGTTAACTCAAATATAGCGCTTAAAGTGATAAAAAAGATCAGCCTGTAAAGTCTTTTATTTATTTATTTTTAATTTTTTATTGTAATATATTACTTTACAAAATTACATAAAGACGTACAACTTACGATAAAATAAGTGTAACTTTTGTATTTTTATTATTAAGTAAGTGTTATCATTTTAACGGTTGTACCTAATGATTACGTAATGTTTACATATATATAAACAGTATGGTCTATGAATATCACTTTATTCATTTTACGATCTTCCCTGAGCTCGTTCAGCTCAATGCTTTACAGCGGGAATATTTTACCGATAAATATCTCTGAAGACGTTTCCTTTCTGTTTATCTTTAGTATTTCGCTGATTTCTTTAACAGTTTTTCCTTTAAACCCGACTTTTATTGTCGTAATATTGTCTTGAGATCAGGAGATAGCAAGTTTTTTTTCCCTTTCTTTTTACGTGAAATAAGGACGTACTTTTGTTACAGTTTAAGCAAATTGGTTATTTTAACAGCTTTTTTTTAACGAGAATGAGTGCCTCCTACCTATTTATGTAAGCTTTATTGCTGTGTTTTATTCTAAATAAATTCTTTTCCAAGTATTCCTCTCACAACACTTATTTTTAGGTATTCAAGAATATATTTCTTATTTTTTGCTATAGAATCTTTTATTCATTTTGTGAATTATAAATACTCTAATTACAGAAGTTTTAACAACGCAAATTTTTAATTTCATCATCTGAAAAGGTTTTACAGTATATCATCATTAATCGTCATCATCATTTCAGCCAAAAGACGTCCACTGTTGGACGTCGAACTCCTCCAAGGAATTCCACAACAAACAGTCTTGCAGCACTTGTTTTTGCTTTTACCTTCGTGTTAGCTAGATAATAATAATAGCTAAATTTTTGACACAAGTAGCAGCTCAATCCGAGATTCGTATCATTTTCTTATAGCTACCATTTTCGGCTGAGTGCGTAAAGCGCACGCTTTAAAAACCCCGTGAAGCTATCAAGGCCAATTCAGTTTGGAAATACTTCATAATACTATAATTTCATTACTCCCTATTAATTATTATTTTCTTAGGAGGATTTTAGTTCACTTTGTAATATCACTTCACTCAGTAATTACATATCAGTCTACATTTGCTTATGATATCAGTAAATTATCACTTCCCGTGTAATGGAAGAGGATTATAATCTACGAATTTATAAGATATTAATTAATTTTAGATTGGAGTGTTGTGATGAGCCAGCTCGCTTGATATAAATTTAATAGCAACATAATCCATTAATTTCTGATTTGAATTAATAATATTCTTCCGCTTGGTGAAATCATTCATTGAAACATACTAAATCGTAAGTAGCTATATTTATTTTCTGGTTATAAATTAATAAAACGGCCTTATTTTGAAGCTATATATCTTAATAATCATTTAGTTATACAATTTCAAAAGGGGAAAAGAGATCTTTCACAAAGCTACGTCTTCCGGTGCAAAATAAAAAAAAAAAACAAATAATAGGAACAAACCGAATCTATTTAATAGGGACCGATAAATTGCATCATATTTTTTTTTTACTTTATTTATTTGAAAATCCGACAGCATACTTTCTTATGTTAACTAATTCACAATGTAAAACTGATAAAGTCAAAAAAAAACATGAAAAGAATGTTTACTGACGCGCAGATGGGTAAGTGTTTGTTTGTGTGTATGTTTGTTTGCGTTTATGTGTGCATATATTTGTATGCATTCGTATTATTTTTTTTTAAATTGTTCTAATATTTTACCTCGATTTAATTTTATAATTTCTTTCCTAAATTATTTTTTTGTATAAGTTTTTACAGGTGCGAGCAAGGCGACATATAACCGATTTTTTTTACATAATTGGTTTTAGTAAATGATACAACGAGTAGAGGTCTTTTACGTGTACGATATATAACGTGCATATTTATACAATCCTATAATATGATATAATATACAGCCTACGTAGTTGGAATAAAATAATATCGTCTATAAAAACAAACCTTTACATTTACAATGCGCAACAGTGCCACAACAATGTAACATGGCTGTCGGTAGCGCACGGGATACACGCCGGATGTTACAGTGTTTCAAACAAGAACTTATTGAACAATCGTTTACAATAATATATTTCTGTTTGGTATTAATTTACAACCATAAATAATTATAATTGAATCTTAATTTTTTTCTCAATGTAGTAGAAAAATCATTGATTACTCGGGCCAATTTAATTCTGAAAAAAATTAATTAACCTCTTGAGCACTTACCTGGCGTTTAAGCTTTCCATTGTTTTCCTATGGTCTTATTTATATGGGTACTCGCTCGACACATTAAGAAATTTAAGTGTCAATTTTTAAAGTCGTGAAAGTATTAAACATACCATAATCAGTTTTGTGCATTATGAGGAATCATGGAGGTTAAAGATTCATTGTCAGTTTAAAAAAACTTAATTACGTAGGTGCCTTGCTAATATTATTTTAGTGTTACATAACTTAGTTTATCCTCTTCCTTTTATACTATTTCCCTAATTGAAACCAAATATATACATACAAACATAACGTCACGCCTCTAGGGTAGGCAGATACCACTTCCTCCCACTTGCTACAATGCTGACACATGTCTTTCACTACTTCAACTTTTATAAGCACTTTCAAAACTTTCAATATTTATTTAGATGGAAACATTTTGTAATTTTTTTAACAGATACAAATGCCACAAAGCCTCCATACACGTGTAAACTGAACATTTATTAAACATAAAAGACAATCAAAATGTATTAACAACAAAGTGAAAGTGCAATAACCACAACTGTTAATGTAACAAGAACTCGAAAATGCTATTACAAGGACGGAGGCGAATTCCGTACTCATTTCCTGTGTGAAAATCGCTAGCCAGTTTTCAATTTAAACACGTTTAATGTTTACTATTAATTCTCGATCGGTTAATATATTCAGTAACCTCGAAAAGAATATTATAGTAAGGACATTAGGATGGACCTAAATGATGACACTTTAACGAGAGAATTTCGACAGGTAAAAATAAGTTCTAATAATTTTTAAGTGATCATGTCAATTTTATAATTTCGAAAGCTTATAAAATTCCTGGCTTCGTTCTAAGAACTGCCAGAGATTTTAAGCAGCCAACTACTCTAATACTTCTTTGTAATGCTTTGGTTCGTTCTTTATTATAATATGGTTCAATAATTTGGAATCCACAATATAACAAATACATTAACCTTATTGAAAGTGTACAAAATCGATTTATGAGGCACTTAACGTTTAAATGTAAATTGTCAAATAAAACTTTGCCACATCTGCTTTCACTTACTAATCGTCAAATAGTAAGATTTTTACTAAAATTGATATATTGGCACGCTGAAAAATTGCTGAAAATAGTTTTAGACTTCTAGTGTTTACCATAATATTAATGTTGTAATGATAGAGGTTTGTTATATTTACTTTCATTAATTATAATTTTAGTGGAAACTTGACTGGTTTATGTAATATTGTTATGCAATTCCATATGTGGTATTTTATTAACTGTGTGTTTCCCAAATAAATAAATAAAATAAAATAAAATCTTTAATCAAACATTCATCAATGTGTCCCGGTAGCATCTATTTTTAGATAACAGTTTATAGATTTTTATATAGGAGTTAACGTTGATGAACGTTGGTTCTTAATCCATTTATTCTATTCTATAATAATCCCGAGTTCTCGGTGAAGAAAATCATTGTGAGGAAACCATAGCTTTGACTCTAGCTTTGTTTTATCATGATTAGCCTTCATATTAGTAATAACATTTCTACAATATATTCTGTATCTGAAATACGTAGCTTTTGATAGTCAATTGTTTGTATCTTATTGTTTACTAGCTATGTTTATTATTGTTTTAATTTTTTATACGGAACCCTAATTATTTTAGAATATCAAAAGTACCCTAAGTTACCTGGAGTATCTTCAGCTATCTACCAAAAAAAGTCCCGTCAAAATCGGTCCACCCGTTCCGGAGAGTACCCTTTACAAACAGACAGATAAAATTTAAAAAAATGTATTGTTGGTGTAGATATCGTATATACATTTTTTATAAATTCATATCTATTTAGTAAAAAAAAAATTTGACATTACAAATAGATACTTCAACTTTATAGATATGTAATGTAATCGTTCACATCTCGATACTGCGTAGCAAGTAAATTTAAAACAAAATTAATATTAATCAGAGAGATATTATTAAAGTATGGTGGTAGAGCATTTTTTAATACCAGCTTGGTTGAGCATGGCTCAAGTTAGAAAATCTATTGACAAGTAACTATCAAAAGTGTGTTCCGGCAGCATAATTTGAGAGACTATTACCGCACGTTACAATTCCGATCAACCACCAGGTAAGATGTAGGTCAAAACGCTGATCACATTTAGTAGTGTTAACATACCTAATGTAACTTTGAGGCCATAAAACCACGTATATCAAACACCCGCGTGTTAATACTAATAATTTCTCTTTATTTTCCATTTTGGTAAATATTTTCATTAAATAATATTGAGGGAACTTACCATTCCTATAATATAATCGACGTCCATCCGCTTAATTCATCAATACGGATAAAGTTTAAGAGCGAGCGATGTTAATAAATACATTATTTTAATATTATTTTGAAAATATAAAATTAATTGATTTATTGAAAAAAAATCATGTAAGATTCTTGTTAAAGTATAGTCTAAAACTATGTTACTAATTTGGTTAATTTACAATTCCAGAATTTTTTTAACTTTTTTCTAGGTATAAGGTATATTATAAAAAAACCTACAAAAATATGTTGTAGTAAAATTGATTCGTGGTGTTTGTAATATCACGACAGTATTAAACAGTCATAGCTATGGTTGACTAGACGGTAAACAGTTGCCGTAACCTAAAGTATGTCTTTAATAACAGTACCAGGACATGTGCTTCGTGACTCTTTAAAAGTTTTCCCACATACATTTTTATGATTTCTGGGAAAACTGCAGAAAGGATTTTACTCCACATTTGGGCTATTTACAGGAGGAAACTACTCTGGAACCGCACCACACTTAAATCATCAAAAATCCATCTACAGAACATTCTATTGCATATTTTATCTAAGCCATTAGCAATTTAAGAACTATAATGTAATGTGTTTAAATCCTTTGAATAGACAATCCAAAAACTGTTCTTCATTGAAATACATTTAATGTGAGCTACAGTCAAACGTAACTTACATTTTAAATGACTCTTGTAGTTCAATCATCTTGAAATATGTGTTCCGAAACATCATATTGTCATAGTGTCATACTGTCAAAAGTCAAAACTGAGCTTCTTAAACTTTATAATAATTAAAAAAATACAAAATATCGAAACGTATTATAAAAGTACAATTTAAAATGTACCTGTTTCATGGTAGATATTTATTTTGCACAATATTAATTTTACGTACTTTATGAGCATTTATGTATTTTTATAAAGCTAACAAATTAATGATTATAATAACAGTTCTGTAACTAGATAATAGATGAAACTCGAATATAAATATGTATATATATAAAATAAATAGTAATTTCGGTATAGAATAACCGTTACTCTTCTCATAAATATAGATCATCATTTACATAGAGGGCTGTGTAATTTAGAAAATATATCTTAATAAGTAAAATAACCTTATAATAACGTTGTCCATATAGATTAAGATGTTCTTAATTTTGACAACGCAAAAATAGGGGTAGTAGAGTATTAAAAAAAATGTAAAGTCTTCTTTTGCAGCGATATCTTGCCGGTCCTGTATATTTCCTTACTCTTTTCCTTATTTCGTACCCTTTAAGGTTGGATACACAATTTTAAAAAACATTTGTTACAAACCGTACTGCTTACAATAAGTAACCTAAGGAATGATACATCTGCGATAAAAATAACTAAAATATGATATAGCTTGCAACATTCATGGCTCTTGCATAAAGTTTTATCCGCAAAATCTTCTTTAGGTTTGGATTATTAATTGTTTTTTTTTGTACATAAAAGTCCTGGGAGTCTGCCGATCCGTCAATTAATCTTGATAAATGCGGCGCCACTAATCCTGTATACAATATCGAAGCGTTAACATTTTGTTAATCTATTTAACCATATCATCACTTTTTCACGTCTCAATTTTTTTAAATATTTTAAACTGACAAAGGCATGAACTTAAGGTATTTTCTAAAATATTAATTGCTTTATATTTATGTAGTTTTTGAGCCATGTTAACTTATAAAATATAAATAAACTCATTATTTCCTCTGCTAAATTTTATTAGTGATAACTAAAAGTGAATATAGGAAAAAAAAAATCAATTATTATTATTATCGTTGATACTATATAGACAGGAACATGAATATTTCAAAGTGAATGTAAAATATGATTGTAGTAAAAATGAAAGCATTTAATTCTGCTCATGAATAGTATAGTTCTAAAAATACATTTTATAACTTGTCAAAAATATATCCAAGAGATTATGAAAACTATAAAAAGCATAACACGCGAAATGCTTTCAATAAACGCTATTAGTGTTCATATGATATTCAAGCTTTCATGGCTAATGGACGACATCGCTTCAATATCAGCGTCTGGATTATAAACCGACCCGTAACCGAGCTGCGGATAAATCAAAACAACGCACGCAATCAATTAACGTGAAATCAATAATTATTTGGTTTAATCTTATTTTATCCGCTAACGACATGTCGTTTATTAAAAAATCTTTCATCATATAATAACCGACTTTATTACCTCGGTGGCGCAGTTGTATTACGGTGCGACTGCCGTTCTGAGATCTCGAGTTCGATCCACGGGTCGGGCCAAGTGGTATTGGCTTTTTCTACTCAGTATCATCCCAGAGTTTGGAATTTGTGTCCAATATGGCGAAACCCCCTGTCAAATCTGGGACGGAACTAAGCTCGGCGAAATGTGGGTGGTGTAGTTCGCTGATTCACCTCTGCCTAACCTTTCGGGGATAACAGGCGTAAGCTTATGTTATATTATGTTTGTTATTTTATTTTAATCGTTTGCCTCTTTACGAGATATTACAATTTTTTTTTGTTATTTGTATTTACTTACTCAAGCTTCAATTTTTAAAAAGTAATAGTGATGAGTTTGACAGGAGTAGCATGAAATATTAATGCTGTGGAGATAAAAATTGTGATAAATAAAGCTTGTGTGACTACTATTGACAAAGTAAAGATTAGTGTGATAATAGAATGTTGCGGTGAGATATAGCATACGGTGACAAAAAAGGGAAAAAGGGGTTCTTGATTACTTTTGACACTTTGGATGGATGAAAGAAGATTTGTCGTACCATAATTGCTGCCATTTAATTGCAGGTTTGTATGGAAACTAATTAACTTCAGTTAAGTGAATCATGTATTGGATTATTATGGTGCGATTGCTTCTATTCGGGTGTACCTTTAAAATAATAATTTGCCCTTACAGCCCGCATACTTATCTGGCAGCAGCCTAAACATGCAACGATCCCTAAATGTAGAAACTCATGCACCCGACGCAAGCGCAATACATTTACAATTCACGTTTCAGTAAGAGATTCCACATCACATATTCGCATTACACGCAATGTATATAAGTTCTTAAGTTCTGTAAAGAACCTTTTAAAGTAAAAGATTTTAGGTTTCCCTGGGATGAGAACAACGAAATTTGCTGGGCAATTACACTCCAAGCAAAGATTCATGACATCGTGATGCCTTTGTAGAAGTTACCATTCTTGCCGTGTGCCCCTTTTCTATGCAGTCTATTTCGCATTAAAAATTCCATGAAAATTTTAAAATAATGAATCTTATTAATAAATATTTATCAAGGCAACTAAAAATTACTTCGCTTGAGAGTAAACTTTTAAAGAAAATGTTCTATTGTTCACTTTCATTTGGATTTGAATGTTGATATTCGCATAACGTAGTCCAATTAAGAGATTAGATTGTGTTGCTCAAATTGCTTGAAAAGTTTTTTGTTATTTATTTCTAATGAAAGTTGTTCAAAAAATACAAATCTATGTTTATTATTTGTATTTACCTTAGAGTAGCTCTTTGTTAGTCCATTATATTATCAAAGTGGAATTATGTAAATGTCTGTAAAAGTGTTATAAAATTTATTATAATGCTTTTTCAAGAGTCTAAAATTGCCAAATATAAACCTCTGCAAAGTCTACAAATAAAAACTGTTAACTCTTAAAGGATTATTTTCTTTACATTTGAAGAAAACTATTAATTACATTATAAACATAACTCTCTTCTATAAATATTTCGTACACACTTTTTTATACCACTAAAGTGCCTAACAGGGATACACTCCACCATACGGTAAGCGGTAACCGTAGCCATTGGACCCTGCAACACCAGAGGTATCACGTTCCACATCCGGATAGTAGCGGGAGGATATTCCTCTGGAACCGCACTGTTGCCAGACCACTTTGGCTCCACGATGTGAGGGTGAACTCCCTGCCAATAGCGAACCGTACGACGGTAGAAATTAGGTATCAGCATTATGTCTAACAATTCAATAGAACACTATTATACAAATGTTAGGACACACATAAGGAGACAAAGTCCCTCCTTAAAATACTTAGACAAATAATACCTACAATAAAACTATAAAGGTACTAAAACCGTAAATTCTAGATATATTTAATTATAAAAACAATATTTTGGAATATTTGTATTTTTTTTCTTTATCTATCTTTGCACGCATCAGGTAAAAACTACTAGATGGATTCCGTTGGAATTTGATATAAATATAGTGTGTCTCTAATTCGGAGTAACATATAGGAGAAAAAAAATTTAAACTCACCCTTAAATTGTAAAAAAAAAAGGAATTAATTTTTTTTATGGGAATTAAATCAGTTTCAGAGTTATGAAGTCATAAAGAAATTATGTAGGTAACGTATAGTACTTAAAAAAAATTAAAACTACTTCTAAATGGTGTAAAAACGGTGATGCAAATTTGTATGATAATAATTCATTTTTTTTTTATATAATGCACAGCACAGTGACCGCACTGGACCTGATGATAAGTACAGTACAATCCAAAACAGCGGCGACTGACACTGAACAGAATTCACTGCCAGTCACCGCTGTCATGCTGGCCTGCTTAAATACCTCTTCACGCCTCTTTTGAAGGACCCAATATAATATGAAGGAAGGAACACGCTGACAGGAAGACTGTTCCATAACCTCATGTAGGTTTATTTTAATACTAAAGCTGTGGATATTTATCTATATGTTTTTGACATAAACATCGTTACACAAAACATTAAATTCCACGCGAACGGAGTCGCGTGCACAGTTAGTTATTAAGAAATGTACAAATACAAACTAGTGTTATCCTTCTTTGTTCAGGTTTTATATATTTCCTTACACTAGATTTGTCTTTATTCTCAGACTTTTACTTTAGACTCAGAGCTTTGACTACAATCTCATTTCATGTTAAGTGGCAATATGATCTAAGTTGGAGAACACGCTAAGTCTAGTGATAATGGATCTCCAGTGATGCTGCCGGAAAATACCTTTACGTGCTTGTTGACTGGTTCTCAAACTTGTGGGCGGTTAACCAAGTGAGCATTAGAGAATTTTATGGCACTATCGCGATGTTTTCCTTTTTTGAAAACTTAACCTTATCTATACTTATAAAAGGCTAACGAGACGAAATCTGTAGATTGAAGATATTTAAGAAAAAATACTATGCCCTCGTATAGAATAGATTACAGAACACATTTAGATAGTTTTAATTTTTCTGTCTGTCTATTCGTTTATTAATTTGATCGCAATTGAATCCCGCATAAACTACTTAACCGATTTCGATGAAATAACGTAACGACATATATTACATCCAGACTGAGAACCTAGGCAAATTGCAAATTGTCTGAATTCCAGCGGGCGAAGCCGCGGGCACAGCTTGTATATAATAAAATAGGTGGGTTCAAAATGATGTCCATAAATTTGGTAGTTGGTTACACCATCACTGAGCTATCACGACTTCGGCAGGCAATGTATGTGTATGACAAGTATTTATTTATTTACTTATTTATTTGGGAAACACACAGTTAATAATATACACATATGAAATTACATAACAATAATACATAAACCAGTCAAGTTTCCACTAAAATATATGGGTTTATTTATTTGTCATAAAGAAACAAACAGTCATAGCGACGTATTAAAACAACGAAAACAATACAAACAAAAGTACCTATAGTTTCCAACATATATATTTAGTATTAAAGAGTGAAAATACAAAATTTTGTATGCGAATAGATTTAATGATATAGCTAGATAAAAATAATAATAAAAAAAAAACAACAACAAATAAATGTGTAGTCTTTATTTTACTATCTTAGTTGTTTACAGTTTAAATACAAACTCCAAATAGCATTATAAAGGTTCATATTATTTATCTATAGAAATTAATAACATTTCAAATTACATCAATTAATAAAGAATCAAAATATCACTCATAAATACACAAACTACATTACTGTAACTATAGAACAATTATTGATTAATTAAATTAATTCGTGTACACTCCAGTTTAGCTATAATGAACTTTATATTGATATAGATAGGAATTAAAATTATACTAGAATTTTATTTTGACATAAAATTACCACCACTTTAGGTTACTGTATAAATGTCGATGCTATAAACATAGGTAAAGAAAATCTCTCTTTATCCAGCTTCAATATTCTGAGTAGATATTTACATCTAATATTCCCCTGAATACAGTTCTTATCCGAAACGATTTCATAGACTAGATACCCCTATCTAGGTATATTGAACGTTGGTACCAACACTGCAGAGTAATTTACCGTTTCGTAAATTATGATTTTGAATGTATCTGTTTAAAAATCTTATATAAATGTAAACTAGAAATAAGCTAAAGGTAAATACAGTGGAATTTCGATACCAAGTTAAGTAATATATTAGTCAAAATACGTACTCAGTAAGATAAAAAAATTGCCATTGTCTTTCTTTTATCGAATTATTTAGATTTTGTAATTCAAACGAAAATCCTATTATTGTTATTTATATCCTATCCTATAAATGAATTTACAAAAAGCAGACTCCGTAAGTCGATGTTAGTGAAATATAATGTGAAATACTAAATGGATTTCATCGAACTTATAGCAATAAAATTCAAAAGAATTGTTACAAACATTTTTATTATTTTTATTTCTATTGTATGTATGTACTTAGTCGATTTTTTAGTTAACCACGATTCTAGAAATAGAAAAAATATACGTAGAAATGTAAGCAATGAAATGTTTTGTATTTCGAAATTATTTTTAAATCGAAAACTCATTAAATCGAAAAATTATTCGCATTTTCCTATGAATACAAATCAAGATTGCACTGTATTAATAACCTACCTGTACATTTAAATTAACGAAAGAAAATTAAGATAAACCCGGAAATATGTTTAACAGAAATTAATTAAATTAAAAATTAATGTTGTCTAACAAGTTAGATATTGTGATAAATTATATTAATAAGAAATGTGCATACAGTTTATAATTAAAATGCGTACAATATGTGTAATTTATTTGGCACATTTAATCAGTATACCTACATTAATTACAACCAGTAATTCATTCAAACAATAGTACTTAATATTTCTAACTCAGATTATAGAAAAAAAAACATCTATAATCTGTGAGTTCTACATACAAAAAACATTTTACGTTTTAGTTATATAGTTATAATAATAATTATACGAATTTATTATTAATCATTAACTTAATAACTAACTATCCTTTATATTAATCCAATGCTGTCCAATTAATCACTTTTATTTGGCAGTATTAATTAATTCACCCGTTAATAATATGTACCTTTTAAAGGGATTTAAAACACGCAGTAATACTAAAGTCTAATATACATTTAGTTCTCTAATTAAAATAATTATCGTTAACTATTTTCAGTCGTTTCTTTCTTAAAATTTCCGACAAGTTGTTCGCAAGTTTCTACTATAAAAAGTAAAACTAAAATGCCTAGAAATACTTTTAAAAAAATACACTGATTGAAAAGACTATTTTATTGAATAAATTTGACTTTAACCAGGACAGAATTTAATAATATCCAATAAAACACGAGAAACAGTGAAAAGATACAAACATTATTTTAATCATATAATTAATTAATAATGTGTTAAATATCCTATTTTTAAAAATGTTCTATGTTTAAAAATATCAGTTACTGATGTATATACTTTTTTTTTGTATATAATTGAATTCACACATTAACTCGTATAAGACAAATATGAAATAAACGATTAATCTTTTTACATTGCTGTGGTTCTTTCTGGTTCCTTCTCTTCTCTAACTGTATAAATAGCACGTCGTATAGCTCTCCCCTCACACCTTGATCCGACATGATGCAAAACTTCCGGTAAAGAATCCCCTTCAGAATTCATGGTGCTATCATCAGTTAAGTTACCACTATCATCTCGTCAAGATCTATGTAAAAATTCAGTATTATACCCCTTTTGAGAATTCGCTTTCAACACTTTCTCATGATG